>CM067366.1:22676075-23373575 GCA_034401795.1 Chaetoderma sp. LZ-2023a
AGGAGGAAGAGGATCTCCTGCTGGGGTCGCCTTCTGAGGACGTGGCCATGGAATACGACGTCTGTGCACCCCTCGCGGGGAATACAGGCGACGTGTTCCGTGGTTCTACTCTCGCAGGAGTAGATTTCACGGTCCCAGAAGGTGTCCCCGGCGGTGCTGTTGACCACGGATACCGCATACCTCGGCTTGCCGATGGTATCGCTGGTGCTGGTCAGACCCGTGGTATGAGCGGTGTTTACCCCACGCTCTGCCACGGCGCCTGCTCCTGGTCAAGCCGCGGAGTTTAGCATGCCTGCTCTCTCGGGCCCGCATGCTTTTCCCAGGCTTGCCAGGGGTATCAGCTTACCCGCCGTCGACGTCAACTGCGAGTGCTCTGGAGGAAGACGTAGGCCCTCGTCTAGTAGAGCGCTCGCAGTAGCCACGGAGGAGGATTGGTCTCGGAACGCTTGCCAATGGCTGGTAAGTGTTCGGCCCGATCTACCCGTGGAGCTGCCGGCGTAGCCAGCGTGACCATAGGCCGTGGTTAGCTGGTAGGCCGGCGGCTACCGCTATGCCATCTCTGCCGCTGGCTGAACATGTCGTGGACATGTTCGAAGCGGCGGAGGCGGTCCATTAAGGTTAATGGACGTCCTCGCGAAGGCCCCTCGCGAGGTGGCTAAGCGTTGCCGCATCGTGCCCCTGGATTACCAGCGGTACGGTGTGGTGCCGAAGCCAAGCGTTGATGATCGCGCGGCTTTAGGCGAAGATGCGCGGCCGGGCTCCCGTTCTGACACGGGAGTCTTGTGCTCGAACGCGTTGCGTTCGGCGAATGCCGCGCTGCGTGATGCGGAGGAGAGTGGGAGAGCGTCGATTGCCGCTCTGTCCCACGTCTCCCAGCTGCTACAGGGGGTGGTAGCGGCCTCCGCATCACGCCAGCCAAGCCCGGTAACAGTTCAGAGAAGCCATTCAGGATGGTATCAACCTGGCTTTGGACTGTTTGACGCGGGCGGTGACCAGAAGTGTCCGGGCGCGGCGCACGTTTGCACTTGACAATCTGTGCCCGTCCCAGGACCTGTATAATAGGCGTGCTGCGGACGCCTATGACAGGTCCTGGTCTCTTTGGAGGTGAGGGATGCAGGCACCTCCAGTGAGACGGTCACTCTGGTTAACAACCAGAGGGCGCTGCGTGAGCAATTTGAGGTGCTCCGGCGGGAGCGTGTTCGCCGCGGCACCCCCTGCGTTTCGTCCTCTGCAGGCTCGAGGTGGTGCTGGCCAGGTCAGAGGCCAGCCACCGTCGCAACGTAGGCCTAGGCCACGGGCGATCGGCCAGCAGTGAGGGGGGCGCAGGCCTCCTCAGCCGCACCCAGCCAGACAGCCGCCCAGCGTACCGTGGTGCGCGCGGGCGCTTGGGCGGGGCGCGCGGGGATCTGGTCGCGGTAATCGGGCCTGATGGCCCGGTTACCGCGGTGGGAACCACTCCGGTGTTTCACGCCGAGAGAACAGTGCCACTCTGGCACTCCTTATGTCCACCTCTATCCCTAGGTGGACCGGTGGGCGGGCCGTTTTGGCCGGCCACTTGCCAGAGTGGAAACGGTTGACTCAGGACCGTTTAGTCTTGCGATGGCTTTCAGTCGGGTATCGTCCCGACTGGGTGACAGGCCCGCCATCGCGACTGTCTCTCGCGCCGATCTGGACTCCTATTCCACGGGATCCGGATCAGAGGTTGTGTATAGAGGAGGAAATAAATTCCCTCATACTAAAAGAAGCCATTCAAGCCGGCACAGAGGTGCCCGGGCTTCTATTCAACCTGTTCTTAGTAACAAAAAACACCGGAGGGTGGAGGCCGATTCTCAACCTCAAGCCATTGAACAAGTTCATAGAGACGCCCAGTTTCAAGATGGAGACTGTGCGCTCGGTGTTGGCGGGGTTAGAGCGAGGAATGTGGACAGCGTCGATAGATTTGAAGGATGCTTATTTCCACATTCCCATAGAGAGGAGTTTCCGTCGCTTCCTGAGATTTGCATTTCAGGGCCGGCGGTGGGAATTCAGGGTGTTACCCTTCGGATTTCCACGGCTCCTCGGGTCTTCACCCGTGTGGTTCTCGCGATCACTGCATACCTCCGCAGGAGAAGCATAGCAGTCCACACGTACATAGACGACTGGCTGTTGAAAGCACACACCCGGGAATCATTGTCAGCCAATCTGGAGATTGTTTTGAAAACTCTCTCGGACTTGGGCTGGATGATCAATTTCCCGAATCAGAGCTAACTCCATCCCAGAAGTTTGTTTACCTGGGCATGTTCTTCGATCTGGAGACGGGGTATGTGTACCACCACTCAGGAGAGGGTTCAAATACTCATCTCGGTAATACAGTCGGTGTGCGACAGTCGTCATGTCCTGGCACGGGTTTACTTGAGAATGCTGGGCTTGATGGTTTCTTTGGAACCAGTCATTCCGCAGGCCGCCTTACGCAGGCGCCCGATCCAGTTGTTTCTCATGACACAGTGGACCCAGAGTTCAGGTTCGCTGGACTCGAACGTGTCAGTATTGGCGCCTCTGATTCACCACCCTGCAATGGTGGTTGAATACAGAGAATCTCTTGCCGGGGGTTTTGCTAACCCCCTCCCCACCCCTCAGGTGACTGTGTATACAGATGCATCGATGGAGGGGTGGGGAGCTTGTCTGGAAGAGTCCACAGTATCAGGGCTTTGGGATCTGGATCAGTCCAAGGAACATATCAATCTACTGGAGCTAAGAGCAGTAGTCCTGGGCCTGGAAACATTTCTTACAGAAAGTTCAGGGCAAGATTGTTCTAATTCGTTCAGACAACTCAACAGTAGTGACTTACATAAACCGCCAGGGCGGAACGAAGTCGCCCAGTCTCTGTATGATGACATGGAAACTGCCTTTGTTGGTGCCTGGATCATGGGATCACCTTGAAAGCAGTTCATATTCCGGGGAGGTTAAATCTGCTAGCAGACTCATTGAGCCGAAGGATGAGTGTTTTACCCACGGAATGGCAACTAAATCAATGTGTGGCGGATCGGTCTGTTCGACCATTGGGGGAAACCCAACATAGATTTGTTCGCGATGAAGAAGAATGCGAAGATGACGACGTACGTCTCTCCGATTCCAGACCCAAGCGCTTTCGCAACAGATGCGTTAGCTATCAGCTGGGAGGGAATGTATGCATACGCATTCCCCACACAGCAATCCTGATTCCAAAGGTGCTTCAGAAAATCAGGCAGCAGGAGTGCCAAGTGCTTCTGATCGCCCCGGATTGGCCAAGCCGATCGTGGTATACGGATCTGCTGGACCTTCTGGTCTGCAATCCGGTTCCGCTGCCTCTGATGGACAACCTTATCTTCCAGGGCAAGGCCCTTCACGACAATCCGTCAATGTTCCGATTGACTGCGTGGATGTTGTCAAGGAATCTAGAATTAAGGAGGGCTTTTCTGAGCAAGCGGCCATGTTTATGGCCAAAGCCAGGAGGGGGTCAACCTCCAGAGCATATAATTATAAAATCAACAGATTTGCAGAATGGTGCTCAAAAAGATGTATTGATCCAATGGAATCATCTATTCAGGTAGTGGCTGATTTCCTCTGTCACCTATATGATGCCTATAGCCTCAAGCCTAACTCTATTGCTGGTTATAAGTCAGCTTTAATGACTGTTATTCCTTGCTTGGCTAATAGGGGGAGTGATGAAGTAAGTACATTAAATGTATTAATTAAAGGCATGGGCAATCTAAGACCAAGGAATCCTCCACTGATTCCGTCTTGGAGTTTATCACTGGTGCTCCAGGTACTAGGTGATAAGCCTTTTGAACCACTTAGTTCCATTTCTATGAAAATGTTAACTCTTAAAACTGTATTTTTAATTGCTGCGGCCTCGGCGAGGCGTAGGAGTGAAATTCACGCCTTATCAGCCGAGGTTGACCGTTTTGTGGTTACAGGGGAAGGCCTTAAGCTTCTACCTAGGATTAATTTCTTGTCTAAAAATCAGTCATTGAAATATCCAGGTCAGCCTATTTTTTTGCCATCTTTAACTAGATATGATCCTAATTCTAAAGTATGGTGCCCCGTACGGGCGCTGCTCCGGTACAAACAGCGTACTTCGGAGTGGCGTACCGACCAGTCAGCGTTATGGTTGTCATATATTGAACCCCATGGTAGGGCGTCTAAGGACACCATTTCTAGGTGGATTGTGGAATGTATTCAATTTTGTCACAAATCCGCCACCGGGCGACAGGTTGACGTGGCCAAGGCTCACAGTGTCCGCAGTGTCGTGACATCCACTGCCCTTTTTAATGGGGTCCCTGTGGATGATATTATGTCAGTGGCTCAGTGGCACTGTGAGTCAAGTTTTACAGACCATTACCTCCGTGACACCTCTAACCCTCTCGCCTTGTCGATTTTGAAACAATAACCGCTTTATGTTTGTGAAGAGTGCCTCCGCATTGCTTATATACTTCGCCATTCAGCGACGGTGACAACCACTTGTCGGGACTGTATCATCCTTCTCTACTGGATTCATGATGACAGCTTCCTAGTACAACAAGGTCAGTCTTGTTCATGTGTTGTTCATTGTTTTGTATTGTCACGTTACCCAGTGTTATTAATATGGTGATGGTTTATGTGGGTTGTGGTTCTTTAGAGAGAGTATACGAAAATGGAGCCTTTTCGTCTCTGTCCTATAGTACTTAGCACTAGTACGAAGAGAGCGTGTAGGACATTGAGGTCATTTAATCTTCCTCCCAAGGGAGGGGGGGGAGCGCATATGACAAATCGGTCATCTCTCAGGCATCGGTTGTGTTATCCGATGGTTTATCAAATCCTGACTGTGTTTTCACACAGTTTCAGACGTCATAAGTGCCTTAAACGCTTGAAAGCGTATAGGGAAGAGCTGGTCTTTTGACCTCGCCTCCCTCCCGCCAGATTCACTTTCGAATTCTGGCAATATCAAAAGTATTAGGGAGGTAAGTATACTCTTGATGTGAAATAAACGAAATCTAGGATTTCTTTTTTCACGAGAGAGTTGATACTTACCTCCCTAGATACTGACCCGGCCTCTCCGCCCCACAGAGGCTCGGTCTTCAGGCTCTTGGTAGTTGCATGTGTTAGCCAATAAATGAGCCAGAGGAAGTAGTAGTCGGCGCATGCGCGGTGGTGGGGCGAGCATCCGCCGGACTACCTCTGACTCCCTGCCCAGTAGGGGCACCTAACTGTTTTTAATCTGAGTGTTTTATTGAGTGAAAGCCGATATTTAGCAATATCAAAAGTATTAGGGAGGTAAGTATCAACTCTCTCGTGAAAAAAGAAATCCTAGATTTCGTTTATTCAGTTTGAAAACACAGTAATACATAAACCACCCTCTAGAGCATCACCCGGTCAGTTTGATCACACAATAATACATAAACCTCCCTGTAGCGCATCTGCCGCTCAGTTTGAACACATTCATACAGTAATACATAAGCCTCCCTCTAGAGCATCCCATAAACCTCCCTCTAGAGCATCACCCAGTCAATTTGTACACACTCATACAGTAGTAGATAAACCTCTCGAGCATCCCCCGGTCAGTTTGAACACATTCATACAGTAATACATAAACCTCTCTCTAGAGCCTCACCCGGTCAGTTTGAACACATTCATACAGTAATACATAAACCTCTCTAGAGCCTCACCCGGTCAGTCTGAACACATTCATACAGTAATACATAAACCTCCCTCTAGAGCATCCCCCGGTCAGTTTGAACACATACAGTAATACATAAACCTCCCTCTAGAGCCTCACCCGGTCAGTTTGAACACATTCATACAGTAATACATAAACCTCCCTCTAGATCATCCCCCGGTCAGTTTGAACACATACAGTAATACATAAACCTCCCTCTAGGCCCTCACCCGGTCAGTTTGAACACATACAGTAATACATAAACCTCCCTCTAGTGCACCACCAGGTCAGTTTGAACACATTCATACAGTAATACATAAACCTCTCTAAAGCCTCACCCGGTCAGTTTGAACACATTCATACAGTAATACATAAACCTCCCTCTAGATCATCACCCGGTCAGTTTGAACACATTCATACAGTAATACATAAACCTCTCTCTAGAGCCTCACCCGGTCAGTTTGAACACATTCATACAGTAATACATAAACCTCCCTCTAGAGCATCCCCCGGTCAGTTTGAACACATACAGTAATACATAAACCTCCCTCTAGAGCCTCACCCGGTCAGTTTGAACACATTCATACAGTAATACATAAACCTCCCTCTAGAGCATCCCACGGTCAGTTTGAACACACAGTAATACATAAACCTCCCTCTAGAGCCTCACCCGGTCAGTTTGAACACATACAATAATACATAAACCTCCCTCTAGAGCATCACCCGGTCAGTTTGAACACATTCATAGTGTAATACATAAACCTCCCTCTAGAGCATCACCTGGTCAGTTTGAACACATTCATACAGTAATACATAAACCTCCCTCTAGAGCATCCCCCGGTCAGTTGGAACACTCATACAGTAATACATAAACCTCCCTCTAGAGCATCACCCGGTCAGTTTGAACACATTCATACAGTAATACATAAACTTCCCTCTAGAGCATCACCTGGTCAGTTTGAACACATTCATACAGTAATACATAAACTTCCCTCTAGAGCATCACCTGGTCAGTTTGAACACATTCATACAGTAATACATAAACCTCCCTCTAGAGCATCCCCCCCGGTCAGTTGGAACACATTCATACAGTAATACATAAACTGCTCTCTAGAGCCTCACCCGGTCAGTTTGAACACATTCATACAGTAATACATAAACCTCCCTCTAGAGCCTCACCTGGTCAGTTGGAACACATTCATACAGTAATACATAAACCTCTCTAGAGCCTCATCCGGTCAGTTTGAACACATTCATACAGTAATACATAAACCTCCCTCTAGAGCCTCACCTGGTCAGTTGGAACACATTCATACAGTAATACATAAACCTCCCTCTAGAGCCTCACCCGGTCAGTTGGAACACATTCATACAGTAATACATAAACCTCTCTCTAGAGCATCACCCGGTCAGTTGGAACACATTCATACAGTAATACATAAACCTCCCTCTAGAGCCTCACCTGGTCAGTTGGAACACATTCATACAGTAATACATAAACCTCTCTCTAAAGCATCACCCGGTCAGTTGGAACACATTCATACAGTAATACATAAACTGCTCTCTACTGCATCACCTGGTCAGTTTGATCTCATCCATACAGTACAACTCAGAAATAAGTTAAGATCATTCCTAAGGCAGCAATGGATTCCAATCAAATGAAAACCAAAATATTCGACAGAACATATTTGACACCGCGTTCAATTGTACTAACTACCATGTTTCTGTGTAGATCATCACAATTCATATAATAATACATAAAACCTCTGTTATGAACAGGTGTGACTCAGTATAGGCATGTTTGACTCATTATAGGCGTGTTTGACTCAGTATACGTGTTCTTGACTTATTATAGACGTGCTTGACTTGTTATAGACGATTCAAACTAAGCGGTTAGGTTGATTTGGTCGGTGATAATCATGACGTTTGTACTATTTCTAGAAACTCATTTAAAGATCATTAAATCTGCTTTACCGATTGATGTGAAACTCTTGAAATTTCATCCAGTGCAGGAACTGAACCGGGCTTATTCAATAGAACATAATTGATCAGTTTGCCTTGTGGACATTCTGTTCTTTTTGACAGCAACACAAGCTGCGAATGCAAAGAGAAGATTTCGTATCCGGCCTCGGCCAATGAAAAAGCTGTTAGCTCATAAGCGATCAGCTGATGATATGCCTGAGATACAGACAGACGTTGTTAGAGAAGCTCCTGAGGGATGCATGATGGATGAGGAAGAGGCAGACATAGGGGAAAATCTGATGAATGTTGCTGAAGATGAGAACTTACCAGAACTTATGGTCGAGTAAGTATTTGTAAAATAAACACATATCAGGGTTGCTGCAGGGTGGAAATGTGTGCATCAAATGTCCCAACCCCTCTCCAATATACAATTGATGAATCCAGTTTCTCAATCAATCATATGACTTCATAGTCAATTTACGTGACATGTAGGCTGACATCATAATCAATTATGTCATAAACGCTTAATAGTCAGTCAAGTTGTACGAATTGTATGTCTTTAATGTTTAATAATATTCTGTTAAATAATTGTAAACTAATTTGACATCGGCAGCAACAGCACCCAGTCAAACTAGTTTCAAAATATTCAACAGCTTACCTGTAAAGTTTTCTGGAAATTGAGATTCAGGGAGTGCAGGAATCGATTGATCCCAACACAGGCAAAACGTGGGTGGAGCTAAAGATGGGCGTGGCATAGCTAAAACTGCACTCCTCCATTGTGCCTTACATCAACTGTATAGTTACTGCTGCGAGACACAACACGTCAGTTATTGTAGCGAAAGAGGAAGAAGATCTGGACTCATAGGACTTAACCTTTCATCCAGTATCAACATGCGGTTACATATGGTTTAATTTCACTGGTATTCAAGCAATTTCTTTCTTTTGCTACTCATCGCTGATTGCCAGGCACCAGTCTTCACTACTCATCACCGATTGCCAGACACCAGTCCTTACTAATCAACACTGAGTGCCAGACACCAGTCTTTGCTACTCATCACTGATTGTCAGGCACCAGTCTTCACTACTCATCACCGATTGCCAGACACCAGTCCTTACTACTCAACACTGAGTGCCAGACACCAGTCTTTGCTACTCATCACTGATTGTCAGGCACCAGTCTTCACTACTTATCACCGATTGCCAGACACCAGTCCTTACTACTCATCACCGATTGCCAGACACCAGTCCTTGCTACTCATCACTGAGTGCCAGACACCAGTCCTTATTACTCATCACCGAGTGCCAGACACCAGTCCTTACAACTCATCACTGAGTTCCAGACACCAGTCTTTGCTACTCATCACTGATTGTCAGACACAAGTCCTTACTACTCATCACCGATTGGCAGACACCAGTCCTTACTACTCATCACTGAGTTCCAGACACCAGTCTTTGCTACTCATCACTGATTGCCAGACACCAGTCCTTACTACTCATCACCGATTGGCAGACACCAGTCCTTGCTACTTGTCACCGATTGCCAGACACCAGTCTTTGCTACTTATCGCTGATTCCCAGACACCAGTACCAGACATGAGTCCTTACTACTCATCACTCATTGTCAGACACCAGTCCTTACTACTCATCACTCATTGCCAGACACCAGTCTATACTACTCATCACAACTTTCCAGACACCAGTCTATACTACTCATCACTGATTGCCAGACACCAGTCTTTGCTACTCATCACTGATTGCCAGACAGCAATCTATGCTACTCATCACATACCAGAGACCATATCAAACCCATACCTCGGGTGGAGTTGCCCAGTAACCTAAAATGGAACAAACATATCTCCAACTTCACAAGCTCAGCTCACAGAGTTCTTGGACTCAACAGAAACCTTCGTGAGTGCCCTCAATCATTAAAGGAGCAGGCTTACCAGACACTAGTCAGACCAAAACTCGAATACAGCTCTACAGGCTGTCCAGAGGAAAGTAGAAAGATTTGTGCTAGCTCGACCTGTCTACAAATTTCCAAGACAGAGTGTTACCGGCATGCTAACAAGCCTAGGATGGGAGTCACTCGCACAGAGAAGAAGAAAAACAAATGTGACATTCATGTACAAAATTCTTAATGCCCATGTAGCAATACCACCTGAATACCATCCTAAAAAAGTGTCAATATCAACCACCAGGTGCAGGCACTCACAAAAGCTACAGCCAATCCAGTCTAGCATCCAACAATACCAGAGTTCTTTTATTCCAAGAACTGTGCCGATCTGGAATGGCCTGGCTGACAGCATTATCTCAGCACTGGATGTAGACACGTTCAAGAGCTACATCCGGGAGGTGAACATCTAAGCCTCCACAATCACTGTAAATATGTATATAAACTGTTTTTATTCCTGAGACGGAGCGGCCATCTTTATCCAGACGCGCACCTGCGCGTAATGTTCAGTATGAATTTTGCCAAGTAATAGTACAGATACCGATCACTGAGTGCCAGACACCAGTCCTTACTACTCGTCACCGATTGCCAGACACCAGTCTATACTACTCATCACGGAGTGCCAGACACCAGTCTATACTACTCATCACTGGGTGCCATACACCAGTCTATACTACTCATCACTGAGTGCCAGACACCAGTCTATACTACTCATCACTGAGTGCCAGACACCAGTTCTTACTACTCATCACTGATTGCCAGACACCAGTTCTTGCTACTCATCACTGATTGCCGGTTCTTGCTGCTTCCAACAATCCACTGAAGCTGAATTCCGATCCACAGAGACATACTGATGGTATTCCCAGTTGAAAAATTGTGTGTGAAATTCTTTCTGGTACAAAGAATATGGTTAGACATGTTAATGTTTTGTTGTTTGTCTTGTAGCTCAGAGCGTGCATTAACTATTGCTTCTGGCGGTCAGTATGATAGCTTCTTCTCCATGCTTCGAGACTTTATTGTGGAATTCCAAGAGGCCAAGGTCACCACACCAAAGGTATGTTAAATTTAACAACATATCTAGCAATATGACTCGACCTTGAAGTGTGACTGAATGTGGTTACAGAAATAAGCCTGATTCATGACCATACTCTACCAATTGTACAGCACAAACACGCACACACCATGCGTAACATAATCACAGCAAACTTTAGCATTTCATGCCCAAATTTTCATGTTTCCTGTTAAAACCTTTTTTATTAAAGGTTTTTATATTTCCTGACAACATTTAAATACTTATAGAACAAATTTTGTCCTTTCCATTATTATTTTCACAATTCCGCCCATTTCGATTTTCATATAATCTCTATAATATATTTTCTGTCAAAAATATTTGGATTTAAGCCTTAAATTTGTTCAAGATTTCAATTTTCTCAAGGAAAATGTCCATTTGCAGACAAAGAGAAGACTTTTTGATAATTTACCACTAGGGCTTCACGATAGTCCGATATTATATCGAATACCGGCATCATAGCTATACCATTAGTCATACCGATATGATTTTGCTGATACCGAAATATCGAGATATCGAAATATCGAGATATATGATAAAACCGGTATAGCATTTTGCTAGGCAGATAATCTGCTTCCCATTACTAATATTTCAGTAGTATATAGCTGTCTAGCGATATAAGTTACTGCTTTTCTTATTTATCCATAGCTGTCAAATTGTTGTTTTGAGGCTAGTGTTAGAGTAATTGATAAATTAACGATTACGGCTATGAAAGTTGCCTATGTATAAAAATGCACTTCTCGCAAAAAAAAATTGAATAAAACTTATTTTAATTACCATCATAGGACATCGCATGGTTAAAAATGTTTAAAACCTATCTTTTCCTTCACTAATATTTTATAATTTCGACCCGTTGTTTGCTAGAAAAATCATAATATAAAATGAATATTTTGAGTGATAGTTTATATCAATCACTATAGCCTTGTTAGTCAGCGATTTCCTGGAATTGTGCACCTTTTGTAGTGACTGCCCAATAGCCCAAGTAAAGAGGAACCTGACAATATGAGAAAAACTTCTCAATTCCCGTGAGCTTTATTCACTTCCTATGTTTCATTAGATATCGATCGATACAAGCTACTCTAACTAGAGCGAGCTTAGGCCTATATATTCGCAGCATCTGGTAGTCTATTTAGTAAATGTTATAATGGCTAAGTTGTACCCCTGCATGGCGATTTCCACATTTCCTGGCGGTTTCGTCCTATTGCAAATTCATCCTATAAAGCACAGGCCATTGTGGAAAGTTAATTTATTATTCTAACATATACATCAATGCAGATAGACAGGAAAATTAGTAAAACGTATGTTTACATTCATATCCAATGTGTTTGACTCATAACATTGATATTTGTCAATCAAATATCAACAGCTTTAGCTGTTCACAGTTTCACTGGGTGAGTTTATACAGGACGAGATGGTCACTGGGTACCGGTATCCTGCGATCTCCACACGGAAATAGTTGTAATTTCACGGCAAATGCAAATCATTTGTAGGGATGATTTGGGGGAGTTTCAGCTGTTTTGGGATATGATTTAACTGAAGACAGTTCAAATTTAGTGTTTAATATCAGGATTCATGTAATTTCTTGGTTTTATTGTGGAAATTTGCAGCGGCTATTTATGCATCGCTGATATACATTGAATATGGAATCATACTATTCAAGCCTCGCTCATTTTTCCCATCGGAATAATACCGATATTAAAGGTATACTGATATGAAAATTGATACCGATATTCATTTTTCTAATACCATGAAGCCCTATTTACCACTGGAATGACTCCAGTGGTAAATTTTCTAAAATAGTCTTCACTTGGCCTGCAAATGGACATTCCTCAAGACTACTGCAGAAGCCGTTTTTGGCTGATATGAGTGTTAAAGGGTTAATAATTTGTATTTCTGTATATTTCACACTCCTTGGTTAAATACTGATGTTTTTGTTGGCATGGGTAGAAATGTTTGCGTGTCTACCTGTGGCAGGTTTTGGCCGTCTGTGTCATTAAGGGGAGAAAGATGTTTATATTTCCTCTACATTTGCATATTTTTAGAACAAATTTTGTCATTACTATTTTGATTTTTGCAATTCTGATCATTTCCATTTTCATAATTTAATAATATATTTTCTGCCCAAAGTGTTTGGTTTCAATCTTTAAATTATCCCTTTTCACTTCAAGAGTATACTTACCTCCCTAATACTTTTGATATTGCTAAATATTGGCTTTCACTCAATAAACACTCAGATTTAAAACAGTTAGGTGCCCCTACTGGGCAGGGAGTCAGAGCGTAGTCTGGCGGATGCCAGCCCCACCACCGCGCATGCGCAGACTAGCACTTCCTCTGACTAGATTATTGGCTGACACACATGCAACTATTAAGAGCCTGAAGACCGAGCCTCTGTGGGGTGGAGAGGCCGGGTCCGTATCTAGGGAGGTAAGTATCAACTCTCTCGTGAAAAAAGAAATCCTAGATTTCGTTTATTTCACTTCAAGAGTATACTTACCTCCCTAATACTTTTGATATTGCCAGAATTCGAAAGTGAATCTGGCGGGAGGGAGGCGAGGTCAAAAGACCAGCTCATCCCTATACGCTTTTCTGCGTTTAAGGCACTTAAACTTCTGAAACTGTAAGAAAAAACAGTCAGGATTTGACTAACCATCGGATAACACGACCGATGTATGAGAGATGACCGAATGTCATATGCGCTCCCCCCCCTCCTTCCTGGGAGGAAGAGTCGACTGACCTCAATGTCCTATACGCTCTCTACGTACAAGTGCCATGTACTACAGGACAGAGACGAAAAAACTCCATTTTCGTAACTCTCAACAATGAACCACACAAATACACAAACCATCACCATATTAATAACGGGTAATCGTGACAATACAATCAACAACGGACAACACATGAACAAGACTGACCTTGTTGAAAATGGCTGCTGACATCATCTTCCCATCGGTAAAGACTGATGCAGGCCCAAAAAAGTGGGTGTTTCCATAAATTAATTGTGATATATATAAGTAATGAGGAAATCACCTCAAAAAATATAAACCGATTTATTTTTTCAAAACCGACAAGGCGAGAGGATTAGAGGTGTCACGGAGATAATGGTCTGTAAAACTTGACTCACAGTGCCACTGAGCCACCGACATAATATCATCCACAGGGACCCCATTAAATAGGGCCGTGGATGTCACTACGCCGCGGACACTGTGAGCCTTGGCCACGTCAACCTGCTTCCCGGTGGCGGATTTATGGCAAAACTGAATGCATTCCACAATCCACCTGGAAATGGTGTCCTTAGAAGCCCTCCCATGGGGTTCAATATATGACAACCATAACGCTGACTGGTCGGTGCGCCATGCCGCCGTACGTTGTTTGTACCGGCGCAGCGCCCGGACGGGACACCATGCTTTAGAATTAGGATCATATCTAGTTAAAGCAGGCAAAATAATAGGTTGACCTGGATATTTCAACGACTGATTTTTAGCCAAGAAATTAATCCTAGGTAGCAGCTTAAGGCCTTCCCCTGAAACCACAAAACGGTCATCCTCGGCTGATAAGGCATGAATCTCACTCCTACGCCTAGCCGAGGCCGCAGCAATTAAAAACACAGTCTTCAGTGTTAATAGTTTCATAGAAATGGAACTAAGTGGTTCAAAAGGCTTATCACCTAGTACTTGAAGCACTAGCGATAAACTCCAAGACGGAATCACAGGCGGATTCCTTGGTCTTAGATTGCCCATGCCTTTAATTAATACATTCAATGTATTTACTTCATCACTTCCCCTCTTAGCCAAGCAAGGAATAACAGACATTAATGCTGACTTATAACCAGCAATAGAGTTAGGCTTGAGGCTATAGGCATCATAGAGGTGACAGAGGAAATCAGCTACTACTTGAATAGATGAATCCATTGGATCAATACATCTTTTTGAGCACCATTCTGCAAATCTGTTGATTTTATAATTATATGCTCTGGAGGTTGACCCCCTCCTGGCTTTGGCCATAAACATGGCTGCTTGCTCAGAAAAGCCCTCCTTAATTCTAGATTCCTTGACAACATCCACGCAGTCAATCTGAACATTGACGGATTGTTGTGAAGGGCCTTGCCCTGGAAGATAATATCGTCCATCAGAGGCAGAGGAACCGGATTGCAGACCAGAAGGTCCAGCAGATCCGTATACCATGATCGGCTTGGCCAATCCGGGGCGATCAGAAGCACTTGGCATTCCTCTTGTCTGATTTTCTGAAGAATTTTTGGAATCAGGATTGCTGGAGGGAATGCGTATGCATACATTCTCCCCCGGCTGATAGCTAACGCATCTGTTGCGAAAGCGCTTGGATCCGGAATCGGAGAGACGTACGTCGTCATCTTCGCATTCTTCTTCGTTGCGAACAAATCGATGTTGGGTTTCCCCCAATGGTCGAACAGACGATCCGCCACACATTGATTTAGTTGCCATTCCGTGGGTAAAACACTCATCCTTCGGCTCAATGAGTCTGCTAGCAGGTTTAACCTTCCCGGAATATGAACTGCTTTCAAGGTAATCTGGTGATCCAGACACCAACAAAGCAGTTTCCATGTCATCATACAGAGACTGGGCGACTTCGTTCCGCCCTGGCGGTTTATGTAAGTCACAACTGTTGAGTTGTCTGAACGAATAAGAACAATCTTGCCCTGAACTTTCTGTAAGAAATGTTCCAGGCCCAGGACTACTGCTCTTAGCTCCAGTAGATTTATATGTTCCTGTGACTGTTCCAGATTCCAAAGCCCTGATATCGTGGATTCTTCCAGGCAAGCTCCCCAGCCCTCCATCGATGCATCTGTATACACAGTCACCTGAGGGTGGGGAGGGGTTAGCAAAACCCCCGGTAAGAGATTCTCTGTATTCAACCACCATTGCAGGTGGTGAATCAGAGGCGCCAACACTGACACATTCGAGTCCAGCGAACCTGTACTCTGGGTCCATTGTGTCATGAGAAACAACTGGATCGGCCGCCTGCGTAAGGCGGCCTGAGGAATGACTGGTTCCAACGAAACCATCAACCCCAGCATTCTCAAGTAAACCCGTGCCAGGACATGACGACTGTCGCACACTGACTGAATCAACGAGATGAGTATTTGAACTCTCTCCTGAGTAGGATAAACATATCCTGTCTCCAGATCGAAGAACATCCCCAGGTAAACAAACTTCTGGGATGGAGTCAGCTCTGATTTTGGGAAATTGATCATCCAGCCCAAGTCTGTGAGAATTTTCAAAACAATCTCCAGATTGGCGGACAAACTTTCCCGGGTGTGCGCTTTCAACAGCCAGTCGTCTATGTACGTGTGGACTGCTATGCTTCTCCTGCGGAGGTATGCTGTGATCGCAAGAACCACACGGGTGAAAACCCGAGGAGCCGTGGAAATTCCGAAGGGCAACACCCTGAATTCCCACTGTCTGCCCTGGAATGCAAATCTCAGGAAGCGACAGAAACTCCTGTGGATGGGGATGTGGAAATAAGCGTCCTTCAAATCTATCGACGCCGTCCACATCCCCCTCTCCAACCCCGCCAACACCGAGCGCACCGTTTCCATCTTGAAACTGGGCGTCTCGATGAACTTGTTCAATGGCTTGAGGTTGAGAATCGGTCTCCACCCACCGGTGCGTTTTGTTACCAAGAACAGGGTTGAATAGAAGCCCGGACACCTTTGTGCCGGCTGAATAGCTCCTTTTTGTACGAGGGAATTTATCTCCTCCTCGATACACAACCTTTGATCTGGATCTCTCGGAATGGGAGTCCAGACTGGCACCAGAGACAGTCGCGACGGCGGGCCTGTCATCCACTCTGGATGATACCCCACGGAAAGCCATCGCAAGACTAAACGGTCCTGAGTTAACCGTTCCCACTCTTGCATGTGGTCGGCTAGCCGGCCTCCCACCGGTCCACCTAGGGACCGCGGTGGACACAAGGCATGCAAGAGCGGCACTGTCTCCGTCGCCATACACACCGGCGTGGTCCTTACCGCGGTAAGCGCCCTGTTAGGAACGATAACCACGCCCAGATCCTCGCGCGACCCGCCCCGCCCCGCGCGCACCTCGGTGCACGGGCGGCTGCCTGGCTGACGGCGGCTGAGGAGCCTGCGCCCCCCTCACTGCTGGCCGAATCGCACGCGGCCGAGGCCGGCGCTGCGACGGCGGCTGGCCTCTGACTTGGCCAGCACCACCTCGAGCCTGCAGGGGACGATACGCAGGGGCCGCGGCGCGAACGTTAGCACGACGCAGCACCTCAAACTGTTCGCGCAGCGCCCTCTGGTTATTCACCAGGGTGACCGTCTCCTGGAGGTGGCGACATCCCTCACCTCCAAAAAGACCAGGACCCGTCATAGGCGTACGGAGTAGCCTATTATACAGGTCCTGAGACGGGCACAGATTGTCCAGGGCAAATGTGCGTCTTGCCCTGACACTCCTGGTCACCGCCCGCGTCATACAGTCCAGCGCCAGGTTAATACCATCCTGGATGGTTCGCTGGACCGCGAGCGGGCCTGGCTGGCGCGATGCGGATGCCGTTACTACCCCCTGTAACAGCTGGGAGACGTGGGACAGAGCGGCAATCGAAGCCCTCCCACTCTCCTCCGCATCACGCAACGCGGTATTCGCCGAACGCAACGCGTTCGCGCACAAGACCCCCGCGTCAGAACGGGAGCCTGGCCGCGTATCCTCACCCAAAGCCGCGCGGTCATCCACGCTGGGCTTGGGTACCACACCGTACCGCTGGTAGTCCAGGGGCACGATGCGACAACGCCTGGCCACCTCGCGAGGGGCCTTCGCGAGACGTCCACTCGTGTTAATGGACGACTCCGCCGCCTTGAACATGTCAACGACATGCTCCGCCAGCGGCAGAGAAGGCATAGCGTTAGCAGTTGGTTTCCCAGCTAACCACGGTGTGTGAACACGGTGGCTAGCCGACTGCTCCACGGGCAGATCAGGCCTAACGCTCACCAACCACTGGCAAGCGTCATACCAATCCTCCTCCGTGGCTAACTGCGAGCGCTCTACAAGACTAGCACTACCTCTTTGCTAGATTATTGGCAAAGAGATCACACATGTTTTTTTTGTTCAATAGCTTTTTCGCTCTCTTAAACTGTTTAAGTGGTGTTTGTTTGGAGTGTTAGTCACTTTTTTGGATGGCGGATAGGAATACGTCGCCACAGGAGGACGGAGGACCTTTAAATCAGGTGACTTCTAGTAAAATTAGCGAGTTTTCTTCCCGGTGTATTGTGTTTCCGGGACTCGCGTTTACCGTGATAAGCGCCTTGGTTGGTTGGGTTATATCAACTCGGTGCTACCTAGGACTAATTTCTCTTTCTGTTTATGTCCACAGGTCTGTATGACGCTAGGTGGTGACGTCACAGTACCAGAGAATTAGTATTCTCTCCACCATGGTTCCATTTCCTACTAACACTGTTAGGTTATCTAACCAAATGAAAAATTATGTCCAGTGAGTTGGAGGCCTGGTATAAAGGTCTTCTCACTTTGCCCTCTTGATCCAATTCCTTCCCCATGAGGTGGAGAGAGTTAAGAGGCGTGCAGATGGTGGAGTTTCCGGTTCGTCACGTTGGATGGTTTGTCTATACAAAGTGTCAGGTATCTAGTTATTGATAATGTGGTGATGTTAATTATTGTAAACAATCAAAGGGAGATAATTAACATTTTTGCCAGAAAAGAGTTATCTATATGTATCTGATGGTTGTGTAGTCAACTTATCCATTCAGCATACAATTCGTCTTTGCACTTGGATGTTTTGTTGGGATCGAATTTTTCCTGTCACGGGATTAATGACGTCATAATCAGCTGGCTATGTATTTATTAGCAATTCAAGCGCTATGCTGGTTTTTGATGTATATTGATCTTTATGATCGTTTTCCTTCTCCTTGAGTTGGATTGAGTTTCTAAGCTTAACTAGTTGCTCATACTCCTTGTCCTTTGCCCTGTTTCAGGGACCGGGTTGCGCGTCCTGTGGACGTTTTATGCATGTAAAGTTCTGGCCGCATCTGTGTTATCGATGTAGCCCTTGTGGTCCATTGATTAATTGTGACATATGTAAGCACTGGGGGGGGCGAGTTAATGTCCGAATTCTTGTGCTGCTTACAGGCGACGGACAAGGTGGTAGAGGAGGAGAAGAAGAAGAAGCGGAAACGAGAGGTTGTAAGTAGGAAGGGTAAGGGGAAGGTCTCGTCCGCGGTGGATATGGAGACCTTCCGGACCGAGATGTTGGGAGAGATGAAGAGGACAATAAAAGATTTGGTTCCAGGGTTGCTTCGTGGCATGCTTCCTGGACCAGATCCTTTATTGTCCTCATCATCGGCTTCGGAGCAGGTAATCCCCGCCTCTGGATCGATTTTCCTTAGTCCGCTTCCGTTGTCCGACGATTCAGAGGTGGCCCCATTAGAGGGGGCGTTCCACGGCCCTGGCAGCAGGCTTATTGCCGCGCCGATAGGGGACCGTGGACGGTTGTCGCTGGAACCCGCTGGCTGCTTATCAGTCCAGGGGTATCCGCACGCCGCGGTGGCCAGTACCTCCTATGGCACCGTTCCTGGTCAGCCCGGGTTAGCTCTCTTTGCTGACCCGGGGTCTAATCTTTCTGACCAGGGTGATGAGGATTACCTGCTAGGGTCGCCGTCTGACGATGTGGACATGGATGAAGACGTTTGTGCACCCCTCGCGGGGAATACAGGCGCTTTTTTCCACGGTATTACTCACCCTGGAGTAAGGTCCGCGGTTCAGGTGGTGGCCCAGGGCGCTGCTGATGGCCAGCGGTACCGCATACCTCGGCTTGCCGAGAGTGTAGCTGGTGCTGGCCGGGCCCGTGGTAGGGCTATATATACCCCGCGCTCTACCGCGGTGCCTGCTCCTGGTCAAACCAGTGATATTCTCATGCCGGTGCTGTCAGGCCCGCATGTTTTCCCTGGCTTGCCAGGTGTATCAGCGTACCCGCCGTCAAGCTCTACTGCTTGCGCTCAGGAGGAAGACGAAGGACCCCGTCTTGTAGAGCGCTCGCAGTTAGCCACGGAGGAGGATTGGTATGACGCTTGCCAGTGGTTGGTGAGCGTTAGGCCTGATCTGCCCGTGGAGCAGTCGGCTAGCCACCGTGTTCACACACCGTGGTTAGCTGGGAAACCAACTGCTAACGCTATGCCTTCTCTGCCGCTGGCGGAGCATGTCGTTGACATGTTCAAGGCGGCGGAGTCGTCCATTAACACGAGTGGACGTCTCGCGAAGGCCCCTCGCAAGGTGGCCAGGCGTTGTCGCATCGTGCCCCTGGACTACCAGCGGTACGGTGTGGTACCCAAGCCCAGCGTGGATGACCGCGCGGCTTTGGGTGAGGATACGCGGCCAGGCTCCCGTTCTGACGCGGGGGTCTTGTGCGCGAACGCGTTGCGTTCGGCGAATACCGCGTTGCGTGATGCGGAGGAGAGTGGGAGGGCTTCGATTGCCGCTCTGTCCCACGTCTCCCAGCTGTTACAGGGGGTAGTAACGGCATCCGCATCGCGCCAGCCAGGCCCGCTCGCGGTCCAGCGAACCATCCAGGATGGTATTAACCTGGCGCTGGACTGTATGACGCGGGCGGTGACCAGGAGTGTCAGGGCAAGACGCACATTTGCCCTGGACAATCTGTGCCCGTCTCAGGACCTGTATAATAGGCTACTCCGTACGCCTATGACGGGTCCTGGTCTTTTTGGAGGTGAGGGATGTCGCCACCTCCAGGAGACGGTCACCCTGGTGAATAACCAGAGGGCGCTGCGCGAACAGTTTGAGGTGCTGCGTCGTGCTAACGTTCGCGCCGCGGCCCCTGCGTATCGTCCCCTGCAGGCTCGAGGTGGTGCTGGCCAAGTCAGAGGCCAGCCGCCGTCGCAGCGCCGGCCTCGGCCGCGTGCGATTCGGCCAGCAGTGAGGGGGGCGCAGGCTCCTCAGCCGCCGTCAGCCAGGCAGCCGCCCGTGCACCGAGGTGCGCGCGGGGCGGGGCGGGTCGCGCGAGGATCTGGGCGTGGTTATCGTTCCTGACAGGGCGCTTACCGCGGTAAGGACCACGCCGGTGTGTATGGCGACGGAGACAGTGCCGCTCTTGCATGCCTTGTGTCCACCGCGGTCCCTAGGTGGACCGGTGGGAGGCCGGCTAGCCGACCACATGCAAGAGTGGGAACGGTTAACTCAGGACCGTTTAGTCTTGCGATGGCTTTCCGTGGGGTATCATCCAGAGTGGATGACAGGCCCGCCGTCGCGACTGTCTCTGGTGCCAGTCTGGACTCCCATTCCGAGAGATCCAGATCAAAGGTTGTGTATCGAGGAGGAGATAAATTCCCTCGTACAAAAAGGAGCTATTCAGCCGGCACAAAGGTGTCCGGGCTTCTATTCAACCCTGTTCTTGGTAACAAAACGCACCGGTGGGTGGAGACCGATTCTCAACCTCAAGCCATTGAACAAGTTCATCGAGACGCCCAGTTTCAAGATGGAAACGGTGCGCTCGGTGTTGGCGGGGTTGGAGAGGGGGATGTGGACGGCGTCGATAGATTTGAAGGACGCTTATTTCCACATCCCCATCCACAGGAGTTTCTGTCGCTTCCTGAGATTTGCATTCCAGGGCAGACAGTGGGAATTCAGGGTGTTGCCCTTCGGAATTTCCACGGCTCCTCGGGTTTTCACCCGTGTGGTTCTTGCGATCACAGCATACCTCCGCAGGAGAAGCATAGCAGTCCACACGTACATAGACGACTGGCTGTTGAAAGCGCACACCCGGGAAAGTTTGTCCGCCAATCTGGAGATTGTTTTGAAAATTCTCACAGACTTGGGCTGGATGATCAATTTCCCAAAATCAGAGCTGACTCCATCCCAGAAGTTTGTTTACCTGGGGATGTTCTTCGATCTGGAGACAGGATATGTTTATCCTACTCAGGAGAGAGTTCAAATACTCATCTCGTTGATTCAGTCAGTGTGCGACAGTCGTCATGTCCTGGCACGGGTTTACTTGAGAATGCTGGGGTTGATGGTTTCGTTGGAACCAGTCATTCCTCAGGCCGCCTTACGCAGGCGGCCGATCCAGTTGTTTCTCATGACACAATGGACCCAGAGTACAGGTTCGCTGGACTCGAATGTGTCAGTGTTGGCGCCTCTGATTCACCACCTGCAATGGTGGTTGAATACAGAGAATCTCTTACCGGGGGTTTTGCTAACCCCTCCCCACCCTCAGGTGACTGTGTATACAGATGCATCGATGGAGGGCTGGGGAGCTTGCCTGGAAGAATCCACGATATCAGGGCTTTGGAATCTGGAACAGTCACAGGAACATATAAATCTACTGGAGCTAAGAGCAGTAGTCCTGGGCCTGGAACATTTCTTACAGAAAGTTCAGGGCAAGATTGTTCTTATTCGTTCAGACAACTCAACAGTTGTGACTTACATAAACCGCCAGGGCGGAACGAAGTCGCCCAGTCTCTGTATGATGACATGGAAACTGCTTTGTTGGTGTCTGGATCACCAGATTACCTTGAAAGCAGTTCATATTCCGGGAAGGTTAAACCTGCTAGCAGACTCATTGAGCCGAAGGATGAGTGTTTTACCCACGGAATGGCAACTAAATCAATGTGTGGCGGATCGTCTGTTCGACCATTGGGGGAAACCCAACATCGATTTGTTCGCAACGAAGAAGAATGCGAAGATGACGACGTACGTCTCTCCGATTCCGGATCCAAGCGCTTTCGCAACAGATGCGTTAGCTATCAGCCGGGGGAGAATGTATGCATACGCATTCCCTCCAGCAATCCTGATTCCAAAAATTCTTCAGAAAATCAGACAAGAGGAATGCCAAGTGCTTCTGATCGCCCCGGATTGGCCAAGCCGATCATGGTATACGGATCTGCTGGACCTTCTGGTCTGCAATCCGGTTCCTCTGCCTCTGATGGACGATATTATCTTCCAGGGCAAGGCCCTTCACAACAATCCGTCAATGTTCAGATTGACTGCGTGGATGTTGTCAAGGAATCTAGAATTAAGGAGGGCTTTTCTGAGCAAGCAGCCATGTTTATGGCCAAAGCCAGGAGGGGGTCAACCTCCAGAGCATATAATTATAAAATCAACAGATTTGCAGAATGGTGCTCAAAAAGATGTATTGATCCAATGGATTCATCTATTCAAGTAGTAGCTGATTTCCTCTGTCACCTCTATGATGCCTATAGCCTCAAGCCTAACTCTATTGCTGGTTATAAGTCAGCATTAATGTCTGTTATTCCTTGCTTGGCTAAGAGGGGAAGTGATGAAGTAAATACATTGAATGTATTAATTAAAGGCATGGGCAATCTAAGACCAAGGAATCCGCCTGTGATTCCGTCTTGGAGTTTATCGCTAGTGCTTCAAGTACTAGGTGATAAGCCTTTTGAACCACTTAGTTCCATTTCTATGAAACTATTAACACTGAAGACTGTGTTTTTAATTGCTGCGGCCTCGGCTAGGCGTAGGAGTGAGATTCATGCCTTATCAGCCGAGGATGACCGTTTTGTGGTTTCAGGGGAAGGCCTTAAGCTGCTACCTAGGATTAATTTCTTGGCTAAAAATCAGTCGTTGAAATATCCAGGTCAACCTATTATTTTGCCTGCTTTAACTAGATATGATCCTAATTCTAAAGCATGGTGTCCCGTCCGGGCGCTGCGCCGGTACAAACAACGTACGGCGGCATGGCGCACCGACCAGTCAGCGTTATGGTTGTCATATATTGAACCCCATGGGAGGGCTTCTAAGGACACCATTTCCAGGTGGATTGTGGAATGCATTCAGTTTTGCCATAAATCCGCCACCGGGAAGCAGGTTGACGTGGCCAAGGCTCACAGTGTCCGCGGCGTAGTGACATCCACGGCCCTATTTAATGGGGTCCCTGTGGATGATATTATGTCGGTGGCTCAGTGGCACTGTGAGTCAAGTTTTACAGACCATTATCTCCGTGACACCTCTAATCCTCTCGCCTTGTCGGTTTTGAAAAAATAAATCGGTTTATATTTTTTGAGGTGATTTCCTCATTACTTATATATATCACAATTAATTTATGGAAACACCCACTTTTTTGGGCCTGCATCAGTCTTTACCGATGGGAAGATGATGTCAGCAGCCATTTTCAACAAGGTCAGTCTTGTTCATGTGTTGTCCGTTGTTGATTGTATTGTCACGATTACCCGTTATTAATATGGTGATGGTTTGTGTATTTGTGTGGTTCATTGTTGAGAGTTACGAAAATGGAGTTTTTTCGTCTCTGTCCTGTAGTACATGGCACTTGTACGTAGAGAGCGTATAGGACATTGAGGTCAGTCGACTCTTCCTCCCAGGAAGGAGGGGGGGGAGCGCATATGACATTCGGTCATCTCTCATACATCGGTCGTGTTATCCGATGGTTAGTCAAATCCTGACTGTTTTTTCTTACAGTTTCAGAAGTTTAAGTGCCTTAAACGCAGAAAAGCGTATAGGGATGAGCTGGTCTTTTGACCTCGCCTCCCTCCCGCCAGATTCACTTTCGAATTCTGGCAATATCAAAAGTATTAGGGAGGTAAGTATACTCTTGAAGTGAAATAAACGAAATCTAGGATTTCTTTTTTCACGAGAGAGTTGATACTTACCTCCCTAGATACGGACCCGGCCTCTCCACCCCACAGAGGCTCGGTCTTCAGGCTCTTAATAGTTGCATGTGTGTCAGCCAATAATCTAGTCAGAGGAAGTGCTAGTCTGCGCATGCGCGGTGGTGGGGCTGGCATCCGCCAGACTACGCTCTGACTCCCTGCCCAGTAGGGGCACCTAACTGTTTTAAATCTGAGTGTTTATTGAGTGAAAGCCAATATTTAGCAATATCAAAAGTATTAGGGAGGTAAGTATCAACTCTCTCGTGAAAAAAGAAATCCTAGATTTCGTTTAATTTCAGTCATATCTTTACCTAGCCAACTGCATATGACATAATAATTTTTACATATGACATAATTCAATTAAACAATTTCTACTACCTATATTCAATTCATCATGGACAGCTTGAAGAGAAGGTGCGAGACTGGCAAGATTCTGATATTGCTGTGATGAACGCCTGGTTTCCTGCACAGAACAGCTGGCTAGATACGGTCATATCAGCTCTCAAGTTCCTTTCAGGAGATGCTCTAGGTAAGATTGAGCTGACTATCACTAATCGAATATCGTACAGTACAAATCAGAAATAACCGAATATTTTGAACAACCGATGATTTCCAGTACAATTATCTTCAAAATATTCAACGAAAGATTTCTTAGTGTGTTCAAAATTTTACTAACTAACATGTTTCTGTTTTAGCGTGACTGGCCAAGTGAGCTTATGCCATGGCGACCATCCATCATTCATCCGTCTGTCTGTCTACTCTGATCACTCTGATGTCAATATTGTGTCTTACTACGCCAATAACAAAGAAATTGGTGTTCGGTTTTTTTTTGTTGAAAAATGGACACCAGATAATCTTTTAATTTAATTTGAAGATTTAATATTTTGACATCAGAGTGGTAAGGGTTAAACAACTTCTCAAGAACCACTAAGCCGATTTCGATTATATTTGGCAAGAAGCATCTTTAGGGCATGGAGATCCAAGTTTGTACAAACGAAGCCGATCAGTCAATTTGGCTTGTATGCTGCAATAGATATGAGAATTAATTTACAATTTCTTTCCTCAGGTTTGGATCTGGACAATTTTATCCCGTTCCTTGATTACAAAGAACGAGCACAGCAGTGGAAGTGGATCGGTGCAGGCCGTGATACAGATGAAGAGTTACTTCCCTTATATCGGCATTGGTTGCATAATAAGGAGGATACAGTCTCAGATTTGTTTAGTGATCGCGACGTTTCACCGCCTCCGCCAAGAATGTGAGCAGTCTTAATTAAATAATTAATGGCAGAACTAAGAAAAGCAATCAGGTCGTAGACACTCGCCCCCATTTTTGTCATATTATAAAAACATTTTGGATTGTCAGGATCTGTACATTGTACAAACTTTTTGGATCGGTTCAGCTTTTCCTGGTTTTTCAGATCATGCCAAAAGTTATAGAATCCTGGTACCACTCTTTCATGTGTTAAGATTTAGTCAAATCAGATGAGCAGTGTATGAGATATCCAGAGATCCAGAATTGGATCAGATCCAGATCGGGGTTCTTTTATCCAGATCAGGTCCACAGTCTGCAAATCCTCTTACATGGCAAGGTCATTGCTTTAAATTTGAGCAAAATTAGATAAGTAGGTGGGGTGGTTTTTTCCGATAAACCTACATACAGGCAGGCAGATAGGCAGGCAGGCAGATATGCAGACAGGCAGGCAGGTATGCAGACAGGCAGATACGCAGGCAGGCAGAAAGACAGACAGACCGATACGCAGACAGACAGGCAGGCTGATATGCAAACAGACAGACAGACAGGCAGGCAGGCAGACCCTCTTCCGTAATTCTGAAAATGTCATAACAGTCAAGTGCACATAGTTCAATGTGAGGCTTACCTCAATGCTAATATAATCAAGTCAGCTCACAATGCTTGATTTCTATGTCTGTGTCATTTTCAGAAGAACGGGTTTTGTGGTTCGTGCCACCAGTGATAGAGAGAAGGAGGACTTCAGAGAGCAGGTAAACAGTCACAATGTTGTGACGACTTTTACATAAGCAAGAATTATTAATATCACCTCAACAGAGGGATCCATTTCTAGCTATGGCACAGATTGTTCAAAGGAAGCTTATTGGTCAATTTGGATAGGCAACATCTAGAATTGTGTGCTATTTTCAGAAACATGTTTACCGGTACTCATCTTATCTGAAACTGCATAGCTGATTAATTTGAAATTCAAGAAACTTCATCTTTGGTAAGATCAGAGCTGAACCAGCTATGCCCAAGAGAACCTTATTAGCTGATCTGTCTGTTGTCCATCTTGAATAATATAGTTTCCACATTATCTGTGTCGCATCCAGAATTTCTGAAGGGATTGGGGCAAAATTGGAGCAAATAAAATTAGGGACCAATTCAAGTTTGTTCAACGGATTTTGACTGAAATGATGACATATATATTTTAAATTGAACTGAATAAGAATTTACTACCTTTCAGTCTGATTGATTGATTGATTGATTGATTGAGTTTGTGACCATTTTAAATTGCTTTATTTCAGACACCAATTCCTAACTGAAATCTTAATGTTTCCTATAAAAATTGTCAGGTTTGTGACTTAGATTTTCATGCTTCATAAAGAAATGTTTGGATCACCAAGATTTCCATATATGTTTCTGGTTCAAATAAGGATATTGCAGGTGAGTGATACCGGCCCTTTTGCACATCTTGTATGTTATTTCAGGAGCAACGTCGTTTCATGAACCCCCACCGTGCATTCACGTATTGCTTGCACAACTATGAGTCTGTGGTCGGTCCTGTGAAGGGTGTCTATAATAAGGAGTGTGCTGTGAACAAAGCCCGAGAACATGCTCTGCTTATTTCAGATAGACAGGCTTATGTCACAATCCTTACATTAGGTATGATTCTCATCTCTCTGTCTGTCTGTCTGTCTGTCTGTCTGTGTGTCTGTCTGTCTGCCCATATATATGTATGTCTGACTCTGTCTGTCAGTCGGTCAGTCAGTCTGTCGCTGCGGTGACAATGACATGACCAGACAGACATGCTGGACCAAGTCTTAAAGGGGGAATCCTAGAGCGGTAAATATATTTTATATAATGCACATGATGCTATAGCCGAGCCCATATATAAATGCTGTGTAAAAATCTCATGTAATATCTATCTTTATATCTGATTAAATATTTTAAAAACATTTTGCTATAAATTTCTCTTGCCTAATTCAAACAATAATGTTAACCCTTTAATGGTCAAGCCGACCAAAAATAGGCCTTTGCAGTGGTCTTGATGACTGTCCATGAGCAGATCAAGATAAGAATATTTTTCAAAAATTTACCAATGGAATGACTGGCTTGATAATGTGGTAAATTTTCAAAAATAGTCTTCTATTAGCCTGCCAATGGACATTTTCTATGAGAAAATTAAAACAAATTTGACTGTTAAAGAGTTAATATAATTAACGACATCTCTATAAAATATAGGCCATCTTAAAGGTCCAACAACACATCTGTAAATTAATAATGGGATTCATAAATTTGTGATTGTGAAATAAACTTAATATCCGTAATCTGCACAAATATTTGTTATTTCGATAGCCATATTACCTAGTACAGAGATATACATTGTATATACCCCTGTCTTCTGAGAATCATGATTATGCTTTTATTTCCCGATCTGATTCAGCGTATGACATCATTTTCACTAATTTAAAGATGCTTTTCTCTTCAGTTCGTGACTCTGCAGCTCGTCTACCTAATGGTGAGGGTACCCGCGGTGACATATGCGAGTTGCTCAAAGACTCATGTTTTCTCGCTCCAGGTGTTACGGACTCACAGGTACACAGGCATACATTAACCCTTTAACTCTCGAATTTGTTTAAGAAAATTTTTATTTTCTCATAGTAAATGTCCATTTGCAGACGAAGAGAAGACTATGTTTAACAAATTTACCACTGGTATGGCTGGCTCGGTTATCGAGTCAGTCATTCAAATGGTAAATTTTCATAAAATAGTCTTCTCATGGTCTGCAAATGGACATTTCTCAAGACCACTGCAGAAGCCTTTTTTGGCTGATATGAATGTTAAAGAATTAATACACATGCGCGTGCGTGCACACACACGCACACACATACACACGCACGCATGCACGCACACACTCGCAGACACACACGCACGCATGCATGCACACACGCACAAACACAGGCATGCACACAGTCTATCATAGAGTGTTGCTGAGTGAGACAGAGTAGTATCCACAGCATAAAGATTGTTATTAAGTGTTTAATCATTAATGGTCAGATTGGGTCAAGAGTATCAAGGTATGTGATTATTGAATGTCCATTTGCAGGGCAAAATTCATTCCAGTTGTAAAGTTTCAATAATAGTCTTCTCTTGGTCGGCAAGTGGACGTTCCTCAAAACCACTGTAGAGCCTAGTTTTAGCTGGCTTCATCATTCAAGGGTTAACCCTTTAACATTCATAGCAACCAAAAACGGCTTCTGCAGTGGTCTTGAGAAAAGTCCATTTGCAAACCAAGAGAGAGACTATTTTTTTTAATTTACCACTGGAATGACTGGCTCGATAACCGAGGCAGTCATTCCAGTGCTAAATTTTCTGCAAATGGACATTTTCTATGGGGAAATTAATTTTCTTGAACAAATTCGAGGGCTAAATGATTAATTTCTTTTTGTTCACCTTGTGTAGATTAATACCGTGGTAAGCGGCGCCTTGGACAGACTTCACTATGAGAAAGATCCCTGTGTCAAGTACGATGGCAATCGCAAACTTTGGATATATTTACATAGAAATAGAGTGGAGAATGAATTTGGTATGTTTCTAGGTTAACACGTACTGAATAAAGTTACATGTCTTAGAAAAATGTTTGTCAAGAATATCTACATTTTCGCTTTTTTTAATGTTCATTTGCAGGTCTAGAGAAAACAATTTTTGAAAATTTACTACTGGAATGACTGCTTCAGTTACTGAGCCAGCCATTTCATGATAAATTTTCTAAAATAGACCTCCGGGCGGCGGGCCTCTAGTAATGAACTTTACTGGAGATGATTACAGAAGCTGTTTTGAGGGGTCTTGACAATTAATCCTTTAACCCTCGAATTTGTTCAAGAAATTAAAATTTTCTCTTAGAAATTGTCCATTTGCAGACCAAGAGAAGACTATTTTTGAAAAATTACCGCTGGAAATGAATGGCTCAATAACCGACCCAGTCATTCCAATGGTAAATTTTCAAAAAAGTCTTCTCTTGATCTGAAAATGGACATTTCTCATGACCACTGCGGAAGCCATTTTTGGCTGATATGAGTGTTAAAGGGATAAATAGTACCTATATTGTACCCATATTGATTGCTGTCCTATGTTGTAGCTAAAACATCTCGATTGTAAGATCTGTGAAAAAGGACTACATTTCATTAAGCGATTGGTCAATTTCAAACATACTTGGCTCGAACGACCATATGGTAGTATACCTCCAAACTTAGGTATATATATAATTTGATTGGTCAATTTTTCCTGTAAGTTATATTGAAATTTTACGAAAAAACTTGCATTAATTGACTAATCCTCATTAACTGCTTAGCAGATTTCCACCATACTTAGAGCTTATTTTGTAAGCAGAACATCTTGGTTGCCGTGCTGCCAAGAGACAGCGAACTTTATAAAACTCCTCTACAGGGGTAAGTTCAGGAGCACTATTATTTTCCGTTCGCCAAATTTTTTGTTCGATCACGTGGTAGGTTCGCCCAGGTTCTTTGGCGAACCTACCACATGACCGAACAAAATGGTCGGTGAACGGAAAATATTTGCCTTCATGAACTCATCCCTTGGCAGCGAGTTGAGCTAAGTGGGATTAATGGCTCTCCTACCTGAAGCTGCACTTGATAATAACGTACTAGTCTGTCACACGAGTCAGACAACACAAACCAATCTAACTCTGTTTACACCTCAGTTCTCTGGAACTCAGCTTAGATACAGGGTTGCATATGGTGTTAGGAATGAGGTCATAAGGTCAAAGCTCGTGGTCACTGTGACATTTGTACAAAACATTTCTTTCAAATATAAGTTGTTAGCATTTAGCTAAAAACATCTCGGCTTATATTTCATGATTGGTTGACCTAAATCTTTTTCAGTTCTCGAGGTCACTGCCATCTGACGTTTATTGACAAGAGGAAGAACAAGTTACATTTAATTCCATAGAAATTCTTGTCTTATTAGAAACGATTATAAACCATTTAGCAAGTACATTTTATAATATTTTGAGCTATTTAGACCAAATCAGGGACCGATCCACCCCCTAGCCCATTAGCCAAGGCTAGTAAAACTTAATTCTGGATAATGAAAAGAAGAATTGGCTAATTCATTAGCTAATGATTAAAAATAATTTCAGTGTTACAATTGCTAAGCAAAAATTCCTTTTTATGTTGTTGAATATTTTGAAACTAATATGTCTGAAAGATGTTGCTGCCTAAGGCAGCAACAGCTTTCAGTCATATTAGTTTCAAAATATTCAAGACATATTAAGACTCTATTGTAATTGGACTGTGAGGTTGATAGTATTATCTAATGATGACTAACCAAACATGTTCATAAGTGACATTGAAGTAGAGATGTGGCTAAAATATTTCCTATTTGGCTAACAAAGATGGTATTTGGCTAATCTATTGGCTAGAACATTGCAAAAGCCAGATCTATCCCTGCAAATTTATTGAAAGCACTTTGGTGTTAATTACGTGTAGGCTTAAGAGATTTAGTCATTGGGCATCTGAGCGTCAAGCCCTTGGGCCTCTTGGCTAAAATATTCTCTTTCTCTGCAGATGATATTTTTTGTGTACATTTAGGGCAGGCTGAGGTAGCATATTGTGTCACATGACAATATGTACAGGTGAGCTGTTTATCTTGTGATAGGCAGTGGTAGATTTTAAGGATTTTTTCTACTAACCCAGACGGGATAGTGCATCATTGATTTTATCCCGCAGCAAATTTTACTAACCCAATGACTGTAAGCTCAAAGCTGATCACTTATTTAATCCATTCACAGATGAATCCCTATAAAACTCATTTCCAAGGCAATCATACAGAGAAGCTGTTGAATATTTTGAAATTGATTTGTCGGGAAAGACTTTTCGGACAAATTAATTTCAAAATATTCATTGAAGCTAGCATAAAATGTGTTCTTTTGTCAATTTTTGGGTGGGTATTGAACATAATGACATTATAAGTGTTTTTTCATATTTCCTCTTTTGAGAGCATTACTAACCCAGATGGGTTAGCGCAGATGTAGTTTTACTAACCCGTATGAAATTCTACTATCCTCGGGTTAATGGGTTAGTGTTAAAATCAAGCCCTGATAGGTGTTGTATTATTTATGAATTCCTGTATCTGTGTTTCACAGAGAGATTACATAAGGCTCAGGGAGCAGCCGCTAAGGCAAAGAAGTCATTACAGCGGCCCAAGCTTATCAAGGTACTCATGCTATGACTAATATACGTTATAAATATATATATATATATGCGATTATTACTGTGAGTGATCGATTATTTAAGAATAACCGTGATCACTCGATTAATCAGCCTGGTTTCACATATATACAGGCTTAACAACAAAGACATCAATGAAGAAACCTATAATTGTGTTAAGAAATGTCGATTTGCAGGCCATGAGAAGAGTATTTTTGAAAATCTATCACTGGAATGATACATTTTTAAATATAGTCTTCTCTTGGGCTGCAGATGGACATGCATTCGTTGAGAAAAATGTAAGTATTCATGACCTATCACATTAAAGAGTAACTGAAAGATAAGTTTTGCAATATTTTATGAAGAAATTATTCACGCTTATCTGATAGTTAATTTTTAATCATATAAATTCACAATTTATAAAATAATCACGATATTTCATTTAATGATGTAATTGTGCAAGTCTACTATATACATTACAAATGATAAGCCTGCCTCCATTTGGCTAACTATAAATTACTGTTATAATAGAGATACACCCACTTTGTATGTACATTTGAATCAATTTTAACCCTTTCGTTGCCTGAATATATTTACAAAATGTTCTGTATGGACTAAATTAATTTTCATAATTTTCTGTAAATGTAACATTTGTCTTAAAATTATGAAAAAAATTTCTTTTTTAAGTAAATGAAATGACGTCTATGCTCACTCCATACTGTACCACCACAGGCGGCCGCATACCTCACTCCATACTGTACCACCCCAGACAGCCCCATACTTCACTCCATACTGTACCACCCCAGATGGCCCCCATACTTCACTCCATACTGTACCACCCCGGGCAGCCCCATACTTCACTTCATAATCAACTACATCACAGGTAGGCTGATGTCATAATCAACTATCTCACATGTAGGCTGATACCATAATCAACTACGTCACATGTAGGCGGATGTCATAATCAACTACGCCATATGTAGGCTGCTGTGATAATCAACTACACCATATGTAGGCTGATGTCATAATCAACTATGTCACATGTAGGCTGATGTCGTAATCAACTATGTCACATGTAGGCTGATGTTGTAATCAACTACGTCACATGTATGTCACATATAGTCTGATGTCATAATCAACTACGTCACATGTAGGCTGATGTTATAATCAACTATGTAACATGTAGGCTGATGTTATAATCAACTACGTCACGTGTAGGCTGATGTTATAATCAACTATGTCACATGTAGGGGGGGGGGGGGGGGGGGGGGCATACTTTAGCACTCTGATTGTTGTTCTTGTTATATTTAATTCCTGATTTCAGAAACCAAAGGAAATGATATCAGGTATAGTTTCATCTGTCAGTACGACTAGCATTCCTGATGCTGCTGCAAGTCAGCATGAGACAGGAGGTGGTCTAATACCATTACCATCAGCTGCGTCAGTTAGCGCTATTCTTTCTCAGGCGAAGACTATTAAACTAAGCTTAGCCTCGCCTGCAGCACAAAGCACAAGTGCTTCTAATGTGAGCGGTAATACAGCACTCCAAACACCTATGGCAGGCATTGGATTAGTGGGTTCAGTCATGCCGTCTTCAGATGACAAAGCTACACAGATGTTTCAGACTTTATCAAATATGTCTGTGCCGCTTACAACGATGACAAGTGCTGAGTCACCCATCTCTTTGTTAGCATCAGCCAGTGTGTCAGCGCTAGGGAATCTCTCGAAAGCAGACCTATTGGTTACCAGTGGCAACAGTAATGTGATAAGTAGCATGGCTTCTGCTGCTGTTAGACAGCCCATGCAGGCCTCGTCGGCATTATCATTGACAAGCAGTGGTGGTGGTGGTCAGAGCCCGAGAACTCGGTCTACTTCTCGTACAACACATGCTGGTAGTCCGAGAATGACAGCTGCTGGTGGCATGATGAAGGGATCGAGTACAATAAGACAGACATTAAATGCGCTTCAGAATGCGCAGCTAGCGGCAGCTGCCGCTCAGGCCACCGCTGCACAACAGCAAGGAAAACTGCAGACACCGACAGGTAACAGCATGTGTTCAAACACAACACGCATTCGAACACCAAAAAAAAAACCCACAACAAACGTTCAAAGACACAAGTGCTCAAACACAGCAAGGTAAAACATGCTGTATCTTTTCATAAAATTTTCACTTTCTACACAAAATTTGAGTGAAATTGGTTAACGCTCTAACTGTCACGCTGCCTCTAGCACGGTTTTGAGAAATATCCATTTGCAAGCCAGTCGGCCCAATGGTAAATTTTTATTTAAAAACTACTCTTCTCTCTTGCCCTCCAAATGAATATTCAAGGTTTTTTTAATGAATTTTACCATTAAATTGTCAACTTCCTATGCTAGCTTTGAACCTCAGAAATAAATATACCATTTTAGAACGAAGGTACTATTATATAGTGATATCTATTGTGACTGAATGTGATATTTACTGTGACTGAACATGATATTTACTGTGACTAATATGATATTTACTGTGACTGAATGTGATATTTACTGTGACTAATATATTTCAGTCACAGTAATATCAAATTCAGTTACACATTTTCTGTGTGAATGAGTAATGTAGTCACCCTTTTACTGGTCAGATTTGGTTAAGAAAATCAAAATAATTGCTTATTGAATGTCCATTTGCAGGCTAAGAGAATACAATTTTTGAAAATTCATCACTGGAATGACTGGCTCGGTTATCGAGCCAGTCATTCCAGTGGTAAATTTTCAAAAGTTGTATTCTGTTGACCTGTAAATGGACATTCCACAAGATAATAACAGAACACAACCGACTTGACCATTAAGGAGTTAAGTACTAATTTGAGATTATTTCTAACTGTGCAGGTGTATCCACGACGACGATGCTGTCCATTACTCCACCTAATGTCTCGGTGTCGCAAGCGCAGGCGACACTGGGAGGTAAGCCAGTCACCATATCATTTATTCCATCACAAACTGGCACTGGCACTGTTCCCATGGTTACACACATGAAATCTGCCGCTTCTGGTGGGAAGCCATTATCATTCAGCATCCTACAAGGACAAGGCATTCAAACAGCAAAGTTGACGGCGACAGCCATTGCAAACAGCTCAATGCAGCCAATCCCTCAAGCTGGAACCTTAGTTCTAACATCAAAACCTGAAGCGGTACCAAAGGGCATGAGAAAGGTTTCCACACCCTCCACACCAGTTACAATTATTGATGGTTCTGGTAAAACTGTGCAAAGTTTAATCGCAACTACAAACATACAGGACACGACAAACCTGGGACTAGGTCAGGGACATGGTCAGCCTATTTCTAAGCCAACCACATCCACTGTAACTGTGACAACACCTGCTGGTCAGATGGTTGCTCGGTTAGTTCAGCAGATAGCTGGTGCACCACAGGTGATGTCTGTCGGGAATTTGTTATCGGGTGCAGTTCATAAAGTAGCGGCGAGTCAACAAGGAGGAACAACACTCAAAATACAAGGTTAGTGATCATGTAATCTATTAGTATTTATCATGTAAACAAAGGCTACAAAATACAAGGTGAGTCATTATGTAATCTATCAGTATTTATCATGTAAACAAAGGCTACAAAATACAAGGTGAGTGATTATGTAATCTATCAGTATTTATCATGTAAACAAAGGCTACAAAATACAAGGTGAGTGATTATGTAATCTATCAGTATTTATCATGTAAACAAAGGCTACAAAATACAAGGTGAGTGATCATGTAATCTAGCAGTATTTATTATGTAAACAATGGATTTTAACCCATTCCATAATAAACCCTTTCGCCCTCAAATTTGTTCAAGAAAATTTAAATTTTCTGATAGAAAATGTTCATTTGCAGACCAAGAAAAGACTATTTCTGGAAATATGTGTCAATGTATATTGTTAGTTATGTAGGTAAATAATCTTTGATTAGTGCTAATTTTTTCATAGTTTGAATTACAAGTACTATATTTTTCATCATTAGACGTCCAATGTGTTAGTGGTCAGGGTGTGATTAGCCATCCTTGACGATCATACGCTAATGGAAGATCTAAACGGGAGTTTCAGGGCTCGATGTTATTGGATGTCAAAATTTCAGTAAGTACAATCTCAAACTCAGTCCCATTTAATATCGGTATTCTTAACCGCATTGAAAATTATTGCTTTGCATTCGCTAAAATTTGTACAAAGTGATAATTTTCATCACGGTTGATAATAGTGATATGAAATGTGACATCATTCGAGATCTTCTATATGTGGGAGTATTACTTGAAGTATGTACAGAAATATGTTCACTATGAATACAAGGTCAGTGAATACATTGGTGAAGAAAATCTAAATATTTCCTTAATGAATGTCCATTTGCAGCAGAAGAGGGAATTTAATACAGGAATAGCTGTATCTGGTATCGAGTGAGCCAGTACAGGAGGTCGATGGAGGAGCCCATTTATAGCTATGCCCCGCCTATTTCTAGCTAAGCTCCGCCCACTTTGTTTATGTGTATATATGTATACTTTGTTCACGTATATCAATGTATATACTTTAAACACTGAATTCTCAGAATCCTAATTTCAAGGTAACTATACGGGAAAGCTGGTGAATATTTTGAAAGTAATTTGACATGGGGGCTGTTGCTGCCTATGGCAGCAGCAGCTCCCAGGCAAATTACATTCAAAATATTCAACAGAATATTTATTAAATTGTAAATCCATCAAGGACATACAATTCATACACCTGACAGACTTTTCGATGTTCATGACGGAGCTAAATACGTTATTATGATTGTGACATCAGATAATTTGTGACATAATTGATTATGATGCAAGATACTTGTGTAACAGATCAGTTTCCTCCATTTTCAAAGGTGTTCTTATCATATGAAAATGATCATTTCTCAGGACCGCTGTAGAAGCCATTTAGTGAGAGTTAGGCATAAAAGGGTTAACAAGGGTACAGGCTCAATAATATATTTGAGTTTATTATTAAGGAATCCATTTCTAGTTATGCCTCGCCCATTTCTAGTTATGCCCCGCCCATTTCTAGCTATGCCCTGCCCATTTCTAGTCAATCCCCTCCCATTTCTAGTTATGCCCTGCCCATTTCTAGTTATGCCCTGCCCATTTCTAGCTATGCCCTGCCCATTTCTAGCTATGCCCCACTCATTTCTAGCTATGCCCTGCCCATTTCTAGTCAATCCCCTCCCATTTCTAGTTATGCCCTGCCCATTTCTAGTTATGCCCTGCCCATTTCTAGTTATGCCCTGCCCATTTCTAGCTATGCCCCACTCATTTCTAGTTATGCCCCGCCCATTTCTAGCTATGCCCTGCCCATTTCTAGTTATGCCCTGCCCATTTCTAGTTATGCCCTGCCCATTTCTAGCTATGCCCCACTCATTTCTAGTTATGCCCCGCTCATTTCTATTTATGCTCGCCCATTTCTAGTTATTCCCCGCCCATTTCTAGTTATGCTCCCGCCCATTTCTAGTTATGCCCCACATATTTCTAGCTATGCCCCGCCCATTTCTGGCTAATGTCTGCTCATTTTGTACATGTGTTGAAATCAAGTTATATACTTTGAAACCCAACTTCCCAGAATCCCAATTCTAAGATACCGGAAAGCTGTTCAATATTTTGAAACTAATTTGACTAGCGGCTTCTGTTGTCATGCTGCCTAGATGTCAGCAACAGATCCCAGTCAAATTAGTTTTAAAATATTCAACAGAATCTTTATCAAATTGTAAATCCATCAAAGACACAATTCCTACACTTGACGCATTTTTCGATGTTCGTGGCGGAGATAGATATATCACTATGATTGTATCGTCAGCTAACTAGTGACATAATGGATTCTGATGTCAGATGCTCGAGTGGGAGATCAGATCCCTTCATTGTGTTACATTGCAGGAGGTAACATCGTACACCCAGTGAGTGCCAAGCCAATACAGCTGACTGGCAAGCCATTGGCTGCAGCTAAAGGTTTGTTGCAGTTAGCCAATACTGGTGCCGCCACGGTTAGTGGTATGATGGGAAAACAAGTCACCCCACCTTTAAGCTTGATTCGCACACCTTTGACCGCTGGGTCAACAGCAGCAGCAGTAGCAGTGGTGTCACTAAGCGCAACTCAGACATCTACTCAGAAAGCAATCGCCAGTTCTGCACCGGCATCTCACGGTAATAAGTTTTATATATATATATATATATATATATATATATATATATATATATATGTGTGTATGTATGTATGTACAGTGAACTGGCTAGTCATTCTGAAAGCTGGCTATGTCATTATGATGATGATGATTCACCTTTCCAGAGTATCCATCCATCATCTGACCTCGTATGACATCATAATCAGCTCAGCGTGTGTATGATGACGTCACAATCATTACGTCACAAAGGGTTCCATATAGACTGTCATCAAATCTGAAATAGTCTGACACATTGTATGGCTGTAATTCTTTGCTATTTAATAAACATGCTGTTGAATATTTTGAAACTAATTTGACTGGGCGCTGCAGCACCGAGTCAAATTAGCTTCAAAATATTCAACAGCTTACCTGTATAGTTTTCTGGAAATCGAGTCGCGGAGTTCAGAGATCGATTGATCCCAACATGAGTGAGGTGTGGGGGGGAGCTTAGCTAGAGATGGGTGGGGCATAGCTAAAAATGGAAAGGTCCATTAGTCACCTACAGTGCAACTCTGAAATAACTTAACATGTATCCAAAAACACAAAAAAAATACTGTTGAATATTTTGAAACCTACCAATCCAATTATTTTCAAAATATTCAACAGAACATTTCTTACAAACTAACATGTTTCTGTTTTTTGTTTTGGAAAAATGTTAACTTAGTTCTGAGTTTTACTGAATCTGCCACAGGATGTCATAGCTTTAAACATTCAGTACTCAGGATGTCATAGCTTTAAACATTCTGTACTCAGGATGTCATAGCTTTGAACATTCAGTACTCTGGGACATCATAGCTTTAAACATTCAGTACTCGGGGACGTCATAGCTTTGAACATACAGTACTCAGCGACGTCATAGCTTTAAACATTCAGTATTCAGGGACGTCATAGCTTTAAACATTATGTACTCAGCGACATCATAGCTTTAAAGATTCAGTACTCAGGGACGTCATAGCTTTGAACATACAGTACTCAGCGACATCATAGCTTTAAACATTCAGTATTCAGGGACATCATAGCTTTAAACATTCTGTACTCAGCGATGTCATAGCTTTAAACATTCAGTACTCAGAGACGTCATAGCTTTAAAACATTCAGTGCTCAGGGGCATCAAAGCTTTGAACATTCAGTATTCAACGACAGCATAGCTTTAAACATTCAGTACTCAAGGATGTCATAGTTTTAAACATTCAGTACTCGGGACATCATAGCTTTGAAGATTCAGTACTCAGGGACATCATAGCGTTGAACATTCAGTAATCAGGGACATCATAGCTTTAAACATTCAGTACTCAGGGATATCATAGCTTTGAATATTCAGTACTTAGGGACCTCATAGCTTTGAAGATTCAGTACTCAGGGACATCAGTGTTGAACATTCAGTAATCAGGGACATCATAGCTTTAAACATTCAGTACTCAGGGACAGGCTTGGGTTTTGGACAGTCCAAAACTAACTTTGAGCAGACATTGTCCAAAACCTGTCTAAAACCTGTCTTAAATGGTTTAAACCAGTCCAAAACTGTCCAAAACTATGTTGGACATATCACCATACTCTTATCCATCATAATCCTATTAAGAAATAACAAGAAATCAGAGATTGCATCAAAAGCACTATATTAAACAAATCCATTTATTATATGAGTTATTATTACATTTTTATCAAATACATACAATTAAAACTTAAAAGGCTTAATTAGTAGTCCAAATCAGACAGCCCTCTCAACATCCTGTAGCAAAACACTAGCTTTGACGCTTTCTCTACTCCAAGCCTATTACGGATTTTAGTGTGGATATAGCTAAAATTGCTAAAAATTCTCTCAATCGATGCTGATGATGCTGGTGCTTCAAGCAGCTGCATAGCCATATCAATAAAATCACCTGGCACACCTAGTGTTTTCAAGGCCTTCCACCATGTCACTGAAGGCACTTGAACTGCAGCATCACAGAAATATGATGCAGGAAATGGGCTGCTTTTAGCCTGGTATGCAATAAATGTTGCTATAAATCTAGGGTTCTTAGCTATTATCCAATTGTTCACTTCTTCAAACTGTTTTGCTACCAGCATCTCGCCCTGAAACTTTGGATGTAATGTGTATGCGACAAGATGCTCTGGCAGGATTGCCTTGCTGAAACGTGCTAACAGAGTTTTCTTGTGTGGTTCTAGCAGAGTGTTGTTTAGTAATTCAAGCCAAACATGGCATGCATCGGCTAGTGTTGATGTGTCACTCTGACATGTGTCAATTGCTATTGAAATTGGCCGAAGTTGTTCGGCTAAGTCTCTTGCATTTCTAAACAGGTTAAAGTCCATTATCTTCTTGACAATAGCATTATCTATTTCTCCTTCATGGTCTTGTACAATTTTCATGAAATGTGGACGGTTGTGAATGAAGGAGTCAATACACACGAGTTGACTCTTCCATCTAGTGTCACAAGGAAGCTGTGGCTTAACACTACCAATACATTCCGAGAGCCAGGATAGTGGCTTGTGGTGATTCCTGAAATATTTTTGAATCTCAACTACATGCTTAATTAGCGTATCCGGTGTTATGTCTTGCCATAGTAAGTTTAGCCAGTGTGCAGAACAGCCATAGACAATAAGATCATTGTCATCAGCCTTCAAACCATCACGCATTTTTTCCATGTTCTTTGCATTATCTGTGACAATGCTCTTAACTGTACAGTTGTATTTTGTCTTAGCATATTGTATTGTCTCTTGACACTTCACCTTACAGTTTTCAGCACTTTTAGTCATAGAACCAGTGTCAAAGCTGTTTAGGAAGAAGCTCTTTCCTTCTACTTGCATGCAGGATGCTATGATAGGTTCATTGTGAATGTTACTCCACCCATCCTCCACTAATGTTGCTGTCTTGCCATCAAGAATCACCTTCATATCCTCTATCACCTGATCATGCACAGCATCTAGAAGCTTTCCACCAATCAGTTTACGTGAAGGGGGTTTATATCCTGGGCGTAGCATACTAACAACTTTTATGAACTGCGGATGTTCAGCCATTGAAAATGGAAGGTTACAAGCATAAAACAACCTCGCGACTTCTATATCTATTGCTGACTTCATCGCTGAGGTGGTAGTGATACAATGTTGGCTCAGATCGGGTTGAATTGAGAATTGAACTGGACAGGTTGGTGAGGGTGGTGCTGATTGTGATGGCAATTCTTCTCTTAGTCGCTTTGTGCATGGTGCAGCTGATGGTTTGTCCAGCTGAAACAAAGAAAAGGGATATTACATGTGCTATATAAGCCAAATGTAGATATACACCCTACCTGGTCCAAGCCATTTGGGGACAAGATATGATAATCTTTTTAAAAATTTACATTGAAATGACTGGCATTGCAACAAAATCAGTCATTCCTATGTTGAATTTTCAAAAGTAATTAATTTTATGTCATAATTCAATACATTTAAAATTTGGAATGGATAGAGTTAAAGATAGACCACCCTTCTGTCAAATAAATGCATGTTTTCATTTATTTTCAAAACTTTGGGACTTGCTGAATATTAGTTTGACTGTTTGCATCAGTCTATCTGAAGGGTGTTAGTGTGCTATGCCAAATTGTTTTCATAATATTACTGTAGTAAAGGTATTCAGGCAAGAGTATTTCTGAAAACCATGGGTTGCAGAAAGTATAGGGTTAAGCAGATCATTGTGTGTTATTTCTAATCTTAAGCCAGCGCCCTCACAGGCCAATTATCACACCTATACCATTGAATTGTAAAGAGCCTCAGCATGTGATTGTGGTTATCAGAGATTATCAGACCTGGCTCTATTACTAGCATGGCAAAGAGAATAATTAACTCAGGTATCTGAACTAAAGGTGAGACATCCTGCTGATAACCCCTATGCGGCCAAGACAATTACAGTGAATAGTAACCTTACCTACATTGTACATTATGACTTTTAAACACAACTTAGCACAAATTTTTGAAAATTTTTCACTGAAATGACTGGCTTAGTAAAAGCGGCAGTCATTTCACGAGTAAATTTGTTTTCCAGTCAAATTAGTTTCAAAATATTCTGCAGTTTTCCCGCATAGTGTCCTTGAAAATGATAGCTGAGGAATTCATCGGTGAAAGGGTTAAGGCATGTATTAGATATATTGGACTCCTAGCACTCCAATGTCAACAAAAAACATTTTTCAAATAAAATTAAAAGATAAACTGTTTTTTTATTTTCAACAAATTTGTCATCGCCCAACAAAATTGTTGAAAAATGAAAACCAGTTTCCTTGGTATAGTCACAATAAAATATAGAATTTTTAATTATTGACATTAGAGGGCAAGGGGTTAAGCATTAATTTTATTTACCTTCAAAATCTTGATGTCTGCTGATATGTGTGTCTGCACTGTCTGTATCAGCCTGTTCAACAGGACTTTCAGTAGACTTCTCATGCTTCTCATAGTGTATTTTCATCCTTGCTACCTTGTTGACAACTGTGTACTCACACTCTCTACACTTAGCCATTTGTTTGCCATTAATCTTAACTTCCAAAAAGTGCTTCCAAATTGGATCCTTAGGCCTACCACCTTTGAAATACATATTAACTATTTCAAATACCATCAACACATAAATATTCAGGACAACAGAAGAATTCAAAGATGAATGTAGCACAAGGATATCTTTTTACTAATTGTCTAATTGATATCTAGCATTAACTGAGGATAGATGAAAACATGAAGAATCTAATTTATATTCTATCAGCTTAATGCCTTAATCCCAAATTTGCATAAGATCTTATGTAAACATAGCTAATGTGTGTACTGAGTAGTGCATTCTAAAATAGCCTTAGAGAGCAAGGGTCATCAGTTAATTGTTGAAACAACATCTTAGCAGACTATATTTTCTCTATGAGTTTAAGATTCTTCCATAGGCCATGAACATTTTGCAAGAAATAGATTTAGACACAGAGACAGTTCTCAATAATATAAACATCTAGCTGTACATAGGTAGTCTAATATGTTTACATTATTGATTAAATAGGGTTTCTGTGGGTTTAACACAACTGGTCGAAATATACAGAGTTAAAACATTTAAGACAAACAAAAGTTGAAAAAAATTAACCCATGGATTATAGAAAGAAGCAAATAAGACTCCTAATTTATTGAAATCATATGTGTCCTTTTAGATTATTATTATTATTGTTATTATATAGCAATAAAGTATCCAAAAATACATGTAGATATCCATCAATATGTACATGTACCTGTATGTGTCTAAGTGCTATATAGTTGTTTTAAGAAAATTACATTTCAGAAAAATATTTTTTATACCATTATTTTGGGTTTTGGACAGTTTTGGACAATTTAAGGTGTCCAAAACCTTTTTTGGGTGGACGGTTTAAACCATGGTTTAAACCACTAGTGTCCAAAACTTGCCAACCTGCTCAGGGATGTCATAGCGTTGAAAGTTCCGTACTCAGGGACATCAAAGCTTTAAACATTCAGTACTCAGGGATATCATAGCTTTAAATATTCAGTACTCGGGGACGTCGTAGCTTTGAACATTCATTACTCAGGGACATCATAGCTTTGAACATTCAGTACTCAGGGACATCATAGCTTTGAATATTCAGTACTTAGGGACCTCATAGCTTTGAAGATTCAGTACTCAAGAGACATCATAGCTTTGAACATTCAGTACTCAGGGACGTCATAGCTTTAAACATTCAGTACTCAGGGACATCATAGCTTTGAATATTCAGTACTCCAGGACCTCATAGCTTTAAATATTCAGTACTCGGGACATCATAGCTTTGAATATTTAGTACTCAGGAACATCATAGCTTTGAACATTCAGTACTCAGGGACATCATAGCTTTGAATATTTAGTACTCAGGAACATCATAGTTTTGAACATTCAGTACTCAGGGACACCATAGCTTTGAACGTTCAGTACTCAGGCATGCCATAGCTTTGAATATTCAGTACTCAGGAACATCATAGCTTTGAATATTCAGTACTCAGGAACATCATAGTTTTGAACATTCAGTACTGAGGGAGTGTGTGATTGTGTATATGCTTCTTTTGACAGGCCTCCAGAATGTACCTCAGGCCAAGATATTTAATCCAGGAGGAATGCAGTTGCCTGCACAGTTTATTGTACAGCAGGCACCAGGACCCGTGAATGCTGGAGGCGATACAGCAACACCTGTGTCAGTCGCTCAAGGTAACCATGGTTACCAGGTCACAATTATGTTTCATGATTCATGAATCTTCGTTATTTAACACGAACCCTCGAAACTGTTCTAGAAAACTGCAGCTTTCTCATAGAAAATGTCTATTTGCAGAACAAGACTATTTTTGAAAATTTACTACTGGAATGACTAGTGGTAAATTTTTTTTAATAGTCTTCTCGTTCTGCAAATGGACATTTGTCAAGACCACTGCTGAAGCCGTTTTGGCCGCTTTAAGTGTTAACGGGTTAATAGTCAAGAAATCATAAATGTTTGCTTCGTTGAATGGTCATCAGCAGGGCGTGTTTAGTTCTAAAAATTGACCACTTGAATGGCCCGCTCATGTCCACCTCATCAGTCTCATGATGCTCCTCTAATCTCTGCAGAATATTCACATCTCATCAGCCTTATGATGCTCCTCTAATCTCTGCAAATATTCACACCTCATCAGCCTTATGATGCTCCTCTAATCTCTGCAAATATTCACACCTCATCAGCCTTATGATGCTCCTCTAATCTCTGCAAATATTCGCACTTCATCAGCCTTATGGTGCTCCTCTAATCTCTGCAAAGATCCATACATCAGCTCTGGTCAGATCAAAGTTTTAGTTGTCAGGTTTGTGAATCAAGCTAACTATCTAATGGTTTGTGTTTGTACTTTCAGCGAGTATGGCGACACCAATACTGATGAGCAGTCCAGGAGGTAAACCCGGACAGAACATACAACTCGTGAGAACGATGCTCAGTCAACAGGCACTCAAACCGGGCCAGGCAACCATACTTATCTCACAACCCTCTATCCCCCACTCATCAGCAAGCATACTAACCACCTCACAGCCACCACCCGGTGGTGGTAGAGGCACAAAAATTACTCACAGAGGCAAGCCACAGACTATGTATGCCAGAATCATAGCCCCACCTGCTGGACTAAGACTAGCGAATCTTACTGCAGCTCAACAAAGTCAAATTCAACAACTTCATGGCCAAGGACAAATCGTTACCATGGCGCAAGCTCAGGCTCAGATCTTAAACCCGGGTCAAGGTCAAACTCAAATTATAGTGCCATCTCACGGTCAGGTGCTTACTATGGCTCAGAGTCATAGCCAAGTTGTAACTCCAACACAGGGTCAGTCTCAGCCGTTAATGGCCGTCCAGGTCCAGTCTCAGGTGATGGCCTCGAGTCCACACCATGATCTCAGTCAAACTATGACTCAATCACAAGATCTGACCCAAAGCCTGGAGCAGACTGAGGGTGTGACGCAAACAAGCAGCCAAGGTGAACAAACAGAGATGACTCCAGCCATACAATCTTCACTTGGCAAATGAAATGGATGACTCCGGTGTTAGCTTTGCGCCACCCATCTTTAGCCAAGCTCCGACCACGCTTTGCCTGTGTTGGGATCGATCAAACCCTGAACTCCCTGAATCTCAATTTCCAGAGAATATACAGGTAGGCTGTAGAATATTTTAAAACGAATTTGACTAGGTGCTGTTGCGCCAAGTCAAATTAGTTTTAAAGTTTTCAGCAGAATGGTTATTAAATAGTAAACAGATACAATTTGTACTTGGCAGACTATTAAGCATTTATGACGGAATCGACTGTGATGTCAACAACCTACACGTGGCATAATTCATTATGACGTCGGATTTGACTGAGAGATTGGATTACTCTATTGCCATGGTTGAACATTCTGTGTACTGTATTTGGAACTCGGCCTAAATAATAAAAGATACAGCTTTTCGGAAGCCATATGCGAAGCTGAACATGACTTGATATAACCATACAAAGGATGTGCACCGTTTTCTGTGCAATAATAGAAAAACAAATATGCTTGGCATGTGGGTGACAGACATTCTAGGTATGCAGGCCAGGGTCATTCAGGCATGCAGGTCATGGTCATTCTAGGTATGCAGATTTGGCGCTATTGGAGGCAAACGTCCTTTTCTAGGTGGCCGAGCTCAGGCAGTCCAGCCAAGCTCATTCTAGTTTCCTGTCTTGGCATTCTAGGTTTCTGAGGTCAGCCAGTTGGCCACAGTCTGTTTAGCTCTGTGATACTATTGCTAACATCCTGAGATAACTATATGCAAATAACAGAATGTAGTACATATAGCATTATATAGTGTTAATAAAGTCTACGTTTTGGACATGCCTATGTTCTATATAGCATTTGTTTCATTACATTTATTATAAAATTTCAATTTTCTCATAGAAAATGTGCATTTGCAGCTTCAAGTTATAGTCTTCTCTTGGCATGCAAACGGATATTTCTCAAGACCGCCAGAAGCCATTTTTGGGCTGGCTTGAGTGTTAAATGGCTAATAAACGAAATATACATTCAGTATTGTAGCGCAAGGCTGGCTCAGTGGAATGCTATCATTATTTGTACACAGACTATATTCATAGTGATTAGCAATTACAATCCATCGAATATTAAATCTTAAATCTGTTCCGTAGCGTAGGTCACAATCTGGAATTTCCCAGTAAGATTTCTGAAGCCAAATTGAAGCAAACTTTCCTAGAAGTACCCTATCATAGTACGCCTCAACATCTTATTTAATAATAGGCCTAATGGCCTCAGCTGCCGAACCTATAAATGCTCTTGAACCTACAAGCATGAGACAGAGCGATCTATTTCTACCTATGCCCCTCCCATTTCTAGCTAAACTCCACCCACGTCTTTCCACATGCTGGAATCAATTTATCTACTCAAGTCAGTCAATCCTGATTTCACAGAATCCATATTTCAATGTAACTATACAGGTAAGCTGTTGAATATTTTGAAACTAATTTGGCTGGGCGCTGTTGCTGCCTATGGCAACGGCGTCCAGTCAAATTAGTTTAAAAATATTAAACAGAATGTTTATTAAATAGTAAAAACATACAATTCATACACTTGACAGACTTTTTAAATGTTCATGATGGAGCTGGCTTCGTGACTATTGTGATGTGATGTGATGTCAGCCTACAAGTGATGTAATTGAGTGACATCATATACTTTAGTGATAGGTCAGATCCTCTGTGACAGTGATTTCAACATATTTGTTCTAAATAGCTGAAAATGATACATATACTAGCTGCATGTTTAGGTATTTAATTGTTTTGAATAGGGAAACTAGAATTCATGTGATTCACCAGCCCAAACTATGTCCCTGTAATGTTGCATAAACCATGAATGGCACAGTAATTTTGATACAGCATACACCTTTAGCTTAAGATACACAGGTCTATCTCCCAAGTTGTGAAAGCCATAGGTGTATATGATGTAAGTCTAGCACTGAAGGCAGAATGTGTGTATGATGTAGGTCTATCACTGAAGGCCAAATGTGTATATGATGTATGCCTAGCACTGAAGGCAGAATGTCCATATGATGTAGGTCTATCACTGAAAGCAGAATGTGTGTATGATGTCGACCTAACTCATTTGACATACATTTGTTAGCTAACTGATTATTTTGAGAAATTAACAATATAATTGTGGCTGCTTAAAGTTCTCATCACCTTAAATATAGACACTTTTGCACGAGATGTGATGCCTGGTGATTTCTGTTCAATTTACCGAAACTGCAATGTTACCCAGCATGCAACGCCTCCATAATCGTTGTAACTATTGGGCGCCATATTCGTTTAGTCTATTGTGTGCACAAGCCAGGATTTGTCAAACAAAACCAACCCGCTTGCATGTGCAAATAGTCATTTGTCCGCCAGCTCTGGAAACGTTAGCATGAACATAGGACGTATTCACGGCAGTATATTCCACAGTCTGTATTTCAACGCTGTTCAGAGAGTGTGTCAATTTCCAGGAGAAAATACGAGAAAGCTTTTATATAATTTGAAAATAATTTGTGTGAAAGTTGTTGCTATCAATAACAGCACCAGCATTCAGTCAAATTATTGTCAAAATAATTACTAGATAATGCGATTACTACATGCTACCGATTTGATACTAATTTGAATGAACATTGTTGCTGCAAGAGGGTTCAGTCTGTATGTTCTAAAATAATCATCATTATTTCACTCGACACTCGCTACGTATTTGCTGTGCTATTTTACTGTAAGTTGTTGCTGAATAAGGCACCAACAACGTTATCAAATTGTTGTCCATAGAATCATATGACGTTCAATATTGCTATCTAAATGAGTATACGCTTTGCCTACGTGAAGGAAATATTTAGTCAAGCTAGGGTATGTACGTTTCTGCTCGATCAATGCATTTCAATCAAATGCACAATCCCGGCAACAAACTTACACGCTGTTTGCTAATCATTGTCTAAGCGAGAAAGCATATGTAGGGCATAGGCCTATGCTCAATCTACTTATATAGTGAGATATTGACTGCATGTGCACGGATAACAATTCTACAATGTCGCTGGTGCCTTAGTAATCAGCAACTTACAGTCAAATTCCTCTTCAAATCAGTAGCGAGTGTAGACTGAAAATTATAATGGTTATTTTAGACTGAAAGTTGTTGCAGCAACAATGTTCATTCAAATTAGTATAAGATATGTTGCAGGAAGTCATCGCATTACCTACTAATTATGTTGACAATAATTTAACTGAATAGTGTTGCTGTCATTTATAGCAACAACTTTCATGCAAATTATTGTCAAAGTATATAAAAGCTTTCTCCTATATTCTCCTGGAAATTGACACACTTTCTCTAAACAGTATTGAAATTGAATCGACTGCCAAATGTACTGCTGTGAATACGAATTACGTGCGTGCTTACGCTTCCAGAGCTGGACGACAAATGATTATTTGCACGTGCAAGCAGGTTGGTTTTGTTTGAAAAATCTTGGCTTGTGCAGACAATAGACTAAACGAATATGGCGTCCAATACTTACGATTATGGAGGCAGGACATTGCACGCTCGGTAGCATTGTACTCTGGGTAAATTGATCACAAATCAACGGGCATGTCATATCTCGTGCAAGTGTCTATATTTAAGGTGATATGAGAACTTTAAGTCAGCAGCAACTTGCAAATATCTTCAGCAATTGCTAAGTATGTACTGGACATGTTGGAAGTCCCTGGTGATTAATTTTATAACAAGATTGAGTTGCTGATTGTCAAACAATTGAGTCAAACATCTGAGCATCAAACAACCGAGTCAAACATCTTAGCGTCAAACATCTGAGCATCAACCAAGTGAGTCAACCATCTGAGCGTCAAACAGCTGAGAATCAAACATCTGAGCGTCACACATCTGAGCGTCAAACAACTGAGTCAAACAGCTGAGCGTCAAACAGCTGCATGTCAAGTCTCTGAAGGTGGTTGTTTGTTGTATAAGCATTCAATTCTCCCCACTTTTCATAAGTGTGTGCGTGCGTGTGTGTGGGTGGGCGCATGCGCGTACACTTGGCTCGGTCCCCAGGCGGCGTCAAAAGGTCAAATTGATTATAACACAACTCCTCTGAATGCATTGGATGGAATTCAACTACATTTGGTATGTGAGCTAGCCATATGGTCGTGGAGTACAAGACTGAAGAGGGCATTTGGCTCTACCCCCAAGTGGCCGGTGTTTGTGTGTGTCAGTCAAAATGTCAGACCATCCAGTCTAGTGATAAATAAGAATCTAAAATCCATATTCTACAATTTATTATTAATAAATATAAAAATACTTTACAAATTATATTTTTAGCATTTGAGAACAATATGAGGCTCATTGTCGTCCACCCGGAACATCAATATTTCAATTATAACCATTAAAAATTAGGTTGCAAATACACATTTTTGGTATAAATATAAACTATTTAAGCCTAAAATATGTAAAATAGGGGAATTTAGCTTTAAAATGCAAACATTGAAATGTGCAAATTTAGAGCCTAAAAGCAAAAATTGCCCAGAAACAAATTTGGACAGTTAATATAAAAGTCTGGGCTGGAAATGCACTAAATGTAAGCATATAGCACAGAGGGGACAGTATGAAATTTTAAGGCAAAAGAAAATGAACATTTAGGTCAGAAATGAGACCTTTGGCTCAAAATGGAACAATTTGGATATGAAACAAAAGAATTTGATGCCAATTGATCTGATCGACCAATCAGATTAAAGTGCTCAACTCAGTTTTAAAGCCCGAAACATATCAAAATCCATCAACAAAAGCACAATTTTGAATGGTCGATGGCAGCTAGATATTTTCATGTATCAGCTTACATACAACTTGAATAATAGAATGGCGGTTGGGTCATAACAATATTTGTCAAATTTTAGCCAGATTCTTTTAGCGATCCGGAAGTCATTTTAATGAAGACTATGTCATTTATTATTGTCCTAAATGACCTAACTTGAGTTTCACCTTAATGGACCTTTCCAGTTTTAGCTATGCCCCGTCCATCTCTAGCTAAGCTCCACCCACACCTCCCCAGTGTTGGGCTCAATCCATCCCTGTACTCCCTGACTGTATTTCCAGAAAACTACAGGTAAGCTGTTGAATATATTGAAAGTGATTTAACTGGATGATGTTGCTGCCAATGAGCGCCAACTCAAATTAGTTTCAAAATATTCAACAGCATGTTCATTAAATAGTAAAGACACAATTCATACAACCTGATGGACTATTAAATGTGAACTAAACAGAGTCATTCATGACAATCATTATGATGTCATCCTACATGTAAAGGTGAATTCTTTAAAAGCACATTACGTATATTAACTGAGGCAAATACCAAGTTTCATTAAATTATTTTAATCGCTTCTATTTGATTAATGGTGTTTATGAGAAAATTGACAAAAATCAGGACTTTTTGCACTAAAAAGCCCATTTTCACCCGAAATATTGGACCTATAAATGTAAATCCTTCAAAAGGCACATCTAGCAGCTGGAAAGTTTCATTAAACTATTTTAAGCGATTCTGTATGATATGGTGTTAACAAGGGAATTTACAAAAATCGGGAGTCTTTGCATTAAAAAGCCCATTTTCACCCAGAATATTGGACATATAAAGGTGACTTCTTCAAAACACACATCTGCGTATCATAACTGAGGCATACACCAAGTTTCATTTAAAATCTGAAGCGGTTCTGTATGATATGGTGTTTATGAGAAAATTGACAAAAATCGTGAGTTTTTACATTAAAAAGCCCATTTTCACCCAAAATATTGGACTAATAATGGTGAATCCTTCAAAAGGCACATCTGCATATCTAAACTGATGCATATACCAAGTATCATTAAAATATCTTAAGCGGTTCTGTATGATATGCTGTTTACGAGATTTTGTGGATGGACATAGACGGATGGACAGACAGATGCGGTGATTACTATAGGGCAAGTCCATTTTCACATAAAGAAGCCACCTGCCCAGTTTCATTAAATTATTTTAAGTAATTCTGTATGATATGTTGTTTAGGAGAAAATTGACAAAAATCGTGTTTTTGCATTAAAAAGTCAATTTTCACCCGAAATCTTGGACCTATAAATGTAAATCCTTCAAAAGGCACATCTAGCAGCTGGAAAGTTTCATTAAACTATTTTAAGCGATTCTGTATGATATGGTGTTAACAAGGGAATTTACAAAGATCGGGAGTCTTTGCATTAAAAAGCCCATTTTCACCCAGAATATTGGACATATAAAGGTGACTTCTTCAAAACACACATCTGCGTATCATAACTGAGGGATACACCAAGTTTCATTTAAAATCTGAAGCGGTTCTGTATGATATGGGGTTTATGAGAGAATTGACATAAATCGTGAGTTTTTACATTAAAAAGCCCATTTTCACCCAAAATATTGGACCAATAATGGTGAATCGTTCAAAAGGCACATCTGCGTATCTCAACTGATGCATATACCAAGTCTCATTAAAATATCTTAAGCGGTTCTGTATGATATGCTGTTTACGAGATTTTGTGGATGGACATACAGACGGATGGACAGACAGACACGATGATTACTATAGGGCAAGTCCATTTTCACATAAAGAAGCCACCTGCCAAGTTTCATTAAATTATTTAAAGCGATTCTGTATGATATGGTGTTTATGAGAAAATTGACAAAAATTGTGTTTTTTGCATTAAAAAGCCCATTTTCACGCAAAATATTGGACTAATAATGGTGAATCCTTCAAAAGGCACATCTGCGTATCTAAACTGAGGCATACACCAAGTATTATTAAAATATCTAAGCAGTTTTGTATGATGTTGTTTACGAGATTTTGTGGATGGACGGACAGACGCAGTGATTACTATAGGGCTTCCACACCTTCCGGTGTGGGGCCCTAATAAATAGTGACTAAATAGGAAACTCATTTAGGCATACAATTAATAATTACTATATATGGGCATTTTGAAAGTTTGGAGCTGTAACAACCAGGTTAGATTTAAAATGCCCAAATGTTCACCTTGGCACGCTTGCCCATTTAAGAGCTATTAGCATTCCTGTGATGGAATGATGAGATACTGGTCAAATGGTGTGATGTCACAGAGGTCAAGCATTACTGGTCACATGCTGTGATGTCACAGTGTCAAGCAGTACTGGTCACATGGTGTGATGTCACAGGTCAAGCAGTACTAGTCACCTGCTGTGATGTCACAGGGTCAAGCAGTACTGGTCATATAGGGCAAGCATTACTGGTCACATGGTGTGATGTCACAGAGATCACGCAGCACTGGTCACATGGTGTGATGTCAGAGGTCACACAGTACTGGTTACATGGTGTGATGTCAGAGATCAAGCAGCACTGGTCACATGGTGTGATGTCAGAGGTCACACAGTACTGGTTACATGGTGTGATGTCAGAGATCAAGCAGCACTGGTCACATGGTGTGATGTCAGAAGTCACACAGTACTGGTCACACATGGTGTGATGTCACAGAGATCAAGCAGCACTGGTCACATGGTGTGATGTCAGAGGTCACACAGTACTGGTCACATGGTGTGATGTCACAGAGATCAAGCAGCACTGGTCACATGTTGTGATGTCAGAGGTCACATGTTGTGATGTCAGAGGTCACACGGTACTGGTCACACATGGTGTGATGTCACAGAGATCAAGCAGCACTGGTCACATGGTGTACACAGTACTGGTCACATGGTGTGATGTCACAGAGATCAAGCAGCACTGTTCACATGGTGTGATGTCAGAGATTAAGCAGTACTGGTCACATGGAATGATGTCAGAGATCAGGCAGTACCGGTCGCATAGTGATGTCACAAAGGTCAAACAGAAATGGTCACCTGGTGTGATGTCAGAGGTTACACAGTACTGGTCACATGGTGTGCTGTTAGAGGTCACACGGTAATGGTCATATGAAGTGATGCCACTAAGGTCAGTGATGCCACTACGGTCAAGCCATAATGGTTGCATAGTGTGATGTCACAATGGTCAAGCAGTACTGGTTACATGGTGTGATATCACAGATCAAGCAGTACTGGTCACATGGAGTGATGTCACAAAAGTCAAGCAGTACTGGTCACATGGTGTGATATCACAGATCAAGCAGTACTGGTCACATGGAGTGATGTCACAAAGGTCAAGCAGTACTGGTCACGTGGAGTGATGTTACAAAAGTTAAGCAGTACTGTTCACACAGAGTGATGTCAGAGGTCACACAGTACTGGTCACGTGGTGTGATGTCAGAGGTCACACAGTAATGGTCACGTGGAGTGATGTCACAAACTTGGTCAAGAAAATCTAAATATTTGCTTATTAAAATATCCATTTGCAGGCCAAGGGAAGACTTGTTTAGAATATTTATCTCTAGAATGACTGGCTCAGTTGTCAAGCCAGTCGTTCCAGTGGTAAATTTTCGAAAATAGTCCTCTTAGCCTGCAAACTGACATTCATGAAGACCACTGCAGAGGCCGGTTTTGGCCGCCTTGACCATTAAAGGGTGCATGAACTCTTCAAATACATCTTATAATATTGTCTATTTGTAGATGATAAGACACTACTTAGCCTGACCACCACCTGCCATAATCTGCTGTGAATAGTTTAAATATACAGTTTAGATTAACCCTTTAACACTCGTTGGCCAAAAACGCCTTCAGCAGTACTCTCGAGAAATGTTAATTTGCAGACCATGAGAAGACTATTTTTGAAAATTTACCACCGGAATGACAGGCTCGGTTAACCGAGCCAGTCATTCCGGTGGTAAATTTTCAAAATTAGTCTTCACTCGGTCTGTAATTTTACATTTTCTATGAGGAAGTTTAACTTTTCCCGAAGGTATTTGAGTGTTAAAGGGTTAAGTGAGCATTATTTAAATGGCTTCATCAATCCTGTGCTATAATATATTATAGATTAATGTACAGAGGCTCGTGACGAGAATAGAGGTAATCATAGACAGCTTTCTTGGAGAGCCATTACAAAATGATTCACTGCAGATGCAATAGTTTACGGATATCCCATTATAGCGTTCATTGCTATGACAACCGTCTGACTGACTCTGACCATCGTGGCATCCACGGTGAACCTCGGCTTCACCAACAGCACCAGCTGAGATACAGAGAGAAAGGCAAATGGTCAGTGAATAAAACAGAAAGATATAGCGTCGATGAACTGTAATCAGGGGAGACTGGGTAGTGTCAGTGAGCTGTGGTCAGTGGGGAATGGGTAGTGTCAGTGAGCTGTGGTCAGTGGGGACTGGGTAGTGTAAGTGAGCTGTGGTCAGTGGGGACTGGGTAGCATGAGTGAGCTGTGGTCAGTGGGGTCTGGGTAGCGCGAGTGAGCTGTGGTCAGGGGAGACTGGGTAGAGCCAGTGAGCTGTGGTCAGTGGGGACTGGGTAGCGTGAGTGAACTGCAGTCAGTGGGTGGGATTGAGTAGTGGGTGGGACTGGACAGTTCCAATGACAAATATTGTGTCTGAATATTGTATGCTGGGTAAATTGTACTTTAGATACATGTAGTCAATTGTACCATAGATAGCGGGACATGAGAGCTTTAACAGCTTACGATAGAGCTCTTTAATTATCTTCAACACAGATGCTGGCATACTAACATGACTAAGTCGACGTAGTTAATAATTATATATAATTTATAACATTGAGGTAATGGACCTTTCCAGTTTATGCATCCATCATATGATGTCATAAGCAACTATGTGACAGGTAGGATCACATCATAATCAATGACGTCATAATGACATAGATAAATTTGTCGCGAACGCATAATTGGTGACAGACTAAGCGTTGTACGAATTGTATGGCTTTACTATTTAATAAACAGGCTGTTGGATATTTTGAAACTAATTTGGCTGACTGGGAACTATTGCTGCTTAATATTTTGAAACTAATTTGACTGGGTGCTATTGATGCTTAATATTTTGAAACCAATTTGACTGGGCGCTGTTGCTGCCATAACCAACAAGAGCACCCAGTCAGTCAGGTTTCAAAATATTCAACAGCTTACCTATATAGTTTTCTGGAAATTGATCGATCAATCCCAACACGGCGATGTGTGGGTGGAGCTTAGCTAGAGATGGATGGGGCATAGCTAAGACTGTAAAGGTCCATTGAAACATGTGACAATTGTGGTGTTCAGTGTTAATACTTACTTCCTCTAAAACCCCGAGCCTTGAAACAGCGTTGTTCTCCGATACATTTATATGCATTGTCGAGAGCCTTAATCAGGCGAAAATTATCACCACATCGTTCATTAGTCTCTGATGAACACACAAAACAATCGACGGCGGCAACTGAAAATAAATACAGGTATTTAATTAACCCTTTCATGATGAAGCCGGCCAAAACTGTCTGTGGTGGTCTTGTGGAATATCCATTTGAAGACTATTTTTGAAAATTTACCACTGGAATGACTGGCTCGATAACCAGTGGTAAATATTTAAAAATCATCTTTTCTTGGCCTGCAAATGGGCATTCAATTAAGTAAATATTTAAATTTTCTGAACAAATTTAGTTATTAACCCTTTAACACTCGAATTTGTAGACGAAGAGAATATTATTTTTGGAAATTTAACACTGAAATGACTGGCTCGGTTGTCGAGCCAAGCCGAGCCAGTCGGTTATCGAGCCAGTCATTCGTGATAAATTTTCAAAAAAAGTCTTCTCTGGGTCTGCTGATATTTTTCGTATTTCTTAAGTCGAAACGGGACATAACTCCATCAAAAATTGACGCATACGCCTAACTCCATGAAAAATCAACGAAAATGTCTGAAACTCGAACTTGCTCTATAACTCCTTATACTAAAGCGATGCACTAATTTTCGCTTAAATATCTTGAAGGAGTGCAGAAAGCTGATATTTTTTGTATTTCTTAAGTCAAAAGGGGCATAACTCCATAAAAAATTGACGCATACGCCTGAAACTCGAACTTGGTCTGTAACTTCTCATAACAAAGCAATATACCAATTCTCAGTTGAATACCTTGAAGGACTGCGAAAAAAAGTGCGGAAAACCAAGTGCGACAGACGGATGGAGAAACGGAGTGCAAATCTATAGTCCCCCCGGTTTTACCGGTAGGGGACTAATAAAGGCGGCAAGAGCCAACAGTTGATAATCTGCATAGTGCATGGTAGTCATGTTAAAATAACAGGAAGGTAGATCAAAATAACGGGGCCAAGCTACCGGCCAAATTCATTTAACCGCATATCTTTAATATAGATATAAAAACAGACATTTACACAAATTCTTTATTCAGTAGCCTAGCTTCTTTCACATCTGCAATAATAGTAATACTGTTTTGCAGAAATAATTCGCTATCGTGGGTGGGGCTAAAAGTGACGTGTGGTAACACTGAGAAGATAGATAGTAAGACTGTAAAATGTAAAATTTGTGACGTAAAACATGCTTATTGTAATTCTATGACAAATTATTTTAAATACTTAATTTAAATACGCTAAAATAAAATAAAATAACAAGAGGTCCAATGGGCCTGTATCACTCACCTGGAACATTGGCATTTCAACTAATCTTACTTAAGTTTTACATCCATCGGTGTCACTTGCAATGACTTTCAGTCAAATGCGTTAGTTTTCGAGATATTGACAACAATCTCTGGACTGTTTTTTTGCATTAGTGATTTTGAACAATGTTTAAGCGAAAATACATGATATCAGTGCTAACTACGGCTGGTTTCTTAACTGTCTCACTGCTGCAAGTCAGTGCAGCCAATAATTTCAATTTTCAAAAGCTCTTGACTTGTTGAATATTTTGAAAACAATTGGACTGAAAGTTGTTGGTGGCTTAGCCACCAACAACTTTCAGTCCAATTGTTTTCAAAATATTTATCAGGTTCGCAGATATAACCTTTGGAATATGTCGTCTGCAAAAACTCAGCAGTCAGACAGTTACTAGAGGTTTAAATACAATTGAAGAAAATGATCTCTAAAGGCAGGTAGGTGGTCTTTATAGCAGGTTATTCCCCACCACCACACAATCCATTTAACACATGCACATCTTGCTGAATCACCAAGTTAGCAGCATGGATAGGGTGAGCTGGAGTTGATTTAGAAAATAATTTGACTGAAAGTCATTGCTTAGGCAGCAACAACTTTCATTGCTGCTTAAGGCAGCAGCAACTTTCAATCCAATACATTTCAAAATATTTTAAGAGCATAGATGTCAGAGCACATAATACATATCTTAAATATTTTGGCAGTATTGGAGAGGTTAATCTGTTAATTGGAGTTTAATATCTACTTTGGCAATAAAATCTGACATGGTGATAAATCAATGGACAGTGGGAACAAACCTGTATTTGCCCTATGAAAGTGAGACTGCAACTATTTAAGGGGTGATAACTCTGGCATTTGACGTCCTATCCGTTTCATTTTCACAACACAAATATTAGATGCCGACATTAACATTGTGACCAAGTTTGGTGCCAATCCGTCAAGAAATAACAAAATGAGCTGCCATTGTTGGTGACAGACAGACAGATGGATGGATGGATATACAGAAGACAGATGGGGTCGTCGCTATACGACAGCTGACTGACAAGTAAGCTGAGTTAAGAAAACCAATTTCGGCTTCAAAATCCATTAAATAAAAAAATTGAATATGGCAGCCAAACACGCTAAAATTTGATTGGTCCACGGCAGCCATGTTTTTTACATATCAACTTCCCATGAACAAACTTAAAATGGCCCTTAGTGCATAATCATATCCCCAAAATTTCAGCCCCGATCCGTTCAGCGGTTCTGCAGAAGTCGTTTTCACGAAAACTAGGTCATCCAAGATGTCCGCCGAACCATTTGGCCAATCAAGTTCCTTCGAACAAACTTGGTTCAGCTCTTGCACTATATGATATTTCGTAAGTTTTAAAATCGATCCACCAAACAGTTTTGGAGAAGATTTTTAAAGACATTTCTTAAAATCGGCCAAAATCCAAGATGGCCACCAGCCAAATTGGTCGATCATTTGAACAAACTTGGATCCCTATGCCCTAAGGATACTTCCTGCCACATATAATTGAAATCGCCCCAGTGGTTCTTGAGAAGTCGTTTAAAGAAAAAAGTTGATGGACGGACGCTGGACAGACCATGGACGGTCGCCATGGCATAAGCTCACTTGGCCATTCTGGCCAGGTAAGCTAATTAATTAATTAAATAATTAATTTAAATACTTTATACTTTAAATAATTTATTTATATAATTAATTCCACCCGCAATTTCATCCAGATTTCTTCATTGCCCTGTACGAAACACAAAACGCTGTTTTTTATTTAATTGAATTCACTATTGCGTCCTTCCACGCCAGTCCATTGAAGTTGGGTTTTTTTTATTGCTTCACGCACGTGTTCACTAACTCCTAATCAAAACTCAAAGCTCTATGGTAAACCAGCTAACAATAGCGAGGTAACACCTTTGTCATTGAGAAAACCAGCTAGTTACGTACTCCGTCGAATCGCCATATAATTTTCTTTCTTTCGCTGCAGACCCTGAGTCTGTCATGAAATACCAAGTATATGCTTAGTTGCAGAGTGTTAGGCAATAATCACTGAACATAATTCTTTTTAATTCTTTTAGCAATTTCAGGCGGTGTACTAATTTTTCCTTTTTTATTCGGTTGTCATGCCTAATTAAAGAAAATAATGCAACAGCATTCCAGATTGTTGTATTTTGAACTGTGCGAGTATCTCCCCGGGTACTAATATTAGTTTCTTCGCGCTACTCAGGCAATGACATAATCTCGTCCTACAAAGAGAGGCTATAAGTGGAAGCGGGATTTATATTTTTACTCGACGACATTTTATGTCAAATTTTGATGAAATAAACGATTATTAAACTATGCACAATATTTAGGCGGTCCCAATTAATAATTTCACTCCTGCGATGATGGCTATAAGGTATACATTAAGCATAGACGTAGGATGGTAAGAATTTGTCGCATGAAATTGTGTTCCAATTTCGTGCTATTTTTGTGTCATTCATTTCAGCTTTTTCTAGAAATTCCAAATCCCAGTTTTGGTGACTTGTCACGTTGCCCCAGTTTATACTTTTGGGAATTTGGACCTACGATTTAATCGAAAATCATCATTTTTTTTTTATAATTCAAAGTTTCAAAGCAAAAATCGTGCAACCCTATTGCACGATATGATGGGTGTACATGCGCTGTCAATCAGTCGCCTATTTACTTTTATCAATCAATCATTGGCTAGTTTGATAGTTGTTTAAGAGGCAGGCTCTTAGTACGCATTAGATTTATCAAATCTGTTGACTATATATGAGAAAAACGTTGAATTAAAAATGTTTCTACATGAATCATGGATATGTTGACAACTATATCGACTTCGCTAAAAAAAATCAAATTTTATTATTATTATTGTTTTCCAGATTTCACTTATAAACATGGTAAAACAGTGGATATTGTACTACTACACTTGCCTGCTGAAATACATAACTTGAGTGTAACTTGATGTAGGCCAGTACACATTCTATATTGTAGTTGACTTATATTTCATGAAATCATGTTTTCTGAACTATAATCTTATCTAATAAAGTAAACTATGTTGACAACATTTAGTACTCTTCTTTACCAAACAAATACGCCCACGCCCGCCTCATAGCCCCCACCCACCCACACATACGCACACTCACACATGAATAGCCATCATTACTAGTATTCAATCACCGTAAGTATATATATAAAACCGAGATGCTACCTTAGTACCTGTCAGGTTTACACTGTTCAGAATTATGAGAATATCGATCAACGATCGATTAACTGATTAATTGAACTGTCGATTAATCTAATGCCCAGATAATCGAAAATCAGCAGCACTAATATATATATATAAACTGGATAGATTGGTCCCTGAGTTTCAGATACGCATCAAAGGCCACATATGGGACATCAACAACAAACAAGACAGCCTTGCTGATGCACATGTCAACCTGTCAAATCATCAAGCCAACTTTGAATTTGGGAGAGACAATGACAAAACTCACCACGGGCTGTGTATGCCAGAAATGTTAAGCATACAGCTCCTAGCTGCAGGATATGAATGATCATCCTGTGTCAGCGTCGCTACACACCAGCATCAGTCATCAACAGTATCGCTACACACCAGCGTCAGTCATCAGGAGCGTCGCTACACACCAGCGTCAGTCATCAAGAGAACAGACATACTGCAAGCAGAAGCATACAGATACTTAACCCCTCTTGTGTCAACAGCGCCTCAAAGCGCTCAAAATGATACTTATATATCAATTAACACTAAGGATCAAGATTTCACAAGAAAATATTAATTTTTACAATAAAAGTTACAAGAATAACTTTCTGTTGTCGTGCAAATAAACATTACTCAAGACCACTACAGGTGTTGTTTTTGCCCGGCTTGACCATGATAATGGTCAAGAAAATCAAGTTTTTTCTTAGCTAGTGTCTATTTAGCGGCTGAGAAGACTATTTTTTGAAAATTTACCCCTGGAGTGACTGGCTCGGTTACTGTGCCAGTCATTCCAGTGATAAATTTTCAAAAATCATATTCTCTTTGATGAGAAAATGTGCATTCCTCAAGACCATTACAGTCCGTTTTTGGCAATCCTGAGCATTAGAGAGTTAAGTTAACACAAGACGGGTTAACAAGATGCCCAAGCGGCCTGCATCGTTCATGTGGAACATTGGCATTACAATGGATGTATCTGATCTGGCCCTCAAGTACATGAATGACATCATAATCAATTATGTCACATGTAGGCTGATGTAACAATCATAATTGGCAGACAATAGTTTTTCCGCATATCGCACGTGTGTGTCGCAAACTAAGGATTTCTTAAAATAGTATACCCCCTTGATAAATCAAATGTCTATTGAAAACTCTAACATTCTTCTAATACTTGAAAAGGAGACAAATCACACAGAAATAAACTACGTTGAAATTATGTAAAAGTATTGAAAAAACTTAAAACGTTTTAATTTTTCTGAATGCAATAATGATATAGAACAATTCTGCAAAGTTTTATTGGGATTGGATAAGACCTTGATAAAGTAAAAGAACATTGAAAATCTTTAACATTTGCCTAATTCTTGGTCCCCAATAAACTAAGTCCAAACCACGTAAAAATATGGAAACAAATTGATAATCATTTCGTTATGGAGTCGGGATGCAAAGATGGCATAGAACAAATCTGTACAGTTTTATTGTGATTGGGTAAGCCCTAAAGTGAATAACTACATGTCCATTGAAAAATGTACGGTGCAAAATAAACTAATTCTTGGTGCAAAATAAGCTAAGCTCGACCCGGTGGACTTTGGCCGCTGCACCTCCAAGATGTTCGACAAGATGATGGGCCTCGTGGACCTACGCGAGTACCTGACGCAGCACGTTGACCCACGCTTCGCGGACGGCCGTGGCAACCTCTTCGACCACAGTATTATAGACGTCCTGACGGCAGATGCACCCTACGGCCACTACCTGCTGGGCATCATCCCCTGGAAGGTCTTTGAGATCAACTACGTTCCCGTGGAACGCAACCCCGGGTTCCTGGCTAAAAACCAGCCCCGCATCGATGAGCTCACCACACTTGCCGCGCAGATCCGCGAGTTGCCCAAACCGCACGCCGCCTACGAGGCCATTCGCCAGACGCGCGGGTTGGAGCAACGGAAACGATGCGGCAAGATCTCACCGCCCGGCTCTGTGACCGAGGGCCAGATCCAGGACTTCTTCGACACGCTCTAGCTGGGGCATAGGGTTGTTGAGACATGTGATTTCATGGTTGGTGTATGGAGATGGGAGCTGCTGTTCTCCCGGACATGGAAGGCCGTGGCGAATATAAAACTCCCGTGCAGACCCCATGTCCGGGAGAACCTCCTCAGGATACCGGCCAGTGGCCGGCCTCTCTATTCTGTGTAGGCTCAGACAAACACGTAGTATCTGCCAGAGTCGCATCGGCATGATGGGACCACCCATGGTGTCTTCCATTTACCATGACAACGCTCACCTGGCAGGATGCTAAAGTGCTTAGCATTTGCACCACGGCAGACTCTGGCATGTTCACATGTTAAGCAGAGAATCTGGTGCTGAGCAGGTGTCTCCAGCAGACAACCACGTCCTACCCTCTCCACACAATAGAAGTGGCAGACAGACTCGATCTCTTCATGTGGGTGAAAGCAGTCGTAAATGTTTCTCCGCAAGGGGTCGACCCAAGGATTGTACTGGGGGGCATCCCGGAAGTGAGCCCACTTGGCATCCAATATCATGGCAGTCTCAGCGCCCTGTGCCACTGCTGTAGACCCCAGCACAAGCAGTATGATGAGAATCATGGCTATAAATGAACAGTTAAACTGAACAGACTGAGCCCCTCAAGAAATATCTGTGCCAGATTGAGCTCTGTTCCATCCGGATCGATAGTGATTTTCATCCCCTCAGGGGCAGGGGCTAGCTGCTTCACTCTGCCACCGGCTAAGAAACGTAGCTCTAGGACATTCTTCTCAAACATGAACTGCAGGTTTTTTGCCATGGTCAATAGCAGACCTTCATGTGTCGAACTGGGTTTGACCAGATGAAAGCTGAGGTCGTCATTTAGGGTGTTGATGTCTGCCACCTCTGTATCCGAGACCTCGAGGATGTACTCCCTCTTCGGGAAATCGTACCGAAACACGATCTTGTGGCCATCTATGGTGCGGCCCAGGCGCTCCTTCGTCACATCCTTGAGGTCTGTGAGCAGCTCCACCCCATCACCACCAATGGGGTGGAGGGAGAATGCCTTTAAGTTTGATTCGTACTGTAGGGCGATTGACTTGCCCTCGCTCTCTTCTACCTTGGCAGCATCAACTGCGTACATATCTGCCAGGTCAGCAAGCAAACATGGGTTCCATAGCACGCTATAGAAGGGGTTTAAACAGGAGATATAACCATGCCCATTGTCCGACTGCTGCTCTCCGGTGGTGAGAACGTAATCTCACCCTCTCTAGAGGGGAGATGGGTGGTACAGTACCGTGTAGAATGGGTCCTCTTCGAGGTGCCCCAGCGGGGCACAACAACATACACACTGATGTGCTACATCAACCTCCGGGCAGTGCACACAGCAGCTCACTGGTAGAAGTCAGCTGGGACGTGATAGAGTATCTCCCAGGTGCCAACAGCAACCTATGGAAAGCTATCCGTCCTAGCCTGTTCATACCTGTAAATCACCTGTTTGACAGCCCCCCCCCCCCCCCCCATTAACATATATGCAAGCACTGATGGGATATCGGACGCCCATTTAGAGTTTACACTCTTATTACTCCTTGACCTGATGACGACATGATATCACACCTGGAATATCTGACCTTTGCCGACATGATGAACCCGATAGAGGGTTGCCCCTGCATGACCCCTGCACAGATAAAGGCCTTAAATGAACAGAGGCTCGCACAGCAACAGATCTGTCAACAAGAAGGAGAGCGCCTACAGCGGGAGAGCTGGTACCAACAGGCTGACAGCAAGGCAAGGAGGCGAAGGAACAGTGAAGGTTCCCGATACTGGCAGGCCCTCCTGGAGGAGAGTAAGCGGGACGCATGAGTCTTGACAGAGGTCATCGTTTGCGACGGGCCTTCTGCAATCCCCGATGATGAGCCAGATGTCTTCACATACGACGATGAGCCATCTTCACACTGGCAGGCCCTCCTGGAGGAGAGTAAGCGGGATGCAGGAGAGTCAGATGTGTTCACATGCGACGATGAGCCCGGTATCTCAGGAAGCACTGTAGATAGTGTGGATGATGGTATCTCAGGAAGCACCACATACAACGATGAGCCAGATATCTTCACACACGAGGATGAGCCAGATGACATACAGTGGAAAGAGAAGTGTGACCAAGAAAGCCATTCAGCAGCGGACCTACTATCTTGGTGATAAGGCGAAATTCCGGATGTCACGTCTCAGAAGGCTACTGGCACCCGACATAGCGCTGGATGACCACTTTCTAAGAGATGTCTGTCTCGACACTAAAAAGCTGGCACGGTTCGCCAGGCTCTCCAAAATGAACCCTTCTATGACTCATGAGCAGATTCAGCAGGTGATGCAGGTTTAATCCTCCAGATATACTATGGCGAAATCAGTGGCGGAAGCAACCAGAACTATACCCCTCCCTGACTGCTGACGAGGGTGGTACAGTACACGGCTGGCGACTCCAGCAGATAGATGCCATTAGGCAGAATCTCGTTCATGAGGCAGAAAAGTACACAACGCGCAGGCGATATAAGACAGCCTACAACATCCTCGCGTGTATAACCACTGCTGCGGGTGTGATTGGAGCTAGTGCTGGTGTGGCAGCTGTGGCCACTCTCGCTACAGGGGTGGGTGCCATCGTCGCCATCCCGCTGGGTGGCGTGACACTAGCTACCAGGCGTCCAACCGCGTTATATGCTCAGTGCTTAAACAATCACGTCAACGGTACAGATCGTGAAGCAACCGCCCGAGAGCCAGGCGAGTCTTCAAAGGTGGAGAACCTGCTGCGAACCAAGACACAGAAGTTACTGACCAGAGCAAAACCTCCTGCAGTCCATATCGCCAGTAACGTGGCGGCGAATGTGGCCGTGGTGAAGATGACAGGTGGAAATGTTCTTCCTGCCACCACTGCGGCTGTCCTCGCTACAGTGATGAGTGGGGTGGCCGAGCACTGTCTCGGAATAACTCACCCCATCCCAAAGATCGCTATCAGTGGTGCCTCCTACACTGCTGCCGCCAAGATCATGGGTGAACGTGTTACACTAATGGAGGCCACGGTTCTACAGCTAGCACCGAGTGCAATGGCTGAGATCATCGTCGCCTACATTTAAAACCTCTGAATAGTGAGAGATGGATCACGAGACCGCTGCAGCATATGAGGCATGGCGTGCCGGAGGGCGGTGTGTAGCCCATCGCGAACTGAAGATTGCCAATGCCCGGGAATGGTGGACCGCCCACAAGGCGTGCCCCTGCAGAGGGCCAGTACCCTGAGCACTGCTACCTATTCCCTTGGCCAACTATGTGGTCCTCCTATGCCCAACTATTTCACTGGGAGTATGACTAGTAGGTTTAAGCCGTCTGTATATAGGCACTATGACTCTGTCACTCACAGCCCTAGAAAGCAGAGCTAGGCGATCTTGCTCACAGAGGACACTGTTGCCCCTATCTCCTTCCTAGACTTCGACGATGAGGCTGAAGTCATCAAGATTATGGCTGAGGCTGGAGGCATCAAGATTATGGCTGAGGCCGCTGCTGAGGGCTTTGCTGAGGTTGGGTCATCAATATTGCCGAGGCTGTCCTCACTATAGTGGTGAGTGGGGCGGCTGAGCACTGTCTCGGAATAACCCACCCCATCCCAAAGATTGGCATCAGTGGTGCCTCCTACATTGCCGCCGCCAAGATCATGAGTGAACGTATTACACTAATGGAGGCCGCGGTTCCAGGGCACTATAGCACTACGACTCTGTCACTCACAGACCTAGAAAGCAAAGAGCTAGGCGATCTTGCTCACTTGGGCGAGGCACGCCTCGGTTTAGAGGACACTGTTGCCCCTATCTCCTTCCTAGACTTCGATGAGAAGGAAGACTCGCAGGAGATCCGAGGTACCATCCCAGCCCGAGATCTCATCGGGAACACTGATATGGTAGGACAATCGGCCATTAACAAGGCCAAGACTGTATACAAGGGGATGGGAATCAAGGAGAGGGCGACGATGCGAGGTATGCTCGGAGTCGATGAGGCTGGAGCCATCAAGGTTATGGCTGAGTCCTTTGCACAGGACCTGGTTACGGATCTCCTCAAATCACGGAGCTCATTCCAACAGGATGGAGAGAATCTCACGATAGGCACCATCGGCCTGAGCAATATCACTGTCAATGGCAAAAGAGCCAGCCTCCAGCTACCAGAGGTGAAGAAGTCAGGGTTCTTTGGTTTGCCGTTTAAGACCACAGGATAGTTATGGCTTCCTGTGCATGTATCATACAGATACTGGATGTACTAGACACTGTGGGTGTTGACACAGGCCCTCTACGCTATCTTCTCAGCTGCTGCTGGGATTTCATGCTTGACGCCTCCATCGCATCCTTCGTATCCGCCGGAGGTGCAGGATTCCCTGCTCTGCAGGCGAAAGAGCTGGTGCTGGAAGTACTGCCGTTTAGTCTCCCAGATATAGACGAGGCCACCGCTGACCAAGTGCTAAACATCCTCCGCACGCATGTCTGTACCATTCAACTCCTGGCCGAACATCTACACTCCGCCGCTGAAGCGGTTGACAGTAATGATCAATGGTACAATGGCCCAATCACCAAGACGCAGAACCTGCAAGCACTGATGGAGAAGCTGCTGGCAGCCCGACTGACAGAACCACTTGTTCTAGTTATCGATGACCCTGCAATGGACCAGAAGACAGTCACCTACCTCAGCAACATCACCAGGCGCAACCGGCACACAAAGATAACTGTCTTCATACTCTTTCAGAAGTACACCCGCGAGATCTCACCGGACATCCGCCACAATACCCAGTTGCTATACTTCAGCTCCAAGTGTGGACGTGCCCTGCTCGAGACCATATATACGACAGCCTAACCCTAAAGGAGACCAAAGGGGACTTTATAGCAGGTGTACAGAGGGCAGCTGATCTGTACCGCTTCATCTTCAGCAACAAGGAGACAGGTGTGCTGTCACACTTCAAGTCATCTCTGGAAAAGGTGCAGACCTTCACCTACAAGCTGACCCCAGCCAGGAAACTAGCCTGCTCTACGCGTCATCGCTGACAGACTGTCCGCCGCAACTTTTTTCATTCATCAGAAGGCTGAGGAACTTCCTCCGAGGTCTCCGCTACTTCGTCAGATGCGTGAGGGCCTTCGTAAGAAGCTTGAGGAACTTGTCAGTTTCGTCAGAAGCCTGTTTTTCGTCAGAAGCCTGTTGCTGAAACTCTATCCACTGATGGTCAGATGCTAGGACTCTTCCTCTGGAACTTCTCACGGAAGATCCACTTTGCCCATGCGCGACGAGCATCTGACTTGCGAGCAGATTTGATGAGATAGTCCTGGTAGTTAACTGAGAATTTCAGAAATGCTGGCAGATTACTGGCCAATCTCCTGCGCCCTCTTTCGTTGAAGATGTGCTCAACAGCCTCCTTGCGGCCAACAGTGAGCCCCTCCTGAGTACCTTCTGCATGACCAGTGTCATGGCTCTCCGCTACAGCGGCATTGACCTCCTCCCTGAAGTAGGTATTTGCTCCAGACTGGAGGCTATCCAGTATATCTCGCTCTTCCTGGCTATGGAGACTAAATACGGCAGCCCACTTCCCGACAGTTAGTAGATCTTTGGGTTCGACCCTCACCTTTTGGAGAGCTAGAATAACAGGACTGTTGGTTTGGACCACAGGTAGGTTGAGTGCCCTGCCCTGGGTGCTGTCAAACTTTGGGTAGAGTATCCGAGTCAGGAGTTCTTTTGTACTACGAGCTGGCGCCCCTTCCTCTATGGCGGCCAGTATCTCCGCATCAGATGGAGGTGTGACCTTGGCTCGCTTGTGGATAATGTTGATGTCACGAAGCAGTCCTCAGATCCTGTCACAGTGCATGCCGTGGCTGTCATGCTGACTGTCGTGCCGACTTGTCCTGCTGCCTATAGACAATCTGCTGGAGAACTTTACCGCACATGGCAGCCGTTTAAAACCTCTATATACCCCGACCTTAAACATGCTGCAGTATGTGCAACATCCAGATGGGGCCATTGAACCCGCGACATCGCACCGCACTGATCCTTGGAAGGACCGCCTGACGGTCATTCGACCCAGTATACACGATGAGAACCCGTTGTCCGCTGCTGGGTAGTACATCGACTTTGCAATCTCGGTACAGATCCACGAGATCAAGAGCATGAAACTCGAGTTCAAGCTTCAGAGCACAACAGAAGACAGTACAGCTCCCGCAGGTTCTGAACAGGTGGGAGATCGTGAAGAGCAACAGCATCGTGGACACCACCTATGTGAAAGATGAGTACCGAGTCCTAGGTCAGCTGGCTCGTGGACCAACCTTCTATACGAAGGGAAAGGGGTACTACGCTGTGGGGTGCAATGAGGGGTTCACAGAATTCGAACTACGGGCAGGTGTCGAGAGGCCTGTGGCAGTTCCACTCTTAACCCTCCTCGAGAACACACACGTGAATCCAGCTGCCATGCAGGATAGGATGTTCCTCCGGGTGCACACTGAGCAGCTCGCAGATGAGACAATGAATGCTCCAAGACGTCATGCCAGACGTCTGGCATGACGAGACCAGACATGACGAGAATGACCAGGAGCTGAAGCAAACGGGTTCCAAACAGTGGATCGTGCATGTGGAGCGAGAACACCAGCAGGTCCACGCCACAGCTAACCAACGGGTAGAGCTGACATTGCATCGTGATGTATCAGACTGTGTCACTGTTGCGGTCCTGATTCAGATGAGAGAACCCATCCAGCAGGTGGATAAGCTAGACGACTTCAAGCTTGTGGTTGCTGGGACCAATGTTCTTGGTGAGGTACGCGAGCTGACTGATTGCCAACTCTACAGACAGAGAACTAAGTCATATGCGCTTCTGCGACTAACCAGTGGAAGCGACGACCTCAAGTTGGCACTCGAGGGCTGTCACCACCTCGGCGGCAGGGACATCCCACCTAATCATGGCAACCGGCCCAGCTTCAACATCGGAAACCTCATAGCTGGGACTCGCTCATTAGGTTTGACGGTACTTTACTTTGGCTATGCTAAGGTATGTGTGTCGAACACATCAGGTATTCAGCTTGAGCGTGCATAGAGCACAACTCCTGTCGTCACAGCTGCAGCTGCCACCACTACTATAAGCTCTGCTGTCTTCTGACCTGTCGATGCTTCATAGTCGAGCGTTGGCTCAGATATTTTTACAGCCTCGTAGTACTCATCGAGACTCTCATCTGCCTCTTTGATGGTCTGGTTGGCCTATGCTCAAGTGCTTTGCTGTACTCAAACTTCTTAGACAGCTTCCCCATCGCCTGGTTATGATGCTCACGCTCGACCTCTGCCGCCTTCTTGTTGGCGAAGCCGAGTCCCCAGTTCACTAAGGCAAACACGCCCGCATTCAAGATCGCGGATGCCATGCTATAGTCTACAGTTTAAAGCTACTATATAGCTGTCCCCCAGCGATGGATCACCAGAGCGATGTATGAACCAGAGGCTTATGAAGATCCAGTCAAGGATATAGATGACGAGGACTATGAGGAGGACTATGATGAGGAGGATTATGATGCTGACTAGGATGTCAGTGGTGAATATGATGATGTAGAGCCTGAATCCTGCAAGCTAGTACACAGAGCGAAAGGAATCTATCGCACTTACGTAAAATGTTCTATCGGTTCGCTGGCAGCAGTTGGGGCTCTGATCGCTCTATTCACAATGAAGGCTGGCGAGACGGTCCGCAAGATCGCCAACAAAGCTCTCCATGGTGTGGAGAAGATTTCTGAAGCCATACCAGCCATCGCCTCAGTAGGTACATTCTTCAGAGTCGCAGGCCCTTGGCTACCGTACGTTGCCATAGCACTCGCGGCCATCTGATCCGCCGAACATTTAAGCCGTACTATATAAGGATGGTGTCTCTGTACGACCTGGTCAAGTCCTTTAACTGGCAAGCCTTTGTCGATAAGCTACCCTTCAGTGACGGCACCAGCGCTGCAGAGATTAGACAGCTGTGTTCACACGTATTCAAAGAAGTGTTCATCGATGGTCAGATGAACAATGGTCGTCTGTTCACCTGTCTGGAGTTTGCCCAGGCCGTACGTAATAGAACAGGAGTCGACGTCAGTGATGAAATACGGGAGTTCATCAACCGCCTCTCTGGAGGAGCTCTACTATCAGCCTGGTGGATATTATCGCGAGCCTCACCAGTTACTCGAGTTCGCACGTCGCAAGGGCTGCAAGTTCACATTGGAGGTGGTTAGCCAGTGGTTCAGCCGCCAGGCGATGTGGCAGATATACAGACCCCATCCACGGCACGTCAGGCATGCACATTTCGATGTACCTGCCAGTAGGTACAAGGCTGCTGTACTGCTTACAGATAAGTCCGCAGGGCAGGTGGCCCAAGCATTCAGCAGTGTCAGATGATCCGGAAAAGCCCTTCCAGTGCCCAGAATTGTTACAGGTGGATGAGGGTAAGGAGTTCAGGGACGAGACAGCAGACCTCATGCGGAAACACGGTGTGGCGATTAGATGAGGTGAAGTTGGTCACCACTGTTCCCAGGCAATCGTTGAGCGTTGGAACCGGACTCTGCCAGAAAGACTGTTCCCACATCAGTATGCTCAGGAGATGGCGTGTCCTGGTGATCGCTCCAGGGTGTGGGTGAAAGGTTTGCCCGCGGTGGTAGAGATCCAATACTGAGGTTACTCGGTTACCTGCTAAGAAGCCAGTAGAGGCTATCCAACGATCCTCTGTTGCCCAACTATCTGCAGGAGCGAACAAGGGAGAGGAGTGCCTACCACCTGATGCTCTGGTTCAGCTGCCACCATCCGGAGTGCTCACGCCCGCTGCTGTCTATTCATGAGGGATATGTCGCTTGATGGGCTCGGTATGGACACCATCTGGCAGCACATGGCGCTTATCATAGTTAGCGGAGAATCCGAGTTTTTCCTGCTCATACGTCACCATATCCTGGTTGCGCATGCGCAGGCCTCAGTTTTTAGCTCTGTCCACCCCGCCATGTAGGGCGCTGTAGAACCTCTGCCAAAAGACCTCATTCTGCCGCTTTGACATTCCCTTAGCCGAGCACTTACTTGCAGCTGTGCTCTCCACGTAGTAGCATTTGGAGCAGAGAGCGATACCATGAGAGCCTTCGAACTCGAGCTTGAACAGTCCCGGAGTCAGTCCAGACCATTTGTCCCAAGCTAGCCAGTCCCGCTTATGAGCCTGGTACTCTGCTCGCATCTCAGGGCGAATGACGTCGTCGAGGTTGGCGTCTGCTATAGCGATATACGCGGAGTCAGTGTCCATCTGCAGGTACTCAAAGCTGTCAATAGCTACGTAGCAATCGAGGAAGTCGTAGTAGAACTCAAGCATTCGCAGCTTCGCGAGCTCACAAACGGCTATCCCCACCTGGAAGCGCCTTCGAATTGTGATTCTCGGCTTGTGACTCTGGAGCTCGCATGACTTACCAATCTCATCGAGATCTTCGAACCATGCACTACGCAGGGCCTTGTCTACCACGTGTTCATCCTTCGTGAAGATGGTGTTGTTATGACGTTCTAGGGCCTCGATGAGCTTCCCGTAGGCACTGTTGCCGAGGAGTTTGAAGAGATCTGCCAAGAGCGCTTTGCTCTTATCTACATCTGCCGAGCGGCGGGCCTCCGTAACATTCCCCACGAACCACTCGAATGGGCGCTTGGCCTCATAGTCTATGGTGTGGTATACAGCAGTGATCTCCAGGCCATGGGTTATATACCACTTGAGTGTTGGTGCATACAGCAGCTGCTTCTTGCCAGAGAGGGCGCCGACCAGCTTCTGGGTGGTGGGACGCTTCCTCCCTGTTCGCCCTAGATATGCCAGCATCTCAGAAGCGATTGCCTCTACCGGGATCTCGCAGTTATAGAAGAGAGGAGGCATTTCCTCGAACTTTGCCAACAGAGCCTTGGGGACCTCTATATCCACCTCAGCAAACCCAAACCAGAGCTCTGTCTGCTAGGAGACCCTCCTTAAAGCTAGCTACACTACTAGCACCGGACCAATGGCACACTGTCTCCTTACCACATGGCATCTCTTTGGCCATCGTTGAGAGGTACAGAGCATTTGCGTCGTAGCCGAGTAGACGTTGGCAGACACGCTCACTCTGGCGGAATCGCGTCACACCGGCCTCGTGGTATCTGGTGAACACGATGCTGGGACCTCCAACAACAACAACCTTCAGCATCTTGTAGGCTTCCTTGCCCGGTGAATAGAGGCTAGCATCTGGCATGTGCTGAGCGGTTCCACGTAGGAGGTACTGCAGTGACACACCTGGGAGAGACACCCGGTCTTTGAGGATGTCTATTTCTCGTTCTGTGTAGAACTCCCGCATCCGCTCTAGGGCTTCGATGAATGGACTGGCGTGTAGGTTGTTGTAGTATCGCAGCCAGTCGGCGAATGTCCACATTCCATGCTCGCCGAATGTCTGGTTACACTGTTCCCACTATGATCGCGTCAAGAGGTATCACCCGCGGAGCTTGGACTGCCATGCTGAGTAGTCAGGAAGCCCGGGATAGTCTAGCTTCTCGGGCTTGTCGAACCATTCATACGGGAACCAGCTCTTCTGCTGTACGTACCCGTAAGCTTTGATCCACGCCTCATAGGAGACTCCAGGACCTTGGTCACACCACTCGTTGATCAGTCGCCGCTGTCGCTTTGGGAGCTTATCCAGGTCTGTCGGGATGTACTGTGCCCTAATCCTTGTCCGGATTAGATATGCTCGCCGTTGGATCACCAGCATGAGCTCTCTGATCAGTTCTTTGGGGTCAGGATTGCAGAGGTGAGTGGGCTCACTCGTGGCGCCATCTAAGCAGCAGCCAACTGACACAGAGATCAGTATGTGAGTACTCTTGATCATGAGTCTCCGTAGGATAAGTCTTGATACCATCTAGGAGTGCTTCGAAGTCATAAACTATGAAGTGTGGGTATGGGACAGTTCGAACTCATTTAGGAACACTTGGACAGCGTTTTATACAGCACTCCCACTGTACCACAAGCGTGCATCCAGATGCTCTCAGCTTCTCCTCTCTCAGGACTGTCTTGCAGTATCTTTGTTCGGCATCCTCACCTCGCTGGTGTTGTGGACACCAGTGCCAGCCATGGAACTGGTAAACGGTGTTGGTGATCGGATCATAACCATCTACGGGAGCGCCCTCAATCCAACGCTCGCCACCGTGCCCCACACTAAATGGTGTATGTGTACGCCTCTGTTTCTCGATCCAACGAGTAGCCGCTGAACTGGATGGTTGGGGCGGATAGAAGGCTTTCTCATACGCAGACTGTGGCACCTCAACCGTATCGCCAGGACACACGATTGTTGTTTTGCCGCCTGTACAGTGGTCAGCGTTGCGTTGAAGATTGCATCCCTTTGTAAACCTCTGCTGGCAGTGACTGCAGACTAGTGTATGTGCCAGCTTGGAGATGTTCTTGATGTAGAAGGCGTGGTGGTCCCACACTCAGATGGTCATGGTGTCACGGTATCAAGTGCCAGGTGCCCTCTTCGGTTGGTTCACACACGCGAATCCCGATCTTGGCGAAGAACTCTACCTTGTGCAGCTGATCCAGCGAGGACATCATGTACTGTCACTGTCTTGCCGTAGAACTTTGTGGCAAGCTCTCGTGCAGGAGCTGTACTTCTATCAGCTCTTGCTCCTCGGTAGACTGCTAGACATCTCCAGAGACACTTGTTGTCCTGTAGGTATCGAGGGCCGTCAGACTCTTCTTCTGTCGTAGCCAGTCTGGGAGGGGGTCTGTCCCAAGCAGAGGTTGGCGGTCGATGACAGACCTGACCTCAACATTGATTGATCAAACGAAAGCCCACTTGGTGTTGGGTCGATCGATATTGCCTGTGTCGAGGCAGGCTTGCCCTCCTGCTGCCACCCAGTCCTGAGCTGCTCCTATCGTGTTCAGGCACGGGTTCCCTAGAGCATTCTTGTGGAAGAGCATCACCCTACCGTCTTCGATGTGACGGATGCGATAGGTATGGGTGTAGTGGAGGTAGAAGGCGTTCTGGACAGTCTGCTGGATCTTTGGCATGATCTGGCCTGTGAGGTCTCCTTCTAGACCTCTGAAGAATGTCCAGCGTACTGACCGGCGTCCTCTATCCTCTGCCTCCCTTTCGCCGAGACGCTGGTCGAGAACGTGTTCGCCTTCTCGCCTCATGCTCCGGGCTAAGGGTTCAGACCTCGGCCCCCTCATCACTCGCTTAGCGTTCCTGCGTAGGGGAGGTAAGCGCTCCAGTGGATGGGCAGCCATCCGCCTCGCTACAGTCTTGGCTCGCAAGCTAGCAGACACCTCCTCGTTCAACTGACGAAGCTCACGGAGTCGCTGCGCTTTCTTGTGGGGATTCAAAGGATCATCTTTGGTAAGCGCTGGAAACCTTCCCGTCTTCATTGCTCGGGAGTCGCTTCTGTGACTCCTCGGCACGGGCCTGTCCGATCATCTGGACCAGGTCGGCTTTCTGACCTGCTCTATTATTAGAGGCCACTCTTAAGGCCGAATTGCTTTGCAACATCGCGAAGCTGTGCAACAGTAATCATGGTGTATATCACTGTGGATGCCTGTCTATAAATGGGTGTTCAGACCGTATTATGTGTGGTTGATCACAAGGCGATCAGTGGTGTATATCACTGTGGATGCTTGTCTCTAAATGGGCGTTCAGACCCTATTATATGCGGTTGATTACAAGGCGATCAGTGGTTTATATCACTGTGGATGCTCGTCTCTAAATGGGCATTCAGACCCTATTATGTGTGTGGTTGATCACAAGGCGATCAGTGGTGTATATCACTGTGGATGCTGGTCTCTAAATGGGTGTTCAGACCCTATTATGTGTGGTAGTAGTAGTGTGAGAGTCAAAATGATACTACCTCCCTCAACTGGCAGCCATTCGGCGATCCGTCGTGGTCCCCACCAATCAATCCCTGGGGGTCTCCATCTAGAGACATACACCAACCACGACATATCTCAACAACCCTATGCCCCAGGGATTGAGAGGGCGGTGGGGTCTACGGATCGCTGAATGGCTGCCAGTTGAGGGAGATGGTATCATTTTGACTCTGACACTACTACTGATGGATAGTGGCTTACTAATGACCGGACTTAGTTCTTTCAGTACTCTAGGGTGCAGATTGTCAGGTCCCGGAGATTTAGTTATGTCAAGGTTTCCTAATTTCTTCCTCACCATTTCCTCTGATATCACAATATATGATAATGGCTCTTGTACCACTGCTGGGTGAATTCTCGGAATGTCACCCTCTGGCTCTACTGTGAAAACTGAAGAAAAGTAATCTGCCAGAACATCTGCCTTTTCCTCGTCCGTTTCTGTAAGAGCACCAGTTTCTGGGTTCATTAAATTTAAATTTAATAAATGATCTTTGTCTTATATTTTCTTATTCGATATGATAGATTGGTAAATGGTCTGAAATGTCCGCAACAAAAATACCTGATTGGTTTCTGGTGCTTACAGTGTTATTTGAGAGAATATTATCAATAATAGTTGCCGTGTCTTCAGTAATTCGTGTTGGTTTATTGATAAGTGGATAGAATCCATATGTTCTTACTAAATTAAGGAAATCTTGGGTGTAAAAGGTATTTTGTTTCAGTAGATCAATATTAAAGTCTCCTAAAATATAAGATGTTTTACTTTCATTTTGCATAGTATGTAGGATTTTTTCTAGAATTTCAGTAAACTTATCGATGTTACTACCAGGAGGCCTGTAAGTGACACCGATAATTTTATTCTTTCCTTTTTCCATAGGGATCGCGATGAAAATGGTTTCAATGTATTCTTCTATTATCGACAGATCTTCCCCCAAAGTACACTGTAAGTTGTTTTTTATGTAAATGCCTCTACCGCCACCTTTTTTAGTAGTCCTGTGATTCACAATTAGTTTATAGTTTTTTAGATTAATTAAGCAAATAGGTGAGTCAGGTTTCAGCCAGGTCTCAGTCATCCCTATGGTGTTAAGTTTGAATGGGTTTATAGCTAAGTTTGTATTTATATTTGTATAATTTGCACTTAGGATATTTATCATGAATTCAGACTTGTTATAAACATGATTAAAGGGGAATAAGCCTTCATTGCATTTGATGCACCACCATGGTTCCTCAGCCTTTTCTAGTATTGTATAATCTTTAATAGTTAGCTGGGAGCAACCTAAGTTCACCCAGTCACCACAACAATCACATAGTATGCCACGCGGATTGCGTTTAACTGCTTTTTACAGTATAAGCACGGAAATCGGTAGGGCATAAGACATAAGATACTAATTTCTAAAGATATTTAGTAAGTTACCAGTTTTCATAGGGGGAATAGAAAGACGTTATTGCCTTATTTACAGGATAAGCACGGAAATCGGTAGGGCATAAGACATAAGATACTAATTTCTAAAGATATTTAGTAAGTTACCAGTTTTCATAGGGGGAATAGAAAGCGATATTGTCTTATTAAATATTTTGAAATTAATTTGGCTAGAAGCAATTATTTAATTTATTGAATAAATAATCTTGAATCTATTCTAACACCCACTCATTATCATAGTCATACCCGGATACCGAGATTTCAGTTTGCCAGGAAATATGGTTAAAACCCTATAAATACAAGTATCTATAATATTGTCAGTCTGCAACATTTTAATAATTAGTAATGTTATGATTCTATGATGCGTTTATAGCCATACGAAGAAAGCGGTAATAACCAAATAACATATATAAAATAAAATAAAATTGAGTTACCACTTTTCGTGAGGGGTAAAAATAAGATTGATTTTTAACCTTAATACCAAAATTCTATGAAATAGATTGTCCCTCGCTTAAATTCTAGGTAAGCGATACACGAATACCAAATGCCTTAAAACACCGAAGAGCGGGCTACCTAAAGTAAACTTCCGTGAGTTCGTGACAGAAATGAGATGTTAGAAGCACACGTAGAAGCATACATTTATCTAATACATCATCACATTTCGTGTAGCTTCCTCGTTGAGCAAACCTAAAACGCGCAACGGCGGAGGGCACCCACCACAAAACGGTGAAATTCGGCCGTGGGCACAAGCCATTCTCTTAATTTAAGCATGTCTTTATTAGAATGCTACTACTACTACTACTACTACTACTACTACTACTACTACTACTACTACTACTACTACTACTACTACTACTACTACTACTACTAGAATTATGACTAGATGACTCCACTTGCTATTATATCCAATAATAATTTCAATTACCATAGTAACAAACTACAGGACGAGCAGGAGAATGAGCACCCATCCCCTCCATCCCCATTCCCTTGTCCAAGGATGCTCCCCATTAGCCAGCATCCTGTAAACAGTATATCATCATTATAAGTAAAAGTACCCTCCCCCAAAAATATATAAATGTTTATTGTTGTATCTATAATCATAGACATCCATGTATATTATTGAACTTGACTATGTTCTGTGCTTGTTTGTTACGTAACTGTCTTGTCCTTATTTACTACCCATATGTATCGCTAAATAATAATAATAATAATAATAATAATAATAATAATAATAATAATAATAATAATAATAATAACCCAAGTGACTAACTCTTACACACACCCTGTTACAGTATTATATGTTGGTTCGCGGACTGAGAGGCCCACTCCAGGAGTTTTTCTTTCCACTGTAATGACTGACAAGATAATTGAACCGGCTGTGAACTCTGGGGGGGGGGGGGTTGGGAGGGTGCTGGGGGGGGGGGGGGGGGGGGGGGAAAGGGGTGGTCTCCTCTTGACCCGCGAATTGACATATTTTTCTCTTTGAAATTTAAACTGTTTATGTGGATCAAGGGCCAAAGGGTTAATAAGGAAGTAGTAAATGTAATGTCTGAATTTATAATTGGTTGTGTAAGTACTGTCTTGTCTAATTTATATATACCTATATATATGTGTATAAGGTGTCCGCCATAACTATAGGCAATGCCTTGGGCAGACAACCTGGTATGATTTGTGAATTCGTTTACCTTGGAATTAATGAATAAATAATCTTGAATCTTGAATCTTGAATCTTGAATCTTGAATCTTGAATCTTGAATCTTGAAATCTTGAATCTTGAATCTATATGGCTCTAGAATTAGCTATGTTATTGTTGTGGTTGTTCGTATGTCCCTCCTCTTGATAGGAGTAAGCACCAGCAGATGAAGTTACGTAGACTTGATCTTGATTAGTTATGGTGAAACATCCAAAGGACATTATTTTCGCCGCACATTCGTCAAGTAGCTGGTTTAGACATGTTTTTTGCCTCTGATTAATTCGGTAAATTTATTTGTAGGATTTGCAGAGCTCTCCGAACTGCTTAGCAGATCCTGTGATCGTTTGTTCCAATCCCTTATCGTACTGGGAATAAAGCTGAATTTAAAGACGCCAGTTCTTGCACAAATTTGGTTGAAGTGGTTGTTGTGCATGTTTTTGGTTTTCCGAATTGGAGTCAGTAGACTGTCTAATGATATCTTTGTTTGTTGCTGTAGACTTTTGTAGAACAAAATAAGGCGGTTTTGTTTCCTTCTGTCTGACAATGGTCGGAGTTTTCGGGTTTCCATTATATTTGTTATACTGCCTGGTTCGTAACAATAGTTCGAGGTGATAAATCTAGACACACGTTTTTGCACATTTTCTAGTTTGTCCTGATGAGTTATCTGATGAGGGTCCCAAACTGTACTTGCATATTCCAGAACTGGTCTAATTAGTCCCATGTATGCTTAAAGTCTGATTTCTTTGGAACAGAATAATAGATTTCTCCGCAATAGTCCTAAGGTTCTGTATAATTTTCTGCAGATCTCATCATCATCATCATCAATTTACAAGGCATAAGCCATTGGCTTGTTATTGCCTCAGTGCTAAACTGGTAGGGCAGGTAACCCTGGTCTAGATACAACACGTGTAGCTATCTTCATGTGTGCATGTTCATGTAGATGCACAGGCTGTTTCAAGATTAGTCCACTGTGATGTAATAATTGTATTATGACTTTGGGAATTGACGGCTCACATATGTTGTATAAACATATGTGTAACAGCAACGTCCAAAGCCACACCACAATTAATTGTGTTCAGTCGAATTCAAATATTCTTTCTTTGAAAAAGATGTCTAGTTTGCCCTTGAATATTTCGACTGTGGTTGCTTCGACTATTGTTGTTGGCAGTGAATTCCAATGTGGTGCCACTCTATTTGCGAAGGAGTGCTTCCGAATATCTTTGCTGCTACGTTTTATGTTGAGCTTGAGCCTATGACCTCTGGTCCGTGTAACATTGGACAGTTCGAAAAAGTAGTTCTTATCAATATTATATAGATCTTTGATGAGTTTGAATGTTTCAATCAAATCTCCACGAAACCGTCTATATTTCAGTGACATTAGATTTAGGGCTTCAAGTCTTTCTGTGTAGCTATACTCTCTGATTTGTGGGACACGTTTTGTTGCTCTGCGTTGTACTCTTTCTAATAGCTGCGATTACCATTTCAGTCTTGGAGACCATGCTGAGTTGCAGTATTCAAGAATGGGTCGCACAAGTGATTTGTATAGTAGCGTGAAAGTAGATTGATCAATGTTGGTAAATGTTCTCTTGATTAGTCCTATTGTACTGTTTGCCTTGGATACAATGTTCCCTATATGTATGTCAAAACAGAGGTTTCTGTCGACATGAACCCCCAAATCTTTTTCTACATCTGATGTTGATACAGGATGTGGATCAGGTGTATCTGTCACATAGATACACCTCAGTGATGTGTTTATTCCAGCTTAGGTCATTGGTGATGTCGACGCCCAAGTACTTTACTGATGAAAAAAAACTTAGACTGGATCGTTTTAGTTTGTAGTTGAATTTGATGGTTTGTTTTTTCTGGTTAAGCTCATCATGTTACATTTTACTGGTTGGAAGCGCATTCCCCTAGTGGTAGCCCAGTTACCTAACATGTTTATGTCTTGTTGGAGTGCCTCACAGTCCTTGGGGAGGGGGTCATCAATTTCCTGGTAGTATACGCAATCATCAGCGAATATCCTCCCTGATAGCAAACAAATGTTGGCCCAACATTGGCCCAATGTTTACCACTACATTGGGCCAACATAATTTTGTTCGTTGGTGCAACATTGACCCAATGTTGGCAATACGTTATTGGGCCAACATTGAGCCAACGGGCATACATCTGTGAAGATATTTAAAATAGCACACCAGAAAGCATAAGTTAACAATTAAAAAATTAAAAGGTGAATTATTTTGAGTTTGTTTAATTTACTGTGAAATTTCCTATGCTAGCCCAACATTGGCTCAATCTTGGCCCAATGTTGGCAAACAAGTGACGCAACCAACATTGGACCAACGTCAAATTTGTAATGCCAACTGCGATCTCCCAACCTGTTGCCAATGTTGGCCCAATGTCTACATGCTATCTGGGAGCTGATTTCTGAGGAAATGTCCTGGACTATATCATTTATGTGGACTGAAAACAGTAATGGGCCTATAACGGTTCCTTGAGGTACTCCAGACACAACGTCAGCAATGTTTGATTTGGCACCATTGGCTACTATGCACTGTTTGCGACCTGTTAAGAATGAGACAATCCAATTTAGTATGTTTTTGACACACCATATTTGAGCAATTTAGATTTCAAAAGTTCATGTGGAACAGTATCAAAAGCGTTTTCAAAGTCGAGAATAAAAATGTCCACGTGTTTCCGTTTATCAATGGATGAAGCCCAATCATTGATGACATTAATTAGTTGAGTTTCACAAATGTGAAATTTTCGGGAGGCGTGTTGTCTGTGAGTTAGGATGTTATTTTGTTCGAAATGGCTCATTAAATTAGAACAGGTTATGTGTTCCAGCATCTTATAGCAAATGCATGTGAGGCCGGAAACTGGTCTATAGTTACTTGGTAAGGACCGGTCGCTATTTTTATATAAAGGACAAATGTTTGCTGATTTCCATTCAGTTAGGATAATTCCTTTGTCTATGGACTGTTGGAAAATTGTGATAGTATGTCTGACAGTTCTGTTGAGAGTTCATTGAGTATTCGCGGATGTATTTTGTCTGGCCCTTTGGCCTTTGATGTTTCCAAACCATTTAATAATTTCTTAATTCCCTTTGGACTGATGGTGATGTTTTTCATCTGACTCCCTAACAATTAAGTGACTTTCGGTAGATAGGGTCCTTTATAATGTACTGTTCTACTATTTCAAGAGTCCTCTGATGTTGACTAAGGTTAAGTTCTGGTATGTTGTCGAGGTAAGCGGGGTACCTCGACAATATATCTGAATGATCAAGAGTATAATCGGACAACGGTGTCACGTGGTACAAATTTGTATCATGTGGTACAAATTTGACTCAATTATGCCTGCTTCAAGCGAGAGTAAAAGTGTGCACATGCAACAGTCTAAGAAACTAGAGGGCGTACAGCGGAGAGCAACGAAGCTTGTCCCACAACTTAAGGAACTCCAGTACAAAGACAGATTAACATCGCTCCGACTGATGTCTCTAAAATATAGACACTTCAGAGGTGATCTCATAAAGACATACAAAATACTCCATGGCTACTACAACATTGAAGCAAGTAAGTTGCTAAGGAAGTCTCATGTGGAGTCCACACACAGCCACACATACAAGCTATATAAGCAGCAGTTTAGCAAAGATATTCGCAACCACTTCTTTTCAAACAGAATAATCACCCCATGGAACTCCCTGCCAGCCACTATTGTACATGCCAAGAACATAGGGACTTTCAAAATCGAAATAGACAGACATGTCAAAAACATAATGTACAACTTCGACTAGAGACGAGTACCAACCACCAGCAAACAAATAAATTGTAGCTATCACAAATCTATGCGGTACATGCATACATCACACACTACACGCTCTAGATACAATTGGGCAAGCAACAAAAGGGAAGGGTGCAAGCTGCTCTGAGTGTAGGCGGCACACCGCAGCTAACATTCAGAGCAGTGACACATGAGTGTAGGCGGCACACTGCAGCTATTGGTTTTGGACCATGCACCCTTCCCCCCAACACAACCACCTCGCAAATACAAAATACAATTTATAAATCTACTAAAAGTAATCAACCAATATCTGTCCAATGCTATCATCACAGACTATGTAATCACATATACACCAATATACATAAGGCACAACTTAGACTAGAAACGTCTATCAACCACAGACAAACTAAATCAAACTTTGCAAAATGACAATGCCTAAATCAGCCACACAAGACACAGTAAACCAGTAATCTAACACATAGCTATGTATGGGGTGTGTGTGTGTGTGTGTGTGTGTGTGTGTGTGTGTGTGTGTGTGTGTGCAATATGTTCTAAGTGTAGGCAGCACACCGCAGATAACGTTTAGATCAGTGGTCCAGTATTGTAGGCAGCGCACTGCAGCTAATGGTCTGGATCATGCTCTTCACCACCAAAACTTAGCACAGCTTACACTTCAATCATGACCCCATTAATAAGCAATAACAATGCTAAAATATTGCTGTAACCAAATAGCTAGAGACATAAACCAAGTGATGTAAGTGTTAAGTAAGTAACTAACCTAAAAACAGACACAACTTATTTTTTTCAAGAGTATAAAGTAAAACAATTGTACACATATAAATAGATTGTATTCTTTTCTGTATAGTGTAAATAATCCCTTTTGCCTTACTGGAAGCCGGAAGTATGTATGTCAATTCAATTCAATTCAAATAGATGTATTTGATAATCACATATTAGAATATGAACAATATAACTAGGCAGTCCATCTAAGGCAAAGCCTATAAGGCGATGGACCACATACATAAATAAACATTCACATTTACGTAACATTTAACATAGCATACATATAACATAGACTTCGTTACATAGAATTCACATAAATTATGCAATCATTATAGATACATGAGACTTATAATTCGTTTATATGATTGTTGCGTAATGATTTGTGTGCGGATGTTTGTGTCAGTGATATTCCAAAGTTTAATGGCGTGTGTGGTGTTTTTTTGCCTGGACCTTTCAGTACGACAGTAGCCTGTGTGTAATTTTCTACTTGATCTGGTGTTGTGCGAGTGTATTTCTGTGTTATTTTTAAAACGTTTTGACAGTGGGGAGGGAAAATTTGTGTTGTGAGAGCCTCAAAGAATGGAGAAGAGTTGAAAGTTTCCAATATCTTCTAGCTTTAGGAGTTGTTCAGTTTTGAAAATATTTTGGCTGTTTGTGAAAAAAGTTTGATGGCTTTCTTTTGTAGTGATTTAAGTTTTGTGAGTTTAGATTGATATGTATTAGTCCATATGGTGTTACAGTATGTGATATATTGGAGTATTAGTGTGCTATAAAGTGTTTTAAAAGGTTGTGTGGTAAGTAGGCTTTGAGTTGACGCATAATACCAATGTTCTTTGCAACCTTAGTTGTTACAATATCTATATGTTTCTCCCAAGTAAGGTTTCTATCCAAACATACTCCTAAGAATTTGTCAAATTGGACCTCATGTATTTCTTGATTATTTATCAGAAGTTTCGGGAGTTTTGTACTTTTTGATTTCTTCATATTCCTAAATAGAATATAATTTGTTTTACTAACATTTAACGATAATTTATTTACATTAAAACATTCTATTACCTTTTCCATTTCCTCATTTGCATTTTTGTAAAGGGTATCTATATTGGTATTGCTGCAGAGTGCATTGGTATCATCTGCAAACAGTATTACGGATAAGTGGCTACGGATTTTATGTAGGTCATTCATATATAATAAAAACAGCATGGGGGCCAAGTATTGATCCTTGAGGAACACCACAGACCAGCTTACCACTCTCATCATGTACTCCATTATATTGAACACATTGCACTCGATCGGTTAGATAGCTTTTAAGCCAATTGAGCGCAAGACCTCTAATCCCATAGTATGATAGTTTCTGTGCTAGAATGTTATGATCAATGGTATCGAAAGCTTTTGAAAGATCCAAAAATATTCCTAATATATGTTCTTTTTTCAAGAGAGTCTGAGATTCTTTCTATCATATCTACAATAGCAAGCATTGTCGAATGTGTTTCCCTAAATCCATATTGTGATTGATAAATTATAGAGTGTCTATTTAAGTACTTAGCTAGGCGATTATAATAGATTCTTTCTAAGAGTTTCGAGAAAAGTGGGAGCACTCAGACTGGCCGATAGTTAGTGAAAGCAGAGGGGTCTTTAGCCTTGTATATAGGTGACATGCGTGCTGCTTTTAATCGTGATGTAAATACACCTTGTGCTAGAGATAAATTACAAATGTGATTGAGTGGGGTTAGTATTTGTGAGGTGCAGTTTTAAAATAATTTTGATTTAAAATTATCAATTCCAGCACTTTTCTAAGGGTTAATGTTCATTGGTTTTTAAAGATCTGCTCTGTATCAGTAGGATTTAAGAAAATAGAAGATTGATAGTCACCTGTAAGATAATTTTGTATGCTAGCATCTGAGTTAATTTGAATTTTCTGCGAAAAATTTGGTCCAATGTTAATAAAATATTCATAAAATTTATTTGCAATTTCAGGAGAATCATTTATGACCTTGTTGTTGTAGATGAATCTTGATGATTCTGATTTACTGTTTTGTTTATTTAATTGAGTCTAGATAAGTTTCCAGGTTTCTTTTATGTATTTTTTTTTCTGTTCGTTAAATTTATTTTTGTAATAATGTATTTTGGCTGTTCTAATTATTTGATTTAATTTGTTTCGACTTTTCTTGAATTGCGTTTCATTATACTTGGTTGGAATTTTGATGAAAGTTAAATAAAATTTGTTCTTTTTCTGACATACAGCAATCAATCCTCTAGTTAGCCAGGGTTTAATAGGATTTCTTTTAAATTTTCTTACTTGTTTTAGCGGAGTCTTGTTAATAAATTTATGTGCATATAATGTGAAATGTGTTGTAGGCATCTTCATATGATTGTCTTTCAATTACTGTATTCCAGTCTACAGCAGCCATCTTGTTTTTGAAATTTCTAATATTCTCGTCACTAAAATCTCTACTAGTTACTGTCTCTTTTGTAAATGTTTTTTGTCTAGTTTTAGCTTTCTCTATATAGTAGATAGGTAAATGGTCTGATATATCTGTTACGAAAATGCCTTGAAGATTACCTTCTACAGTGCTATTTGTGAAAATGTTGTCAAATCTAGACGCAGTGAACTCAGTAATTCTTGTTGGTTTGGTGATTACTGGATAAAATCCGAAAGTACCGAGTAAATTTAATAAATTTTGAGTATAAACACAGTTCTGGTTTAATAGATCAACATTATATTCATGCATAATATATGCTATCTTGTTTTCACTATGAATAGTGTGTAGAATTGTGTTTAGTATTTCTATGAATTTATCATTATCGCTTCCTGGGGGGGGTGGTGTTCTATATACTACACCGACAATGTTAAGATACAACTGATACCACCGGGACAATAAGAAGCCTTGGCTTATGTCCCAAGATTTTTGATATTGATGATATTGATATTGATGCATAGATAGGCAAAGCAACCACGTGACTTGACTTGAGTTGGCGATGTAGATCCCTCACCTCTGGTGAGAACGGTTGCATCAACCTGAATATTATAAATCTGAAGAGAGCCGTATTATCATTCAAAATCTTCCTGTCTTCGTGTCTGATATAGACCAGTCTTCTTATTTGGTGGTAACTGGGTTAGTCTTTTTTTATTATTGATAATACTGAACACAAGCCGTACAGGCCTCTATATTCAGGTGCATGAGTGATGCTAGGTTTTGAAATGGTTACTTCATGGTGAAGGTGCCTCGAAGTTAAATTTAATTTGTGCATTGTCCCAGTATTTATCCAGTCGGTTTTTAAAGCTTTGAATGGTCGGGGCATTAACGATATGGTCAGTTAGGCTATTCCATACTTTTGCTATTCTTTAATAAAATGAAAACTTGGATATATTGTGTTTAGCTCGCTGGGTAAATAATTTTTTTACTATGACCCCTGTTACTACTTCTTGAAGCAAATTTTAATATTGGTACTGTGTCTGGATCATAGGTATTCAAAACCTTTTATGTTTCAACCATGTCCCCTCTCAGACGTCTGTATGTGAGTGTGGGGAGGTTTAGAGAACGTAACCTATGCTCATAACTGAGGTTGCGAAATCTAGGGACAATCTTTGTTGCATGCCTCATTTTCCACAGAGTGTGTATGTTTTTAAAGTTGTGGGTTCCATACTGAATGTGCAAATTCAATGTGGGGGCGCACAAAAGCTTTATATAATAGCAAAAAGTTTTCTTTATCCAAATATGTGTAGGTCCGTCTAATGAGGGCCATGATACTGTTGGCTTTATTGATTTTATTTTGAATGTGGTGATCAAAGGAGAGAGCTGAGTCAAAGATGACTCTGAGGTCATTTTCGTTGTCCACATGGGATAGGGTATGGCTATCATTATCACATTCAAGTTATATTGGAAATTCTGTTTTGTACCTCAACCAATGGATAATACATTACATTTATCAGGGTGGAATTTTAGCATTCATGTTTTTTACCACATTTCCAGGCTTGTCAGATCTGATTGCAGGTCATCACAATCAGATTGTTTTGTAATATTCTTGAAGATCTTTGTGTCATCTGCATAAAGATATAGACTGGATGTTTGTATTAGTTCAGGCATATCATTTATGTAGATCACAAACAGAAGGGGGCCGAGCACACTGCCCTGTGGTATGCCACTAGTCACGGCTGTCCATTGACAGTATGAGTCGTTTATACGTACTCGTTGACGCCTACCCACCAGGAAGGATGTAATCCACCCCAGGGCTGGTTCTGTGATGCCATAGCTTGCTAGTTTGTTAATCAAATGGATGTGAGGTATGGTATCAAATGCCTTAGCAAAATCCATATAGATAATATCCACAGTGTCTCCCTTCTCTAGCATATTAATCCATGCATCTAAGACATTTATTAACTGGAGCATGGTTGATCGTCCAGTAAGAAATCCATATTGTTTCTTACTAAAATGTTTATTTGATTTCATATGGCTCATTATTTGATCTCTAATAATGGATTCCATAATCTTGCAAGCTACACAGGTAAGAGTTATTTGTCTATAATTATTTACACGTTTGGGGCTACCTTTCTTTCTAAAAAGTGCTGTTACATTGGCCTCCTTCCAATCTCCTGGTATAGATTTTGTTCTTAGTGAAGTTGAGTATATGATTGACAAAGGTTTGGCTTCAGAGATGGATAGTTCTTTAAGAACTCAGGGATGTATTCCATCAAGTCCTGCGGACTTAGAGGTTTTCAATTTGGTGAGATGACCTAAAACATGTTCCTCAGTTACTTGTGCCTCAGTGTTTTTAAATGGGATGTTAATTGGTATAACTGGAATGATTGGCAAGTTGTTGATTGGTTCATCAGTGAAAATGGTTGAAAAGTGACATGATAGAACCCCATAGAAGTTTATCTGGGTCTATCAGCAGTGGAGAAGTACCAGGTTTCGTTTTAACTTTAGATTTGTCATACATCTAGAATTTCTTAGGGTTTGATTTGGCTGCTTTTGCTATATTTTTTTCATAGTTTTTATGCATTTTGTTAGTCAGAGATTTGACTTTGCTCCATTGCCTGTTATACTTTTTTTTCTCAATATTAGTGCAATGCATAGCAAAGTCTTCTAGTGGTGAACTCGATTTTCTTAAATATTTCATAAGGTAACTCGGCTGAACTGGAATCAAGAAGAAAGCTGCATACTTTACTTGCTTCGTCTGTCGTTCTGTGCCTTGACTCCAAAGTATCCATTAATTCTGACTCTACATTTAGATTATCACGGAGCGTAGCTTGAAGTTGGTTCATAATGGGCCGCCTCACAACGTCACTACTTGTACATTGCAGCAGGAAATGTTCTAATGTCTCTGTATGCTTCAGACAAAGCAGACACGGCTGGTCTGGTGTAGAGCTATTGTGCCACCTCATATATTGGACTGTAGCTGGAATCTAGGTAATCTAGGTAAAGTTTCTGAGCGCAGGTTTGTAAAACCTCTATGCTCAGCTCCTATGCACTAATAAACGTGTTCATCATCATCATCATATCCACAGAACATAAGCCTATGGCTTGTTATTGTTCTGAATTTATGTAGATTCTAGTCATAGTTATGGATTATTTCCCTATAGTGATTGTCTACTTTTATTTTAAATACTTCAAGAGTATGTTCCCCTACAGCCTCAGCTGTTAGTGAGTTCCAGTATGGTACTACTTGGTTGGAAAAGAAACATTTACGACCATCCTTAATGCTACGCTGTGTGTATAACTTACGGTTGTGTCCCCTAGTCTGAGTATTGGTGGAGGGTGTGAAGAAGGCATTTTTGTCAATGTTGTATTGATTGTGTATGATTTTATATGTTTCGATTAGGTCCCCACGGATACGCCTGTATTTTAATGACATTATGTTTAGCATGGTAAGTCGTTCTGGATAGCTGTAATTTTTCATTTCTGGTATAATTTTTGTAGCTCTACGCTGGACCCGTTCTATTAGTTGGGATTTTCTTTTACATACATAAACATACATATACATATCCTCTTCTGCTGGTTAGGCTAGTAAGCCTGTAACAGATTTTCACTTTCTTCTTGAATCTGGGTTTCATTAACCTGTTTAAATGCCTTTCACTGGGCTGTAAATGGTAAACAATCTAAGCCAGCTATTAATAATATGTTCATGGGTTCATGAAGGTTATTCCTGGTAATCCGCCGCTGGCTCGACTAGTTGATTCAGCTGTTTCAGTTGCTGATTTCCAGAGATGACCTCCACCGGACTACTAATGGATACTTTAAGATGATCATAGACCACTATTATTAGCATTCGTCATTATTATTAACCCTTTGACACCCATACCAGCAGCTTCTGTAGTAATTTGGATTCTCTTGAACAAATTCATGGCTTAAAGGGTTAATTATCATTACCCATCCCAACCAATGATCAGCCCTCATCATTTCAATTTTCAGTTGTGTACATGTAACAGCAACGTAGAATATCTTTGCCTGATTGAAACTAAGCCGTGTATAATCTTTCTAAGACAAGGAAAGTATCTCTGGCATCTTCCTCCCCTAAACTCTTTCCAACCATAGTTGTTTCGGCTTTTTTCTTCTTCTATCCTTACCATGCCAACCAAATTCCCCTGCTCATCCTGTAAGAGACCTGTTAGAACTAATCAAAAAGCCTTATTATGCGACTTGTGTTCGGAGTGGGTTCACTTAAGATGTTCTAACCTCACTGCTTCTGATTATCTCCATCTTGAGTTAGATGACCAGCCATGGTGGTGTCTAAACTGCAACAAATCTTTATTCCCTTTCAATCACATTAATGATGATGCTGACTACACACTTGCAATCATGAATCCACATGTTGAATATAACTACATAGAGCACATACAAGACCTAATTCTAAATCCCTTCAAACTTAACACCCACACGTATAGAGACATCAACTCAAAAGATGCTAGAACTGACTTATCCTTACCTCCACAAACTTGTAACTATACGCTTCTAAGCCAATTTAATGACTTTATAACAAACAGTAAAGAAAGCATTGCACTCTCACTCATGCACGCAAACACTCGATCGATACTGAAGAACAATGACAAGTTAAATAATTTCCTAGATATGAGTGCACACGAGTTTGGAATTATTGGAATTACAGAGACTTGGCTAAAAGTAAACTCACCTACTACTCTAGTTAACAAGAATAACTATACATGTATCGAAAAGCACAGATCTGACATAATTAACAAGGATGGTGGAGGGGGTGTAGGCATGTACATAAAAGACAATATTCAATTCATTTTGCGTGAAAATTTTTCCATAATGGAAGAATACATTGAAACAATATTTATCGAAATTCCGATTCAAAAAGGTAGAAATAAAATTGTTGGCACAATCTACAGGCCTCCTGACAGTGACAACAAACAATTCATTGAAGCTTTGAGCAGAATTCTGGATACAATACAAAAGGAAAATAAAACAGCCTACCTTATGGGTGATTTCAATATTGATCTGCAGCAACAGAAATGTTGTCATACCAAAGACTTCATTAACTTATTTAATACCTACTTTTACTATCTGACAATAACTAAACCAACTAGAATAACAGAATCTACGGCGACCGTCTTTGACAACATATTCTGCAATAATATTAATCGCAATATCAGTAAAACTCATGTCGGAATTTTTGTAACTGATATCTCAGATCATTTACCTATATTTTTCCTAGAAAAACAACAAACATACCAGAAACAATTCGAACAGGAAAAATTTAAATGCAGAGATTACTGTCAGGTCAACATTGAAACATTCAAAAGATCTATGTCAGAGGTCGATTGGAGCATAGTAACAGACATTCAGTCTTGTGAGCATGCCTACAACAAATTTCATGACATCTGCACGACTATTTTTGAACAAAGCTTTCCAATGAAAGAAAGTAAAAAATATAAGCATAACCCAACTAAACCTTGGCTTACAAGTGGATTAATAGCTGCCTGTCATACAAAACATCAGCTCTACTTAACATTTATCAAGTGTCAAACTAATTACAATGAAATTCAGTTTAAAAAATATAGAAATAAATTAGATCAAATAATAAAAACAGCTAAGAAAACATATTATCACAAGAAATTTGAACAGTCCAAAAATGACATAAAAGAGACATGGAAAACCATTATATCACTTTTAAACAAGACCAATACGGCACAACAGACACAATTTCTTCACAAGAATAAGGTCATTACCGATAAATTCGAAATTGCCAATGGATTCAATGATTATTTCGTAAATATAGGACCAGAACTTTCGAACAAAATTCAATCAACATCCGAGAAAAAATTTTCTGATTACCTTACAGGCAGCTATCAATCATCATTCTTCGTTAACCCTACTAGCACTGAAGAGATCTTTAACGTTCTAAACAAACTCAACCCAGCCAAAAGTGCCGGAATCGATGGTTTTAAGTGGCGCATTTATAAAACCTGTGTTATGGATATCCTTATCCCACTTAGTCACATTTGCAACTTATCCCTAGCACAAGGCATTTTCCCATCAAAACTAAAAATAGCACGGGTTACACCAATTTATAAAGCCAAGGATTCTACTAACTTCTCAAACTATAGACCAGTCTCCATACTTCCACTTTTCTCCAAGTTACTAGAGCGCCTTATGTACAATCGACTGACAAATTACCTGGACAAAAAGTCAATTTTATACAAATCGCAATATGGATTTCGTGAGAAACATTCAACAATGCATGCAATAGCCGAAATGACAGAAAAAATTATTGAATCACTGGAAAAAACCCAAAGTATAATAGGCATCTTCTTGGACCTTTCAAAAGCTTTCGACACTATCAACCACCAGATCTTACTAGAAAAACTTGCCTATTATGGTATAAGAGGCAGTGCACTCACCTGGTTCCAGAACTACCTAAGTAAAAGAACACAATGCGTACAATATAATGAAATATGCTCTGAAAACAGGCAATTAACTTGTGGTGTTCCTCAGGGATCTATTCTTGGCCCATTGCTGTTCCTTCTTTACATGAATGATCTACCTAACATATGCAAGCACATGTCACTAATACTGTTCGCTGATGACACAAATGCTTTTTGCTGCGATGACAACATAGACACCTTATACAGAAAAACAAATAAGGAAATGGAAAAAATTACTGGCTGGTTTTCAATAAACAAATTATCGCTGAATGTTGACAAAACAAATTATATGTTATTTACAAACCTCAAACTAAAAAAAGATGAAATTCCAAAAATCTACATAAACAAAAAAGAAATTGAGGAGGCCCTATTTGCCAAATTCTTGAGAGTATATTTGGATAAACATTTGACCTGGGCTAAACAAATCGAGATGGTAACAGCAAAGGTGGCAAGAGGCATAGGTGTCATACAAAGACTAAAACCTTACATGACACCAGCTACAATTAAAACTCTATACTGCACCCTTGTTCTTCCGCATCTCACCTACTGTAACGCTATCTGGACGAATACACACAAAAGCAACCTAACAAAACTACAAAGTCTACAGAAAAAGGCACTAAAACTCTTTTCTAAACCAGCAAAGGGCCAGAATATATTCAAGTCAGAAAAGCTATTAAAACTAAAGGACATAGGCAAACTACAGATGTACACCATTGTAAAGGAGTTTCACCACAATACATTACCACAATCCATAGCCTCCAATTTCACACTAAGCACAGACATCCACAAACACAACACTAGGACAAAACACAATTTACACACTCAATTTACACGAACAGAAATAGGAAAACGACGAATTACAATAGCAGCCACAAAACTATGGAACAGCACCAGTACAAAAATATGCGATAGCATATTAAACCTGAAATCCTTTAAGAAGATTGCCAGGGAATCTATGATCGACAAATACTAAATTAATATATTTATACCTGATGGCCACAGATTCTCTGCTATTTAATAATAATACAAGCCTAATGACATTCCACCACCACCACAACCACTATAGATAAACTAACCTAACCTAATAATTGAAGTAAGAAGTCTAAACACAAACATACTTCACAGTTTACTTTCACTACTACTACACCTAAATAACCCACAAACGATCAACGCATCTATTGATTCTTAGCAAACTCTAACCATCTCAACTTTATATTACAGTGATGAGCTCTTCCCTGCCCCCCCCCCACCCTCAGTAGCATACAAAAGTCCTATATAATAATAAACCACTCCAAACTAAATTTAAATAAATGAGATAATGATGTAATTAGGGAGTATATGTATAATATATGTTTAATTAAGTCAAGTTAAGCAAATATGTATGAGTGTATTTAAATATTAATGCCATAAATATGTGTTTGAATGCCGTGTGTTTTATGTTTGTGCACATAGTGGCATATATCTATATAAACATCAAAGAAGGGACAGCCCTACCCACCCACTGCCTAATGGAAGACATATATGTATTAAATACATGTATATATGACATATATATCAAAGTTTATGTCCGAACTCCACAAAACAAACCAAAATAGTCCTGGACTTTCATATCAAGGTAGCTTTTCACCATTTTTTCACTGTGCCACTGTCTTGTGTGTCGTATATATATGTCAATGTATAAATGTTGTAATGTGTGTAAGGAGTCCATCACTCAATAGGCCATGCCTTTGATGGACTGCCTGTTTAGATTGTATTTATTGTATAGAAAAAACCATGAAATAAAGCAACTTTGAACTTGAACTTGAACTGATTGGGTGCGGATGGGTGAGCTCGGGAACTGAATTGTGTAGAGGTTCTCTCGGTAGTGCTTATCAATTCTTTTGAACCTGGGCGACCATATGCAATTACAATATTCTAGTATTGGTCTCACCAAAGATTAATAAAGTAAAATGAAGATGCTAGGATTTTTGTTGATCCAAGATTTCCGGTTTTGTCTGACTTTAAAATTTTTAGAATAATGTCCTCTTCTGTTTTTGTATTTATGAATGTTCCGGTCAGCATCCAGTTTTTTACTGTAGCTCTGTAAACATAACGCGGACTATTACCGGGGACTATTACTGACGTGATAATTCCGGTCCGAGTAACCCGATAACTTACCCAAATTCAACCTAAGAATATAGTCAGATTTCTTTAGTACACTAAATGTGATGACGTATTAGATGACTGCGCCAATACGTGGACTTTTAACATCGGAACTCCTCACAGATTCAGGGAAAAAGTTTACTCATGGTTAATTTATTGGCCATTCTTCTATCTCTTAGCTACAATTTAAGCTAGCGACAATCTTGTATGTGCTATAGCACGTTTGTATACTTTAAGCTACGTTGGTGTCTTTGCTTAAATTTTGAATTGACCTTTTACAAAACAATGGCTTGTGTTTTCGTGGTTTTAACAAAATCGAAAATGTTTTTTCAATGTAAAATGTTATTTCAAAGTTCAAAGTTGTTTATTTCATAACATATTTTACATATATGTAAATTGAAAATGGGCACAGCTATGAATCGATGGACACCCTAACAAACAATACAAGACGAGATGTGTACATGCTATAGAGAATGAGAGCTGAGCTATAAGACATGTAGTATGTATGGTGTGGTCCGAGTATCGGTTTCTAACAGGGTATTGACACGTTTGCTGATTGCATAAGAATGTAAAGGCTTTGTCAAGAAATGACATCTATTTAGTAATGTGCAAGTGTTCAGTGAAATAATACATACATTAAAAGTTTTTAATTCCTCCAAACAAATTTACTGTGTGTAAATAGACATTATTAGAATACTTGACAACCAAACGTCCCAGAAGAGCTGTTCGCACACACAAGTTCGAGAGCTACCTAGCAAGTAACATCCTCGAAAAGCAGGTCACAAACAATTCTAGATGTTGGAACCATCTAGATGACAACTGTGTTTGTGCTCCAACTGTTGACAGTTTTCAGTCCTCACTTCATAGTAGACCACCTGTATTAATATTGAACATCCTCTCTCATCCGTTTTGTTATGCCAGTATTGGTCCTACAACGTACTTCATACAGATACAGATAAGTTTTCAGAGGCTTTCTGTGTACTTAGGTACCAGTTTCTAACATGGATGTAAATTCGTTATTTATATAGCGACAAGCTGGTGATGTGACCAAGTGTATTGTGTAAATTAATGGAAAAGCTAGTGCGGTCAGAAATAATAGAACATATGAAGAGAAACAAATTCTTCAGCAAAAGACAATTTGGTTTTATGAAAGGAAGATCAACAGCACTGCATCTACTAAAGGTACTCAGGGTTCGCACGGGTCATGGAAATCCTGGAAAGTCATGGAATTTGAAAATCTAAATTCCAGGCCTGGAAAAGTCATGGAAATTTGTCAATTTGATAAAAGTCATGGAAAATGATAATCTCCCTAAATAAAAATAAAATCTGATGGCATACAAATGTGAAATGGGGAAATAAAGCTCGGAAATACACATTTCCATACCTTTATCGCGGCGATCAGATGATTTCATTCATTATCAAAGTCATATGTCCAACCAAAATAAAATGACCCAAAACAACGTAAGAAATAAAATGAGGTTAAATCCCTTCTTATGTTGGTAGGCCATATTAAACTCTTTTGTGATTGGAGGCATTCCACTGAACTATATCTGGACTGGAAGGAGGCCTCCCAAATAAAAACGGGTTTTGTAAGGGCACGAATGCGAATATCCCAAATTAATAATAAATATGTACAGAAGAGAATGTTTTTAAAACAATTTGAGCAATAAATTCACTATTTCCTACTCAGCGTATGCATTCGGCAGTATATTTAGTGGCAACATTTTTGTTCAATTGGGCGATTTCGTCCCGGCCGAATTGGTTACATTATGATAATTAGATGGCGATGATATCTCGGTCTCGCTAGCGTATGAAGATTCCCCTGTATATTGAACGTAGTTCTTGCTCAAAGATGGTGTTATGCATTCTATTACGGTTAAAGTATGAAATAAACTTGTTAATATTAAAAGAATAACAAGATATTTAGCTGATAAAGGTGGCAATATTTCTAAACTCTGATTGCGTATTATATTCATGTATACAGCTTTTTTGGCTCATATTTTGTCAAATTTTCCCATGCGTGTTATCTATTAGTGCGCAACATATTCGCGAAAGTAACGATTTTATGGATTGGATTTCAATTTTTTCTTGAACACTTTGTCCAAATAGAAGCCTCGGCTCTAAGCCTTAAATTTGTTCCAAATTTTTTTAAAATTTCAAAGAAAATGTCAATTTGCAGACCAAGTGAAGACTATTTTATAAAAAATGTTCAACAATAGTCTTCTCTTGGTCTGCAAATGGACATCTCTCAAGACCACGCATGACAGTTTTGGGGTCAAAATCTAGAAATGCCCATAGTGCTTCTTACCATTTTGACCGATTTCAACCAAGTTAGGCTGAAAGGATACTACATGTATGATCATAGGCTCTAGAACTTCCATTCAGAATTTTTATTCGTCAATTTTTTATGTGAAAACCTCAGATTTTATTAAAAATGTACCGGATATTCTCACATGTTGACCCTTTGTCATAGATAAAGTGAATTCCATATGATTCACTATATGCTGTTGAACATTTTGAAACAAATTTGACTGTCTTTGACCTAGCTATTGATTCTTGGATGTCATGGAATTTCTTAATTTTAGTCATGGAAAGTCATGGAATTTCAAATACTGAAAGGTGTACAAACCCTGGGTACTGGATTAATGGACAAAAGTGGTGGACAAAGGGGGACAAATAGATGCCATATATATGGATTTTATGAAGGCGTTCTATACCGTCCCACATAGACGACTCATCAGCAAGCTGAGAAAATATGGTCTAAGCGAACGTCTAATACTATGGGTCCAGGACTTTCTTTCAAACAGAAAGCAAGGCGTCGTGGTCAACAGACATGTTTCAGAAAACCACCCAGTAACAAGTGGAATCCCACAAGACAGTGTGTTAGGGCCTATCCTTTTTGTGATATACGTTAATGATCTTCCTGACGATGTAAGATCTACATGTTATCTCTTCGCAGATGACACACAAATCTACAAGCAAATCAGATGCAAGAAAGATGAAATTGAGTTGCATGAGGATCTGGACTCCCTTCAGGAGTGGTCAAACACATGGCTATTGAGATTCCACCCAAATAAATGCAACGTACTGACGGTAGAGAGCAAGGGAGGAAAACACCCAGATGAGAAGAGCTACCACCTCAACAAGCAAGATGGGACACTAGTAAATCTTGAGAACACACAATAGGAAAAGGACATTGGGGTCACAGTAGATATGAACGTAACCTTCTCATGTCACATTCGAGCCAAAGTTAACAAGGCGAACAGCATTATAGCGCTAATTAGAAGAACATTCACTTACTTAGATGAGGAAATGTTTAAGCAGCTGTTCAAGGCCCTGGTGAGACCTCACCTAGAGTATGGGGTATATGTGTGTGGACACCTCATCTGAAAAAGGATGTAGTCCTAATAGAAAATGTACTACGACGAGCATCCAAACAAGTTCCAACATTAAGCAACATGAGCTATATAGATAGGCTGAAGAGACTGAAAATGCCCACAATGCGGTACAGAAGGATGAGAGGAGACTTGATTGAGGTCTATAAACTCACCCATGAGCTATATGATCCTGAAGCTTCTGAGGGGCTGCTGATCTTGGCAGAGAATACAAGCACAAGAGGTCATAGCTTGAGACTGTCCAACCACCATATTAGAATGGACATTAGGAAATATATGTTCACAAATAGAGTGGTAGATATTTGGAATAGCTTGCCTGGCGCCATAGTAAATTGTAAATCTGTCTTCGCCTTTGAAGTGGCCTTAGATAAATTTTGGGAGCAACAAGCCATTAAATTTGATTTCACGTTCGAATATCGGATGCCGGGACATCAGGAATGTGGAATATTTTTAATGGAAGAAGATGCAGACATAGAGGCTGAACACAGCCTGAGTCCTCAGAAATATCCTAAGAAGTCCTAAGAAGATGACATCACTGTCTATGGTATGACAACAGGAGAGTTTGTCAGCAAAAATAATGATACAAATGCTGCTAAAAAGTGAGCACAAATTAAGTTATTGTAGTAAATCTAGATCTAGTCAAATTTAATTTTTCGTAATATTCGGTATACAAATACAGCAGCAAAACTATTTTCAAAATCAAAATTCTGTGTCCTAGCTTTGTAAAGTAGTAAATCTGGTATTTAAAGTGAGAATAAGGATTCTCCTTCGATCAATACTCACCATTCTGTTACTTCTGATATACAGCTGGCCCTGACAGCTGGCTCTAGGACTTAGAAAGCTTTACCGACTCCTTGGAACCGGGTACTCGGCTCCCAACTGCCGAGTACCCGTCTACCATAGAGCTCATTCTTGTTTGCATAGCGACAAGAGAATACATGCTTTTTGCAGTTGGAAAGTCTTAAGATTGTTTACGCCTAAGTCTTTTTACTGTGATTAATTGTGATAGCTTGTGCGTTCTCAAAAGGATATTTTGGATTAATATGGACGCTTCCGATGATAACCAGGTCGTATATTTCCATGTTATTCCATAGTTAAAAGACTTAGGTCTCTAAAATGTTGTCTGTGTCGCATGTTCCAATTTCTAACCCCAAAGAATCTGGGACGTGTGTTAACAACGAAATATGCCAGATGATCGCCTTCCTTTAAATCCCCAACAGGCGATCGGCAGATATGAAATTAGGTGTTGGCTTATTGGTGTTTTAACACGATTATCGGCTGACGTCGTTCTCCGTAAGATCCGAGCGGGTGTCATCACACCCGTGTTTCTCGGATGTTTATGTGAAGAAAATGTTTCATTAATTCGCGCATCTGATTCTGTGTGCTGCGTACTTTAATTGGTACCAGAAAAACTTTGGAATTTTCAAGTTTTGTGTGTTATCACGATCTGTTTGCAATGATCAGTGGTTTCAAAATTCTTGATTTAGATGTGTGGTCTGCGGTTTTACCGTGTGCTACAGCAGTTTGTTTACATTTTGTTGTTTCTTCACACGTCGTTTTGGCCTTCGTTAGGAGTATAATTTATATTTATTAGTAAATATACCCCGAATGCTATGCGATATGATTCCTGGTTCCGTTATACATCCTTGAGGATCAGTGTATGGGTGTATTATTGCCCGCTTCGTTCTTGTCGTCATAATCAATGCGATCTTTGCTGTAACATTGCGGGGTGGGGTGCGGGAGGGTGACAGTTAATTTATGGTCAATATATTTGAAAATTAATTGTCTGCCTTCCATTTTTGTTTCGTTCTGCTGGCTTATTGTAGGTTTGGTTTTTTATAGGCCAAGCCAGCCCCGCCATCATGTGTCGAGTGCCACATATCGTACGGGTTCTATGAAGGACCATGTCTGTTTCCACTGTACTAAGTGTAGTCTTGACAATAGGTGTAACGTTTGCGCTGTGTGGTCGGTCGATATGATGCTTAAGTTCCTTGCCAGAAGGACTTGGCAGGGTCTGACGCTGGGTCAGGTGGTCCGAAAGTAAATCGTGGAGCGTCCGTTTTGGCCCGTGGGGGCGTTCCACGTCTGCAATCGGAGGTGGCAGAGATGGCACCGCCGGCGTGGTTTCGTCCGGCTAGGCAAGGTGTCTTGCATAGCGTTCTGCCCACGCTGGTGTCGTCCCTGTTGCCAAAAGTTGTAGGGCAGTCTCTCCCCATGTTTGATTTGTACGGCCCCCTGGCAGTCCTGTCGGGCTCCAGCCTGATGGGTTCTGTCTCTCTGCGGCCATCTCCGGGTGGTTCAGTAGTGGTGGCCGGTCCGTCAGGCATGGGAGCTGTCCGCCAGGACGGCTCCACAGTTTTCCTTGTCTAGTGACGACTCTTAGGGGTCTGAAGATCAGGAGGCCGAGGAGGAGAGGGTGCTGCGGCCTGTGATGCCGCTGGTGGAGAGCATGGAGGTCGATTCCGTCCTGACGGAACCGTCCTCCATCTGTCTGGCCTGGTGCAAGCCAGGGCAGCGGCTCTGCCCGTGGTTGAGGCCACTCCGGTACCGGGCACCGGTCCCGTGATGGTTGGTTTGCCGCCAACCAACACAGTGAATGGTGTGGCCGGCCAGGCATGGTACTCACCTATCTCGCCTGGTCCGGCGGTCAGACATGGGGTGCCGTTGGCGCCCGTGTTTGGCCACGGTTCCTCAACCGCTACGGGTCCGCACGGTTTTCCGTGCAGGCCTACTCCATGGACTGGTGTGTTGCATGGGGTGGCGGCGGAACCGTATGGTACCAGAGTTCCTGGCATATCAGCAATGGCTCCTAGCTAGGAGGCCGTTGCTGGTAGGGCCGTGAACATGTCAACGGGTGATGTGTTCACGGGAGTGTCCTCCCCGGAGATGGATTGGTCTGAGGCTCTGGCTTGGCTAGCCAGGGTGGACCCGTCTGTGGTTTCGACCACGGCCGAGGAGGATGTACCCCGTCCATCGGTGCATTGATTAGGACGGGGATCTTGCCCGCAGCCCTGATCCAGTCTGTTGGACTGGATCCATGGTTTATGGTGTTGCATGATGCTATTTATAGCAAACAACGCATGATCAAGGGCCAGCTTCTTGCGGCCTCCATGGAGGTGCGGGCGAGGGGTCGTATTCCACGGGGGGAATACGACAGGTATGGTGTTGTCCCGTCGGTCACCGAGGATGACCGCTGGGTACTGGGTGTCCAGAGTGCTGGAGCGGGTGGCCCCGCCCCGGAACTGGTGGACAAAGCTCAGGTACACCATAATGAAGTCCTGTCCCTGTGTGATGGGGGTGTGAGGACAGCTCTGAGTGCTGTCAACCACTCTTATCGTCTTCTTCAGTCGGTGTGGGCTGAAGTGGGGGCAGGCCACCTGTGGTGCTTTCGTGCGTTAATGACGGACTGGTGCTGTCTATGGACGCATTGGCAAGGGTGCAGGCGCGTGTGACTGTCCAGGAGGCAGATGGTCCTTGACCATATGCATCCAGCTACTGCCGTCAGGGAGCGTCTTCTTGGGCCGCCCCTGACAGGCCTTAGCATCTTTGGTCGCCAGGCGCTGGCCATCTTGGAGGACACGGCCAGCATTGTGCAGAATCGGTTGGCGGTTTATCTGACTGTAGTCAGGCCGCTGACCGGGCAACCTTCAAGAAACAGGGAAAAAGCAAGGTGAAAGCCTAAGGCATAGTGCTGCTTCTGTTTTCTGCGGGGTTTTCTCAGCCGCCTCGGCGAAGAAAGACAAGAAGGTTGTGGGGGCCTCTACCCTCCCCAATATTGCTCCTGATCGCCCGAGAGGCGGGAAGGGGAAGGTGAGAGGTAAGTCCTCAAAGTGCGGACAGAAGGGAGCAGATCGTACCCGAGGGTACGAGGGCTCCCTTCGCATCTGCCTGGACCGCACCTGTGCGACAGGAACAGCGGTGCCAGTTAGACCGGCCACGCCAAGACCAATATGGTTCTCTCTCTCTCTCGTCAAGAGGGGGGTGGGGGGGGGGGGAGCGGATACGCGAGCCAGACACCCCCATTAGGCGTTAAGGCGTCTATAGTGGGTGGAAGGCTCATGCGTTTTCGTCGAGGTTTGGAGAGGTGTGACGTCAGACAGTCTGGTCCTGGGATGGTTATCCCAGGGGTACATACCAGAGTGGTGGGACTTTCCACCACAGAATCTGTCTTTGGCACCTGTCTGGTCACTCGTTCTACGGGACCAGACAAGTTAGAAGCTATTAAAAATGAAGTGTCAGGTTTGCTTCTGAAGGGAGCAATAAACCAGCAAACCGGAACACTCCAGGCTTCTATTCAAACATGTTCCTTGTCCCCAAGAGCACAGGGGGATGGAGACCCGTACTCAGTCTCAGGCCATTGAATTGGTTTATCCATACGCCTCGGTTTCAGTTGGAAACTGGTGTGTATCGATCGATCTGAGAGATGCATGTTCCCACATACCTATGAACGGGAGTTGTCACAGGTTTCTGAGAGTGCGTTTCAGAATCTAGTATGGGAATGGGAGTTTAAACCTCCCATTTGGCCTGTCGACAGCTCCAAGGGGTTTTCACCAGAGTGGTCCTTGTGGTGACAGCGTTTCTCAGGAAAGAGAACGTGGTGCTGCACACCTACATAGACGATTGGCTGATCATCAGCCAGGGTAGAGGTGGATACTGCTCTGACTCTGAAGTTGCTTTCAGATCTAGGCTAGATAGTCAACAAGTAGAAATCTGAGTTGACACACCACTCAACATTTCGTTTATTTAAGGATGCGATTCGATCTCGAGGAGGGCAGGGTTTTTTACCCTTCAGAGCCCAGAGTGGTGTCTCTGTTAGCCATCCTCAAGAGTTTCGATTGGGAAACCACATTCAGGCGAGACGGTTTCTTCAGATGCTGGGCATGATGGTCTCCATGTAGCAGGTATACCCGTACACTGCTCGGATGCGAAGACCTATCCAGTTGTATCTGATGTCTCTGTGGAAACAGAGAATAGAACCCCTGTCAAAACTACCCCACCCCCAGCTGTCCGTGTACACGGATGCATCGCTGGAGGGATGGGGGCCCTACCTGGGAGAACACCAGGTCTCGGGCACATGGACTCTCCAAGAGAGCCAGCTGCATATCAATCTGTTGGATATGATGGCAGTTGAACTGGCATTGGAAAAGGTTTCTTCCAAAAGTCAGGGGCAAGGCGATATTGATACGGTCGGACAACTCGACAGTAGTATCATACATAAATCGCCAAGGCGAGACCAAGTCACCCACCCTATGTATCTAAGTGTGGCACTTGATTCAATGGTGCAGGAATTACTCGGTTGTTTTTAAAGCAGCTCATATTCCTGGGCGATTGAGCATTCTGGCGGATGCTTTGTCTCGCAGACAGAGAATTCTGCCAACAGAATGGTCTCTCAACCCTCCAGTTCTTCACAGGATCTTCGCGCATTGGGGCAAACCCAACGTGGACTTGTTCGCCACAAGGGAAAATGCTCAAATCATGACTTATGTCTCGCCGATACAGATCCTAATGCCGTCGATACAGACGCTCTGGCGTTAAGCTGCAGAGGGATGCACGCTTACGCGTACCCACCCACCATTCTTCTCCGAAGATATTGGTGAAGATCAGGGAGGAACCGTGCCTGGTCCTGCTATAGCGCCATTTGGCCCAGCAGGGCGTGGTTCACGGATCTTCGAGGTCTGCGGGTGGAAAATCCAGTGCAGTTACCCGAGATTCCGAACATAATCTCCCAGGCCAAGGGACGCTTCCTACACGAGCGTCCCGAAATGTTATTGACTGCGTGGTTGTTGTCAAACAACATTCCACGTCGGAGGGCTTTTCTCGACATGCTGCAGATTTCATCGCAGCTGCGAGAGGGAGGTCAACCTTCAAGTCATATAACAACAAGGTTAACTGATTTGCAGACTGGTGTGAGGAAAAGGGTATTGTTACCTTTCATTCCACTATTCAGCAAATAGCCGACTTTCTCTGTGAGCTGTTCTTTTCAGGACTAGCTCCTGTCACAATGGTTGGATACAAGTCAGCTTTGGCATCAGTTATCCCTTGTCTAGCCAACAGGGATAGTCCAGAGGTGGCCCAGTTGAGTGTGATGGTGAAGGGAATGAGCAATCTCCGAGCGAGACAACCGGTAGTCATTCCAGCCTGGAGTCTATCTTTAGTGCTTAATGTACTGGCCAAGCACCCTTTCGAACCGTTGCGTTCGGCTAGTCTAAAGCATTTGACTCTAAAGGCGGTCTTTCTATTGGCAGCTTCCTCAGCTAGAAGGCGCAGTGTGATCCATGCACTTTCAGCAGAGAGGGGCCGATTTATTGTCTCCAGAGAGGGTCTGCGTCTACTGCCAAGAGCAGAGTTTATGCCAAAGATTCAATTTTTTAGATATCCCGGCAAACCGATCGTTATACCGAAACTAAGTAGGTTTGATCGTGATGCCAGTGTCTGGTGTCCAGTCCGTACTTTGATTAAGTACAAAACAGACAGACTCGTTACGGTCGAATGATAGACATCTGTGGATCTGCCATAAGGAGCCATATGGTGCCGCATCCGTGGATTCTATCTCTCGTCGGGTAGTCGAATGCATTCAGACTACCCATGAGATTACGACTGGGCACCAAGTGCAATGCGCAAGGGCACGATGTTAGAGGAATAGCCGCCTCTTCCGCCCTTTTATAATGGTGTTCTGTTTAAGGACATCATGGCTGTTGCACAATGGCACTGTGAGTCCTCTTTCACGGATTACTATATGAGGGATGTGTCAGACTTCGCCAATCCACTCGCTTTAGCTGTTTTGAGACGATAGCTATATGACCACACTGCTCTTCCTTTTTTGGCATATGTAAGCAAGAATTTAGAAGCAGACATGGTCAAGCGAGAGGATGGCAACCAGATTGTGTCACTGATGGCCGGACAAGTGAATGGTTGGAGGCTCCAGGTCTGAAATCCAAATATCATGAGGTAATTCAGGATTGAGAGTGTTTTGTATTATGTCTATATATCATGATCATTCATCTTATATATTCATGCTCATTCCCAGGCTAATATATGCAAAGAGCAGTTAACCCTCTTGGCATATTTGTGTTTTCAGGCGAGATGCATGTTCGTGAGTTCTCGCCCTTTTCTTAGGAGAAAAAAGGGGGGGGGGGGCAGTGATGCGAATGTGATCGGTTCCTTTAACGTGACGGTCCTTTTTAGGTCTCCAGTGATCAAGTTTTTAAGTCTAACTCTTTCTCCAAGGGGCAAAAGTAGCATTTATGGCTTGCCCCTTCCCACCAGGTTACTGACCAAATCTGGTGTATATCAGAAGTAACAGAATGGTGAGTATTGATCGAAGGAGAATGAAGGAAATTTAAATTTCCCTTTCTCCAAGATCTAACAGCCCCACGGAGGCAAGCCATGGATTTCTCTTGTTTGGTGGCTATGCAAACAATATGAGCTCTATGGTAGAAAGGGAAATTTAAATTTCCTTCATTCTTATGCATACCATAAAACGTAAAATTATTGTATTTTTTTATCATATATAGAAACTGTGTCTGTGTTTGTATTGAGCATGTACATGTAAAAAAATCAATATAAGCGCCCATAGAAAAAAATTATTGGTGTGTTTGTGAAATCAACATACCTTGTTTGACAGTAACTGGCATATGTCGTCCGATGCAAAAACTGGACCAGTTTGCTTCATTTCTGTACCAGTTATGAACATTTTTATGTACCCTAAAAAAAGGAATAGTGAAAACATGTTTTTCTCCTTCGATCAATACTCACCATTCTGTTACTTCTGATATACAGCTGGCCCTGACAGCGGCTCTAGGATTATAGACTTAGAAAGCTTTACCGACTCCTGGGAACCGGGTACCCGGCTCCCCACTGCCGAGTACCCGTTTACCATAGAGCTCATTCTTGTTTGCATAGCAACAAGTGCAATACATGCTTTTCGCATTAAGGATTTTAGTGTTTTTTAAAAGAATCTAAGTCTTTAATCAATGATAGTTTGTGTGTTCTGAAAGGATAACTAAGGACTATGGAGAATACCGCCCAAGACAACCAGGTTGTATTGTTCTTTATATCCATAGTTAAAAGACTTAGGTCTCTAAATTTCGTTGTGTCGCATGTTCCAATTTCTAACCCCATAGAATCTGGGACGTGTGCTAGCAACGATATATGCCAGACGATCGCCTTCTTTAAACCCCAACAGGCGATCGGCAGATATGAAAATAGGTGTTTGCTACGGTATTTCTAACACGAATATCGGCTGACGTCGTTCTCCGTAGAATCCGAGCGGGTGACGTCACACCCGGTCGCTCGGATGTTTATGTGAAGAAAAATTTTTTCATTAATTCGCGCATCTTGTTCTGGGTGCTGCGTACTAAAAAATGGTACCGGAAACTTTAGAATGATCAAGTTTACGTGCGATCACGATCGGTTTGCAATGATCGGTGGTTTCAAAATTCTTGAGTAGATGCGTGGTCTGCGGTTTTACCGTGTGAGACAGCAGTTGTTATACATTTTGTTGTTTTCTTCACATATCGTGCTGCGTTCGATAGGAGTATAATTTATATTGATTAGTAAATATACCCTGAATGCTATGCGATATGATTCCTGGAGCCGTTACACATCCTGTAGGATCTATTATGGGTGTGTTGTGACCGCCGCGTTCTTGTCGTCATAATCAATGCGATCGTTGTTGTAACGTGGGGTGCGGGAGGTTACGGTTAATTTATGAGTCAAAATATTTGAAAATTAATTGTCTGCCTTCCATCCGTGTCTCGTTCCGCTTGTTTATTGTAGGTTTGTGCTTATTTTATAGGCCAAGCCAGCCCCGCCATCATGTGACGACTGCCATAAGTTTGTCCGTGTAATGTTCAAGGACCATGTCTGTTTTAGGTGTGCCCTGTGTAATATAGATCATAGGTGTAATGTTTGTGCAGTGTGGTCCGTCGAAACGATGGTTACGTTCCTTGCCCAGAAGGACTTGGCTGGGTCTGACGCGGGGTCAGGCGGTCCGAGAGGAAATCGTGGAGCGCCCGGTTCGGCCGGTGGGGGTGCTCCACGTCCCCAGCTGGAGGTGGCGGAGATGGCACCGCCGGCGTGGTTTGGTCCGGCTATGCAGGGTTTTCTGCATAGCGTTCTGCCCACGCTGGTGTCGTCCCTGCTACCAAAGGTTGGGGGGCAGTTTCTCCCCATGCCTGGTACGGATCCTGTCTTCGGACAGGATTCTGGACTGGTTACCGAGGGGGCCGTCTCGTACGGCCCCCCTGGCGGGTCCGTCTGGCTTCGGCCAGACGGGTTCTGTCTCTGCGGCCACCTCCGGGTGGTCCAGTAGCGGTGGCCGGTCCGTCAGGTGTGGGAGCCGTCCGCCAGGATGGCTCCACGGTTTATTCGTCTAGTGACGGCTCTTCGGAGTCTGAAGACGATGAGGCCGAGGAGGAGAGGTTGCTGCGGCCCGTGAAGCCGCAGGTGGAGAATGTGGAGGTTGATTCCGTCCTGGACGGAACCGGCCTCCATTTGTCTGGTTTGGCGCAAGCCAGGTCAGCGGCTCCGCCTGCGGCTGAGGCCAATCCGTTACCGTGCACCGGTTCCGCGCGGCTTGGTTTGTCACCAGCCGTCAGGGGAACCGGTGTGCCGGGCCAGGCGTGGTACTCACCTATCTCGCCTGGTCCGGCAGCCGGACATGGGGTGCCGTTGGCGCCCGTGGCCGGCTATGGTTCCGCGACGGTTACGGGTCCGTACGGTTTTCCGTGCGGACCTACCCCATGGACCGGAGTGTTTCATGGGGTGGCGGCGGAACCATGTGGTAGCGGAGTGCCTGGCGTGTCAGCCGTGGCTCCTGGCCAGGAGGCCATGGCTGGCAGACCCGTAAGCATGTAAATTTACTAAATCGAAAGCTCCTAGTAAAGGGGGGGGGGGGGGGACTCCTATTAGGTATATTTCATGAAATAATTGAGAAAAAGTGATACAAAAAATAGAACACATTTCACGCTAGAAAATCTTACCTTCTCCTTCGATCAATACTCACCATTCTGTTACTTCTGATATACAGCTGGCCTTGACAGCGGCTCTAGGATTATAGACTTAGAAAGCTTTACCGACTCCTGGGAACCGGGTACCCGGCTCCCCACTGCCGAGTACCCGTTTACCATAGAGCTCATTCTTGTTTGCATAGCAACAAGTGCAATACATGCTTTTCGCATTAAGGATTTTAGTGTTTTTGAAAAGAATCTAAGTCTTTAATCAGTGATAGTTTGTGTGTTCTGAAAGGATAACTAAGGACTATGGAGAATACCGCCCAAGACAACCAGGTTGTATTGTTCTTTATATCCATAATTAAAAGACTTAGGTCTCTAAATTTCGTTGTGTCGCATGTTCCAATTTCTAACCCCATAGAATCTGGGACGTGTGCTAGCAACGATATATGCCAGACGATCGCCTTCTTTAAACCCCAACAGGCGATCGGCAGATATGAAAATAGGTGTTTGCTACGGTATTTCTAACACGAATATCGGCTGACGTCGTTCTCCGTAGAATCCGAGCGGGTGACGTCACACCCGGTCGCTCGGATGTTTATGTGAAGAAACATTTTTTCATTAATTCGCGCATCTTGTTCTGGGTGCTGCGTACTAAAAAATGGTACCGGAAACTTTAGAATGATCAAGTTTACGTGCGATCACGATCGGTTTGCAATGATCGGTGGTTTCAAAATTCTTGAGTAGATGCGTGGTCTGCGGTTTTACCGTGTGAGACAGCAGTTGTTATACATTTTGTTGTTTTCTTCACATATCGTGCTGCGTTCGTTAGGAGTATAATTTATATTGATTAGTAAATATACCCTGAATGCTATGCGATATGATTCCTGGAGCCGTTACACATCCTGTAGGATCTATTATGGGTGTGTTGTGCCCGGGGCGTTCTTGTCGTCATAATCAATGCGATCGTTGTTGTAACGTGGGGCGGTGGGGTGCGGGAGGTTACGGTTAATTTATGAGTCAAAATATTTGAAAATTAATTGTCTGCCTTCCATCCGTGTCTCGTTCCGCTTGTTTATTGTAGGTTTGTGCTTATTTTATAGGCCAAGCCAGCCCCGCCATCATGTGACGACTGCCATAAGTTTGTCCGTGTAATGTTCAAGGACCATGTCTGTTTTAGGTGTGCCCTGTGTAATATAGATCATAGGTGTAATGTTTGTGCAGTGTGGTCCGTCGAAACGATGGTTAAGTCCCTTGCCCAGAAGGACTTGGCTGGGTCTGACGCGGGGTCAGGCGGTCCGAGAGGAAATCGTGGAGCGCCCGGTTCGGCCGGTGGGGGTGCTCCACGTCCCCAGCTGGAGGTGGCGGAGATGGCACCACCGGCGTGGTTTGGTCCGGCTATGCAGGGTTTTCTGCATAGCGTTCTGCCCACGCTGGTGTCGTCCCTGCTACCAAAGGTTTGGGGGCAGTTTCTCCCCATGCCTGGTACGGATCCTGTCTTCGGACAGGATTCTGGACTGGTTACCGAGGGGGCCGTCTCGTACGGCCCCCTGGCGGGTCCGTCTGGCTTCGGCCAGACGGGTTCTGTCTCTCTGCGGCCACCTCCGGGTGGTCCAGTAGCGGTGGCCGGTCCGTCAGGTGTGGGAGCCGTCCGCCAGGACGGCTCCACGGTTTATTCGTCTAGTGACGGCTCTTCGGAGTCTGAAGACGATGAGGCCGAGGAGGAGAGGTTGCTGCGGCCCGTGAAGCCGCAGGTGGAGAATATGGAGGTTGATTCCGTCCTGGACGGAACCGGCCTCCATTTGTCTGGTTTGGCGCAAGCCAGGTCAGCGGCTCCGCCTGCGGCTGAGGCCAATCCGTTACCGTGCACCGGTTCCGCGCGGCTTGGTTTGTCACCAGCCGTCAGGGGAACCGGTGTGCCGGGCCAGGCGTGGTACTCACCTATCTCGCCTGGTCCGGCAGCCGGACGTGGGGTGCCGTTGGCGCCCGTGGCCGGCTATGGTTCCGCGACGGTTACGGGTCCGTACGGTTTTCCGTGCGGACCTACCCCATGGACCGGAGTGTTTCATGGGGTGGAGGCGGAACCGTGTGGTAGCGGAGTGCCTGGCGTGTCAGCCGTGGCTCCTTGCCGGGAGGCCATGGCTGGCAGACCCGTAAGCATGTCAACGGGTGACGTGTTTGCGGGGGTATCTTCTTCGGAGTTAGACTGGTCTGATGCTCTTGCGTGTCTAGCCAGAGTTGACCCGTCTGGTTTCGGCCACGGCCGATGAAGATGCGCCCCGTCCGTCGGTTGCGTCGATTAGGACGGGGATTTTGCCCGCGGCCCGGATCCAGTCAGTGGGACTGGATCCACGGTTCATTGATTTGTTGGATGCTATTTATAGTAAACAACTAATGACCAAGGGTCAGCTCCCTGCGGCCTCCAGGGAGGTGCGGGCAAGGTGCCGTATTCCGCGGGGTGAATACGACAGGTATGGTGTAGTCCCGTCGGTCACGGAGGATGACCGATGGGTACTGGGCGTCCAGAGTGCCGGGTCGGGTGGTCCCGGTCCGGCACTAGTGGATAAGGCCCAGGTACACCAGGAAGAAGTCCTGGCCCTATGCGATGAGGGTGTGAGGGCAGCCATGAGCGCTGTCAATCACTCCTATCGTCTACTTCAGTCGGTGTGGGCTGAAGCGGGGGCAGGCCACCCTGTGCCACCTGTGGCGCTATCGTGCGTTAATGACGGCTTGGTGCTGTCAATGGACGCATTGGCAAGGGTGCAAGCGCGTGTGACGAAGTCCAGGAGGCAAATGGTCATTGACCATATGCGTCCGGCTACGGCAGTCAGGGAACGTCTTCTTGGGACGCCCCTGACAGGGCCTAGCATCTTTGGTGGCCAAGCGCGGGCCATCTTAGAGGACACCGCCAGTATTGCGCAGAATCGGTTAGCGGTAAATCTCCAGCTAGAGCTGGTGCGGCAAGCGCACGCACTAGGGGCTGTGGGCAAGCCGCTAACCGGACAGCCTTCAAAGAAACAGAAAAAGCATAAGGGCAAGGCGAAAGCCAGGCCTATTGCGACGTCTGTTTCGGCTGGGTTCTCGGAGCCGCCACCGGCGAAGAAACCCAGGAAGGCTGTAGAGGCGCCTACCCTCCCCAATGTTGCTCCTGACCGCCCTAGAGGTGGTAAGGGCAAGGGGAAGGGTAAGGGTAAGGCCTCAAAGGGCGGACAGAAGGGGCCGAAGCGTACCTGAGGGTACGCAAGCTCCCTTCATATCCGCCTGGACCGCACCTGTGCGACAGGAACAGCGGTGCCAGTTATACCCGTCGTGCCTAGAGCGAAATGGTTCTCACTCTCTCTCGTTAAGAAAGAGGGGGGGGGGGGGGGGCGGACTGCGAGCCGGACAACCCCGTTAGACGTCGAGGCGTCAATGGTGGGTGGAAGGCTCATGCGTTTCGTCGAGGCCTGGCGAGGTGTGACGTCAGACAGTCTGGTCCTGGGATGGTTATCCCAGGGTTACATGCCGGAGTGGTGGGACTTTCCGCCACAAAATCTGTCTTTGGCACCTGTCTGGACACCCGTACCAAGGGAGCCAGACAAGTTAGAAGCCGTTCAAAAGGAAGTGTCGGGTTTGCTTCTGAAGGGAGCAATAAAACCAGCAAACCGGAACACTCCAGGCTTCTATTCAAACATGTTCCTTGTCCCCAAGAGCACAGGGGGATGGAGACCCATACTCAATCTCAGGCCATTAAATTGGTTTATCCATACGCCTCGGTTCCAGATGGAAACGCTGAGGTCGGTAATGGCGGGATTGAGGAAAGGAATGTGGTGTGTATCGATCGATCTGAAAGATGCATATTTCCACATTCCGATGAATCGGAGTTGGCACAGGTTTCTGAGATTTGCGTTTCAGAATCAAGTATGGGAGTTTACAGTTCTCCCGTTTGGCCTGTCGACAGCTCCGAGGGTTTTCACAAGAGTGGTCCTTGCGGTGACAGCGTTTCTCAGAAAAGAGAACGTGGCGCTACACACCTACATAGACGACTGGCTGCTCAAGGCAGACTCGGCAGCCAGGTTGAACGTGGATACTGCTCTGACTCTGAAGTTACTTTCAGATCTAGGCTGGATAGTCAACGAGGAGAAATCCGAGTTGACGCCCACTCAACATTTCGTTTATTTGGGGATGCGATTCGACCTCGAGGAGGGCAGGGTTTACCCATCAGAGCCCAGAGTGGTGTCTCTGTTAGCCATCCTCAGGAGTTTTCGAGTGGGAAACCACATTCAGGCGAGGCGGTTCCTTCAGATGCTGGGCATGATGGTCTCCATGGAGCAGGTTATCCCGTACGCTGCTCTAATGCGAAGACCTATCCAGTTGTATCTGATGTCTCTGTGGAAACAGAGAACAGAACCCCTGTCAAAACTGGTGCCAGTTTTGGAGCCGATAATATCGCATCTTCTATGGTGGAAACAGCGTCAGAATCTCCTAATAGGGGTTTCGCTGCACCTACCCCACCCCCAGCTGTCCGTTTACACGGATGCATCGCTGGAAGGGTGGGGTGCCTGCCTGGGAGAACACCAGGTCTCGGGCACATGGACTCTCCTGGAGAGTCAGCCGCATATCAATCTGTTGGAAATGATGGCAGTGGAACTGGCGTTGGAAGAGTTTCTTCCGATGATCAGGGGCACAGTGATATTGATACGGTCGGACAATTCGACAGTAGTATCATATATAAATCGCCAAGGCGGGACCAGGTCGCCCACTCTGTGCATCAGGGTGTGGCACTTGATTCAATGGTGCAGGAATTACTCGGTTGGTTTGAAAGCAGCTCATATTCCTGGCCGATTGAACATTCTGGCGGATGCTTTGTCTCGCAGACAGAGAATCTTGCCAACAGAATGGTCCCTCAACCCTCCGGTTCTGCGACGGATCTTCGAGCATTGGGGCAAACCCAACGTGGACTTGTTCGCCACAAAGGAAAATGCTCAAATCATGACATATGTCTCGCCGATTCCAGATCCAAATGCCGTCGATACAGACGCTCTGGCGATAAGCTGGAGAGGGATGCACGCTTACGCGTACCCACCCACCATTCTTCTACCGAAGGTATTGGTGAAGGTCAGGGAGGAACCGTGTCTGGTCCTGCTAATAGCGCCGTATTGGCCGAGGAGGGCGTGGTTCACGGATCTTCTAGATCTGCTGGTGGAAAATCCTGTGCAGTTGCCCGAGATTCCGAACATAATATCCCAGGCCAAGGGACGCTTCCTACACGAGCGTCCCGAAATGTTCAAATTGACTGCGTGGATGTTGTCAAACAACGTTCCACGTCGGAAGGCTTTTCTCGACAGGCTGCTGATTTCATCGCGGCTGCGAGAAGGAGGTCAACCTTCAAGTCATATAACAACAAGGTTAACAGATTTGCAGACTGGTGTGAAGAAAAGGGTATTGATACCTTTCAATCCACTATTCAGCAAATAGCAGACTTTCTCTGTGAGCTGTTCTTTTCAGGACTAGCTCCCGTCACAGTTGCTGGATACAAGTCAGCTTTGGCATCAGTTATCCCTTGTCTAGCCAACAGGGATAGTCCAGAGGTGGCCCAGTTAAATGTGATGTTGAAGGGAATGAGCAATCTCCGCCCGAGACAACCGGTAGTCATTCCAGCCTGGAGTCTATCTTTAGTGCTTAATGTACTGGCCAAGCACCCTTTCGAACCGTTGCGCTCGGCTAGTCTAAAGCATTTGACTCTAAAGGCGGTCTTTCTATTGGCAGCTTCCTCAGCTAGAAGGCGCAGTGAGATCCATGCGCTTTCGGCAGAGAGGAACCGATTTATTGTTTCTGGAGAAGGTCTGCGTCTTCTGCCAAGAGCAGAGTTTATGTCAAAGAACCAATCTTTGAGATATCCCGGCAAACCGATCATTATACCGAAGTTAACTAGGTTTGATCGTGATGCCAGTGTCTGGTGCCCGGTCCGTGCTTTGACTAAGTACAAGAAACGGACTGACTCGTTACGGTCGAACGATAGACATCTGTGGATCTGCCATAAAAAGCCTTATGGCGCCGCATCCATGGATACTATCTCTCGTTGGGTGGTCGAATGCATTCAGACTACTCACGAGATGGCGACTGGGCACCAGGTGCATGGCGTAAGGGCACACGATGTCAGAGGAATAGCCGCCTCGACCGCCCTTTACAATGGTGTTCCGTTAGAGGACATCATGGCCGTTGCACAATGGCACTGTGAGTCCTCATTTACGGATTACTATATGAGGGATGTGTCAGACTCAGCCAATCCACTCGCTTTAGCTGTTTTGAGACGATAGTTAAGTGGGTACACTGCTCTTCACCATTTTTTCACTTCGGTTAGAAAAGAACCTAAAGCAGGCATGGTCGAGCGTGAGGATGGCAACCAGATTGTGTCACTGATGGCCGGACCAGTGAATGGTTGGAGGCGGTACGTCTGAAGTCCAGTAATCATAAGGTAATTCATTAGTGAGAGTTTTTTGTATTATGTCTATATATCATGTTCATTCATCTTATATATTCATGCTCATTCCCAGGCTAATACATGTGGATATTCAAGGAGCAGTTAACCCTCTTGGCATATTTGTGTTTCAGGCGAGATACATGTTCGTGAGTTCTCTCCCTTTTCTTAGGAGAAAAAAAGGGGGGGGGCAAGGGCAGTGACGCGAATGTGATTCGGTTTCGATAACTTGACGGTCCTTTTAGGTCTCCGTTAGTCAAGTTGTTACGTCTAAAATCTTTCTCCAAGGGGCAAAAGTAGCATTTATGGCTTGCCCCTTCCCACCAGGTTACTGAACAAATCTGGTGTATATCAGAAAGTAACAGAATGGTGAGTATTGATCGAAGGAGAATGCAGGAAATTTCAATTTCCCTTTCTCCGAGATCTAACAATACTCACCATTCTGTTACGGACCCAGCCTCCCAGCCCCACGGAGGCAAGCCATGGTTTTCTCTTGTTTGGTGGCTATGCAAACAATATGAGCTCTATGGTAGACGGGTACTCGGCGGTTGGGAGCCGAGTACCCGGTTCCAAGGAGTCGGTAAAGCTTTCTAAGTCTATAGTCCTAGAGCCAGCTGTCAAGGCCAGCTGTGTATCAGAAAGTAACAGAATGCTGAGTATTGTTAGATCTCGGAGAAAGGGAAATTGAAATTTCCTGCAATCCACTGGCTTTAGCTGTTTTGAAACGATAGTTATACGACCACACTGCTCTTCTCCATTTTTTGGCATATGTAAGCAAGAATTTAGAAGCAGACATGGTCAAGCGAGAGGATGGCAACCAGATTGTGTCACTGATGGCCGGACAAGTCATTGGTTGAAGGCTCCACGTCTGGAATACAAATATCATGAGTTAATTCAAGTTTGAGAGTTTTTTGTATTATGTCTATATATCATGTTCATTCATCTTATATATTCATGCTCATTCCCAGGCTGATATATGCAAAGAGCAGTTAACCCTCTTAGCATATTTGTGTTTTCAGGTGAGATGCATGTTCATGAGTTCTCTCCCTTTTCTTAGGAGAAAAAGGGTGGGAGGGGGTGGTTATGTGCAGGGATGCGAATGTGATTCATCCCTTTAACTTGATGGTCCTTTTTTAGGTCTCCGTTAGTCAAGTTTTAAGTCTAACTCTTTCTCCAAGGGGCAAAAGTAGCATTTATGGCTTGCCCCTTCCCACCAGGTTACTGACCAAATCTGGTGTATAGCAGAAGTAACAGAATGGTGAGTATTGATCGAAGGAGAATGAAGGAAATTTAAATTTCCCTTTCTCCGAGATCTAACAATACTCACCATTCTGTTACGGACCCAGCCTCCGAGCCCCACGGAGGCAAGCCATGGATTTCTCTTGTTTGGTGGCTATGCAAACAATATGAGCTCTATGGTAGACGGGTACTCGGCAGTTGGGAGCCGAGTACCCGGTTCCAAGGAGTCGGTAAAGCTTTCTAAGTCTATAGTCCTAGAGCCAGCTGTATATTAGAAGTAACAGAATGGTGAGTATTGTTAGATCTCGGAGAAAGGGAAATTTAAATTTCCTTCAATCTACGGGTTTTAGCAAGTAGTGATTGAACAGCATAGATGTTTGTGTAGTGTAATAACAGCCCCCAAAAGACCCCCCTTGTGGGATGGTCTGTAGTTTTATTAATCACTATAAAACATACTTACCGTTCAATCACTATGACCCAGCCTCAACCACCCCACGTGGGAATGATTTGAAAATCAGTTTATTGTTTCGCAAATATTTTGAAACGTGAATCTTTTTCCAAGTTGGGCTCCTCTGCGCATGCGCGTACATGTGCAGGTGACAGGTGTCACTGAGGAGTGTTATAGACTGGTGCCAGTCTCTCATAAGCCATATGCTGGGAGTGTACTCTTCCAGTAGCCTGGTCGACGTTGTGATGAAGTGGTATAGGCATATGGAGTATAAAAATCTTGTTCTGGTGGCTAAGTGCGGAGTAGTTGATTTAGCAAGTAATGATTGAACGGTAAGTATGTTTTATAGTGGTTAATAAAACTACAGACCATCCCACAATGGGTGTCTGTTGGGGATATGGGCACACCCACCCCAGTGTTAAAATTTGAGTGAAATTGGACAAGCACTCCTCAAGATATGCCGAGGATCTGATCGATCTGAATCCAGGCTCTTCTATTCAGATCTCGACCAGAGTCTGGGATGCTACTACAAGTTACTACCATACAGTGTAAAAGAATGTAAGCCCAAACAGATCAGTAGATCTCTGAGAAATCTAGACGTGACAGACACGGTGAGAAATAGACTCACACACAGACAGACATGATCACATTACTCTCTTTCCTTTATGGGACGAAGGTGGTGGTGATGATGATGATGATGATAATAATAATAATAATAATAATAATAATAATAATAATAATAATAATAATAAGCATTCTGTAAGTATTGCTTTGCAATACATGTCCCCTACCTGATGATATAAATGTTTAGAGATTGACAGTCAAAAACTCCATTAAAAATTAACAGCTGAAACTCGAACTTAACCTGTAACTTCACACAACAAAGCAATACAAATATATGGTGAAAGAGAACGAAAAAGTCTTGAAAGCTGATCAATGGTTCTAATTCATAAGTCAAAAGGGGACATAACTCCATCAAAATTTCCGCATACGCGTGAAACTCGTACTTGCTCTGTAATTTCTAATAACAAAGCAACATACCAATTCCCAGTTGAATATCTTTAAAGGCTGCGAAAAAGAATTGTGGAAAACTAATATTTTTTTGTATTTGGTAAGTTGAAACGCGGCATAACTCCATGGAAAATTGACGAAAATGTCTGAAACTTAAACTTGCTCTGTAACTCCTTATACTAAAGTGATGTACCGATTTTTTGTTAAATATCTTGGAGTGCGAAAGAAAGTGCGGAAAGCTGATATTTGTGTATTTCTTAAGTCGAAAGGGGGCATAACCCAATGAAAAATTGACGCATATTCGTGAAGCTTGAACCTGGTCTGTAACTTCTCATAATAAAGCAATATACCAATTCTCAGTTGAATACCTTGCAGGACTACAAAAAAAAGTGAGGAAAACTAATATTTTTAGGACTTCATGAGACGAAAGGGGGCATAACTCCATGAAAAATTGATAAAAATGTCTGAAACTCAAACTTGCCCTGTAACTCCTTATATTAAAGGGATGTACCAATTTTCCCGTAAATATCTTGGAATGCGAAAAAAGTGCGGAAAGCTGATCTTTTTCGTATTTCTTAAGTCGAAAGGGGGCCATAACTCCATAAAAAATTTACGCATACACGTGAAACTTGAAGGACTGAGAAAAAGTGTGGAAGACTAATATTTTTCGTATTTCATAAGACGAAGTAGGCATAACTCCATGGAAAATTTACACAAATGTCTGAAACTCAAACTTACTCTGTAACTCCACATATTAAAGCGATGTACTGATTTTCCATTATATATCTTGAAGGAGTGCGGAAAGATGATATTTTCTTACGTCAAAGGGGGAGATAACTCCCCAAAAACTTAACGCATACACGTGATACTCGAACTTGGTCTGTAACCTCTCATAATAGAGCAATGTACCAATTCTCAGTTGAATACCTTGAAGGACTGGGAAAAAAAGTGCGGAAAACCAACTGCGACAGGCGGATGGACAGACAAAGTGCAAATCTATAGTCCCCCCCCCTCCGGTTTTACCGGTAGGGGACTAATTATAGAAACAGGATGAACTCCACCACCACCCCCCCCGCCCCCAATCCATCCCCTATCCCATCCCAATGAGTGAAATATGTTTACCCACACTATGAAAACCAATCAACAAGTGAACCACGTTTGTCAAATGTCTTTATGTCTTTTTTACGTCAAATCTGATATAATTTGTTTGTTGTTATGTATATTATATTGTCATAATGCCTTATGTCAAATTATGTATGATTTGTCTGTTGTTATGTATACTGTATTGTCATAAATGTACTAAATGTTTTCTATGTCAGGGGTCTACAAGCTAATAGGCACAGCCTCTAGTGGACTCCCTGTTATCATGTTTGTAACTTATATTTACCAAGAGACAAATCAAAATCCAAAAAAAAAAATCAAGAATAGGTTTGTTAGACAGCTCTAAAAAGCGACCTTTTGAAACTTTTTTTTGCACCTCTCACTTATAAGACTGGAACAGTGTTCCGGTTAACATTAAGCTATATTAAGGCAATGAATTTTGTGATGTTGACTGAAGACTGAATTTTGCAGTATATTTTTAGCTGACTTGGCCTGAATTAACTGCTTGGCAGATTTCTAATTAATTTGACTGGAAGTACCCTATAGGACTAAGCTTCAGAACTTGTACATGAAAATCTTAGATTTTATGAAAAATGTGCCGGAAATTGTCAAAACGCTATTCCTCATTTTAACAGGTTGGCAGATTTCAACTTAATTGTACCTCAAAGGACCCTTGGGACTAGGCTTCAGAACTTGTATACAGAACATTCATTGGTCAATTTTTCTGGTGGCAATTAAGGTAGCCCAGGTTTGAGAGATTGACTGATGCGACTCTGTGGTCGAGCCTCTGGCTGTACTGGTATAACGGATGGAATGACAGATGAGCGGACTGATTGATTATCTATTAGGCTATTGACTGGAACAGGGTTCGTACTGGTCATGGAAATCCTGAAAAGTCATGGGATTTGAAACTTTAAATTCCAGGCCTGGAATGTCATGGAAAATCGCTGTTTTTTATCATAGGTCATGGAAAATGGTAATCATGTAAAATAAAAATAAATCTTTTGGCATAAATCATCTCTATGAAATAAAAATTACAGCAATCGCTTATCAAAATAAGGCAGTGGGTTGGTTGCCACGAGAGGCATTATTCATACATTTTGCAGAATAACTTGTATCTTATTTTCGGAGCTATGTCATAAAAACAAATCTCCTAGATAATAATTCTTGGAGGTCATGGAATTTGTTAATTTTGGTCATGAAAAGCCAGAATTTCAAACACAGAAAGGTGTACAAACCCTGCTGGAAAAATAGATTGTCGTTTCTCTCTTTTGCATGTCGACTATAAATATTCTTCAGATTCAGATTTTTTATTTACACCCAGGCCACATAATGGCATATGGGGAATATGAATTGACAGAAATTATAAATGTTATGGCGATCAGACATTATATATCAATTCATAATTACATATTTTGGTATTTATCTAGTTATATAACCACTGTTTGTGCTTTCGGTGGTAGTAGTAGTAGTAGCAGTCGTAGTAGTAACTTAGAACTATTATGAAAGTTACAGTTATTATTTACACATTTCTTCTAGAGCGACAACAACACATTCTTAATATTAGCTCAGCAACTTTATATATTCAAACCGTTTCAACATTACCTGCATTTATAACTGCCTTGTTCACTGACATGCTCTCCAAGCTCTCACTCTCCATTCTTTCTCATTTACTAGTTTCCAGACAAACAAATATTCTACATTATAACATTTCTGTTCAGTAATTTGTTAAAGCATGAATTTTACAGCAATACATTAATACAATCCTAACTAATATGAAACTTAAACCACATGCAGCTCCTTAACCGTTGTAATGCTGAATTTACTGAATTAAATTATTATTACAGACAGACTGATCTGCTATCCATAATGATTCCATTTAAAATTGTTGCGGCAGTATAATGGTTAAGTCTCTATATTTAAAATAAATCCACAATATGAGAATTAACCCTTTCATCTCAATGTTGTACTTACTTTTTATAACAGTCATACAAAGCAAAGAGTTCTACTGTAACTGACTTGAACAATTTCAACCAGACTTTCAATCAAATTATTTCCCAAATGTTCGGCAGAATAATTATGACATTATAAATTGCATGGGCATCCTTTAATACTCACAGGGTTAATACACTCCTGTGCTGGTTGTATGTTTCTGGAAACACAATGGGTCATTAAACTGTTCGATAATAACTGGTTATGACTCCTTGTAGACAAGCTATTGTTCCTTGATCTTACATAGCTGCTTAGAGTTCAAACGGTGTAGACTGTTTGTGGTTTAGACACACACAATGTCCTTTTCAATAAAATTATTATTACATTTAAACTAACAATATTAAAATATAGTCCAATATTTCCTGGAGACGATACCATCTAAGATTTTCCTGAAATCCTTTAAGACACTACTCTTTCTTAATCAATGGCCCGATTTCAATGAAACGTTGGTGGAATGCTCCTATTGTGATCAACTTCAAGAGTTCTAATGAGAATTTTGATTGGCCAGTTTTTTCAGCAGGGATTTTGGATTTTCCAGCAGTGTTTAAATAGCTACTACTACTTAATCAAAGGCCAGATTTCAACCAAACTTGGGTGGAACGATCCTACGACGATGCCACACTAAACTTCAAGAAATCAAATGAGAATTTTGATTGGTCAATTTCTTTGGCGGTCATCTTATACTTTCTGGAAATTATCTGTCATGCTAATGGTCCAGGTGTGCGTCACCTCTTTTTGATAATTGCAGGGCTCGATTTTAGCACCAACCCGTTAACCCAAGGATAGTAGAATTTCATACGGGTAAAGCTACACCTGCCCTAACCCATCTTGGTTGGTAATGCTCTCAAGAGAGGAAATACGAAAAAACACTTAAATGTCATTATGTTCAGTACCCAACAAAAAGTTACAAAAGAACAGATTTTCTGCCAGATTCAATGCTTTATTGAATATTTTGAAATTTATTTGTCAGAAAATTTTTGCTGACAAATTAATTCCAAAATCTTCAACAGCTTCTCTGTATTGGTGCCCTGGAAATGAGTTTTATAGCGATTCATCGGTGAATGGATTCAAGAAGTGATCAGCTTTGAGCTTACAATCATTGGGTTAGTGAAATTTGCTGCGGGGTAGTAAAATCAATGATGCACTATCCTGTCTGGGTTAGTAGAAAAAATCCTTAAAATCTACCCCGAATTGTATTAAAAGCCAGCCTTCTATATTTATTTTGTTTGAAAGTCAAGCTTCATAGATCATTGTAACGTCGAGCTCACGGTTGCATTGCAACCACATTTCTGGTTAGCTCACCTGGGTCGAAGGGCTAAGTGAGCTTATGCCATGGCGGTTGTCCGTCTGTCAGTCAAATCGCATCGCCTCATTTATGCTTTGACCGATTTCAACCAAATTTGGCTGGAAGAATCGTATCGTGGTAGGCTTCAGAACTTCTATTCAGAATTTTGATTTGAAAATTCACCGGAAATCATTTAAAACACTACTCCTCCAATATAAATGGCCCGACTTCAACGAAACTTTGGTGGACTAATTATATACTGGTAGGCTTTACTGCTTCTAACGAGAATTTTAATTGGTCAATATTGCCGGTGGCCATCTTGGATTTTCCGAAGATTTCTGGAAATCAGGTAAAACCCTAATCTTCATTAGCTGCTTGGATGGTTTTCAACTCGGCTGGTAGGACCCTAGAGTGGTATGCTTCAGAACTTATATACAGAATTTTGATTGGTTAATTCTTTCGGCAGCCATAATGAATTTTCTGAAAAATTGTGGGAAATTCTTTAAAGTGCTACTCCTGATTAACTGCTTGGCCAATTGCAACCAGACTTGGCTGGAAGGATCCTATGGTAGCAGGCTCTAGAACTTCTATTCAGAATTTTGATAGGTCAATTTTTCTAGCGGTCATTGATTTTCTGAAGATTTTCCGTAAAACGCTACTCCTCCAATATAAATGGCCAGGCTTCAACGAAACTTGGGTGGACTAATTCTATACTGGTATGTTTCAACACCTAACCAGAATTTTGATTGGTTAATATTTCCGGTGGCCATCTTGGATTTTCTGAAGTTTTCTGGAAATCAGTTAAAACCCTACTCATTAGCCACTTATCCGAGTTCAAGAAAACTCTTCTGGAAGCACCCTAGAGTGCTCAACTTTTCTGTTTCTCACACAATAATTTTGGGGTCAAAAGGTCAAGGATCAAGCTCACTAATGCATGGTGTCCGTTGTCCATCCATCAACCTTTGTTTAAAAGCCTCATTAACCACTTGGCGGATTTCCACCTAATGTGGCTGGAAGAACCCTATGGGGCTAGGCTTCAGAATGTATATACCGAATTTTGATTGGTCAATCTTTTAGGGTGAAAATCTTAGATTTTATGAAAAATTTAGCCGAAATTGTAAAAACGCTACTCATCATTAATCGCTTCAAGACAGATTTCAACCCTATTTGACTGAACAGACCCTATCACGGTAGGCTCTATTCAAAATTTTAATAGGTCGATTTCTTTGGTAAAAATCAAATTTTATGAAAAATTTAACAGAAGTTGTCATCTCCATTTAACCATTTGGTGGGCTTTATCCGAATTTGGCTGGAAGGATTCTATAGTGGTAGGCTGTAGAAATTCTTTTCAGAATTTTGCTTAGTCGATTTTTTGGTGGCCATTTGGATTGTTTGAAAACTTTCCAAAATCATTTAAAACGTTACTCCTTAATTAGTGGCCCAATTTCAAATGGCGGTAGGCTTCAACATAAACAAGAATATTGACTGGTCAATTTCTTTGGTGGCCATTTTGTATTTTTCGATAGTTATCCATCATGTCTACCAGTATTTAAATGCAAACAGTTTAAATGTTAATGGTCCAGGTGAGCGTTACAGGCGCTTGGGCCTTTTGTTGATATGGGTATTGCTAAGCCTTCTATATTTATTTTCTGTTTGAAGTCAGGCTTCATAGGCCATTGCAAAGTCGTAAAGTTAAGCTTCATGGTTGCATTGTAACCACATTTCTTGTTATATATATATATATATATATATATATATATATGTGTATATATATTAGGGGGATATGTGGTACTGGGAGGCGGGGGTTGGGGGTGGGGGGGGGATGCAGATTGAAAGACCTGTGCATTAATTTTTTACAATGCTGATGCGAAAAAACAAAAATATGTTCATATTTGGTTTTTTCGATATTTATATTTTATAAGCGTTTTTTGAAACCATCAGTGCCCAATATTGGTTTTAAATATTGCGAAGGCCTATGCTGGTATTCGACAAATTTGTCCTTGTTTAGTACAGGGGACCAGTAAGAGGCTCTCATTTTGTATAGGGAATGAGTAAGACATCTTGTTTCATGCAGGGACCCAGTAGTACTGTTTACCAGTACAAGAAACCAGTAACTTTAAGAGTGGTTGTTTCATACAGGGCACCAAAAAACTGGGGATGTTGTAATCTCCTCCGTATGTCCGTCCGTCTGTCCAAACCGTTGGGTGGAATTAAATAAAATTTGGTATGGGGGTTACTCATATCAATGTGGAGGGCATGGGCACATTTACATTTGGCCCCACTCCCAGGGGGTGGGGGATGGAATTAAAAGGTCATGAAATTCATTGTAATGCAACTCCTCTGACATTGTTGGATGAAATTCAACCAAATTTGATCATGTGAGTGCAAAAGGACATGTACTATATGCTCCACTCCTGGTGGTGCTGGATCGGTGGGGGGTGGGGGGTGTTGTTGTTCAACAGTTCAAAACGGTGAACGTGGGGATTTGCGATGATGCCTCATCAACCGATCAATCTAGTTTCTTTTAGTACTGGATACCAGTAAGAGTTATCTTGTTTCATACAGGGCACCAGTAAGCGTTATTTTGCTTGGTACAGTGGACCAGTAAGAGTTATCCTGCTTCATACAGGGCACAAGTAAAAGTTATTTTATTTGGTACAGGGACCAATAAGCATTATCCTGCTTCATACAGGGAACCTGTAAGATTTATCTCATTCTGTACATGGGACCAGTAAATGATATATACACCTGTGCAAAAGTTAAGCACCACCCTATTTTTACGCACATGCGAGGGTATATTCATGTGCTATGAAGAAAGCAATAGCATAAACATTTATGTACCCATCCATCTTAGTGCAAGAGGTAATAATGCAACTAGAGGAATGCTGATTATGATGGTGGGGAAACACTGTATGTTTTTGTTTGAACTTGAAAACGAGGCCTGAATATGGTTACGTTGACACAACTGACAACTATTTCCCTACAGTTGACACACGTGGCTAGATTGTCATTAATGGTGTCTGAAAACGAAGTTTAACATCTGTGCACGAGTTTGAGACTCATTATTAATACCGGGTATATCCACCTTGTGCCTGGATGACGGCCTGGACACGATGGCTCATGCTGGTCACCAACCGACTGATACGCCATTGTGGTATTCGTTGCCAGTCAAGATGGAGTGCGTCTGTTAATTCCTGTAGGTTCTGCACAGGAGGATCCCTCCTTCTCACCATGTTTCCCAGAATGTCCCAGATATGCTCAATAGGGTTCATGTCAGGGCTCCTTGCTGGCCATGGTAGGGTTTCGATGGCATTCTGGCGGAGGTATTCATGCACAGCTCTAGCACGATGTGGTCGGGCGTTGTCATCCATGAATATAGGGTGGGTTCCAGGTGCATGATTTACAAAATGAGGGACCACAACTCTATCCAGTATGGAATCTTGATATCTTTGTCCATTTAGTGTTCCAGGTACAGTCAACAGATCCAGCTTACAATCAAATGAGATGCACCCCCATATCATAACGGAACCTCCACCAAATGGAACTTCTTCCATGATGTTACGTTGGTCGTACGCCGTGCGTCTGGACCTCCATACACGAGTTCGACCATCTGTGGCATGAAGCAGGAACCGACTTTCATCGGACCAGTGTACCCGTCTCCAGGATCTCATGTTCCAGTGTCTTCTTTCGTTGCACCACCTCAGACGCTCCTCTTTGTGGTGTGCAGTGAGGAGAGGACGTCTGACAGGTCTCCTAGCTTTCATTCCAGCAGCATACAGTCTCCTTTTGATGGTAGACATTGACACTCTATTGCGCGTTTCCCATTGCTGGCTGAGCACTCTGCTGTTGGTGAATGGAGATATCCTAACAAGGCGTACTAGGGCTCGATCATCACGGGCAGTAGTCTTCTTCGGTCTTCCAGATCTAGGCCTGTCCTTCACCTCATTAGTTTGCCCATGTTTTGCAATCAAACGACTGATTACAGTATGGTTAATGTTCAGCTGTCTGCCAATCTCTCTGCATGACATACCAGTGGTATGCATGCCTATGATTTGCCATTTCACACGATCACTTAACCTTCGTCTTGCCATAGCGGTTCACAATCAAGAGCTAATTCTCTCTGTACAAATAAACCACGGTCATGAACACAAAATTCCTAATCTTGTCGCCTAAATCTGTATGTAATGTTCTACACCTCAAACTGGACTTTTACATAACTGAACACGTGTGCTGTTTCCCACCACGCACGGACATCAAGCGGCGTGAAGTCATGCATGCATGTGTATTTCGTACTTGGAATTATGTCAGCTAACGCGCGGACAAAAAGTATGGCAGCCTAGTTGTACCATCATGTTTCTACGTTCTATTGTTTTTGCTGGTGCTTAACTTTTGCACAGGTGTATATTATACAGAAAGTTAAATCAAAAACCTATGGTCACAGAACATTTGCTTTTGTTGCGTCTACAGAATGGAATGATCTTCCAGCTAGTCGTAAATCTTCATCCACTCTAGCTATATTTAAATCAAATCTTAAAATGTTTTTGTTCCGTCAGGCATATCCAACTGTATGATCATTTTATTTTATTATTGTAAGCGCTTAGAGCATGCAATATTTGCGTGGAATTATAGCGCACTATAAATATCCTATTATTATTATTATTATTATTATTATATGCAACTCAAATTTTTAAAAACTTGAAAATAATTCAATTTATCTGTGTTTAATTTTAGATGCATTTACCTGAATAGCGCTGATGCGATAATGATTTCAGAATGAAGAAAGGAATTGGTGGTGTCTTTGCAAAGATAAATTGCTTCTTCCGAGGATCTGATCCTGGAGGTGGCAATAACAGCTATTCATTAATGAATCAGGATCAGAATGCAATGAGAATGCCGCCCAAAAGAAAATCCGCTCGTGGCTTGCATGATCGTAGAAGAGGAAGCAGTACAGGTTCAGTGAACGTGTGTAGTCCACATACATTAAACCTCTCAGCTCTGGATGCATCACAAAATCAAAGCAGCTCAGAAAAAGTCAAACTCGGTGCTTCTTGCCTGCAGGAACAAATATTTATGGCAGTCCAAAATCGTAATCAAGTATTGCTTCGCTGGCTAATACTTCATCCATATGGTGAAGAATGTGGCCCTTTAGAGAGTGGCGTACACGCACAGAGTGTGGTTTGTGTTGTAGACAGAAATGGTGTCAATCCTGTGGAGTTAGCGTGTGTGCTAGGATATACAGAGGAGGTACGCCTGTTTTTAGACAATGGGTGTAGCCCAAACTTGCCTACATCAACTGGACGTCTTATTCATACTGTGCTCGAGTGTTTAAAGTCTAATGTTATTAGTAGAATTGAAGGCTACCAGCTCCTGACTCATATGTGTCAGCTCGGCTGTGATGTGAGAATGAAAGCTCATAAATCTAAAAGTCCTCTGTTATACGCTGCAGAACTAGGTGACTCGTCTGTTTTGAAATTACTGTTAACATATGGTGATGCATATGGCATCGCGGAAAAGGATCCGTATAGTGGCTTCACGCCATTACATATGTGCGCGATGAAAGGTAATTTAGACTGTTTGAAGTTGATTCTTATGTATGGTCCCTCATCGCAGGTGAACATAACTGATAACCAGGATCGGACCGCATTAGTGCTTGCGTTAATTAATATGCACCATGACCTTTCATACTTGGACACGTCTGCGGAATCAAGTACCACAAATTTAATCAATCGTGAAACATACATACTGCATCAGTATAATGCTATTGCAGTTGTAGAGGCGCTACTCACCGCAGGAACTGATCCAAATATTGGTAAGGCTTTGTACTATGGTTTAAAACTTGCAATAACGGACGAACATCATCGGCGTAGTTTTAGTGAGGCAAATACTCGACCAGAATTACTAAGTAGTCTGTTTAAGTTGCTTCAAAACATACACACATTTGCGTTATTTGAAAAGCTTGATAAAACTGATGATGAACTTAGTAAAGAGAATTGGGTATCCCCGTACGTGGGTATTGTGCGATTGTTGTTGTTCTCCGGTGCTCGTCCCGGACCATGGGTTATTCGTGTCGGAGTCTCACCTACGATCGTGAAACTTATCGATGAAATTCGACTGTTCTGGGCTAACTATGACAACACCAAGCCACACCCGCTGCTTCATTTGTGCAAGCATCGCATTCGCCAGTCTCTTGCCAGACAACAGCGACTGCACAAAATAGATGAGCTCCAGTTACCCGCAATGCTGACTGATTATTTGAAGCTGAAAGTCCTGTGATAATGGCGTCATCTGATCTGTCAATCAAGTATCTGATGTCATAATCAAATATATCAATGTATCTTTCCAGTTTATCCATCATTTATATGACATCATAATCAACAACGTGATGTGTAGAATGACGTCGTGAATGTCGTAGATAAGTTTGTCATGAACGCTTAATTGATGACGGACCACACGTTGTTGTACGAATTCTGTCTATTATTTAATAAACATGCTGGTGAACATTTTGAAACTAATTTGACTGGCTGCTGTTGCTGCCATATGCATCAACAGCGCCCAGTAAAATTAGTTTCAAAATATTTAACAGCTTACGCGTATAGTTTTCTGACAATTTATAGTCAGGGATCGATTTGCGCACAACACGGGCGAAGCATTAACTAAGACTGGATTCTTCCATTGCTAAGTGACGTCACAATGAATATGACGTAGGTTCATCTGACATGAAAGTGGAAAAATCTGTCACGAAACTGAAATGTAGGTCTTTGGTAAACTTACATTTTAATAAACATTTTGTTGAATATTTTGCAACTAAATTGCCTGGGAGCTATTGCTGCCATAGGTAGTAACAGCTCCCAGTCAAATTAGTTTTAAAATATTAGACAGTTTACCTGTAGAATTACCCTAAAATTAAGATTCTTGGAATTCAGAGTGTTAAAATCGATTCAAGCACTAGTACAAAATGGGCAGAACTTAGCTAGAAATGGGCGGAGCTTAGCTAGAAATGGGCGGAGCTTAGTTACAAATGGATGGGGCTTACATGTAGCTAAAAATGGATCACTATTGTATTTGCCTTCAATCACTTTATATTGTGTTTATATCAAGCTTAACCCTTTAACCCCATATCAGATAGCACTGAAAAATGGCTTCTACAGTGGTCTTAAGAAATGTCAATTTGCAGACCAAGTGAAGACGATTTTTGAAAATTTACCACTGGAATAACTGGCTCGATATCCGAGCCAGTCATTCCAGTGGTAAAGTTCCAAAAATAGTCTTCTCCTGGTCTGTAAATTGACATTTTCTATGAGAAAATTGAAATTTCTTGAACAAATTCAAGGGTTAACGGGTTAATATATACATGTCTGTATGCAGTCAATGGCCTATGAATGTTCTAGCACAATATTAGTCAAATTATTCATCCACCTTTATAGTTGTTACATTGTGAGAGTTCAAGATGTTAAAGGCTTTGTAGTTATAGTGTTCTGTGAGTTCAAGATTCAGAACGGGCAATAAACAGATTCTGTATTCATCTGGAGAAATGTGTATTTGCATACCAAGAGAAGACCGTTTTCATGCACGTATTATGGCATCTGTTTGTTAGCAAAAAGTGCGTGGGCCAGATCTCTTTGTGAAACTAAACACCTAAAAAAAAGTAAGTTCCCCCCTAAATATGAGCTAATATTTTCTAAGGTATATAACTGACTGCAATGCAATTTCTCACAGATCACCGGTCCCACTATAGCACCAATATGAGAAATTGATTACCTCATAGACTTAGCCGGGCGGGCGTGCGGGCGGTAGAGTGGTTTCCGGCTGATAACTCTGTTACCGTTTGTCGGATCGCATTGAAATTTCATAGGGTGGGTGGACTAGGTCTTGGGAAGAAACCTATCGGAATCAACAATGATCCGAAATCCAAGGTGGCCACCAGCTACAGGCGGCCATCTTGAAAATTGGTTTCCGGATGATAACTCTGTTACCGTTTATCGGATCACTTTGAAACTTCATAGTGGTTGGACTAGGACTGGGGAAGAACCCTGTCGAAATTGACAATGATCCGAAATCTAAGATGGCCACCAGCCACCGGCAGCAATCTTGAAAATTGGTTTCTGGATGATAACTCTGTTACCGTTTATCGGATCGCTTTGAAACTTCATAGAGTGGTTGGACTATGTCTGTGGAAGAAATCTCTTGAAGTCAATGATGATCCGAAATCCAAGATGGCCACCAGCCACAGGCGGCCATCTTGAAAATTGGTTTCCGGATGATAACTCCGTTGCCGTTTATCGGATCGCTTTGAAACTTCATAGAGTGGTTGGACTAGGTCTGGGGAAGAAACCTATTGAAATTGACAATGATCCAAAATCCAAGATGGCCACTGGTAGCCATCTTGAAAATTGGTTTCTAGATGACAACTCCGTTATCATTTATCGGATCGCTATGAAATTTCATAGGGTGGTTCAACTACCTCTGGGGAAGAAACCTATCGAGATTGACAATGATACGAACTCCAAGCTGGCTGCCAGCCACCGGTGGCCATCTTGAAAATTGGTATAACTCCGTTACCATTTATCGGATCCCTGTGAAACTTCATAGGGTGGTTGGACTAGGTGTGGAGAAGAAACCTATCGAAATTGACGATGATCCGAACTCCAAGATGGCCGCCAGCCATGGGTTGCCATCTTGAAAGTTGGTTTCTGTATTTCATTTATTGGATCACTTCCTACAGTCATTGGAATATGTCTGCTTATCGAAATTTACGATAATCCGAAATCTAATATGGCCACCAGTCAGCGGCAGCCATCTTGAAAATTGGTTTCCGGACGATACCTCCTTGCCCGTTTAACGGATCGCTTTGACACTTCATAAGGATCACTGGTCTGATGGGGCTGAGGAAGAAATAAATACTTTCTGATAGCTTTCATTCATTGGTTTGTCATCATGGCGGGGTATTATGCGCCATTTGCGGAGCTCTTGTTGTTAGCGATATCCTCCCTGAAATGTTTAAAATTCATCAAAGATGGGCATAATAAGCCCCGCTAGATGACACGCTTTTTTTAAATCTACCACTGGAATGACTGGATCTATAACCGAGCCAGTGATACATTGAAAAAATAGTTTTCTTGGTCTGCAAATGGACATTTTCTATTAGAAAATTGAATTTTTCTTGAACAAATGTGAGCATTAGTGTTACTTGATGTGTTTATTGCACAAAGTTTATGTTAAGAAGCTGTGTTAATAATCGTCTATACTCAGGCTTTGCTTCATTATATTAACCATTTAACCTTCATATCAGCCAAATACGGCTTCTGCAGTTGTCTTGAGAAATGTCCATTTGCAGACCAAGAGAAGACTGTTTTTGAAAATTTACAACTGGAATGACTGGCTCGATAACCGAGCCAGTCATTCCAGTGGTAAATTTTCAAAAATAGTCTTCTCTTGTTCTGCAAATGGATATTTTCTATGAGAAAATTCTAATTTTCTTGAACGAATTAAATGGTTAAGTGTCATCCTTGGATACCCCCACCCCTGCAAAACTAATATTTGTTATTCCATGTCTGGTGTTCACATGTGTCTGTCTTACATTCATAATTACTGTTTTGAGATCAGATTGATACCGATATTTAAATTTGGCTCTGCCATCTGGGGGGGGGGGGGGGGGGGGGGGGTTGTCAAAAATGCGCAGACATTGTATGGGCTCAACGCGTGCTTGTGTCTGTAGTCATGTCCAAATACTGGGATTTCCACAAAATTGGCATTGACATGTCACAAGCCTTCGACACAATTAAACGCTCAAAGATCGTAGATGTACTACCCCAGGCCAGTTGCAATGAAGATGAGCTACGACTAGTGAGCACTCCAAATTCAGGCCAATAAGTCTAGGAAATGACAACATTTTGATGATCAAGTCAGCCAAAACATATTTGAACTGGTCGTATGAAATGCTAATTTGAATACCAAGAGAATACTATTTTTTTTGTCGAGTCCTACACAAAGATGGCTCGATTTAGTAATCCGATTGGTGTCCGGCGTCAAATCTAAAACTAGATAGAATGTTAAAGTTTTTCAAAATACCACGATGTCCAAAATTTCTTACATCGTGTTCTAAATTGTACTAGTATGTTCCTGATGAGCTGTTTTGTAAATGTGTCTAAAGAAATTTTACAAAACAGACATTTGAGCTTAGATTAGCACACTTCTGGGCGGGGCATATAATTAATGAAAACTCCTGGATCATGTCTATACCATGAAATAACAATAGGCACACTGGGCCTGTCGCCCATGTGGAATTACTTGCCACTGGTACAACAAAAATATCCGAGCTGACCACTGGATAAATTTACCAATCTAATTTCTCTGAATGTTTAGCCAAGTTTGATTAAAATTGACCCAGTGGTCGATAAGTAGTCTAGTATATGATTGTCTCAGAAATTTTAAGAAAATCCAATATGGCTGCCAAACACGCAAAATTTTTAGTTATCAAGGGGCCATGTCTTTTGTACGTATCAACCTTCCATGGACAAACATTAATGGTCCTAGTCCTTAATCATATCTCCCAAATTTGCTTATTGGTACTGGAGAAGTAATAGGAGCAAAGATTAACAGATTAATGTCCTTTTCCTCCGGAACGTGAGACATTGTCACGTAAAATTGTAAATTTTTACCCACGCTTATCTTGGCCGCCCTAACTTAGTACTGTCTGGGCATACTAATAACACTGCACAACACAAATTTGACTATTTCATTGACTTTATTAAGTGTACGTGCAGGTTAGATGTAAGTTTACGAAACGGAATCAGCAATTTTGTGAAACGGAAAATGGCAAATGTTGAAATGGAAAACCGCTGCCCATAAAGTAATTTTCGCGAAAACTAGGTCATACAAGATGGTCGGCGACCAATTTGGCCAACTAAGTTCCCTTGAACAAACTTGGTTCAGCTCTTGCCCTAGATCTTTCATGAGTTTTGAATCGATCTCCCAATTGGTTTTGGAGATTTTTAAAGACGTTTCTAAAAATTGGCCAAAATCCAAGATGGCCACATAACTGGCTAAGGATCCTTCCTGCCAAATATAACTGAATTTGGCCCCAGTGGTTCTCAAGATTTTTTTTTAATTTCCTATTGATTTAATATGGGAGTTTTTGGCAGGAAAAGATCCAAGACGGATGCCAAACTGTTTATCCGACAGTATCAAAAATGGCAGATTTGAAATCAGAATACCAAAAAACATATATAACCAGTTTCGGCTTCAAAATCCATCAAATAAAAATATGCAATATGTCCGCCAAATGCCTTACATTTTGATTGCCCCATGCCCGCCATGGGGTTTTTTTACGGATCAACTCCTTGAACAAGCTTTAATGCCCTTAATCCCTAATTTTATCTGTCAAATTTCAGCCTAATCGGATCTGGAGTTGTTTTCGTGAAAACTTTTTTCAAGATGGCCACCAAACCATTTGGCCAATCAAGTTCACTTGAACAAACTTCGTTCAGCTCGACCCATAAATCATATTTCATTTGAATTCGGAGATTTTTAAAGATGTTTCTAAAAATGGGCCAAAATCCAAGATGGGTGCCTGCCTAATTGGCCGATCAGCTTCCTTTGAACAAACTTGGATTCCTATACCCTAAGGATGCTTCCGCCAAATGTACTTGAAATTGAAATTTCTCAATTGAAATTGAGTGTGCTTCTCGAAGGGAGTTCCATCAAATAAAAAAATCCAATATGGCCACCAAACAGGCTACATATTGATTGGCCCACAGCGGCCATGTTTTTTTTATGTATATCAATTTCCATTGAACAAACTTTAATGGACCTTAGTCCCTTATCATATTTCCCAAATTTCGGCCCAATTTGTTCAACGTTTCTGGAGAATTCGTTTTCACAAAAACTAGGTCATCCAAGATGTCCGCCAAACTAATTAGCGAATCAAATTCCCTTGAACAAACTTGGTCCAGCTCTTACCTTAGATGATATTTCATGAGTTTCGAATCGAGAATCCAAGATGGCCGCCAGTCAAATTGGCCGATCGATTTCGTTTGAACAAGCTTGAATCTGTATGCCCTAAGGATGCTTGCTGCCAAGTACAATTGAAATTGGACCAATGGTTCTTGAAAAGTCATTTAAAGAAAAAGCTGATGGATGATGGGAAGGATGAAGGGACAGATGATTGCCACTGCATAAGCTCACTTAGCCTTTCAGGCAGGTGAGCTGATAATTGGTGATGGTTTGAAGCTGGATACATATATATATATATATATATATATATATATATATATATATATATATATATATATATAGTGTTATAACTCGGCATGCGGGCGATAGAACAAATGTTGGATACAATATAACTCGGCATGTGGGAGATAGAACAAAGGTTGGATACAATATAACTCGGCATGCGGGAGATAGAACAAAGGTTGGATACAATATAACTCGGCATGCGGGAGATAGAACAAAGGTTGGATACAATATAACTCGGCATGCGGGAGATAGAACAAAGGTTGGATACAATATAACTCGGCTTGCGGGAGATAGAACAAAGGTTGGATACAATATAACTCGGCTTGCGGGAGATAGAACAAAGGTTGGATACAATATAACTCGGCATGCGTGAGATAGAACAAAGGTTGGAGACAATATAACTCGGCTTGCGGGAGATAGAACAAAGGTTGGATACAATATAACTCGGCATGCGGGAGATAGAACAAAGGTTGGATACAATATAACTCCGCTTGCGGGAGATAGAACAAAGGTTGGATACAATATAACTCGGCATGCGGGAGATAGAACAAAGGTTGGATACAATATAACTCGGCATGCGAGAGATAAAACAAAGGTTGGATACAATATAACTCGGCATGCGGGAGATAGAACAAAGGTTGGATACAATATAACTCGGCATGCGGGAGATAGAACAAAGGTTGGATACAATATAACTCAGCATGCGGGAGATAGAACAAATGTTGGATACAATATAACTCGGCATGCGGGAGATAGAACAAAGGTTGGATACAATATAACTCGGCGTGCGTGAAATAGAACAAAGGTTGGATACAATATAACTCGGCGTGCGTGAAATAGAACAAAGGTTGGATACAATATAACTCGGCGTGCGTGAAATAGAACAAAGGTTGGATACAATATAACTCGGCGTGTGTGAGATAGAACAAAGGTTGGATACAATATAACTCGGCATGCGGGAGATAGAACAAAGGTTGGATACAATATAACTCGGCGTGCGGGAGATAGAACAAATGTTGGATACAATATAACTCGGCATGCGTGAGATAGAACAAAGGTTGGATACAATATAACTCGGCGTGCGTGAAATAGAACAAAGGTTGGATACAATATAACTCGGCGTGCGTGAGATAGAACAACGGTTGGATACAATATAACTCGGCGTGTGTGAGATAGAACAAAGGTTGGATACAATATAACTCGGCGTGCGTGAAATAGAACAAAGGTTGGATACAATATAACTCGGCGTGTGTGAGATAGAACAAAGGTTGGATACAATATAACTCGGCGTGCGTGAAATAGAACAAAGGTTGGATACAATATAACTCGGCATGCGTGAGATAGAACAAAGGTTGGATACAATATAACTCGGCTTGCGTGAGATAGAACAAAGGTTGGATACAATATAACTCGACTTGCGGGAGATAGAACAAAGGTTGGATACAATATAACTCGGCATGCGTGAGATAGAACAAAGGTTGGATACAATATAACTCGGCGTGCGTGAGATAGAACAAAGGTTGGGTACAATAAACTCGGCATGCGTGAAATAGAACAAAGGTTGGATACAATATAACTCAGCGTGCGTGAAATAGAACAAAGGTTGGATACAATATAACTCGGCATGCGTGAGATAGAACAACGGTTGGATACAATATAACTCGGCTTGCGTGAGATAGAACAAAGGTTGGATACAATATAACTCGACTTGCGGGAGATAGAACAAAGGTTGGATACAATATAACTCGGCATGTGGGAGATAGAACAAAGGTTGGATACAATATAACTCGGCGTGTGTGAGATAGAACAAAGGTTGGATACAATATAACTCGGCATGCGGGAGATAGAACAAAGGTTGGATACAATATAACTCGGCATGCGTGAGATAGAACAAAGGTTGGATACAATATAACTCGGCTTGCGGGAGATAGAACAAAGGTTGGATACAATATAACTCGGCGTGCGGGAGATAGAACAAAGGTTGGATACAATATAACTCCGCTTGCGGGAGATAGAACAAAGGTTGGATACAATATAACTCGGCATGCGGGAGATAGAACAAAGGTTGGATACAATATAACTCGGCATGCGAGAGATAAAACAACGGTTGGATACAATATAACTCGGAATGCGGGAGATAGAACAAAGGTTGGATACAATATAACGGCATGCGGGAGATAGAACAAAGGTTGGATACAATATAACTCGGCATGCGGGAGATAGAACAAATGTTGGGTACAATATAACTCGGCATGCGGGAGATAGAACAAAGGTTGGATACAATATAACTCGGCGTGCGTGAAATAGAACAAAGGTTGGATACAATATAACTCGGCGTGCGTGAAATAGAACAAAGGTTGGATACAATATAACTCGGCGTGTGTGAGATAGAACAAAGGTTGGATACAATATAACTCGGCATGCGGGAGATAGAACAAAGGTTGGATACAATATAACTCGGCGTGCGGGAGATAGAACAAATGTTGGATACAATATAACTCGGCATGCGTGAGATAGAACAAAGGTTGGATACAATATAACTCGGCGTGCGTGAAATAGAACAAAGGTTGGATACAATATAACTCGGCGTGCGTGAGATAGAACAACGGTTGGATACAATATAACTCAGCGTGCGTGAGATAGGACAACGGTTGGATACACTATAACTTGGTGTGCGTGAGATAGAACAAAGGTTGGATACAATATAACGCGGCGTGCGGGAGAGATAGAACAAAGGTTGGATACAATATAACTCGGCGTGCATGAGATAGAACAAAGGTTGGATACAATATAACTCGGCGTGCGGGAAATGACTGCTCGGGGCATTTATTTAACCACTCTTGTGTCAACAGCGCCTCAGTGCTTAAAATGCTACTTGTATCAAGTAACCTTTTAACGGTAAAGATATTTTGCTCAGTGAAAGCTCTGTTGGCCTGAAAATGTATATTTCTCAAGGAAAGACGTTTTTGACTGGCTTGACCATTAAAGGATTAATGATTAAAAAATCTATTTTTGCCTTGGTTCAATTTGCTGACAGACTATTTTTGAAAATTTACAACTGTATTGACTGGCTTGGTTAGTGAGCCAGTCATTCCAGTGAGAAACTTTCACAAATAGTCTTCTCTTGACCATTTCTCTTGACCACTGCAGGAGCTGTTTTTGCCGATATGCTTGTTAATGGGTTAAAAGCAACTCGGACAGCTCAAATAACAAAAACCTGTTAAGTCTACTAAACATGGTAGGAGAGCTTGACGCTGATCACATTCTTATAGATGATTTCAGCTTTAGCACAATTAACTGGAGTATTGGACTTTCAACTAATGGATAAGAGAAGCTATTTCTGAGAAATATTTCAGATTAATTTGACTGGATGCTGTTGCTGCCTATCCCCGAACAGCGCCCAGTCAAATTAGTTTCAAAATATTCACGAAAGCGGTTATTAAGTAGTAAAAACATACATTTCATACATATGGTGGACTGTTAAGAGATTGTGTTGTTTCGATTAATCGATTTGATCGATGATTGATTGGTTTGTATGTCCAACCAACCAATCGATCATCATTTCAGAAATCGATTTTGGTTGTTTATAAAATTAACTTTATTAATATATTTCAACTTGTCAAGCTAGAAAACAAATACTTTTTGGAAAGGAATTTAAATTTAATTGTTACAACTATACACCTGTGCAAAAGTTAAGCACCACCATATTTTTACGCACATGCGAGGGTATATTCATGTGCTATGAAGAAAGCAATAGCATAAACATTTATGTACCCATCCATCTTAGTGCAAGAGGTAATAATGCAACTAGAGGAATGCTGATTATGATGGTGGGGAAACACTGTATGTTTTTGTTTGAACTTGAAAACGAGGCCTGAATATGGTTACGTTGACACAACTGACAACTATTGCCCTACAGTTGACACACGTGGCTAGATTGTCATTAATGGTGTCTGAAAACGAAGTTTAACATCTGTGCACGAGTTTGAGACTGTCATTATTAATACCTGGTATATCCACCTTGTGCCTGGATGACGGCCTGGACACGACGTCTCATGCTGGTCACCAACCGACATACGCCATTGTGGTATTCGTTGCCATTCAAGATGGAGTGCGTCTGTTAATTCCTGTAGGTTCTGCACAGGAGGATCCCTCCTTCTCACCATGTTTCCCAGAATGTCCCAGATATGCTCAATAGGGTTCATGTCAGGGCTCCTTGCTGGCCATGGTATGGTTTCGATGGCATTCTGGCGGAGGTATTCATGCACAGCTCTAGCACGATGTGGTCGGGCGTTGTCATCCATGAATATAGGGTGGGTTCCAGGTGCATGATTTACAAAATGAGGGACCACAACTCTATCCAGTATGGAATCTTGATATCTTTGTCCATTTAGTGTTCCAGGTACAGTCAACAGATCCAGCTTACAATCAAATGAGATGCACCCCCATATCATAACGGAACCTCCACCAAATGGAACTTCTTCCATGATGTTACGTTGGTCGTACGCCGTGCGTCTGGACCTCCATACACGAGTTCGACCATCTGTGGCATGAAGCAGGAACCGACTTTCATCGGACCAGTGTACCCGTCTCCAGGATCTCATGTTCCAGTGTCTTCTTTCGTTGCACCACCTCAGACGCTCCTCTTTGTGGTGTGCAGTGAGGAGAGGACGTCTGACAGGTCTCCTAGCTTTCATGCCAGCAGCATAGTCTCCTTTTGACGGTAGACATTGACACTATTGCGCGTTTCCCATTGCTGGCTGAGCACTCTGCTGTTGGTGAATGGAGATCTCCTAACAAGGCGTACTAGGGCTTGATCATCACGGGCAGTAGTCTTCTTCGGTCTTCCAGATCTAGGCCTGTCCTTCACCTCGTTAGTTTGCCCATGTTTTGCAATCAAACGACTGATTACAGTATGGTTAATGTTCAGCTGTCTGCCAATCTCTCTGCATGACATACCAGTGGTATGCATGCCTATGATTTGCCATTTCACACGATCACTTAACCTTCGTCTTGCCATAGCGGTTCACAATCAAGAGCTAATTCTCTCTGTACAAATAAACCACGGTCATGAACACACAATTCCTAATCTTGTCGCCTAAATCTGTATGTAATGTTCTACACCTCAAACTGGAATTTTACATAACTGAACACGTGTGCTGTTTCCCGCCACGCACGGACATCAAGCGGCGTGAAGTCATGCATGCATGTGCATTTCGTACTTGGAATTATGTCAGCTAACGCGGGGACAAAAAGTATGGCAGCCTAGTTGTACCATCATGTTTCTACGTTCTATTGTTTTTGCTGGTGCTTAACTTTTGCACAGGTGTATATATAGTATTACTCCTTAGTCTGACATTAATTCTTTCAGCACTAAAATAGTATGTTAATTTCAAAGCAACCATACCAATAACATGTTGAATATTTTGAAACTTATTTAACTGGAAGGGCAGCAACAGCTTCCAGTCAAATTAGTTTCAAAATATTCAACAGATTATTTCTTAAATTATTAAGAATCTGTCATACCTGCGACTAGGTTTTAAAGGGGTAATTATCCTTGAACATGCTATAATTACTGCATTGAAAATGGGTAAAAAATGAGAACCTGTTAAGATCACTCATTAATTGATCATTGGTTAATATATAAAACCTATCATCGATCACAAAAATAGTACCAATTCCCTACACTATTAAGTGATTGTGACGGACTTGTGCCATTAGTGATGAATTTTAATCGTGACATCAGCCTACCTATTGATTATGACGTCATATACTTAAAATTTTTGCTCCACTGTCTCTGAGTCATCCATAATGATGGCACATTTTGTTATTGTTGGATAAATTTAGATCAAACCTGGTCAATATGTTCCTGTGGTCATCTAGTATCTACATCACGAAAATGAAGTTGATTTGATGAAACACAACATAGTTATCCCCCTTTGAAATTTTCTCAACTACAAGCCCCAATGGAGAAAGATATTACTTCGGTGGCACACTATCATTTTATAGCTATTGATGTCTAAAGCCGGCGGCCCATCTACCGATTTTTTGTTACCAGCCGATAAAAGTTTTCTGGCAGGATAAATCTGCCAGTGACTGCGCATTCTCGTTGGCCGGCATGTGACCGCTCACCTAACGATTCCCTGTGCACATAACCCGATTTAACCGGGAGAGAGAGCATGTGGCAAGTCATGTCACGACGACCTTACTAGAAAATTTGGATGATTTTCTCTGTTCAGTGTTCCCATTTACCGATTTGGACTGGCCAATCCTTGACATTGCCAATTTTTTTTACAGATTTATCCGGCCGTTTTTGAAAAAATAGGGCTGGCAGGTCTGGCTCATCTACTAACGCTACTTATTCTGCCGGCCGGCAGTACAATGGGTAGACGAGCTGCCGGCTTTACTTGGTGGGTGCATACCTTTCACCATAGGCTATAGCCCGTCTAAGAACTAAGTCAAAGATCAATTTTCCGATTGGAATCAATAGTAAATTAGTCAGCAAGTACATGTCATCTTTCATATACAGTAGCATATTAGTATTAGTAGTAATTGGGTGTCCGATATAAAAATTAGGTCAGTGTGACCTAGTTTTCAGAGTGTCAGTAGAACATACAGAAAATTTGACACTAAACTTGGTTATGGATGCATCATGACTGTGACATATAAACAAGGACGATAGAATCTCAGTAGCTGTGGGTGAAGTGTGAAAAGTATGTCAAGAATCTCAGTAACTGTGGGTGAAGCGTGAAAAGTATGTCACACTGACCTACTTTTGTTACGCTACATACCCTAACCCTTTAACCCTTGAATTTGTTCAAGAAAATTTCAATTTTCTCATAAAATATCCATTTGCGAACCAAGAGAAGACTATTTTTGAAAATTTACCACTGGAATGACTGGCTCATTTATCGAGCCAGTCATTCCAGTGGTAAATTTTCAAAAATAGTCTTCTCTTGGTCTGCAAATGAACATTTCTCAAGACCACTGCAGAAGCCGTTTTTGGCCAATATGAGTGTTAAAGGGTTAAGCCTACAATGCATGCGTACATCAAGTTTGATTACCGTATATAAAAAATTTGAAACGACATCCAGGAATAAGCTCTTGTGCCTGACTCAGGGACATATACTACATGCAGCTAAAACTAATTATACGAAAACCTTTTCCTGGCTGTAGTTCAAGAGGTTATATACAGTAACGGATGAATCCATCTAGCTATGCCCTGGCCATTCCTAGCTACGCTACACCCATGCTTTGTCTGTGTCGATATCGCTTGAACCCTGAACTCGCTGAATCTCAATTTCCATAAAACTATATAGGTAAGCTGTTAAATTTTGAAACCAATTTGATTGGGTGCTGTTGCTGCCTATTAAATAGCAAAGATATACAATTCGTACAACTTGGTCTATTCAGTGTTTAGCACAGACCTAATATTGCCATTAATGACGTAATTGATTATGATGTCAGCCTACATGTGACGTAGTTGTTTATGATGTCATGATTGATCGATAAACTGGATTCATCCATTAAACTTGTATGGAGGCACACTAAATGTGTGTTCCATTTCGTACTTATCATGGTTGAGGGAGCATCGTAGAACATTACCCTCCTGGCTGTACTGATCATAGTTGACTGAGCATTGTAAAACATTACCCTCCTGGCTGTACTCATCATGGTTGAGGGAGCATCGTAGAACATTACCCTCCTGGCTGTACTTATCATGGTTGACTGAGCATCGTAGAACATTACCCTCCTGGCTGTACTCGTCATGGTTGAGGGAGCATCGTATAACATTACCCTCCTGGCTGTACTTATCATGGTTGACTGAGTATCATAGACCATTACTCTCCTGGCACATCATGGTTGACTGACCATTGTAGAACATTATTCTCCTTGCTTGTCATGGTTGACTGAGCATTGTAGAACATTACTCTCCTGGCTTGTCATGGGTGACTGAGAATCGTAGAACATTACTCTCCTGGCTGTACTTATCATGGTTCAACGAGCATCGTAGAACAACATCATAGAACATTACTCTCCTGGCTGGACCACGGTTTACTGAACATCGTAGAACATTACTGTCCTGGCTGTACTTATCATGGCTGACTGAGCATTGTAGAACATTACTCTCCTGGCTGTACTCACCGAGTATCGTAGCGCATTACTCTCCCGGCATGCCGGGCTGTACTTATCATGGTTGACTGAGCATCATAGAACATTACTGACCTGTCTGTCATGGTTCACGGAGCATCATACAACATTGCTCTCCTGGCTCTATCATGGTTGACTGAGCATCGTAGAACTTTACTGACCTGGCTGTATCATGGTTGACTGAGCACCATAGACCATTACTGACCTGGCTGTATCATGGTTGACTGAGCATTGTAGAACATTACTGACCTGGCTGTATCATGTTTGACTGAGCATCATAGACCATTACTGTCCTGTCTGTCATGGTTCACGGAGCATTGTACAACATTACTCTCCTGGCTCTATCATGGTTGACTGAGCATTGTAGAACATTACTGACCTGGCTGTATCATGGTTGACTGAGCATTGTAGAACATTACTCTCCTGGCTGGACTACAGTTCATTGAACATCATAGAACATTACTCTCCTGGCTGTACTTATTATGGTTGACTGAGCATCATAGAACATTACTCTCTCAGCTGTACTTATCATGACTGAGCATTGTAGAATATTACTCTACTGACTGTACTTATCATGGTTTACTGAGCATCGTAGAACATTACTCTCCTGGCTTATCATGGTTGACTGAGCATCGTAGAACATTACTCTCCTGGCATATCATGGTTGACTGACCATCGTAGAACATTACTCTCCTGACTTAGTATGGTTGACTGAGAATCGTAGAACATTACTCACCTGGCTGTACTTATCATGGTTGACTGAGCATTAAAGAACATTACTCTAATGGCTGTACTTATCATGGTTCATGAAGCATTGTACAACATTACTCTCCTGGCTCTATCATTGTTGACTGAGTATCATAGAACATTACTCTCCTGGTTTATCATGGTTGACTGAGTATCATAGAACATTACTGTCCTGGCTGTATCATGGTTGACTGAGTATCATAGAACATTACTCTCCTGGTTTATCATGGTTGACTGAGAATCGTAGAACATTACTCTTCTGACTTATCATAGTTGACTGAGAATCGTAGAACATTACTGTCCTGGCTGTATCATGGTTGACTGAGCATTATAGAACATTACTCTACTGGCTTACCATAGTTGATTGAGAATCGTAGAACATTACTCTCCTGGCTGCACTTATCATGGTTGACTGAGCATCATAGAACATTACTCTCCTGGCTTATCATAGTTGACTGAGAATCGTAGAACATTACTGTCCTGGCTGTACTTACATGGTTGACTGAGCATCGTAGAACATTACTGGTTTATCATGGTTGACTGAACATTGTAGAACATTACTCTCCTGGCTGTACTTACCATGGTTGACTGAACATTGTAGAACATTACTGTCCTGGCTGGTACTTATCATGGTTGACTGAACATATCACTGAGCATTGTAGAACATTACTCTCCTGTCTGGACCACGGTTCATTGAGCATCGTAGAACATTACTCTCCTGGCTGGACCACGGTTCATTGACCATCGTAGAACATTACTCTCCTGTCTGGACCACGGTTCATTGAGCATCGTAGAACATTACTCTCCTGGCTGGACCACGGTTCATTGACCATCGTAGAACATTACTCTCCTGGCTGGACCATGGTTCATTGACCATCGTAGAACATTACTGTCCTGGCTGGACCACGGTTCATTGAGCATCGTAGAACATTACTCTCCTGGCTGGACCATGGTTCGTTGAGCATCGTAGAACATTATTCTCCTGGCTGGACCACAGTTCATTGAGCATCATAGAACATTACTCTCCTGGCTGGACCACGGTTCATTGAGCATCGTAGAACATTACTCTCCTGGCTGGACCACGGTTCATTGAGCATCGTAGAACATTACTCTCCTGTCTGGACCACGGTTCATTGAGCATCGTAGAACATTACTCTCCTGGCTGGACCATGGTTCATTGACCATCGTAGAACATTACTCTCCTGGCTGGACCATGGTTCATTGACCATCGTAGAACATTACTCTCCTGGCTGTACTTATCATGGTTGACTGAGCATCGTAGAACATTACTCTCCTGGCTTATCATGGTTGACTGAGCATCATAGAACCTTACTCTCCTGGCTCTAGTTTTAACACTATTGTATACCATACCCAAAATTGGTGTATGGATGGCACTGTATGCTAAAGCTAACAAAAGTATGTCATTGTGACCTACTTTGCATGATTCACTAAATGTCATAGAAACTTCTGGTTTTAGTTTCAAGTTTTTGATATGCAGTAAGTAAACTTGCACTAAAGGTGTGCTATGGATCGAAAGTAGGTCAGTGTGACTTAATGTTCACAGTTATATGAGAATCAAATCAATTGTTGTCCAGTCTATTCTCAAAACTATTCCACCTATGGCCACCAAACTAAGTGTATAGGTCAAGGTGAAGCTAAAGCTGTGTGTATGTTAATGTGAGAATAGATACACATATATAATATCTACCTAGATGTAATGTGCATACACAGCAAAACAACGCAAACTATTATTTCATAAAGCTTTTTTATTTTAAATATCATTTCCTTAGGTTTTAAAATCACCCATTAAAACTGAAAGGACAGCAGTTAAGTAAAAATAACAATGATTCTTCATCAATCCGCTTATGAATGGGAAGAAACATGAGCTTCTACATATGAATTCATGAAATACGAAACACGCATTCATGAAATATTTCACAAAAATTCATTCACTATAGGAACTTTCTCGCAAGTTTAGTTTAAAAAACAATAAGGCAAATGCTGCTTACAGGCCCACGCCTTTGAAACTTGGCCAGAATGAAACAAATTTGTGACAGATTAAATATTTGTCATGGGTGCTAACTCAGGGAAATATGGGCAGATTGTGATGACAAGCAATAACAAGTGATATCTTAATCACATCCAAAATTTGGCCAGTACTCATGCTCTCTTAAAATATACACAGATAGGGCCTGATATCCTCTGGCGATGATGTCTCGGAGCCTGGGACTAATGGAACTTTCCAGTTTATCCATCTATCATAGGACATCATAATCAACTAAGTGAAATGTAGGATGATGTCATAATTAATTATGCCGTGAATGACTTGATTTAGTCTGTCTTTAATGCTTAATAGTCTGACACGTACGAATTGTATGTCTTTGCCATTTAATAAACATTCGGTTGAATATTTTGAAACTAATTTGACTGGGCAGCACCCAGTCAAATTAGTTTCAAAATATTTAACAACTTACCTGTATAGCTGTCTGGAAATTGATAATCAGGGAGTTCAGGGATCGATCGATCCCAACACGAGCGAGGGGTGGGTGGAGCGTAGCTACAGATGGGTGGGGCATAGCTAAAACTGGGAAGGTCCATTATCATCTTGGAACCTGAGCCTAATTCTTGTCTCGGAACCTGAGCCTAATTCTTGTCTCGGAAACTGCCTAATTCTTGTCTGGGAACCTGAGACTAATTCTTGTCTTAGAACCTGAGCCTAATTCTTACTTTAGATCCTCCATCTACGTCTCAGAACAGTAATTGAACAATGAAATTGCTAGAAACTTAGAAGAAAAAAAATAACAAGAGGCCCAAGGGCCTTAACACTCACCTGGACCATTAGCATTTGAACAGACATAATACTTTAAATTCAGTAGTAACGAGGACATAAAATAAAAAATTAAGAATTCAGTACAATCAATATTTTTTGGGAAATTAATGATGAACGATGACCACACAATCAGATTGAAACGTAGGTTCTGATTTCCAGCTATTTTTCGGGAAAATTCAAGATGGCTGCCGAATAAATTGACCAACCAAACTTCTGTATACAAGCTCTGACGCACAACACTCTAGGGTCCTTCCAGCCGACTGCTTGAAATCGTTCAAGCGGTTAATGAGAAATTAGCATTTTAACTGATTTCCCCAAGTTTTCAGAAAATCCAAGATGGCCTCCGGAAATATTGACCACGCAATCAGAATTCTCATTAGACGTGTTGAAGCCTCTCAGCATAGAATTAGTCCACCCAAGTTTCGTTGAAGTCGGGCCATTTATATTGTAGTAGCGTTTTAAATGATTTTCGGAAAAGTTGGCTGCCAGAAAAATTGACCAATAGAAATTCTGGAGCCTACCATCATAGGATCCTTCCAGCCAAATTTGGTTGAAATTGCCCAAGCAGTTAATGAGTAGTTTTTAATTTCCCGCCATTTTTTCGGAAAATTCAAGATGGTAGCCAAAGAAATCGAGCAATCAAAAATGTTTTGAAGCATACCACTCTAGGGTCCTCTCAAACGAGTTAACTTGAAATTGGCCAAGTGGTTAATGAGGAGTATGCTTTTAACCGTGTTCCAGAAATTTTCAGAAAATCCGAGATGGCCACCGGAATGTCGTTAGAACTGCTGAAGCCTCCGACCATAGAATTATTCCACCCAAGTTTTGTTGAAGTCAGCCCATTTATATTGGAGGAGTAGCGTTTTAAATTATTTTAGGAATATTTTCGGAGAATCCAAGATGGCTGCCAGTAAAATTATGAGTAAAATCATAGGACTCATCCAGAAAAATTTGGTTGAAATCGGTTACAGCACAAATGAGGAGATGCGATTTGATTGGTGGATGACAGGTGGACAGACGGATGGACGGACAGCTACCATGGCATAAGCTCACTTCAAATGAGCTAAAAAACAGAATGCTGCTCTCTATCAAATAGAATATTGACAAAATAAACAATATCATTGTTAAATGTATAAGTAAACAATATTATTATTATTAAATGTATAAATAGAAAATCTGTGTAAATATTGGGCTTATATTTGGGACTAAACATATTATGACATAGCATATATCAGCCTCATACTTACAACAGTCTCGCAGTACAACATCTACCCTTTATTGGTCACAAAAATTTCAGTATCTGCCTATTAAATGTCCATTTACAGGCCAAGAGAACACAATTTTTGAAAATTTATCACTGAAATGACTGGCTCTGTTATTGAGTCAATCATTCCAGTGGTAAATTTTCAAAAATGGTGTTCTCTTAGCCTGTAAATGGACATTCCACAAGACCATAACCGAGGCCAGTTTTGGCCGGTATGACCATTAAAGGGTTAAACCTTTATTGGTCAAGAAAATCTAAATATTTGTTTATTGAATTTCAATTTGAAGGCCAAGAGAAGACTTAATTTATCGCTGGTTGTTAAGTCAGTCATTCCAGTGATAAATTTTCAAAAATAATCTCTTGGCCAGTAAATGGTCATTCCTCAAAGCCGGTTTTGGCCGGCATGACCATTAAAGGGTTAATGGCATCACCTTTTTATAAAGAATTTAATATTTTATTATTGAACATTTTAACATATGAATCCCTATGTACATTTTAACGTGAGTTATCAGTTTTAAACAAGGCATGCGAAGCTCTATATAGATTGGAATATGCAATAATTCATAAAGTCTGGATATAAAATATAATATGATATAGATGATTTTCCTGCTTTAGGTTACTATACAGATAAGTTGTTGAATAATCTGAAACTAATTTCACCGGGTGCTGTTGCTGCCTATGGCAGCAAGCAACAGTGCCCAGTCAAATTAGTTTCAAAATATTCAACAGAATGTTTATTAACCTTTTAATGGTCACGCCGGCTAAAACCGGCTGCTGAAGTGGTCTTGCGAAATGGATATTTGCAGGATCAAGAGAAGACTATTTTTGAAAATTTACCACTAAGTTTTCTCTTGCCCTGCAATAAGACATTCAAAAGGGAAATATTTTAGATTTTCCTGACCAAATTTGACCATGAAAGGGTTAAAGACATACAATTCAGATACGTTCATGACAGACCATTACCACTTTCATGACAGACCTATGTCATTTTGATCATGACATTAACTAACAAGTGACGTATCTGATTATGATGTCAGATACTTAATCGGATGCCCCCAATCAGGTATTTACGTGTTTTAAGTTTACAAGGCATCTAACTCTGGTGAATATGGATGGATGCTGCCGAAACACAATCCCAAGAGAGATCTTGGTGGTGAAGTCCATGAAGTGAAGAGACATTTGTTTAAATGTAGCACGTTTGGCATAATGTAGTGTTGGTTAGCTTATATTTACATAACATTGCATAGGTTGGACGATATTTACATAACATTGTATATGCTACATGATATTTTGCATAACGTTCCCAGGCACGGACAAATTGGAGTAAACCATTTTTCGATTGCGCTGAGATTATGCAAATATTTCTCATGCAACCTGTTTTCTATCCCCGAAATTTCTTTCATATTGTTAATATTTTGCATCAAAATTGGGGACGCAAACAAAATGAGTTACCTAAAATGAATTGGTCTAACCCAAAAATGGGTTACGCACATTGTCATTTTGGACATGTTTGATTCTGTATGTGACATGACATTGGCATAATATTGCGTAGGTTACCTTGTTTCTTGACATAACACAGGTCATTGTGACTCACAACTAGGATAAGTCAATTTAACCCTTTAACCCTTGAATTTATTCAAGAAAATTTCAATTTTCTCATAGAAAATGTCCATTTGCAGACCAAGAGAAGACTATTTTTTAATATTTACCACTGGAATAACTGGCTCGGTTATCGAGCCAGTCATTCCGGTGGTAAATTTTCTTGGTCTGCAAATGTACATTTCCCAACACCACTGCAGAAGCCATTTTTTGGCTGATATGAGTGTTAAAGGGTTAAACATTATTGTGCCTACATAAACTCCCATCATGATCCTGAGCTGTTAACCCTTTATTGGTCAAGATTTGTCCAGAAAATGGACATTTTAAGCTTATTGAATGTCCATTTGAAGCCCAAGATAAGACGATTTTTGGAAATGAATAACTGGAATCACTGGCTCGGTTATCGAACCAGTCATTCCAGTTATAAATTTTCAAAAACAGTTCTGTTGTCCTGAAAATGGGCCATCCTCAACGCCACTATTTTGGCCGATTTAACCACTAAAACACATTTCCGTAACTGGGTCATAGTGGCCTTGAACCTTTACCTTTTGACATGAAAATCAATAGGGTTTTTGGGACCACAAGCGCCTCCCAATAAGCAAGTTTCTTGAAGATAACTCTAATAGAGCTTGATCTACTACACAGAAATGAAAGCTTGGATGGACAAACGAATGGAAAAAGCAATTGCTATATCCCCATATATCTATATTGGGGAGAAATCGGGTGGGGTGGGTGTGTGTGTGGGGGGGGGGGACATTATTTAGATGTAAAGAACATTAGCACAAATTCTCTAAAATGATATACTTCCATAGTAAAGTCATATTAGATTAGGCTAGTGCACATTTGGCTTGAGTGGTATATTTTGACAAAATAGATGTCATCCATCTCCACCCATAAACCCCCCCCCCCTCCCCACCACCCACCCAGCCATTCATCCATCTCCACGGTCTATCTATATATCTGTGTATCTGCTTGCTCATCCATGTCAATATTATTCTCTATTGGTCCAGCTATCTATACTTTAAGTTTATTTTGATGACTCCAGGCTGAGGCTCTGTGAAGCTGAAAAGAAAAGGTATTTATAGATTTTCAGCCATGGTAAAATTGGCTACATTTATATATGAGAATTTCTGACAGAAATAAATGTGTGGTTTGCCCTGCACGGTGTAGGTACTGATAGTAATGTACAAGACTACAGAGTGTGAATACTGTCAGCAATGGTCAGGGCTAAATATGAATATTAATCTACTGTGTGAGGAACGTATGCGACACGACTGAGAGAGAAACACGATACCTTACATTTTACCTTTTAACGCTCCAATTTGCTCAAGAAAATTTCAAATTTCTCATAGAAAATTGTCCATTTGCAGACCATGAGAAGACTATTTTTGAAAATTTACCACTGGAATGACTGGCTCGGTTATCGAGCCAGTCATTCCAGTGGTAACATTTTCAAAAATAGTCTTCTCTTGGTCTGCAAATAGACATTTCTGACGACTACTGCAGAAGCTGTCTGTGGCTGATATGAGTGTTAAACGGTTAAAAGCGTGTCCTCATGATTAGCTAGCTGGTACCGGAAAGTAAAGAACCATGGCTGGGTGGAATTATAATATGTGACAGTGACCCTTAGAACTGATGTCAATGAATAAGATATCGATAGCAGATCTAAGAAATGAGGTAAGGAACAGGCTCGGACAATAGAGGGATCTATTTCTACCTATGTTCCATGTCTCGCTAAGCTTCGCCCGTATTGTATGCATGTTGGAAACGATTTGAAACCTTGAAACATGAATTCCCGGAATCTAAATATCAAGGGCACTAATGGGTAACTTGAACATTTTGAAACTAATTTGACGACATGTGTTGCTGTCTATAGCAGCAACATCTCCAAGTGAAATTAATTTCAAAATATTCAACAGAATGTTTATTAAATTGTAAATTAATCAAAGAAAATTCACATTTTTGTGATGGACTATTTCCACTTTCATGACAGACCTATATCACTTTGATTGTGACGTCAGTTAACGAGTGATGTGTTTGATGATGATGTCAGATAATTGAGTGACAGATCATATCTTTCCATTGTACATCTGTAGATCCAGCCCAAAGATCCTTTCAGAAAAGTATATAATAGATCAGTAAATGGGAGCTCGTAAGTGAAGCCACAAACAGCATGCCTGGTTTGGATTACTGTTGGTTCAAATACTAGCTAGTGATCACTTCTCTGCAACAGGATCATAGTGCATTTGCCCGAGCTAGACATTTACATGACAGTATCGGTATCACAGAAAAATATCGCAGTATCACGGTATATCGTAATTGGAAGCTGGGAGAAGGTTAAATAGTTGATGACAATAAATGCCAAATTAGATTGGTTGTTCTCACATCCTCAATGTCCATCTCCAGTCAACAGCTAAAATAGATGAAATAAATAATGTCTGCGTCCTGCTATAGAGTGAATCAACACTAAAGCTATTGCGAACGTTTAATATCATGATTTTATTAGGTCAGTATTTTTTATTGATATAGCATTCACGTGAATATCGACCATGCCTTCAGATGTCATGGTCGACTCCCTAAATATAGTTTACTATACTCTGTTATTTGCCAGTGCAGTATGCTATTTTCAAGCTGGATTGTTCCGATATAAATGTGTTGGACCGGAAAATAATCTATTCTAATTCAGCAGTCGAGTGTGTCAGTAAATGAGGAAGCTAATGGAGTACAAACATATTCTGCAAGTAATTTAAACGAATCCAAGGTTGTACTCGCATAAGTCTGGTGGAGCCGTACAACAAACTGGCCTATACACGGATATAAAACACAATGCTAGTATACAAACCGACACTGAAACTAAGATGATTCTAAAGCCTGATAATTATGGGTACCAGATATTAGACTCATAACTCGCCAATCTTTCATGGTTTTAAATATATTAATTAATATTAACATGAAACTTGCAAGATGGACGTCATAGAAGTCTGCTTGTCAAACTTTTGTCATTGATGTCTTGATGTGCGTGATTTCAAAACCTCCCTCCCCTCTCTCGGCAAATATTTAGTGATGGCTGTAGTTGTTGACAATATTAGCACCTATTTACCCATGCACTATGGTGGCTGTAGTTGTAGACACTATTAGCACCTATTTACCCATGCACTATGATGGCTGTAGTTGTTGACAATATTAGCACCTATTTACCCATGCACTATGATGGCTGTAGTTGTTGACAATATTAGCACCTATTTACCCATGCACTATGGTGGCTGTAGTTGTAGACAATATTAGCACCTATTTACCCATGCACTATGATGGCTGTAGTTGTTGACAATATTAGCACCTATTTACCCATGCACTATGATGGCTGTAGTTGTTGACAGTATTAGCACATATTTACCCATGCACTATGATGGCTGTAGTTGTTGACAGTATTAGCACATATTTACCCATGCACTATCACTATAAGTATGAGAAGATTAAGATTTGAACACAAAAGTTTATTTTCATTTAAGAACCAATTTTCGAATATCTTTACTGACGGTATTTTGAAATGTTTGTGGTAACAGTATCGGTATATGGTATATCTCAGTTTTTTTCAGTAATATCGAGATATCACCCAGCTCTAGCTCGAGCGATAAACTCTACTATGACTAATTGTCACCAGTACACCATGAATGCCTTGTGTGACAATACTCTTCCACTCGGTCAACTGAGCGCAATTGCCATTGACCATCTCAAGGATAAATGTGATGAAGATCATCTATCTTTGTAGAACTTGAGTTTATTGTGCAGATGGAAGCTGTGATGAACCAACATCTATAGGAAAGCTAATCCGATATAACCGCAATGAATGCATGCCCATAACAATAGACAGAATGGATGTATCCAGTTTTAGCTCTGGCCCTCCCGTCTCTAGCCAAGTTCCGCCCAAGCTTTGCTCATGTTTGGATCGATCGAACCCTCAACTCCCTGAATATCAATTTCCAGAAAACTACTCAAGTAAGCTGTTGAATATTTTGAAACTAACTTGACTGGGTGCTGTTGATTGGCAGCGACAGCGCCCGCCAAGTCAGATTAGTTTCAAATATTCAACAGAATATTTATTAAACAGTAAAGACATACAATTCGTACAACTTGATGGACTATTCCATGTTTATGATGGAATATTTCTGGCAATTAAGATAGTGGATTGTGACACTGGATTGTGACGTCAACCTATATGTGATGTAGTTGATTGTGGCATCTTATAATAACAGGATTCGGTATACTGAGATCAAGAATGGACCTGAGGAAGGTAAAGATTTTGGCTGAGGACAAGACACAGTAGTCAAAAGCGAAGAAAGACTGATTGCAGCTGTGGGGATGTTTCTACTACTACAGCCGCAGAATACAGTAATCATACATAGCAATAAACATAGCTTACTTGTATTGGCTGCTTTTTAAATACTTCATGATGGCTGGTCTGAGTTTGGCAACACCACCGTGACTGTGCGCCCCACGTCCTGTAATCACGGTCAGGTGAAGAGGCTTATTGTCCGAACACATCTGGTACTCTAATAAAGGGATGTAAATAAGTAGCCAGTTACGATTGGAAAACCTGAGGTGAGGGAACCTGTATCTATGACTAGATCTACATCAGAGTTAATCATTATTATCTCCAGATTGGCCCATTCAGAAACAAGGCTTTCATTCTATATACCTGTAGACCATCATGACTATATCATGCATTCATTCACACACACACACGCACGCACGCACGCACACACACACCACATGCACGCACGCACACATCACACGCACGCACGCGCGTGCGCACACACACACACACACACACCACACACACACACACGCACACACGCACGCACGCACGCACCACACACACACACACACACACACAGGCACACACACACACACACACACACGCACGCACGCACGCACGCACACACACAGGCACACACACACACACGCACACACACACACACACGCACACACACACACGCACACACACACACACACACACACACACACACACGCACACACACACACACACACGCACACACGCACACACGCACACACGCACGCACGCACACACACGCACACACACACACACACACGCACGCACACACGCATGCACGCACACACACACACACACGCACACACACACACACACACACACACGCACTCTGCCTCTGAAATGTTAATCAGTTAATATAGCAGCTTTCATACTTCATAGACTGGAGAAATGGTTCAACATTAACCCTTTAACCCTCATATCAGCCAAAACGGCTTCTGCAGTGGTCTTGAGAAATGTCCTTTTGCAGACCAACTGAAGACTATTTTTTAAAGTTTAGCAGTGGAATGACTGGATCAATAACTGAGCCAGTCTTCAATGGTAAATTAAAAAAAAATAGTCTTCTCTTGTTCTGCAAATGGACATTTTCCATGAGAAAATTTCTTTAACAAATTCGAGGGTTAAAGAGTTAATGGTCAAATTTGGTCGAGAAAATCTAAATATTTCCCTTTTGAATGTCCATTTGCAGGACAAGAGATTACTATTTTTGAAAATTTATGGTTACTGAGCCAGTAGCATTCCAGTGATAAATTTTAAGAAATAGTCTTCTCTTGCCCTGCAAATATCCATTCCGCAAGACCACTTCAGCGGCCGGTTTTGGCCGGCATGGCCAGTAGAGGGTTAAGCTTAATAGCTATTAAGCCTGAATATCTTTCTTTAATGTGATAATAAAATCCTTAAGATATCTTGCATAGTTTATGAATGGCATATTATATATCAGCTGAATAGCTATTATCAAATGAGGTTAGTTTTCCCTTTAATAGGCATGGGCTAAACCTTATTATGAAAACAAGGGATATTACAATCGCGTATATCCGTCCATCTAGACACCTATCTCCTCCGAACCCGTTTATCGTAATTCAATCACATTTGCTATGTGAGTTATCACAGCGGTGCATGAGCCTAGATGTTGTACTCTACTTACCCGTCTCTCTCTGGATAATCAACTTCTCCAGGAGGCTAATCGCCTCATTAGCATATAGACCATGAAAATCAAGAACTGAGCTTCGGTCTAAATCAGTATTCCTATAATGTATAAAAACAACAACAAAACTTTGATCACGGTCATTAATTCATTTGTCCATCCAACACATCCGAGGATAATTTATCAAAGATATGCAGAAACAAAAATATAATCCTCCCACTTCTGCAAGTGTGCGTGCGTGCGTGCGTGCGTACGTGCGTACGTGCGTGCATGCGTACATGCATGCATGCATCATGGCCATGTGTGATTCTATAAGATAGCAAAATGAATACAAAGAACACATTAAGAATATGGTCAGTGGTAATTGTGCTCAATTGACCTTTCCAGTTTCCCCGCCCATCACTATGGCAGCAACAGTGTCCAGTAAAATTATTTTCCAAATATTCAACAGAATGTTTATTAAATAGCAAATACTTACAATTCATGTGTCAGACTATTAAGCGCTAAAAACAGGCTATTTTGAATCATTCATGACTTCAAGATTATGTCATCCTACACGTCACAGTTTATTATGATGGATGGATGAACTTGCAAAGGTCTATTGATCGATTGGGTGACAAGGTAATGATTTGGCTTTTAAGTACCACAATAAAGGATATGGAAAGCAGTTGTGTGTGAAAAATACAATGAAATATCATAGCAATAGCATGACATCACATCACAATATCAATGAGTGATGTCATATTGTCATGGTAAGGAATCACAAAGGTCATAATACATCAGCCAATCACAGCTATTGATACAGCAGGCATAGTCATATTGTCATGGTAAGGAATCATAAATGTCATAATACATCAGCCAATCACAGCTATTGATACAGCAGGCATAGTCATATAGTCATGGTAAGTAATCACAAATGTCATAACACATCAGCCAATCACAGCGGAGGCACATTCACAGCACACATAATCATATTGTCATGGTAAGGAATCATAAATGTCATAATACATCAGCCAATCACAGCTATCGATACAGCAGGCATAGTCATATTGTCGTGGTAAGGAATCACATTGTTATAATACATCAGCCAATCACAGCTATCGATACAGCAGGCATAGTTATATTGTCATGATAAGGAATCACATTGTTATAAAGTGACTCAGCTAATCACAACTGTGTAGGCATTTACATACTCAGTGAGAGGCTGTGTTAGACTAAGAACCGCTTCTGCAGTGGTAATGAAAATGCCTATTTGCAGGCCAAAAAAAGAATATGTTTGAAAATTTATTACTGGAATGACTGGCTTGATAACCATTCCACTGGTAATTCTTCAGATATTTGCTCACACATGGTCATTCACTAGGAAGGAAACATTTAAATTTTCTTAATGAATCTTGGCCAATAACTCTTAAAAATGGAAACAAATTTTTTTAAATTAAAACAAATACTCAATGATGTCCATCTGCAGGCCAAGAGATGACTATTTGTTAAAGATTTACACCTGGAATGACTGGCTCGGTTATTGGATCTGGCCAATAAAAGGTTAAAGAACTAACCTGTATTCCAGAATTCTCTCCGAGGCGCGTTCATTTGCTTCTCTTAGCTTCACCGAATGCAGGTGTCCCTGTACAAAATAACATCAATTAACATGGTATCCATGTACAAAATAACATCAATTAACACAGTATTCCTGCACAAAATAACATCCATTAACATGATGTACATGTACAAAATAACATCAATTAACATGATGTCCCTGTAAAAAATAACATCAATTAACATAATGTCCCTGTACAAAATAACATCAATTAACATGGTATCCTTGTACAAAATAACATCAATCAACATGATGTCGCTATACAAAATAACATCAATTAACATGGTATCCCTGTACAAAACAACGTCAATTAACATGATGTCCCTGTATAAAATAACACAAATTAACATGGTGTCCCTGTACAAAATAACATCAATTAACAAAAATAGAATGTAGGTGTCCATGGACAAAATTATATCAATTAACATGATGTCGCTGTACAAAATAGCATCAATTAACATGATGTCCCTGTATAAAATAACATCAATTAACATGGTGTATGTATGATTACTGTATTCTGCGGCTGTAGTAGTAGAAACATCCTACAGCTGCAATCAGGCCTTCTTCGCTTTTGCCCACTGTGTCTTGTCCTCATCCGAAATCCTTAGCTTCCTCAGGTCCATTCTTGACTTGAGTGTACCGAGTCTTGCTTTCTTGAGGTCACCTCGTAGCACGCTTAACAGATTTATGCAATGACGTCCTCTCCTGGCTTTGTATTTGCCGGCTCTGATTAGGGCGAATTCCAAGGCTCTCTGTGATGGTGTCTCTTCTGGCATCCTTAGCACATGGCCAAACATGGACCATCTTCGCTGGGAGACTTTTACAGATAGCAGCGACGTATTACACATCTTGTATAGTGCATTGTTGGAAATTATGCTGTCTGGCCATCGGTGTCCAGTGATGGTGCATAGGTATTTGCAGTGGCCGGCATCAAGTTTGTCTAGAGCTGCCTTTCGAGCTGCCCAGCTGTTACAGTTATACAGCATCAAGGATAAGCAGGTTGCATTGTATAAACATGGCCTCTTTATCAAAGGCATCTTTGATCTACGAATCATAGCTTCCAGAAAGACTGGAAAGCTATGTTCCCCATGATGCAGCGTGCAGAAATGTCAGCAGTACTACAAAGCAGTGAGCCCAGGATTTTACGTTTCCTCCATGGTTCGCCGCCACGAAGTGGGTCGTTTTATTTTCTATAGTTTCATGCTTTGTCGATAGGTATATGTGGGTGAACTCTGTTTTGGATTCATTTATAAAGAGATTCTCAATTTTTAATTTGCCTGCAGCTATTGGGAGAAGTTCGTCAAGGGGTTTCTTTTCCTCATCTATGAAGTCCACATCGTCGGCATATGCCATCTCTAGCGGCATGCCCAGTATTGACACTTGGGGGTTTGGTCTTGTGGAACTTTCCCGCACAGATTTCAATGCAGCAGCAAGGTATCATGTGAAAAGCACTGGAGATAGAACATCTCCCTGCGGGGAGCCGATTGATGTCTCAAACTCTACATACTTCACTGACTTGACTCGTACTCTCAGCTTGGTGTCGGCAAGCAGTAGTCTCACTAGTCATAGCTCATCTTCATTGCAACTGGCCTGGCGTAATACATCTAGGATCTTTGAGCGTTTAAGTGTGTCGAAGGCTCGCGACATGTCAATGTCCATTTTGTGGAAGTCCCAGTGTTTGGACATGACTACCAACCCAAGCATGCGTTGAGCCCCTACAATGTCTGTGCAGCTGCGTCCATGTTTGAAGCCACTTTGACATGGTCCGGTGAAGTAATCGATCTTGTCTTGGGTGTAGCATAGAGTAACATTGAACAGGATTTTCCGTATGCTGTTAAGGAACACAATGGGCCACAGATTGGCTGGGAGGGGGGGGGGGGCAGGTGGCTTCTTGGGCTGGGGTAGCATGATAAGGATGCCTTGGCCTACAGCGTCGACGGGAAGGTGGTGCATAAAAGATGAATTGATTAGGTGCGTGATCAGTTTTGAGATATTTTTGCATATTTGCATATTTGAATAGTTAATTGCTCATGCCAGCAAGTCCAGATGCACGTCCATTTTTCAGGGCTTTAAGTGCCTTCTCAACTTCTGCTGTTTTAATTGGTGTTAGTAATGGCCTGGGGTCTCCTGAGAATGGGTGCAAGGGCTCATCATTGTTGTTAGTGAACTGTTCCTTGAACCATTCTCGGATCGCCTCGGCTTTTCCCTGGTCAGTCCCGATAAAGTGTCCTTCAGAGTTGTGTACAGTGAGTCGTGGTGTGTAGTTAGTAACTCTCAGGGCTCGGGCTGCCCGAAACATTTTGTGACAGTCATCCATGACAGTGATTTCATCTGCTAGGGACTCTGCCTGTTGAATAGCAAGATCCTTTAAGCGTTCGCTAATGTGGTGCAGAATAATATTGTGTTCCCGGCGTAGTTTGGTGCGGTCTTCACTTGGGCCACTTTGATAGATGCACAGCCGTAACGCTTTCTGCTCTGCTGACAGTTTTACTACTAGAGGGTTGTCAGTATACCTAGTTTGGTTGTTTTCAAGAACACCTATGGTGCTGATAGCGATGATTCCTTAGATTTCAGTATTTTGGTTAGGGCTTCATTTGGATCAGAGCTGACATCGATGTTAGCTATCTGCGCTCCCCGAGGGCTTTTTTGTATGACATTTGAGTGTCAGCGTCGCTGATGAGCTTGGGTAGGTTGTAGCTGACTCTACCCTCTTGCCTGGTATGGTGTTTATATATTAGGTAGAGCTCGTTCATCTGAAGGCGTGTAATGACTAGCTTATGGTCAGAATTGAGGTCTGTGCCTCCATACGAACGAGCATTCCGGAGTAAGGGTTTTGCTTCTGTCTTGCATAGCATGAAGTCTATTTGGTTGAAGGCAGCTGTTGTAGCCTTTGAAGCTTTTGAGACTTTGCGATCAGTAATGTGTCCAGTCCATGTTGTCCGGTGACGGCATGGGTGTTTGAAAGGTGAATTTGTGACAAATAGGCCAGTGGAACTAAGGAATGCCACCAGTGCATCTCCATTGCTGTTGCGTGTGCCATCTCCATAGGATCCCATGCATAAGTCAAGTCTTAAACTTTTGTCTGCAATTCCGAGTTTACCCAGCTTGGAGTTGAAATCATCAACATGGTGTCCCTGTACAAAATAACATCAATTAACAACTATAGAATGTAGGTGTTCATGGACAAAACTATATCAATTAACAGACACCATGTGAGATAGGACACACTATTAATTTTTATTAATTGAAAATTCGAACTAGAATAAGCAGTCAATGTCATGCTATCGCAAATCCACAACCAACTAACTCTACCCACAGGAGGCAGATTTCATAATAAATGTCATTGGGCAATCCACAATCATATGGGTGACATGACAAATTACATTGAATTCTAGCAAATGGTTTCGGATGTGATAGCGTCATTATCAGAGAGATGGACAGATTGAGGCGATGTAAATATCTCCATTTTTTTTTACAAAATGTGTGAGGATAACAATTGAGGGCATGCTCATTTGGTGTTGTTCTCTGAGAAGAGCTTTGCTGCAATTTAATTGGACCTTATGTTTGTTGATAACAAGCGACCAATGTAATTGAGAAGAGAAAGGCATTTTATATACCTGCTGAGAATAGAAGAGAGCTACTTGTTTCATTCCACGTCGATACGCTTCCTGTGCTTTCTGGAAACACTCTTGTCTCAAGCGATGATGCGTGAAGGCTTCTGCACGGAAATCCTGATAGTCTGGGTGACCATCAGTCTCAGACTCCTGGATGATATCACTTTCCATGCTCTAAAGAACAATGATGGAGCATAAAATACACAATAACTGAGTAGAAACCATGCAATATATATGATCAAAGTTAGACTTCTAATTTAGTAAATGTAATTTGCAAAGATCATTGCAACATGTGTGTAAAGAAATTATATATATGAATGATGTGCACATAATGTGTGTGAAAGTTTGTTAAAAATCTTTAAAGTAAGGCTAGTAAAGTACCGCCCTAACTCGTTATAATGGTCAAGATGGACAAATGTCTTCAGCAAGTGGTCTTGAGGAATGTATATTTGCAGGCAAACAGAAGGGTGTCTTTAAAATTGTACAATTGTCAGGACTGACTCGATAAGCGAGATGGTACTTCTAGTGGCAAAATTGTGAAAAATAGTCTTCTTTTGGCCTGCAAATAGACATTCAGTTAGCAAAAATTTGAATTTTCTTGCCCAATCTTGGCCATTAAAATGCCATGGTACCAGCTTTGAATGCTTCTTATGATCAGATTAATAAAGCATACAGCTACAGTGACTGAATGTCAGCCGCTCATGAGAGAGGTTATGGACACAAGAGAAAGGGGAGAGGGGACAGGAGGGATATCCCCACACATGCCAAGATGTTACGGCAGTCATGACAGTAAGGATGCACAATTTCACGATATCAACACTCACAATTTTTTACAATACTAATGCGAAAGTAATTCAAAATATTTGATGCTCAGTCTCCATTCGGATAATTATTCCCACAGTTTTGAAAAAAACAGAGGGAATATTACAATCGCCTCCATCTGTCTGTCCATCTGTCTGTCTGTCCGGATTCCTCCAACGAAACCATTTGGCAGAATTTAATCAGATTTGTTATGTGAGTTACCCATATTATTGGAGATTGGAAGACATTTAGATTTGGCTCCAGCACCAGGGTGGGGTGGGCAAGGTGGGAGGTGGGGGAAACCAAAGTTGGTAGAATTCAACCAAATTTGGTATGTTAGTTACCCATATGTTTGCAGATTGTGAGATGATATTTGCAAAGCTGACAAAAGTATGGGGATTTGTGATGGCATTCCACCGACTGCGCATTCTAGTAAAAAATGTGTGCATATGACGAAACACATGCCATCCACAAACGAAGGCTATATATCATTATTATTATGCACAATTTACCGCGATACTGTCTTAGACATTAGAATGCCCCACTAAACTACAGTAAGTATTCATTGACATTAAACGAAATCACGGATTTCTTTTTTCACGAGAGAGTTGATACTTACCTCCCTAATACTCTTTGATATTGCTAAATATCGGCCTTCACTCAATAAAACCTCAGATTAAAAAAGTTAGGTGCCCCTACTGGGCAGATAGTCAGATGACAGTCTGGCGGATGCTAGCCCCACCACCGCGTATGTGCCGACTAGGACTTCCTCTGACTAATTTATTGGCTGACACTATGCAACTTTACAAGAGCCTGAAGACCGAGCCTCTGTAGGGTGGAAAGGCCGGGTCCGTATTAGGGAGGTAAGTATCAACTCTCGTGAAAAAAGAAATCCATGTATTCGTTTATTTCACTTCAAGAGTATACTTACCTCCCTAATACTCTTTGATATTGCCAGAATTCGACAGGGAATTCAGCGGGAGGGAGGCGAGGTCAAAAGACCAGCTCTTCCCTATGCGCTTTTCTGCATTTAAGGCACTTAAAACCTCTGAAATTGTGTGGAAACACAATCAGGAAAGATTTGAACATCGGCTAACACAACCGATGGCTGAGAGATGACCATATGTCATATGTGCTCACCCCCCCTTCTTGGGAGGAAGACTGAATGACCTCAATGTCCCATACGCTCTCTACGTACAAGTGCCATGTATTATAGGACATTAAACGAAAAGTATATTCTCAATAATGAACCACATAAAACACGTACCATCACCATATAATTAATGAAGGGTCATGTGACATTACAAATAACCATGGACAATGCATACACAAGACTGACCTTGTGGAAGATTGCTGCTGTCATCATCTCCCAATTGGTGAAGACTGATGCAACCCAAAAGTGGATGTTTCCATTGATTAAATGTGAAATATATTTTTAAAATGAGGATACCTCATCAAAATATGTACACCTAGATTAGCATTTCAAAATCGATAAGGCGAGAGGATTCGAGGTGTCACGGAGATAATGATCGGTGAAACTTGACTCACAGTGCCACTGAGCTACTGACATAATGCCATCTACATATACCCCATTAAATAGGGCAGTGGAAGCCACTACACCTCGGACACTGAGAGCCTTGCCCATGTCAACTTGTTTACCTGTGGCAGATTTATGGCAAAATTGAATACACTCAACCATCCACCTGGAAATGGTGTCCTTTGACACCCTGCCATGGGGTTCAATATATGACAATCATAACGCTGTTGGGTCCATCCGCCATTCCTGAGTACGTTGTTTGTACCGGATTAATGCTCGGACTGGACACCATAGTTTCGAATTAGGATCATACCTAGTCAAAGCTGGTAAAATTATAGGCTGACCTGGATATTTCAAAGACTGTTTTTTAGCCATGAAATTTATCCTAGGTAGAAGCCTAAGGCCTTCCCCTGTGACCACAAAACGGTCTGCCTCGACTGATAAGGCATGAATCTCACTGCTACGCCTAGCCGAGGCCGCAGCAATTAAAAATAGTTTTAAGCGTCAACATTTTAATAGAAATGGAGCTTAGTGGTTCAAAAGGCCTATCAGCTAGCACCTGAAGCACTAGTGATAAACTCCAAGACGGAATCACTGGGGGATTCCTTGGTCTTAGATTGCCCATGCCTTTGATTAAAGTATTTAATGTATTTACTTCATCACTTTCCCTATTAGCCAAGCAAGGGATAACTGTCATTAAAGCCGACTTATAGCCAGCAACAGAGTTAGTCTTGAGGCTATAGGCATCATACAGGTGACAGAGGAAATCGGCTACTACCTGAATAGATGAATCCATTGGATTAATACATCTTTTTGAGCACCATTCTGCAAATCTGTTGATTTTATAATTATATGCTCTGGAGGTTGACGCCCTCCTGGCTTTTGCCATCAACATGGCTGCTTGCTCAGAAAAGCCCTCCTTAATTCTAGATTCCTTGACAACATCCACGCAGTCAATTGGAACATTGACGGATTGTTGTGAAGGGTCTTGCCCTGGAAGATAATATTGTCCATCAGAGGCAGAGGAACCGGATTGCAGACCAGAAGGTCCAGCAGATCTGTATACCATGATCGGCTTGGCCAATTTGGGGCGATCAGAAGCACTTTGTATTCCTCCTGTCTGATTTTCTGAAGAATTTTTGGAATCAGAATTGCTGGAGGGAATGCGCATGCATACATTCCCACACAACTGATAGCTAACGCATCTGTTGCGATAGCGCTCGGATCTGGAATCGGAGAGACGTACGTCGTCATCTTCGCATTTCTCCTCATTGCGAATAAATCTATGTTGGGTTTCCCCCAGTGGTTGAACAGACAATCCGCCACACATTGATTTAATTGCCATTCCGTAGGTAAAACACTCATCCTTCGGCTCAATGAGTCTGCTAGCAGATTTAACCTTCCCGGAATATGAACTGCTTTCAAGGTAATCCTGTGAACCAGGCACCAGCAAATCAGTTTCCATGTCATCATACAGAGACTGGGCGACTTCATTCCGCCCTGGCGGTTTATGTAAGTCACTACTGTTGAGTTGTCTGATCGAATTAGAACACTCCTAGCCTGAAATTTCTGTAAGAAATGTTCCAGGCCCAGGACTACTGCTCGTAATTCCAGTAGATTTATATGTTCTTTTGACTGTTCCAGATTCCAAAGCCCTGATATCGTGGACTCTCCCAGGCAAGTTCCCCACCCCTCCATCGATGCATCTGTATACATCGTTAACTGAGGGTGAGGAGGGGTTAGCATCACCCCCGCCAGTAGATTCTCTGTCTTCAACCACCATTGAAGGTGATGAATTAGAGGCTCCAGCACTGACACGTTTGATTCCAGTGAACCTGTACTCTGGGTCCACTGCATCATGAGAAACAACTGGATCGGCCTGCGTAAGGCCACCTGAGGAATGACTGGTTCCAGAGAAACCATCAACCCCAGCATTCTCAGGTAACCCGTGCCAGGACATGACAACTGTTGCACACTGACTGTATTACTGAGATGAGTATCTGTACCCTCTCCTGAGTAGGATAAACATATCCTATCTCCAGATCGAAGAACATTCCCAGGTAAACAAACTTCTGGGATGGAGTCAGCTCTGATTTTTGAAAATTGATTATCCAGCCTAAGTATGTGAGAGTTTTCAAAACTATCTCCAGATTTGCTGATAAACTTTTTTGGTTGTGTGCTTTTAACAGCCAGTCGTCTATGTACGTGTGGACTGCTACGCTTCTCCTGCGGAGGTATGCTGTTATTGCAAGAACCACCCTTGTGAAGACTCGAGGAGCCGTAGAAATTCCGAAGGGTAATACCCTGAATTACCACTGTCTGCCCTGGAATGCGAATCTCAGGAAGCGATGGAAACTCCTCGCTATTGGAATGTGGAAATAAGCATCCTTCAAATCTATTGAAGCTGTCCACGTTCCCTTCTCCAACCCAACACCGATTTCACAGTCTCCATCTTGAAACTGGGTGTGTCTATGAACTTGTTCAATGGCTTGAGGTTGAGAATTGGTCTCCACCCTCCAGTGCTTTTCGTTACCAGGAACACGGTTGAATAGAAGCCCGGGCAATTTTGCGTCGGTTGAATTGCTTCTTTGAGTATGAGGGAATTTATTTCCTCCTCTATACACAACTGCTGATCTGGATCTCTTGGAATTTGAGTCCAGACTAGGCCTGTTATCCAGTCAGGATGATACCCGACTGAAAGCCATCGCAAGACTAAACGGTCCTGAGTCAACCGTCCCCACTCTTGCATGTGGTTGGCCAATCGGCCTCCCACTGTTCCACCTAGGGAGAGAGATGGACATAAGGAGCGCAAGAGTGGCACTGTCTCCTGGTGCAGATGCACTGGGGTAGCTCTTACTGTGGTAATCACCCCATCAGGTATGATTACCATGACCAGATACTCTCGCACCACAGCCCACACTGCGCGCACCTCGGTGCGCGGCCGGCTGCCTGCGCCGGAGGAGCCTGCGGCCCCCTCGCTGCCAGCTGAAGCATGCACGGCCATGGCCGCCGCTGCGCTGGTGGCTGGCCTCTGACCTGGCCACCGCCACCTCGAGCCTGCAGGGGATGATACGCAGGGTGAGCTGCGCGAATGCGCTCTGCGGAACACATCAAATTGCTCAGGCAATGCCCTCTGGTTATTAACCAGGGTAACCGTCTCCTGGAGATGCTTACATCCCTCACCTCCAAAGAGACCAGGACCTGTCATAGGCGTATGCAGCAGCCTATTATACAAATCCTGGGACGGGCACAAGTTATCAAGAACAAACGTGCGCCTCGCCCGAACATGCCTGTTTACAGACCGGGTTGAACAGTCCAAAGCCAAGTTAATTCCATCTTGGATGGCTCTCTGGACAGTCACCAGACTAGGCTGGCGCAATGCGGATGCCGTTACTACCCCCTGTAACAGCTGTGAGACGTGTGAAAGCGCCGAGATAGACGCCCTCAAACTCTCTTCCGCATCGCGCAACGCGGTGTTAGCTGAACGCAAAATGTTCAAACACAGCGCTCCCATGTCAGACCAGGAACCTGGCCGCGTATCTTCGCTCAGCACAGCGCGATCAGCCGCGTTTGGCTTAGGCACTACACCATATCGCTGATATTGATCAGCAATAATACGGCATCGCTTTGCCACCTCGTGAGGGGCCTTCGCTAAACGTCCATGCGCCTTAATGGACGTCTCCACCGCAGTGAACATATCAACAATATGATCAGCTAACGGCAGAGATGGCATAGCGGCAACAGTCGGTTTACCTGCCAGCCACGGGCGCTGGTCCCATTGACTGGCCGACTGATCCACAGCAAGACCTGGCCTGACGTAGATTAGCCACTGACAAGCGTCAGACCAGTCCTCCTCTGTGGCCACCTGCGAATGCTCTACAAGACGAGGAGGGCCTTCATCATCCTCCTGAGCAATCGCAGGCATGTGTGTGGCTGGAGGAACTGATATGCCTGGCAAGCCAGAGAAAGCATGCCGGCCTGAAAGAACAGGCATGCTAAACTGATTGGCTTGACCAGGAGCAGGCATCGTGGTATTGCGTGGGGAGAATTTTGCCACACCACGGCCCTGGTCAGCACCTGCTACACCATCGGCAAGCCGAGGTATGCAGTAAAACTGGCCATCAGATCCAGCCCGGGCCACCTTCTGCGCCGTGAACACTACTCCCATGAGTAGTCCCATGGACAATGTCGCCAGTATTCCCGCGAGGGGTGCATGTACGTCAATGTCCATGGCCACGGTGCCAGAAGGAGAACCCAGCAGATAATCCTCTTCTTCCTGGCCAGAAAGATTAGACTCCAGGTCAGCAAAGAATGCTAACCCGGACTGGCCAGGAAAGGTGCCATAGGAGGAACTGGTACCTGCAGGGTGTGGATAATCCTGGCCTGATACGCAGGCACCAGATTCCAGCGACACCTGTCCACGAACAACCGGCATGGCAAGCCTGCTGCCAGTGTTCTCATAGTGGATATCACCCTCTATTAGGGCCACCTCTGAATCATGGATGAAAACTGGAAGGTCCCTAGGTAGTACCGATTCAGAGGCGGGGATTATCTGCTCCAAAGCAGATGAAGAGGACACCCTCTATTAGGGCCACCTCTGAATCATGGTCGAAAACTGATAGGTCCCTAAATAGCACCGATTCAGAGGTGGGGATTATCTGCTCTGGAGCAGATGAAGAGGACAATGAAAGATTTGGACCAGGAAGCATGCCACGAAGCAACTCTGGGACCAAATCCTTAATTGTCCTCTTCATCTTTCCCATCATCTCAATACGGAAGGCCTCCATATCCATAGCGGATGAGGCTTTCCTCTTACCCTTCTTACCAGAAGCCTCTTTCTTAACTTTCCTCTCCTCCTCTGGAGCCTTCGCCCTGGTCTGCAAAGATAGAAATTCAGACATTAGCTCTCCCCCCCACTTTTTACAGATCTCACATTTAAGCAATGGACCACAAGAGCTGCACTGGGAGCATAAGTGGGGGGGGGGGGGGGGGCGAATCTATCCAAGATAAACCTTCCACATGACGGACAACCAGGCCTCTGAAACAAGCCAGAGGACTAAGACAATGAGTATTACAGTTATTGAATTAGAAACTCAAAACCAAATAAACAAGGAGGAAGGGGCCATTAAGACCCAAGCTAATAATAATAAATCAGCGTTGGACAAAGCTTTATAAAAGATAGTACGGTGCAAGGCTGATTATGACATCATAACTTCAAAAAAAGAAGTTAAATCGATCCGAAACAAACATCCAGGTGTAAGGACGAATTGTATTCATATCCAGAACATCCTAACTAGAAAGGATAGTGTATACAGACTATACAAACATCAGATAAACAATGATAAAATGGCAGCAGATTTCATAAATATTTTCAAATATAATTGAAGTGCCTCATATCATAACTAGAATACCTGAGTCTTTAGCATAGACAAACCATCTGATTTGATGCGCTGGAAGCTCCACCAACATTATGACCTCTTAACTCTCTCCACCTTGAAGGAAGTGGACCAAGAGAGCAAAGTGAGACCTTCATCCGAGGCCTCCAACTCACTGGGCATAATTTTTTGGTTAGATAACCTAACATGTTAGTAGGAAATGGAACCTTGGTGGAGAGAAAAACAAACTCTCTGATGATGTGCTGTCCTGAACAATCATAGATAGATACCTGTGGACATAAACACAAACAGAGATTAGTATTTAATAGCATCATTTAGAAATAAACCAGTTATTTTAGGCCCTTATCACAATAAACACGAGTCCCGGAAACACATTACAACAGGATAAACTCGCTAAAATATAAGTCACCTGATGAAAAGGTCCTGGGCCCTCCTCCGGAGATACTGCATGTTCAGACATCATTCACAGGTAACTAATCCTTGAAAGATTGTTTCTTATTAAGAAAAAAACAGTCAGAAAACTTTGAGCAAAAAAGTTGCATGAGACTATAGGCCAATAAATTAGCAAAGAGGAAGTACTAGTCGGCGCATGCGCGGTGGTGGGGCTGGCATCCGCCAGACTGTCATCTGACTACCTGCCCAGTAGGGGCACCTAACGTTTTTAATCTGAGGTTTTATTGAGTGAAAGCTGATATATAGCAATATCAAAGAGTATTAGGAAGGAAAGTATACTCTAAGTGAAATCTTGTTTTACCAATATTATATTTTATTGGCAGTTTTACCTGTTGAATAACAAGTTTATGTTCTGTTTTCCTGAATAGAATTTCCTCGTAATCGACAGCCGTATTAGATGATGTGCCCAAGAGAAGCTGTGACTCGTGTACTGCTGCTGCCTGCGTGCTCGTGTGAACTGATGATACATGCGAGTCATGCACTGCTCCCTGGATGGCTTTCACCGTGTTCTCCAATGAATAACTGAAATCGTTTTAGCAGATGGATAAACCCATCAGCCCGCTTATAGTTCCACAATACTAGTGATGAACCACAAAGGACACATTTTGCTGAACGCATGTAACTAATCTTGATTTAATCTTGAAGTTGGTTGAAGCATAAAAAGTAGGTCACACTGGGTTACTTTTCATACTACAAGTACAATGCAAGAATTTCCCATGATGCTCAGTGAACCAGAAAAAGTAGGTCACATTGACATGCTTTTGATCCATGACACTTCGTTAGCCTACAATGCATCCATACACCAAGTTTAGTTACTACAGCCTAGAAAATGTTTTATGATGTTCAGTGAACCTTCAAAAGTAAGTCAGGAAAAAGTCTTGAAATGATTGCCCGGACAAAAGAAATAGGGAGACGGACAAAGTCAATTTTCTATGATGTTCAGTAAACCACGAAAGGTAGGCCAGTGAGCTACTTTTGAGATGTGACACAACATTATTGACATTACATCCATACACCAAGTTTGGTTACTGTATACAAGAACCGCTTGAAACTACATCCTGGACAAGAATGAACTATTATGTACTATCAGTGAACCCTGAAAAGTAGGTCAAACTGACCTACCTTTGATACATGACACACCTTTATGCTATGATGCATCCATCTATCATGCTTTGTCACTAAGTGAATAATTCTTTGAAAGTATGATCCGGACAAGAAATCTCATATATAGCCCACATTTGCGAGGGTATAATAATCAACAGCTTTTCTGTTGTAAGGACTCTTGAAACTGAGCTATTCATGTCTCAGGATTGAACAATTGAAGCCTTTCAGTGATAAACTTACAAAAATAGTCTTCTCTTGCTTGGTCTGAAAATAGACATCTTTCAAGATCACTGCTCAACCTATTGTTGGCAGGCTTGAGTGTTTAAGGGGTAATGGATGAACCCAGTTTTAGATATTCCCCGCCCATCTCTAGCTAACCTCCACTGACACTTTGACCATGTTTGGATCGATTGATTGGCATGACTAACAATTACTAGAAAACTATTGTGTAAGCTGTTGAATATTTTGAAACTAATTTGACTCGGTGCTGTTGATGCGTCAACAGCATATTTATTAAATAGTAAAGACATACAATTCGTACAACAACGCTTAGTCTGTCATCAATTAAGCGTTCGCGAGGAACTTATCTAGGTCATTCATGACGTAATTGATTATGACGTTACCCTACACATCATATAGTTGATGATGACGTCATACATGTATGATTGATGAATAAATGGGAAAGGTTCACTAGAATGACTGATGTGACTCACTGATTCACTTCAAACACTTCCTCGAGTGCATTCTCATCGACACCAGGGAACATGTGTAGCAGCTTTTCACGCTTCAGTTTGCTGGACAGAGCGCTTACATCACCATTTTTCTCCATCACATCATACTGCAGCAGAAAACACACACACACATGAATAAGTGAGGGATCTAGCTTTGTCAGGCCCATGTTTTGCATGTGTTGGAATTGATTGGGATTGATTTATATGCTTTGAACTTAATTCACCTTTCCAGAGTACCCACCCATCATATGACGTCATAATGAACTGTGTGATGTGTAGAACGACATCATAATGAATGACGTCAATAAGTACGTCACAAACGCATATTTGAAGACGGTCTATGCATTGTTGTACACATTTTTTTTGCTTTTACTATTTAATAAATATTCTGTTGAATATTTTGAAACTAATTTGACTGGGCGCTGTTGCTGCCATAGGCAGCAACAGCGCCCAGTCAAATTAGTTACAAAATATTCAACAGCGTCCCTGTATAGTTTTCTGGAAATTGATAGCTAGGGAATTTGGGGATCGATCAATCCCAACACGGCGAGGTGTGGGTGGAGCTTAGCTAGTGATGGGCGGGGCATAGCTGAAAATGGAAAGGTCCATTACGTCACATGTAGGCTGACGTTACAATTGTAATGCATATTGAATGGCACATCTAGCCCCGTCATGAACATGGAAAAACCTGTCATGTGTATGAATTGTATGCCTTTGTTTGATTTACTATTTAATAAAAAATCTGTTGAATATTTTGAAACTAATTTGACTGGGTGCTGGTTCTGCCTATGGGAGCAATGGTGCCCAGTCAAATTAGTTTCAAAATATTCAATAGATTGTTTATTAAATAGTAAATCAAACAAAGGCATGCAATTCGTACACATGACAGGTTTTTCAATGTTCATGACGGGGCTAGATACGCCATTTAAAATGCATTACAATTGTAACGTCAGCCTACATGTGACACAATTGATTATGATGTCATATAATTGAGCAACAGATCAGATCTGTCCATTAATCAAACATCCTTACTAAACTCACTTCTGTCATGATCAAAGCTTTTGCAATATTCCATAAGCTTGCTCCAACATAAAACAAACATAGTCTGGCAAACATAAGAGTGTAGTTATCAGGCCACGCGTGTTTCTCCAAACACAGGTAGTTGCTATACGCAGGTTTGATTTTATAAATTTAAAGATACAATAATTGTTTTCAAGTTGGAACAGCAATAACTACCAGTCAGTCAAAATAATCAACAGAATAGATATAAAATGGCAAAGAGTTATATACAAGTGGGTGTTTGGGAGAATTTCTATGCGTACTTGATGGAAGTCATATGGAGAGATTGACACCACAAAATGCCTATTAACCAATATGTCCGGGTTCACCTATTTTCTTATCGATTTCTACTACATGATAATTAGTATTAGAATAAAGACAGTCTGTTTGCTGTTTGGCAGGAAGTTGTTGTATGTGTGGCGTGGGGGGGGGGGCGGGGAGGTGAGTCCTTCTCTTGGCTCGCAATAAGTAAATTTATCAAATTTCTTTTTCACGAGTGAGATGACATACTTACCTCCCTAACCCTCTTGATATACTAGTATATCGGCTCTAAATTCAATAATATTCAGAATTATAAAAAGTTAGGTGCCCCTAATGGGCAGGTGGAAGTACACAGTCATGCACATGACAAACACCACCCACTGTGCATGCGCACACCGGTACTTCCGTTACTAAATATTGGCTGACATAGAAGCAACTATTCAATAGCCAAAGGACCAGGCCTCCGTGGGGTGGCGAGGCCGGGATCCTGTTAGGGAGGTAAGTATGTCATCTCACTCGTGCAAAAAAAGAAATTTGATAAATTTACTTATTTCACATCATGAGATCATACTTACCTCCCTAACACTTGATAAAAACCAGAATTTGAAAGTAAATTTTGGTGGGAGGGAGGCAAGGTCCTGAAAACCAGCACACCCTCGAAGAGACTAGGCTCTTTGAATTCTCAAGAGATTTAAAACATCTGAAATTGTGACTGAAACCACAACCAGGAATAGAATTTTGTATCGGATAATTGAGCGATGAAGAGAGATTGATCAAAAGGCAAATGCGCTCCACCCCCCCTCTTTCTGAGGAAGGTTAGGAAAAAACGCTGCTCTAAATGACTAGCACGTTCTCTAATACTTAATGAAAAGTATTACTAGACATTGGAAAAAGAAGAATTGCTTCTATTTCAAAAACTCTCTGAAAAAACCACAATTAAGAGACATTAACCATCACCATATTAAAAAATAAAAATGACACCATCACCAAGACAAAAAAATCAAAAATGGTCATAACCACTGACCTCTGATGTCTTGGACGCGGCACTCATCTCATCCCCCACCAGATGAAGAGAATTGTACCAGCTAATAGTAGGGATACCCTACCAACAAATGTGATATTTGTAAATAGCAGAGGAGGAAAACTATTTACAAACATAAACCTCTACATTAATATTTTATTTTCTGAGGACTGAGATGGCGAGCGGGTTAGAAGTGTCACGAAGGTAATGGTCGGTAAAACTTGATTCACAGTGCCACTGGGCTACTGACATGTCTTCAATAGAAACACCATTAAATAATGCCGTGGAAGTTACCACACCACGGACACTATGAGCCTTGGCTCTATCTACTTGGATTCCAGTGGCTGTCTTATGACAGAATTGAATACATACTACTATCCATCTGGAAATAGTGTCTCTTGACGCCCTACCTTGGGGTTCAATATACGACAACCATAGGGAACATGGGTCCGCCCGACAAACCTGAGTTCTTCTCTTGTACTTATTTAAAGCACGGACAGGACACCATACTTTAGCACCAGGATCATATCTGGTTAAGGAAGGTAAAATAATAGGTTTACCCGGATACTTTAAAGATTGGTTCTTAGCCAAGAAAGTCAATCTAGGTAGAAGCTTAAGGCCTTCACCTGTAACTATATAACGGTCAGGCTCAGCAGACAAGGTATGAATTTCACTCCTGCGTCTGGCTGATGCTGCCGCAACTAAAAATACAGTTTTTAAGTGTCAATAATTTTACAGATATAGCACTAAGTGGTTCAAAAGGTTTATCACTCAAAACCTGCAGAACCAGAGAAAGACTCCATGACGGTGTCACTGGAGGATTTCTTGGTCTGAGATTGACCATACCTTTAATAAGAGTATTTAAAACACTTACTTCATCACTTCCCCTCTTTGCCAAGCAAGGGATAACAGTCATCAATGCTGATTTGTATCCAGCAATAGAATTAGGTTTAAGACTATAGGTATCATACAGGTGACAGAGAAAATCAGCTACTACCTGAATAGATGCTTCCATCGGATTGATACATCTCTTTGAGCACCATTCTGCAAATCGGTTGATTTTATAATTATAAGCTCTGGAGGTTGACCCCCTTCTGGCTCTGGCCATGAAATTGGCTGCTTGGTCAGAAAAGCCCTCCTTAATCGCGGATTGTTTGACAACATCCATGCAGTCAATTGAAACATTGACGGATTGTTGTGAAGGGTCTTGCCCTGGAAGATAATATTGTCCATCAGCGGCAGAGGAACCTGATTGCAAACCAGAAGGACGAGCAGATCCGTAAACCATGATCGGCTTGGCCAATTCGGGACGATCAGAAGCACTTGGCATTCCTCTTGTCCGATCTTCTGAAGGATCCTTGGAATCAGGATTGTTGGAGGGTATGCTTATGCATACATTCTCTTCCAACTGATAGCTAGCGCATCTATTGCGATAGCGCTTGGATCTGGAATCGGAGAAACGTACGTCGTCATCTTCGCATTCTTCTTCATTGCGAACAAATCTATGTTGGGCTTTCCCCAATGATTGAACAGGTGATCCGCCACACATTGATTTCGTTGCCATTCCGTAGGCAGAATACTCATCCTTCGGCTCAATGAGTCTGCTAACAGATTCAGCCTTCCCAGAATATGAACTGCTTTCAAGGTGATCATATGATCCATGCACCAGCAAAGCAGCTTCCATGTCATCATACAGCGACTGGGCAACTTCGTTCCGCCCTGGCGGTTTATGTAACTCACTACTGTAGAGTTGTCTGAACGTATCATCACAAATTTTCCCTCCACTTCCTTTAGGAAGTGTTCCAGGCCTAGAATTACAGCCCGCAATTCTAGCATGTTGATATGTTCCTTTGACTGTTCCAGATTCCAAAGCCCTGATATAGTGACTTCTTCCAGGCAAGCTCCCCAACCCTCCATCGATGCATCCGTAAACATCATTACTTGAGGGTGGGGAGGGGTCAGCATGACCCCCGCCAGGAGATTTCCTCTCTCCATCCACCAATAAAGGTGATGAATGAGAGGGTCCAACACTTGAATGCGCGAGTCCAGTGATCCTGAACTCTGCGTCCACTGAGTCATGAGAAACAATTGAATCGGACGCCTGCGTAAGGCCGCCTGAGGAATGACTGGTTCCATTGAAACCATCAGACCTAACATTCTCAGATAGACCTGTGCTAGAATATAACGACTGTTGCAAACGAACTGAATGCACGAGAGGAGACCTTCCACTCTCTCCTGGTCGAAGAACATACCCAGGTAAACAAACTTCTGGGATGGAGTCAGCTCTGATTTCTGAAAGTTGATTATCCAGCCTAAATCTGTGGGAGTTCAAAACTATCTCCAGATTTGCTGTCAAACTTTCTGGGTTGTGTGCTTTCAGCAACCAGTCATCTATGTAATTGTGAACAGCTATATTTCTCCTGCGGAGGTATGCCGTGATAGCAAGTACCACTCGAGTGAAGACCCTTGGGGCCGTCGAGATGCCGAATGGAAGAGCCTTGAATTCCCATTGGCGTCCCTGAAAAGCAAATCTCAGGAACCGACGAAAACTCCTTGCAATTGGAATGTGGAAATAAGCATCCTTGAGATCTATAGATGCTGTCCACATTCCCTTCTCTAACCCCAACAACACCGATCTTACTGTTTCCATTTTGAAACTCGGTGTGTCTAAAAACTTGTTTAGAGGTTTGAGGTTGAGAATTGGTCTCCACCCCCCGGTGTTCTTTGCCACAAGAAACATGGTTGAATAGAAGCCCGGGAAATCCTGCGCCGGTTGAATTGCTTCTTTTAGAATTAGAGATTCTATCTCCTCTTCTATGCACAACTGCTTGTCTGGATCTCTTGGAATTTGAGTGCAGACCGGTACCAGAGACAAATGCAATGGCGGACCTCTTATCCATTCTGGACTGTATCTGTGCGAAAGCCATTGCAAGACCAAGCGGTCCTGAATTAACCGCGCCCACTTCTGAATGTGACAAGTCAAACGACCTCCCACTGGTGCACCTAGGGTTGACGGGGTGCCCATAAATTTTAGAAGTGGGTGTGTCTCTGGTACGAGTGACAACACCCGAGTGGTACGTGTGATAACCGGAAAAAATTTTCTTGCCTCAGGCCCGGTTACCACGCGCCGCGACCAGCGCCACGTGCACCACGGTGCGCGGGCTGCTGTCTGCCTGGCTGCGCTTGAGGCGCTGGCTGTCGTACAACAGCACGCTGCTGCTGGCGTAGCCGACGCGGTCTCTGAAACCGGCCGGCCTGCTGGCCTCTGACACTGCCAGCACCGCCACGAGCGTACTGCTGTCGACCAGCTGAGGGCTGAACACGCACGTGTTCTCTGCGCAGCACTTCAAACTGTGCACGCAGCGCCCTCTGGTTGTTCACCAAAGTCACTGTCTCCTGGAGGTGCCGACAACCTTCACCTCCAAAGAGTCCAGGGCCCGCCATCGGCGCTTGCAACAAGCGTGACTTGCGATCCTGAGATGGGCACAGATTGTCCAATGCAAAAGTGCGCCTCGTTCTCAGTGACTTTGTGACCGACCTAGTCAGACAGTCCAACGCCAGGTTGATGCCATCCTGGATGGCTCGCTGAACTGTCACGGGACTAGGCTGTTGCTGCGCCGACGCTGCTACCACCCCCGATAGCAGCTGAGAGACATGCGACAGCGCACTAATCGCCGCTCGCGAGCTCTCCTCGGTGTCGCGCAAGGCAGCATTCGCCGAGCGCATAGCGCCCGTGCACAACGCTCCCATGTCAGCATGGGAACCTGGCCGCATATCTTCCCCCAGAGCGGCGCGGTCATCCGCGCTCGGTCTGGGTGCTAGGCCATATCGAGCATACTGACTAGCAGTAACTCGACATCGCCTAGCTACCTCGCGAGGCGACCTCTCAGTCTGATCGACTCCTCTGCCGCCGAGAACATATCTAAGATATGTTCAGTGTACGGCAGAGACAGAGCCGTGCTGGCCAACGGCTTCGCCTGTAACCATGCCCGAGGGTTACCGGCGGCCGTCTCATCCACGGCGAGCTCTGGTCTTACAGCGAGGAGCCACGCACACGCTTCTGACCAGTCTTCATCCGTGGCTACCTGCGAATTGCCGACGAGCAGCGGGCCCTCATCATCCTCAATGGCATTTGCAGGTATGGCCGAGGAGGCTATAGACGAACCTGACTGCCCAGGGAATGTATACGGGCCCGCGAGGGCTGGCATAGCATTCTCCATAGGCAAACCAGGCATCAAGGCCGCGCTTGTGTGCGGGGGTTCATGCACACCAGCACGGCCCGGAACGTCCGTATGAGATTCCACGTCCAAACGTAGAATCTTATACGGCCGGCCGTCTGCTCCAAGGCGGGCCACAGGCTGAACCATGAACCTGCTCCTGAGGGAACAGTGCCATAGGTGCGAGCGTTCACGCTCCCCATGAGAGGAGTGTAGATGTTCATATCCATGTCTTCATGGTCAACCTGTGGACCGAGCAGGTAGTCCTCATCATCTTCCTGGTCAGGAAAGTTAGACTCTGGATTAGTAAAGAAAACTAACCCAGACTGACCAGGAGACTGCTCGAAAGCAGATGATGAGTGTACTCCGCGAGTGATCGTGGTCAGGCCCGCTGGTCAGGTCCCGCCTGATGCTTCTCGCGCCGCTGGCACACCAGGCGATGTGAACATCAAGCCTGGGTCCAAGACGGCCGCCCCTGGATCACTAAACACTTTGTCCGAGCTAATAGGCCATGATCCAGGGACGGGGGCTACCTGCACTGAGGTCGATGCGCAGGAAGTTGAAACACCTGTGCCAGGCAATGTGCCGCGAAGCATGTCAGGCATCAGGTCTTTCAAAGTCCTGCGCATCTCACTCACTAACTCAACCTTGAAGGCCTCGAATCCACCCTTCTCAGAGGCCTTCTTCTTACCCTCCTTCTTCGACTTCTTACCCTCCTCCGACATCTTCTTCGCCTGCAAAGAGAAGAATTCAGAGGTTAGCTCCTCCCCCCCCCACTCTTTACAAATAACACATTTGTTAGACAGCCTACAAGCTGAACACAGATGGCAAGGGTGGGGGAAGAATCTAGCCTTCATGGACTTCAGACAGGATAGACACTTCTGAAAAGGGAAGGGATATGAAGACAATGAGTATGATAGTTTCAAAGCCTTGTTAATTGACTATTTAACTTTTATGACAGACAACCCTGACGGGAAAGGTGACTTCTCTAGTTAATAAAAAACCAATCACAACCAGAACCCCAAATTAAGAGAGAGAGAGAAAGATTATGACTATCTAGATATCTCTCCACATTCCTAATAAACAGGGAGATGAACACATCACAGACTTCTCTAAACTAAGATTATGACATCAAGGAAAGAGAAAAAACTCTGGTTGATTATGACATCAAACCTCAATGCAAAAGCTCCTTTAAGGAGAGGACGTCAGAAAGAATGCAAGAAATATCTAGATATTACAGACATTCATACCTCCCGAATAATACAATATTAAATTATATATATTCGAGAACCCATGCACACGCAAGAGAGAATATAGTGCAATAGCAAAAGGCAGCAGAAAATTGTAATTATTTTCTAATAATTATGCGCCATAATTAATAAACTCCCTTAGCCTGAGCACAGGCAACCATCTTCTTGTGCAGGAAAACACGTCCCTTCATCCGCCGAGACTCCTCTTCCAGAAGAACTGATGAGGGGGATGGGACAAAAGGAAGGAGATATTTTATTTATTAATTTAATAAATCTCCAACCCTTAGACATATCACGATGATAAGTCACCCTGAGACGTGAACAACCTTCTAGAGAAGACCAGGAATCCTTGTTTAGTCACAAGACAAACCTGTAAGCATAAAACACAAGAGATTAATAGCCCTAGGTGCTGGGAAAAAATTTACAAGGATTCCCAGCACCTGAAAACGCAGTACCGCCGAAACGGCCGCAACGAAAACCAGCAACACACAAAAGTTACAAGTCTTAAATAAATACCCGGAACAATGTCACCTTAGATGATGACGACGAGGACTCCTCCAACAGTTTTGCATCAGCCATGATGGAATAGGATGATTTTAAATAGAGAAATTCTCGATAAAGAGCCTGTGAAGATTTTCCACAAGTTGCTTTCAGCCAATATATTAGAAAACGGAAGTACCGGTGTGCGCATGCGCAGTGGGTGGTGTTTGTCATGTGCATGACTGTGTACTTCCACCTGCCCATTAGGGGCACCTAACTTTTTATAATTCTGAATATTATTGAATTTAGAGCCGATATACTAGTATATCAAGAGTGTTAGGGTGGTAAGTATGATCTCATGATGTGAAAATGGACATTTCCCAAGGCCACCGCAGAAGCCGTTGTTGTCCATCTTGACCATTGATGCTTTAACGGTCAAGCCGATCAGTATTCCTTCTAGTGCTACAGTTGTCTTAAGGAGTGTCGTTCTGCCAGCCAAGAGAATAATACTTTTGAAATAGCAGAGCCAATGGATGAATCCAGTTTTAGTTGTGCCCCGCCCATCTCTAGCTAAGCTTCACCCACGCTTTGCCCGTCTTGGGATAAAACGATGCCTGCACTCTCTGAATCTCAGTTTACAGAAAACTATGCAGGTAAGCTGTTAAATATTTCGGAGAGGTAACTAATATTTCTTTATTATGAATCATCCTGGGATTGGGACCAAGATTTTCGGAAATATTTTGAAACTAATTTGACTTGGTGCTGGTGCTGCTTATGGCACCTAGTCAAATTAGTTTCAAAATATTCAACAGCATCTTTATTACACATGTAAATAGTAAAGACATGCAATTCATACAATAGTGCTTATTCCGTCATCAATTAAGTGTTCATGACAAACTTAGTTACGTCATTCATGACGTAATTGATTATGATGTCAGCCTACACATCATGTAGTTGATTATGATGTCATGATTGAATGAGAAACTGGAATACTCCATTAACCCACCTCTGCTGTGGTATTCAGCAATGTCCATTTGCCAGCCAAGAAGACTATTTTTGAAAATTCAACACTTCAATGACGGGCTCGGCGAGCCAGTAATTCCAGTAGTAAATTATAAAAAATAACATTTGTCTGGCCTGCAAATGGATATTTAAGAAGCAAGTGTTAACCGGTACAGTATTAACACTTTCATGACAAAACTGGCCAACAATGGCCTCTGCAGTGGTCTTGAGAAATGTCCAGTTACAGGCCAAGAGAACTATTTTTTGAAAATTTACCACAAGAATGACTGGCTTGGTAACCGAGCCACTAATTCTAGTCATAAATTTTCAAAAATAGTCATCTCGTGGTCTGCAAATGTGCATTCAGAAAGCTGATATTTTGATTTTCTTGACCAAATTTATCAATTAAAGGGCTAAGTCTTGCAAGCACACCATACATACATGATCTTCTCTGCTCCTTTGCACGGCTAACTGTTCATCCATGATTTCACGCAGACTGTTCCCACCTGCAGCATGCTTACTCCCACCCGCAGCATGCTTACTCACGACCGTAGCATCCTTATTCACGCCCGCAGCAAGCGTAGTCGCATTGATCACGTTATCATTCTGTGAATGCGTATACTCCTGTTGCTGTAACTTTCTCGCTAGAGCCGCATCTAGGAGCATAAGTACAGTACAGCTCTTAACAGGTTTCCAAAACAAAGGCACAAACATCTTAGTCAGGACAATTTTTAACATGATGTAAGAAATGCTTTGTTTTTTGACGTAATTTGCCTTAAGCAGCAATGGCTTAGCATCAAATTAACTCCAAAATATTCAACAATATATTTTTTGTTGTTGAAAACACTAAGTTATTTCTGATCTATACTGTATAGGTAAACAAGAGCCATCAGAAGACGGCATATCCCCCTGGATCCAACCATTTCAGATAAACATACATCAAGAGTGGCCATACATGCAACATTAATTGCAAAGGACAATATTTTAGAAAAACTTATCAATGAAAAATGCAACACCTAAAACCTAAATTCCTTTGTCACTAAGTGCAATGCAGTTTATGTATCGGCTTTAAGATATTTAAAGGGTGATAACTCTGTAATGAATACCCAGCTGCACATGATACTGATACTGTCGACAAAATTTTAATTTAATCCATTGAGACCTCTAGGAGTTCGTTGACAAGAAAAGATTGTCAGAGATGGACGAACCAACAGAGGGACATACATACATTTTTGACAGACGGATGGACGTACAGGTATAGGGATAGCACATGCACACCTTCACGTGGTAATGATAATACTTACCAAGTTTCAAAAGAATCGGAGCCAAACTGTAGGAGGAGTTGCGTTGACAAAAAATGATTGGCAATGCAGTTTATGTATTAGCTTTAAGATATTTAAAGGGGGATAACTCTGCAATGAATAATTTTTTTGCCCACTAAAAAAAAAGCACATACACATCTGCACATGATACTAATACTGTGGACAAAATTTTAAGTTAATCCATTGCGACCTCAAGGCGGAGTTGCGTTGACAAGAAATGATTGTCAGAGATGGATGGACAGACAGACGTACATACATACATTTTGGACAGATGGATGGACATACAAGTATACGGATAGCACATGCACACCTTCATGTGGTAATGATAACACTTACCAAGTTTCAAAAGAATTGCAGCTAAACTGTAGGAGTTGTGTTGACAAGAAATGATTGGCAATGCAGTTTATGTATCAGCTTTAAGATATTTAAAGGGGGATAACTCTGTAATGAACAATTTTTTTGGCCGCGAACAAAGCGCATGCACATCTGCACATGATACTGATAATGTGAAAGAAATTTAAAGTTAATCCATTTAGACCTCTAGGAGGAGTTGTGTTGACAAGAAATGATTGTCAAAGATGGATGGACTGACAGACGGACATACATACATTTTGGACAGACGAGTGGACGTACAGGTATATGGATAGCACATGCACACCTTCATGTGGTAATGATAACACTTACTAAGTTTCAAAAGAATCAGAGCTAAACTGTAGGAGTTGCATTGACAAGAAATGTTGGCAATACAGTTTATATATCGGCTTTAAGATATTTAAAGGGGGGTAACTCTGTAATGAAAAATCTTTCGGTGGCGAAAAAAGCACATGCACATCTGCACATGATACTGATGATGTGGACACAATTTTAAGTTAATCCATTGCGACCTCTAGGAGTTGCGCTGACAAGACGGGGACAGACGGACGGACAGACGGACATGCTGCTCGCTATATCCCACCCGTCTTCCAGACTGGGATGGGTGGGGGGTGGGGATAAAAAGCTATTAACTACTTAAAGTTATCTTGCTTTATAACCAGCAATGCTGTAATACTCTCTCAGTCATGATAAAACATTAGGTTATTTTACATTTCCGAGTACAATAGAGATTTTTATTGTATGAGTTCACGTTGCGTTTCCAAATCAGTATTGGACGAGATGTCTGAAATGAGCTATTTATCATACACCTCAATATTGACAAAAAAATAAGAAAATAAATGACGCAATATGTTTATTGGATTTACCAATTACCATATGTACCAAATGTACATGATACAAATTAGTGATCTTTAATGACGTAACAATGCAATTACGTAAAACTATTATGAAGTAATATTTGTGTGACATAATAAGTTCTTGATATGATGTCTGCAAATGTCATAAACGACGGTGATGTATTATGCGTATGACGTACCAAATAGCATTGAGAATTCAATAACACTTTTTAGAGTCCAATAACACTTTTTTTAGTACAATAACTTTTTTTTTCACGTGGTATAAATGCAGCCATTTCATTGGCTAATACATACAGCTGTATAGTAAGGAAAGGCCAGAAAAAATGTAATTCTCACTTAATTTATTAACAATAAACACAAAATAACATATTTATTTATTTCTGGACTGACAAATCTGGACTGCAAAATCATGTCACATCAGCTTACCCATCTATCAGAAAGGCACACACCATCCAAGACACTCTCACACGGATACGCCCAATTAAACATGCTCTTCTTGCCTCTTACATCATCTCCATCAACTATGAAGCCAGGAAGTAAACAACCCTGTGCCAACTAATTATAAGCCTCTATGGGTCAGCACGTTGAGAGAACATGTACTGCCAGGGACTAAACTCTCAGGGGGGGGGGGGGGGGGGAAAGAGTCAAATAAAGGGAGGTAATCCAATAGAATTGAATGTAGTTAAATGGCGGATTATATTACCATTATGGCTACAGTATCAGAGGTTAATATTTTTACTATTGTCACATGATGCAAGTGACACAGCTATGAGTTGATGTGCATGTATGTTTGATTAACCCTTTAATGCTCAAGCTGGCCAAAACCGGCCGCTGCAGTGGTTTTGAGAAATGTCAATTTGCTGTCCATCAGAAGACTATTTCTTAAAATTTACCACTGGTATAAGTGACAGGATAATCGAGCCAGTCATTCCAGTGATAAATTCTCTTGATACTGCAAATCGACATTCAATGAGAAAAAGATCTTTATTTTTTTTCGACAAATCTTGACTATTAAAGGGTTAACTCTGATCACAGAGATCTGCCAAGCGACATAACTCTGGAGTTATTTCCTGGCAATGTCTGTGACCAGTAGAAGGGTGAATGGCTCACCACTCAATGTCTGTTCTTTCTGTTGTTTCTTGATCATGGCTCTCCTTATACACTTGTACAGCTTCAATGCAGTACCATAGTCAATATCCATGCAAATACCTATGATAACAAGTACAAAATACAATGGACCTTTCCAGTTTATCAATCAATCATATGATGTCATAATCAATTATGCGACGTGTAAGATGACATCATAATCAATGACATTATGAATTACGTAGATAAGATAGTCACGAACGCTTAATTGATGACAGACTAAGCATTGTTGTACGAATTGTATGTCTTTACCATTTAATAAACATGTGGTTGAATATTTTGAAATTAATTTGAAGGGGCGCTGTTGCCGCCTATCTACCATAGGTAGCAACAGCAATCAGTCAACTTAGTTTTAGACTATATTCAACAGCTTACCTGTATAGTTTTCTGGAAATCGATAGTCATGGAGTACAGAGGTTCTATCACCCCAACACGGGCGAAGTGTGGGTGGAGCTTAGCTATTTATGGGCATAGCCAAAACCAGATTTCTCTATTCTCTCTCTCTCAGCCTCCAACACCACCCACCACCATAATACCATTCCTCTTCTTTCTCTCCATCCATCCACCTCTCACCCTCTCGCCATCCAACCCTCCCTCAATTTCTCCCCTACCCTCCCTCATCTCTCACCCCTTCCTACCTCTATGCGCAGCACTACAATCTGTTCAAGAACATTCAACAATACCAAACCCTCTGATTTCCAATGATGTTGATTTCATCTAGGCATGTGTGATTATTGCTTTGAGTGATCACGATCGATTGTTTAGGAATAATCATGATTACACGATTAATGAGCTAGGATTCAGACATAACAATATATGTTTATCAATGACGAAAGCTGCAATGGTATTTACAAATGTCCATTTGCAGGCCAATGGAAGCCTATTTTTGAAAATGTTTCACTGGAATGTCTGGCTCGATGCTCGAGCCAGTCATTCCAGTGATACATTTTAAAAAATAGTCTTCTCTTGGCCTGCAAATGGGGATGCATTTGCTGAGAAAAATGTCAATTTCATGAATGATTGGATTAAAGAGTAATTAAGTTATTTGCAAAAATATTTCATGCAGTAGAAGTTATTCACGATCATTCGATTACTTAATTTTTAATCATATAAATTCACAATTTAAAAAATAATCACGATTTCAATTTAATCACATAAACGTGCAAGCCTAATTTCATCATGAAGAAAAGGGTCATCTTGATGAGCGGCTTCCAATAGCTCTAAAACAGCTCAAAGCCACAGCTTCCAATAGCTCTAAAACAGCTCAAAGCTACGGCTTCCAATAGCTCTAAAACAGCTCAAAGCTATGGCTTCCAATAGCTCTAAAACAGCTCAAAGCCACAGCTTCCAATAGCTCTAAAACAGCTCAAAGCTACAGCTTCCAATAGCTCTAAAACAGCTCAAAGCTATGGCTTCCAATAGCTCTAAAACAGCTCAAAACCATGGCTTCCAATAGCTCTAAAACAGCTCAAAGCCACGGCTTCCAATAGCTCTAAAACAGTTCAAAGCCATGGCTTCCAATAGCTCTAAAACAGCTCAAAGCCACAGCTTCCAATAGCTCTAAAACAGCTCAAAGCCATGGCTTCAAATAGCTCTAAAACAGCTGAAAGCCACGGCTTCCAATAGCTCTAAAACAGCTCAAAGCCATGGCTTCCAATAGCTCTAAAACAGCTCAAAGCCACAAACGTCTTCATAATTGAAGGCAAAAATGAGTTCACACATGTATACCACCTGTCTGTAGACTTGCACGATTCCATGATTAAATCGAAAATAGCGATTATTTTTTAAATCATGAATTTATATGATTAAATATTATATAATTGAATAATCGTGAATAATTTCCGCTACATAAAATATTTCAATTCCAACCTTTTAATTACTTTCTATTGAGATCGGTCATGAAAATTAGCAGTTTGCTCAGTAGATGTATGTCTATTTGCATGCCAAGAGAAGACACTTTTTGAAAATGTATCACTGGAATGACTGGCTCGATAATCGAGCTTATTAAATTGTAAAGCAATCAAAGACAATTCATGACGGACGTTTCCATGTTCATGCTATTAGCAGCTACAGCACCCAGTTAAATTAGTTTCAAAATATTCAGCAGCTTACCTGAAGTTACATTGCAATTTGGATTCTGGGGCTTAGGGATTCAAAGCATATAAATTGATTCAAAACTGCGCAAAAAAAGTGGGCGGAGCTTAGTTAGAAATGGGTGTGGCATAGATACAAATGGGCTCCTCTATTACAGAACCAGTGATTCAAGGACTTAGTCTGCTATAATATCATTCTCCTGCTTTCCAAATTGATGTTTCAAAAGACAATTGCAGAAGTCATAATTTGAGCATCTCGACCCACAAAGTGTGAAAGCTTACCTGCTTTTGATGGCTGAGGAAGAGGCCCAAATAGCTGTACTAGCTGTGTAATGGTACGCTTGGGTAAAGTTAGAGACACAGCTGCCTCTTCCTCAGAATCATCAGAAAGCTCAGGTACGATGTCTCCTGGATCCTTCATTGTCATTGTTGTTTCAGCATTTGGTGTTATTTCAGGAATAATTGCTGCGTTTTCTTGTGAAATAAAAACTGGTTCACCATCCGTATCTTGTGCATATAGAGAATCATACTGATCGTGATCAGACATGTCATCACCAGTGACATCATCTTCGACAGATTCTTGTTTATCCACATGGCTAGATCTTAGACTGAGTTGTCTCGTAAGTGTCATCTCTTCAAGTGTATCGAGTCGCTTCTGTCCACTCCGAATTAAACAAGCTTGAATATTTGATTCATTCAGTACATCGGCAGCTGCCAGTACTACTGTACATAGCTCGGTTAATGATAATATCTGTCCAATGTTTGCAGTGTAACGCAACATGCAGGGTGATGATGATGTAGACGCAGGCAATAACTCGTCATCAATAGCTGTCTCCGATGCTCTTAAGTGATTGACAGCAATTTTTTGTTTTTCGTCTGGTGATACGACATAATCATAGCCCCAATCCAGCATAATATTCATTGCCCAGTCTACATCACTATGACAACTAATGAGTATAGCTTTCAAATCATCAGTTGATACATCTGGGAAACAGTTGCTGACAAACTCTAACTTGGACGATTCACTAACATCTTCTAAATCGTCAGTGGTAGTGCTGATTTCAGGACATACTCGCAACAATATTCTTTCTTCACTAATTTGAGCGGGTATAAAACTTTTACAGCTTCCAGTAATGACAGTAAAATAAGTTTCACATTGGCTTAAAACAACTCCTTGATTTAGGAAATGTAAAATGTTAAAATCTAAAGGCACAGTATTGGTAGCACAGTCAGTGAAATTTGTCTCAGACTGTACAACATCCACATCCTTGTATAAAGATATTCCCATGTGGTTGCTTAAAGGCTGTCTAGATACCGCTGGCAATTCCCATTTTGTGGACATAAACTTTTCTAAAACTGCCTCATCAAAAAATGATTCTTCAGATTTTATTTCACAGCGACTTTTCCTTGTCATATGTTTAGATAATTTTGAGTTAATAGCACCTTTTGATTTTGCTTTCTTCTTATCAGAATTGACATTCATAGCCTCTGCTGATATGTATTTGCCTACTTTATCTAACTTATTCTCCCCTTGGCGTTGTGGTTTAGGATCTTCCCAATCAAGTATTCCCTGCTTTCCTCCCGGGAGCATTAGATCATCGTTTCTGTGACACGTTGACATGTTTATTACACTTTGTGACAAAGGCCTATCATGGGAGTACTCTGGCATTCTATCATGCCAATAATGCTTCTCGATGTTCAACATCTCTGTCTCATTTTCCCTCTTATCTTGTCCACCATCCTCAGCAGCAAACTCCTCTGATGAATCGATGGCACCATGACAATGTGATGTAGGTGTCTCCCACACTAACTCCAGATCCAATGTGCTCCAGTCACCAGAAACATTCTTCTGACCGCTTGCAGGCTTTTCCCTTTTCAAGTTTTCATTTCCCGTGGAGAGAAACTCAAAATTTTCGTCCTGTTTATAAGTGTCTGTACATGATAACTGACCTAAACTAGTTAGCTTCTTTTTCGGACTTTCTGAATAATCGTGACTTATTCTAAGCAATGCATTGCTCGAGCTGGATGATAATGATGATGTCACATTTACATCTAAATTCTCTAGACCACAGTTTACAAAGCTTTCAAAATCTTGGTCTAACACCGTTTCCGTGGTAATATGCTTTATATCATAGTTGACATTTGGTTTCACTTCTAGTGAATTTTGCAAAATTTGAGTAACTTCATTCTTACAATTTTCCAAACAATCAAACGAGGCTGTTGTTTGATTGCTATTTAACTGTTCTGTGTCATGGCCATCTTCAGATGCAAAATGAATGTATTTCTCATTTAGTTCTAAACTATTACTTGTACTTTCATCTACACTATGCAGTTGATTATTTCTTGAAGAGGCATTATCCTGATGATCAGTAGTAAGCGCTGTACCATCTGTACAATCATCTGAACAGTCAGCTACTAGGGTCTCATTTGGAACATCATCAGCCTCAAAATCATCATCAATATCCTCCTCTAGTTCTTCCAGAATTATTATGTCATCACTGGATTGAGTGCTGGCATCGTTAGTGTCATCATTGTCATCATCATCCTCATCATCATGATCGCTGTCATCGGCATTTACATCTTCACCATCATTGTCATTATCATTGATAGCATTATTACTATTGACATCATCATTGTCATCATCATCGCTATCAGCTTCAAGAGCTAGCATGTGTGAATTACTGTGTTGCACAGGTTCACGTGATGTGCTGTTCTTGGAAGAGGCGCTCAATCGAGATATTCTGGAGAGAGACAAAGTATTAAAGCCTGATTAAAGCTGTGCTAACCATGTTAGACAGGGCGGAATAATAATAATAATAATAATAATAATAATAATAATAATAATAATAATAATACACGTAATAATAATAATAACAACTAGAGAACATTTACTGAAGTAACTGTAAATCTGCGATGACTTGGCATGAAAAAATAGTATACGGCCTCTTCTATGGCCATTGAACATGTCTGGTGATGATCTAATACAAAGTCTATGTGTAGTTACAGCTCAAAGATCCATGCTGGAAATGCCCATAGGTTTAAACTAAAAGGTCACCTTGACCATAAGGATAAAAATAAAGTGAGTTTTCTAACATGATCTTTGAAGTTGCATGATGAAAGGCAGGCAACTTATGGCAAACATGAAAACTGGAAATCCTTACCCGTGAATGACCTTGACCCTAAGGGAGATATTGCAATTTTCATTGGCCACTTTTTAGATCTCTCAATGTTCTAGAATCAGGGCAGGTTTGAAGAGAATCGAAAGAAAACTAAAGGAGATAACACCATTCCAATATTGCTCCCATAGGTTTACTATGGGAATATGTGGCATGGAAAAGCTGATTTTCTCGAAAACTGTTGGTTGGATCAACATTAAATTTTAGACCAACTAAGGTCAATATGAGACCTGGAAGTTCACTAAATTTCAAGTCAACCGGAGCAAAACTCATTTTGGCGGCCATTTTGGGGAAAAAATTTGACCCCAAAAGGTGCACCTGGTCGGGCCATTATTTTCCCCAAAAAAATTTGTGAAATAAAATTTGTGAACAAATTTTTACATTTTTCTTCCACGGTTCATTTCTGCGAAAAACGAAAACTGCTATTTTTGGCCAAAATTTTTTATGGCAGACATTTTGAAAAAAAGATTTTTTTCAAAAATACTCATCAGCCGTAACATCCTACCCAAGTATGGTAGTGATCCGATTAAAACCCTAGGTGTAGTACCACTTTAAATATTTGAAAATCCCTATACATTTCCTATGGGACTAATTTCCACGCATTTGGTAGGTCAAAGGTCTGGCAGCCATTTTGACAAAAAAATTATTTTTAAAAACAATGGCCAGTGCGAACATCCTCAGCACATATGGTAGTGATCCGGTCAAAACTCGAGCTGTAGTATCACTTCAAATATCAATTTCGAAAATCCCCATACATTTCCTATGGGACTTTTTTGCCCACTAAAAGGTGGGTAGCTCGAAAACTATTGGACGGATCTGAAATACAAACAATAGTACACGATTCCAGCTCGAGTAGCAGAAGTTGACCAAATTTGGAGTTGATTGGATGAATACTGCAGGAGATAGGGTCCAAAGTCTTTGACGAAGAATAAAGAAAGAAGAAAGATCCTGAGTGATTTCAATAATCTGCAATGTCATTAATAATAATAATAATAATAATAATAATAATAATAATAATAATAATAATAATAATAATACACGTAATAATAATAATAATAATAATAATAATAATAATAATAATAATAATAATAATAATAATAATAATAATAATAATAATAATAATAAGAAGAAGAAGAAGAAGAAGAAGAAGAAGAAGAAGAAGAACGACAATCAGAGATTGTTAAAGTATGGCCCCCATTCCGCCAAGCACAACCTCCCACCCAAGATTGGTCACTGTAACCTTGACCATTGACACTTCTAAAAACCAAGGACAACCTCCCATCCAAACTTAGTAATGATCCCATCAATCGAAGTCAAGTTATCATCCAGAAACGCAATATTACATCATTAATTAGGTCGTGCAGTGACGTTGACCATTGACTTCAAAATCGATAGGGTTCTTCGGACCACTAAGAAAAAGCTCCCACGCCAGATTGGTAACGATCCCTTCAATAGAACTTGGGTTATCATCTGGAAATGCAATATTGTCATTAATTAATTTACCATTTTGACCGCAAGGTCATTGTCTGATGTGGTGTCATTATAAGGAGGCATATGTTTAAGTTTGGGTCCTGTATGAATAACCAAATACAAGATATAAACAGAAAGGTTGAGCTAATTGGAAAATGTTAAAGTTGAAGAAACAAGGTTTTTTACCATGGTCAGTGACCTTGTCCTTTGACCTTTTGACCTCAAAGAAGTAATTGTGCGATGGTGTGTCATTATAAAGAAGCATGTGCCCAAGTTTGGGTCCAGTATGATTAACCAAACATGAGATATAATAAACGAAATCATGGATTTCTTTTTTCCCGAGAGAGTAGTTATACTTACCTCCCTAACACTATGATATTTCCTAAATATCGACCTTCACTCAATAACTCCATATTAAAAAAGAAAGGTGCCCTTACTGGGCAGTAGACAGGTGACAGTCTGCTGGATGCCGGCCCCAACCTCGGACATGCACAGACTGACACATGCAACTTAAAAGCCTGAAGACCAAGCCTCTGTAGGGCGGAGAGGCCGGGTTCATGTTAGGGAGGTAAGTTAACTACTCTCTCGTGAAAAAAGAAATCCGTGATTTCGTTTATTTCACTTCAAGAGATATACTTACCTCCCTAACACTCTATGATGTTGCTAGAATTCGTAAGTGAATTCGGCGGGAGGAGGCGAGGTCAAAAGACCAGCTCATCCCTTGCTCAGTCTTGCAGAGGCCGCAACAATTAAAAATAGTTTTAAGTGTCAACATTTTCATAGAAATGGCACTTAGTGGTTCAAAGGGTTTATCAGCTAGAACTTGAAGCACGAGAGATAAACTCCAAGATGGAATGGCTGGTGGATTTCTCAGTCTTAGACTACCCATGCCTTTTATTAAAGTGTTCAATGAACAGACTTCACTTCCCCTATCAGCCAAGCAGGGATAACTGACATTAATGCTGACTTGTAGCCAGCAATAGTTAGGCTTGAGGCTATAGGCACCACACAGGTCACAGAGGAAATCGACTACTACCCGAATAGATGCATCCATTGGATTAACATCTCGTTCCAGCATCACTCTGCAAATCTATTGATTTTAGTTATATGTTCTGGACATTGACCCCATTCTGGCTTTTGCCATAAACATGTCTGCTTGCTCAGAAAAGCCCTCCTTAACTTTAGATTCCTTGGCAACATCCACGCAGTCAATTGGAACATTGACGGGTTGTTGTGAAGGGACTTGCCCTGGAAAATAATATTGTCCATCAGAGGCAGACGATCCGGATTGCAGACCAGGTCCAGCAGGTCTGTATAGGTGGGGGCTTCGCAAGCCGTCCATTAGGCTCAATGGACGTCTCTGCTGCTGTGAACATATCACCTATATGTTCTGCTAATAACAGAGATGGGATAGAGGTAACTGCCGGCTTTCCAGCCAACCACGGGCGCTGGTCCCGCTGGCTTGCCGACTGTTTTAAACAGAGCTCTGGCCTAACACTTACCATCCATTGGCACGCGTCAGACCAGTCCTCCTCTGTGGCCACCTGTGAGTGCTTGACAAGGTGTGGGCCTTCATCATCCTATACAGCACTCACAGTTGTAAACGTGGATACTCCTGGTAAGGCTGTGGAAACACGCGGGCCCGAGAGAGCAGGCATGTCTTGCATCATGGCCGTAAAGCCAGCGCGATGGAAGCATGTGGGGTGTAATTAAACCATCGTCATATCCTCAGCAAGCGGAGGTATATGGTAACGGTTGTCATCCGCTCCAACCCGGGTCACCCTTTGAGCTGTCAAGGCTATCCCTGCGGGAGTAGTTCCATGGAAATATTTGCCCATGCTCCCCGCGAGCACGTCTACGACTTCAACGGGTGAACCCGGCAGAAAATCCTCATCCTTCTGCCCATCATACACTGCCTCTGGGCTAGCAGAGAACTAACCTGGGCTTGCCAGGGAAGGTACCATAAGAGGAGGCGGTACCTTTCGGGCGCAGACACTCTAGGCGTGAGCCCGTGTCCAGCGGCCCCGGCCCAAGATCAACCGACGAGGCAAGCTTCCAGCCAGGATCATTTAGGCCTGCTTCAGGATCCATTGGCAAGACAGAGGGCCTTCCAAGATCTACTGAAGCCACCACTGACTCTGAAACATTTTCGGACAATGGACCACAACGGACACCAGAATCAGCGGTGGGGATTTTCTGCTCAGGGCAGACGAAGAAGACAATAAAGTCCTTGGCCCAGAGATAATAGCGGATGATAATAATAAAGATAAACGGTATGACTGAAAAAATATTGCCAACAAATAATCACAAATATTTTCAAATATTTTAGTGCCATAAAGCATAACTAGAGTACCTGCATCTTTAGCAAAGGCATACACCACGTCCTGCTCTTGGAAGCTCCACTAGATAACCACTCTTCATCACCACTCACTCACTTAAAAAGGGAGTGGTGGGACCAGAGGGCAGGATGAAAAGCTCTCTCTTATGGGAACCTCTATCACTCTGGGCATAGTCTTTTTTCCTAATATTTTATAGTGAAATAGTGGCGACAAAGCATCTTAGATGTGTACAAACCTCCTTACAGGAACCTGTGGACACAAGCATAGAGAGATTAACATTTTATGGCACCAGCTAATAAAACTACCAGTTTTCTGGGCGCCTATAACGTCTATACCATGTCACGGAACTAGGTGACACCGCATAATTAAGATGTAATTAAGACATAACTGTACTAGAGTTCACCTGATAATTTGGTCCTGAAGTGGCCGCAGATGAATTATGATGATCAGACATGATAACAAACACTCTAGAACAACTTTTGATAGATAATTGAGCAAAAACTTAGCAAGTAGTAGAAAAACACAAGCATGTGGTTCAGGCCAGTAGTCAAGAAAGAGGCAGTATCCGTCTGCGCATGCGTGAGGTTGGGGCCGGCATCTGGCAGACTGTCACCTGTCTGCCTGCCTGCCCAGTAAGGGTACCTATCTTTTTTAATCTGGGGTTATTGAGTGAAGGTCGATATTTAGGAAATATCATAGTGTTAGGGAGGTAAGTATATCTCTTGAAGTGAAAACAGAAACGTTGAGCTAAATGCAAATTGGCCGCCGCCGCGATACCCGCCATGCAGGGTATCACAATAGCTCATTTTACTTCGCAAACTTGAGCTAAAAATGTAATAATCTTTCAAATTAAGTACACTTTTTATCATCTTGGAATTGTCCTTTAAGATAACATCTGCTTTCTAGATGATGAACATCTTTTCCTGATAGCTGACCTTTGTTCCATGAGGGCTTTCAGTTTCCTCTCTCCCACAATCATCTCGACAGTTAGGTGATGTTCATAGCGACGAAGCATTCTATGAATAGACTCCAGTGGTACACTATGCTTATTTCGCCTGTCAAGAGAACACAGTATGAACATACTGAAACATTCTTATACATAAATTTATCTTTAAAGGTTCATCTCTACCCATGTCGCCTCATCAACATACTCAGGTAGAAAGAGTAATTGAGTGAAGACCAAAGGTCTGGATTGCCACACATATATATGTTTAATGAGATGAACAGATAATAGGATACTTGCACCAATATTTGCAGGAATGGACTGGCCCAAAAATTAACTTGCTTCTTCCTAGCCCCATGACCAACTTACCATTGAAGTTTCATCAACATAGTCCAGTAGAAACTAAGATATCGAGCAAAAGACAGAACGATGCGTGCACGCGCGCGCGCGCACGCACGCACGCACGCACGCACGCACGCACGCACGCACGCACACACGCACACACACACACACACACACACACGGCCAAGAAGATGAATGGCTATATAGACTGACCCAACTTATCCATGGGATTTTATCAGCATACTTCAAGTAGAATAAACGAAATCTAGGATTTCTTTTTTCACGAGAGAGTTGATACTTACCTCCCTAATACTTTTGATATTGCTAAATATCGGCTTTCACTCAATAAAACACTCAGATTAAAAACAGTTAGGTGCCCCTACTGGGCAGGGAGTCAGAGGTAGTCCGGCGGATGCTCGCCCCACCACCGCGCATGCGCCGACTACTACTTCCTCTGGCTCATTTATTGGCTAACACATGCAACTACCAAGAGCCTGAAGACCGAGCCTCTGTGGGGCGGAGAGGCCGGGTCAGTATCTAGGGAGGTAAGTATCAACTCTCTCGTGAAAAAAGAAATCCTAGATTTCGTTTATTTCACATCAAGAGTATACTTACCTCCCTAATACTTTTGATATTGCCAGAATTCGAAAGTGAATCTGGCGGGAGGGAGGCGAGGTCAAAAGACCAGCTCTTCCCTATACGCTTTCAAGCGTTTAAGGCACTTATGACGTCTGAAACTGTGTGAAAACACAGTCAGGATTTGATAAACCATCGGATAACACAACCGATGCCTGAGAGATGACCGATTTGTCATATGCGCTCCCCCCCTCCCTTGGGAGGAAGATTAAATGACCTCAATGTCCTACACGCTCTCTTCGTACTAGTGCTAAGTACTATAGGACAGAGACGAAAAGGCTCCATTTTCGTATACTCTCTCTAAAGAACCACAACCCACATAAACCATCACCATATTAATAACACTGGGTAACGTGACAATACAAAACAATGAACAACACATGAACAAGACTGACCTTGTTGTACTAGGAAGCTGTCATCATGAATCCAGTAGAGAAGGATGATACAGTCCCGACAAGTGGTTGTCACCGTCGCTGAATGGCGAAGTATATAAGCAATGCGGAGGCACTCTTCACAAACATAAAGCGGTTATTGTTTCAAAATCGACAAGGCGAGAGGGTTAGAGGTGTCACGGAGGTAATGGTCTGTAAAACTTGACTCACAGTGCCACTGAGCCACTGACATAATATCATCCACAGGGACCCCATTAAACAGGGCAGTGGATGTCACGACACCGCGGACACTGTGAGCCTTGGCCACGTCAACCTGTCGCCCGGTGGCGGATTTGTGACAAAATTGAATACATTCCACAATCCACCTAGAAATGGTGTCCTTAGACGCCCTACCATGGGGTTCAATATATGACAACCATAACGCTGACTGGTCGGTACGCCACTCCGAAGTACGCTGTTTGTACCGGAGCAGCGCCCGTACGGGGCACCATACTTTAGAATTAGGATCATATCTAGTTAAAGATGGCAAAAAAATAGGCTGACCTGGATATTTCAATGACTGATTTTTAGACAAGAAATTAATCCTAGGTAGAAGCTTAAGGCCTTCCCCTGTAACCACAAAACGGTCAACCTCGGCTGATAAGGCGTGAATTTCACTCCTACGCCTCGCCGAGGCCGCAGCAATTAAAAATACAGTTTTAAGAGTTAACATTTTCATAGAAATGGAACTAAGTGGTTCAAAAGGCTTATCACCTAGTACCTGGAGCACCAGTGATAAACTCCAAGACGGAATCAGTGGAGGATTCCTTGGTCTTAGATTGCCCATGCCTTTAATTAATACATTTAATGTACTTACTTCATCATTCCCCCTATTAGCCAAGCAAGGAATAACAGTCATTAAAGCTGACTTATAACCAGCAATAGAGTTAGGCTTGAGGCTATAGGCATCATATAGGTGACAGAGGAAATCAGCCACTACCTGAATAGATGATTCCATTGGATCAATACATCTTTTTGAGCACCATTCTGCAAATCTGTTGATTTTATAATTATATGCTCTGGAGGTTGACCCCCTCCTGGCTTTGGCCATAAACATGGCCGCTTGCTCAGAAAAGCCCTCCTTAATTCTAGATTCCTTGACAACATCCACGCAGTCAATCGGAACATTGACGGATTGTCGTGAAGGGCCTTGCCCTGGAAGATAAGGTTGTCCATCAGAGGCAGCGGAACCGGATTGCAGACCAGAAGGTCCAGCAGATCCGTATACCACGATCGGCGTGGCCAATCCGGGGCGATCAGAAGCACTTGGCACTCCTGCTGCCTGATTTTCTGAAGCACCTTTGGAATCAGGATTGCTGGGGGGAATGCGTATGCATACATTCCCTCCCAGCTGATAGCTAACGCATCTGTTGCGAAAGCGCTTGGGTCTGGAATCGGAGAGACGTACGTCGTCATCTTCGCATTCTTCTTCATTGCGAACAAATCTATGTTGGGTTTCCCCCAATGGTCGAACAGACGATCCGCCACACATTGATTTAGTTGCCATTCCGTGGGTAAAACACTCATCCTTCGGCTCAATGAGTCTGCTAGCAGATTTAACCTCCCCGGAATATGAACTGCCTTCAAGGTGATCCCATGATCCAGGCACCAACAAAGCAGTTTCCATGTCATCATACAGAGACTGGGCGACTTCGTTCCGCCCTGGCGGTTTATGTAAGTCACTACTGTCGAGTTGTCTGAACGAATCAGAACAATCTTGCCCTGAACATTCTTTAAGAAATGTTCCAGGCCCAGGACTACTGCTCTTAGCTCTAGTAGATTGATATGTTCCTTGGACTGATCCAGATCCCAAAGCCCTGATACTGTGGACTCTTCCAGACAAGCTCCCCACCCCTCCATCGATGCATCTGTATACACAGTCACCTGAGGGTGGGGAGGGGTTAGCAAAACCCCCGGCAAGAGATTCTCTGTATTCAACCACCATTGCAGGTGGTGAATCAGAGGCGCCAACACTGACACATTCGAGTCCAGCGAACCTGAACTCTGGGTCCACTGTGTCATGAGAAACAACTGGATCGGGCGCCTGCGCAAGGCGGCCTGCGGAATGACTGGTTCCAAAGAAACCATCAAGCCCAGCATTCTCAAGTAAACCCGTGCCAGGACATGACGACTGTCGCACACCGACTGTATTACCGAGATGAGTATTTGAACCCTCTCCTGAGTGGGGTACACATACCCCGTCTCCAGATCGAAGAACATGCCCAGGTAAACAAACTTCTGGGATGGAGTTAGCTCTGATTTCGGGAAATTGATCATCCAGCCCAAGTCCGAGAGAGTTTTCAAAACAATCTCCAGATTGGCTGACAACGATTCCCGGGTGTGTGCTTTCAACAGCCAGTCGTCTATGTACGTGTGGACTGCTATGCTTCTCCTGCGGAGGTATGCAGTGATCGCGAGAACCACACGGGTGAAGACCCGAGGAGCCGTGGAAATCCCGAAGGGTAACACCCTGAATTCCCACCGCCGGCCCTGAAATGCAAATCTCAGGAATCGACGGAAACTCCTCTCTATGGGAATGTGGAAATAAGCATCCTTCAAATCTATTGACGCTGTCCACATTCCTCGCTCTAACCCCGCCAACACCGAGCGCACAGTCTCCATCTTGAAACTGGGCGTCTCTATGAACTTGTTCAATGGCTTGAGGTTGAGAATCGGCCTCCACCCTCCGGTGTTTTTTGTTACTAAGAACAGGGTTGAATAGAAGCCCGGGCACCTCTGTGCCGGCTGAATGGCTTCTTTTAGTATGAGGGAATTTATTTCCTCCTCTATACACAACCTCTGATCCGGATCCCGTGGAATAGGAGTCCAGATCGGCGCGAGAGACAGTCGCGATGGCGGGCCTGTCACCCAGTCGGGACGATACCCGACTGAAAGCCATCGCAAGACTAAACGGTCCTGAGTCAACCGTTTCCACTCTGGCAAGTGGGCGGCCAAACGGCCGCCCACCGGTCCACCTAGGGATAGAGGTGGACATAAGGAGGGCCAGAGTGGCACTGTTCTCTCGGCGTGAAACACTGGCGTGGTTCCCACCGCGGTAACCAGGCCATCAGGCCCGATTACCGCGACCAGATCCCCACGGTGCGCGGGCGGCTGTCTGGCTGGGTGCGGCTGGGGAGCCTGCGCCCCCCTCGCTGCTGGCCGAATCGCCCGTGGCCTAGGCCTACGTTGCGACGGTGGCTGGCCTCTGACCTGGCCAGCACCACCTCGAGCCTGCAGAGGACGATACGCAGGGGGCGCCGCGCGAACACGCTCCCGCCGGAGCACCTCAAATTGTTCACGCAGCGCCCTCTGGTTGTTAACCAGAGTGACCGTCTCCTGGAGGTGCCTGCATCCCTCACCTCCAAAGAGACCAGGACCTGTCATAGGCGTCCGCAGCAGCCTATTATACAGGTCCTGGGACGGGCACAGATTGTCAAGCGCAAACGTGCGCCTCGCCCGGACACTTCTGGTCACCGCCCGCGTCAAACAGTCCAAAGCCAGGTTGATACCATCCTGGATGGCTCTCTGGACTGTTACCGGGCTTGGCTGGCGTGATGCGGAGGCCGCTACCACCCCCTGTAGCAGCTGGGAGATGTGGGACAGAGCGGCAATCGACGCCCTCCCACTCTCCTCCGCATCACGCAGCGCGGCATTCGCCGAACGCAACGCGTTCGAGCACAAGACTCCCGTGTCAGAACGGGAGCCCGGCCGCGCATCTTCGCCTAAAGCCGCGCGATCATCAACGCTTGGCTTCGGCACCACACCGTACCGCTGGTAATCCAGGGGCACGATGCGGCAACGCTTCGCCACCTCGCGAGGGGCCTTCGCGAGACGTCCATTAACCTTAATGGACGCCTCCGCCGCTTCGAACATGTCCACGACATGCTCAGCCAGCGGCAGAGATGGCATAGCGGTAGCCGCCGGCCTACCAGCTAACCACGGCCTATGGTCACGCTGGCTAGCCGGCAGCTCCACGGGTAGATCGGGCCGAACACTTACCAGCCACTGGCAAGCGTCCGACCAATCCTCCTCCGTGGCTAACTGCGAGCGCTCTACTAGACGAGGGCCTTCGTCTTCCTCCAGAGCACTCGCAGTTGACGTCGACGGCGGATAAGCTGATACCCCTGGCAAGCCTGGAAAAGCATGCGGGCCCGAGAGAGCAGGCATGCTAAACTCCGCGGCTTGACCAGGAGCAGGCGCCGTGGCAGAGCGTGGGGTAAACACCGCTCTACCACGGGTCTGACCAGAACCAGCAACACCATCGGCAAGCCGAGGTATGCGGTATCCGTGGTCAACAGCTCCGCCCGGGGACACCTTCTGGACCGTGAAATCTACTCCTGCGTGAGTAGAACCATGGAACACGTCGCCTGCATTCCCCGCGAGGGGTGCACAGACGTCGTATTCCATGGCCACGTCCTCAGAAGGCGACCCTAGCAGGAGATCCTCTTCCTCCTGGCCAGAAAGATTAGACTCCGGGTCAGCAAAGAGAGCTAACCCGGACTGGCCAGGAAAGGTGCCATAGGAGGCTTTGACACCTTCGGCGCGCGGATACCCGGGGTCTGATGAGCAGACCGCGGGTCCCAGCAACAACCGTTGTCCACGGCCCCTCGGCGCGGCGCCATGCCTGCTGCCAGGGCCTTGGACTGCCCCCAACAAAGGGGCCACCTCTGAATCCACAAACGGACCGGACCTAAAGAGACCGGATTCAGAGGCGGGGATCACCTGCTCGTAAGCAGATGCCGAGGACAACAAAGGAGCTGGCCCAGGGAGCATGCCGCGAAGCAACTCTGGGACCAGATCCTTTATTGTCCTCTGCATCTCTTGCAACATTTCGGACCTGAAGGCCTCCATATCCACCGCGGATGAGGCCTTCTTCTTACCCTTCTTACAACCTTTCTCCTTCTTCTTCCTCTCTTCCTCCATCACCTTCTCCCTTGCCTGCAATGAGAGAAAATCAGACATTAGATCTCCCCCCCACTGCTTACATACGTCGCACTTCAGCAACGGTCCACAGGGACTGCAGCTGAAGCACAAGTGCGGAACGAAGCGGTTTTTCAGAAACCTCCCGCAGGACGGGCAACCAGGTCTCTGAAACAGGACAAAGGACAGGGACAATGAGCAAGATAGTTAAGGTTAGCGAACTCAAAACCAACTAAAAAGAGAGGGACAGGATCCTCAAGATCGCAAATCAAGAAGAACCAGCCTTGGACAAAACGTTAATTGTTAATAAAGGCCAAGGCCGATTATGACGTCATCACTCCCGTGACCAAAATAATCGATCCGCAACAAGCACCAAGTGCAAGAACGAATTGTATAAGAAAACCGGAACATTCCCGTTGAATTGGCATTTCGAGTACACAACAATCAGATATACAGAGATAACTCCTTCCAATTCTAGCATTGGCAAAAAAGGTAATTATCTCCCCTTTTGTTTACTTTTTTCAATAATTAGATACCTGACACTTGTACAGACAAACCATCCAACGTGATGAACCGGAGAACTCCACCATAGTACGCCTCTACATTCTCTCCACCTAAGGGGAAGGAATTGGATCAAGAGGGCAAAGTGAGAAGACCTTTATAACAGGCCTCCAACTCACTGAACATAGATTTTTGGTTAGATAACCTAACAGTATTAGTAGGAAATGGAACCGTGGTGGAGAGAAAAGATATCCTCTTGTGCCGAGAAGTCCATCAAAGCTTCTATGTGATACCTGTGGACAAAAACACAAAGAGAAATGAGACTTATGAAGCACCATGTTGTAAAAAACCAACATAAACAGGCGCTAATCACGGTAAGCGCGAGTCCCGGAAATACATTAAACCGGGACAAAACACGCTAGCATATCAAAGAAATCACCTGATAAAGAGATCCCGCTCCTTCCAAAGGCGAATCCTCCCTTTCCGACATGCTTCCAACGTACAAGAATCGTCAAATTTGAGTAAAAAACAAGGTAACGCGCAGAAAAGTATAGGTAACACAAAACCGCATGTAACCCTTTGCCAATAAATGAGCAAAGAGGAAGTAGTAGTCGGCGCATGCGCGGTGGTGGGGCGAGCATCCGCCGGACTACCTCTGACTCCCTGCCCAGTAGGGGCACCTAACTGTTTTTAATCTGAGTGTTTTATTGAGTGAAAGCCGATATTTAGCAATATCAAAAGTATTAGGGAGGTAAGTATACTCTTGATGTGAAAGTTAATTTATCGATCACAAAACAAAATTGGCACCGATGAACAGATGGAAGAAAACCATGTGCGTGTATGCACTGTGCATGCAATGTATATATGAATGCATATGTCTGGGGCAGGACATACATTTAGATCATCATAATGGTATCCAACAGAATGGGTCATAGAACATGACAATGGTGTCCAAGCGAGCGGGACTTTGATTATAACGGTATCTATCGATTAGTGTTAGGATGAGGAAAATGTAAAAGAATGCTCTTTTTCTACAATCTGTTCCTGAATAAAGAAGATAGTTTATAGAAAGATACTGCAACAATCACATAACCTAACAAAGGGTGATAAGCAAATAAACACAAACGTTAGCACAACAACAACAACAACAACGAGGCCCAAGAGCCTGTGACGCCAACCGGGACCATTACATGTAGCATTTGAACCATTTGAAATTAAATAGATATTATGGATAATTTTCAGAAAATCCAAGATGGGCACAAAAAACAAAATTGACCCATTAAAATTCTGTATATAAGATCTGAAGCCTACCACCCTAGGGTTCTCCAGCTAAGTCTGGTTGAAATCGCCCAAGCAGCTAATGAGTACGGTTTTAAATGATTTGCTACCATTTTTCGGAAAATCCAAGATGGCTGCCCAGAAAATTGACCAATCAAAATTCTGTACACATGGACTGAAGCCTACCACTGTAGGATCCTTCCAGCCAGGTCTGGTTGAAATCGGCCAAGCAGTAATGAGGAGTAGCGTTTTAAATGATTTACCGCCTTTTTTTTTATAAAATTCAAGATGGGCGCCGAAAAGATTGACCATTCAAAATTTTTTATACATGTTCTGAAGCCTCCCTAGCCCCATAGGGTCCTTACAGCCCAATTTAGTTGAAATCAGTCAAGCGGATAATGAGTAGCGTTTTGACAATTTCCAGTAGATTTTTCGTATAATCTAAGATTTTCACTAAAAAAATTGATCAATCAAAATTCTGTATATTATATGTTCTGAAGCCCAGACCCATAGGGTCCTTCCAGCCAAATTAGGTTGAAAGCCGCCAAGTGGTTAATGAGGAGTAGCGTTTTTAAGCAAAAGTTGATGGACGGGCAGATGCCAGACAGATACCGGATGCCATGGCATAAGCTCACTTGGCCATTCTGGCCACGTGAGCTAACAACAACAACAACAACAACAACAACAACAATGATGTTCACATTATAAGATTAAGCACAACATACTTAGCTAACTCTCTTGCTTGGAACTTCCACTGCGTCTCTGGTTCCATAATCTCTACATGGTATCCATGTTCCAGGGCCTAAGAGCAGAATAACTATGCATTAGTGATAATGTGGACAAACCCATAGAAAGTTACATACAGGTATAAATATGCCTCATCAGTGCAATGTCAGTTAGAATTCTTTCACACATAGATGCGCATCATCAGCGTATGTAAGACCTCAGTGCAATGTCAGTTAGAATTCTTTCACACATAGATGCGCATCATCAGCGTATGTAAACCCTCAGTGCAATGTCAGTTAGAATTCTTTCACACATAGACGCGCATCATCAGCGTATGTAAGACCTCAGTGCAATGTCAGTTAGAATTCTTTCACACATAGACACGCGTCATCAGCGTATGTAAGACCTCAGTGCAATGTCAGTTAGAATTCTTTCACACATAGACACGCGTCATCAGCATATGTAAGACCTCAGTCCAATGTCAGTTAGAATTCTTTCACACATAGACACGCGTCATCAGCATATGTAAGACCTCAGTGCAATGTCAGTTAGAATTCTTTCACACATAGATACGCGTCATCAGCATATGTAAGACCTCAGTGCAATGTCAGTTAGAATTCTTTCACACATAGACACGCGTCATCAGCGTATGTAAGACCTCAGTGCAATGTCAAGTTAGAATTCTTTCACACATAGACACGTGCCATCAGCGTATGTAAGACCTCAGTCCAATGTCAGTTAGAATTCTTTCACACATAGACGCACGTCATCAGCGTATGTAAACCCTCAGTGCAATGTCAGTTAGAATTCTTTCACACATAGACACTCGTCATCAGCGTATGTAAGAACTCAGTGCAATGTTAGAATTTTTTCACACATAGACACGCCTCATCAGCATATGTAAGACCTCAGTGCAATGTCAGTTAGAATTTTTTCACACATAGACCCGCATCATCAGCGTATGTAAGACCTTGAGTTTTACACTAAGCCAGATCATCACCTATGTTGTTATTAACCCTTTCACTGACAAATACCTGAAAAAAGAAAATTGCTTATTATCTAAAACTTATTCTGTTGAATATTTTGAAATTAATTTGACTGGAAGCTGTTGCTACCTAAGGCAGCAAACCAGCAATGCCTTCCAGTCAAATTAATTTCAAAATATTCAACACTTCCTGTATGCCTTGGAAATGAGATATGGGGAATTCATCAGTAAAAGGATTTTCACACATAAATATGCGTCATCCGCGTATGTAAGAATACTTTTACATACTTTTACACACAAATATGCATCATCATCGCATAACATGTATACTTTCACACAAAAATATGTGGTATCATCGCATAATGTGTATACTTTTACACATAAATATGCGTCATCGGTGCATAACGTGCATACTTTTACAAATAAATATGTGTCATCATCGCATAATGTCTATACTTTTACACATAAATATGTGTCATCAGTGCATAACGTGTATACATTTACACATAAATATGCATCATCGGTGCATAATGTGTATAGTTTTACACATAAATGTGTCATCAGTGCATAATGTGTATACTTTTACACATAAATATGTGTCATCAGTGAATAACGTGTATACTTTTACAAATAAATATGCGTGTTTTCATACACATTCATTGTTCTCAACCACGTTCATCTTTCTCATACATTGGTTATACTTTCAACAATGTTGCTGAAAGATGTTGCTACCACAGACAGTAATAGCGTACAGCCACCCTGCTTTCACAATGGATACCAGTATTTACTACAATATCCATGAGATATTATTTTGTAAGCGGGTTAATTCTCTCGAAGTCAATAATCATATTTATCACTACTATTCACCATAACAATATAAGGCTCCATCTCCCATCTCTGTGTGTTCGTGTTGTCAATGATAATCGGGTTGATGTTCTTAGCCAGGGCTTTTTGTGCTGGAGAATAAAGCATATGTCCTTTAAAAAGAGAATGCATCAAAGCTATGTCCTTAACCCTTTAGCACTCATAGCAGCCAAAAATGCCTTCTGTAATGTTCTTGAGAAATGTCCATTTGTGAACCAAGAGAAGACATTTTTCGAAGATTTACCACTGGAATGACTGGCTCGATAACCGAGGCAGTCATTCCAGTGGTAAATTTTCAAAAATAGTCTTCTCTTTGTCTACAAATGGACATTTTCCATGAGAAAATTGAAATTTTCTTGACCATCATAACACAACAATCATTCACACGATGATGTCACTCACTGGTTCTCAGGGGAAATTGAAGCAAATGACTTTCTGCGTCGAAATTTCCCTATTAGGAATTTGAAAATATGCAAATAATAGATTTTATTTAATTTAAATTATACAAAAGCATCATTAGGTGCTCTGTGACCCCTTTCTGTTTGCATTCCCCTTCAAGTAACATCACTGGACAATCACTGGACAGGTGGAACAACTATTTGATATAATTCATAATCATGAGCATTATCCACATACGTTTAGATAAAACGGAGGTGATATTCCAATCGTCTCCATTTATAAGTTCATCCATTCATCTGTCTGTCCATCCAGCTATCTCCTCTGAAACTGTTCGGTGGAATTCAATCAAATTTGTTATGGGTGTTACCCATATGATTGCACACTACAAAACCATTCACATTAGGCTCCACCCCTAGGCTGTGGCAAGGGGGGGGGCAGGGTGGTGGGGGCAGAAATTTGGCAGAATTCAAATAAATGCGGTGTGATAGCTACCCATATAAATGCAGATTGCGAGACAATGTTTACATTAGGCTCTGCTGCCAGCATGATGGTGGGGTGTGGTTGGGGCAGAACATCAAAGTGTGTGAAAGCATTCAGAGTTGCATCAACTGCGCATTCGATTTGCTTTTTAAATAATCTTTTAAAACAAATAAGCACAAAATTCTAGTAAGTCTGCCATGATTGAGAGTTTGGGACAACCCCCCCCCCCCCTCCCCACACTCTCAACCCACCCCAGAACCCCCCCCCCCCCCCTCAACCACAAGTGGCGGAGCCTACTAAATACAAGTGTTCACTCAGCCAATTTTTTAAAAACATGGGGGGGGGGGGGGGGGATAAATATCCCCAGAGAATATTAGGTCTCAGAATTGTCATAGGAAAAGAGAATAAGATATTACAGGGTTCTCACAGGTTTTTAGAAATTGAATTCAAGGTCTTTTTAAGGATTTTAAAGGTCAACATAAATAATTTTCAAAGACTTTTTTTAATGTATGCGACCTTTGCATCCCTTTCTAGCCATCTGTTCCTCCAACATAATTCTTTATTATTACATTTTAATTACAACATTTTATAAGTTTATATATTTTTGCTTGTTCTACCATAGCCAGGTCAAGGCGTTTTCAAGGAAATTTTCAATTCCGGCTAAATTTAACATATTCAAGGCTTTCAAGGCCTTGAAAATGTAATATATTTTTTCAAGGACTTTCACGGTTGTGGGAACCCTGTATTATATTCTCACTATGTAGTAACAGTGCTGACCAGTAATCATTTACAAAATGTCTTTGCTGAAAGATATCGCTGGCTTAAACAACATGAACAACAACAACTTTCAGTATCAATATTTTCAGAATACAGTACAACTCATAAATAAGTTAACACGTTCGAAAGCAAACAGTTTTGAACAGTATGTAGGAAATCTTCTGTTAATATTTTGAAGTTTGAACATAATTGGATTGGAAGACATTGCTGCCTTAGGCATCAATGTCTTCCAATCTAATTATGCTCAAAACATTCAACAGTGCATTTTATTGTGTTTTGGATTCATGTTATTTCTGAGTTGTACTATAGCCACCAATCACTCTTCTAACGGAGATGATGAAATGCGGATGTTGGCGTGCGATAATGGCCCTTACATCTCTGCTTATTCCATGTATGGGCATCAGCCAGAAGCGCTCTCTCATAATCATAGTCCTGTCCCTGCATGAAATAATCATCTGATGCGAGAATGATGCCATCACCGACAAGCTCCCTGTAGGAACACGAGATACATAACAAGAGGTGCAATGGTCTTGATGCTCACCTAGACCATTACCTGTGATAATTATGTTTGTTGTCAATTGAAATGATTTGACTGTATTTTTAAGCCCGACACTTGGTGAGTTTCAGTCAGTTTTATACTGCCAAAATTTGTTTTATGTCGCTGAATAATATTCTCTGCCTGTGCCTCCTGACTGATGACACCGATGCCTAGGCTCTTAAATCCATAAAACGCAACCCTCGCACTGATCTTATTATTTCAACAGCAACAGGTTAAGATTCTAATTTCTAATCTCAGGATATTTCGTTTACATACATTAGGTTTTCAGCTCAATTTTTCCCTTTTATTGACATGGCATTAACTTAATTTATTTCTTCTTGATTTGATAGCGTTACTTCTGATTTTCATCTCACTTTACTATGTTTGTTTTAAGTATAGGCTAATTTGCCTTTTAGATTGAATTTCAGACTTTGCCCTCCCACAGATTCCACCCACCCCTCCCCTTCACACTCCAAACGAAACAACATCACAGCAACACACACACACACATGCCATGCAACAGTACATTAGGAGACAGCAACAATGACACATCCATCCTAAGCAGCAAATTTGTTTTTGTTTATTTTAGTTTTCAAAAAATATTATTTGTATCTATATGACACGGGGCCTATGGATGAAAAAACTACAAAAAAGCCTTGTTTTGATAAGCTGTTGCCATAATTGTATTGCATCGAGGTGACGGCAGAAATTTATGCCACCAGTTTTCTTTTATTTTGCATGATTATCATTTTACATGACTTTTCCATGACCTATGATGAAAAAATGCTGATTTTCTATGACTTTCCAGGCCTGGAATTTTAATTTTCAAATTCCACGACTTTCCATGAACAGTACGAACCATGCATAGCACGAGCAATCATCGACGGCAGACCCTTATACATTACCCATTTTTGTCATGTGCATCGTAAAAGTGATTTTTTTTTTTATCAAATTTCTTTTTATTTTCTACATTTATTTAAATCATGACTAATATTGTCAGATTTATCAACAATTTAGTGTACAGTTTATTAACTTTATTAAGTTTTGAGACAAATCAGACCAATAGTTTCAGAGACATCCGTGGATTCAGTCCCCGGTATTGGCACATTAAACAAGACCCGCTTAATGTTCCTGGCGCATTATAAAAGGATTCGCTCAGTACACAGAACTCAGAGTCAGCATTGCGTGAGTGCTTGGAATTTTATTGGGAGGGGATTAAGTATTGGTTTAGCATGACTGACCAGTTTTAACCTTTTAATGGTCAGATTTGATCAAGAAAATTTAAACATCTGTACATTGAATGTCCATTTACAGGCCAAGATAATACAATTTAAAAAAATTTATCACTGGAATGACTGGCTCGATTATCGAGCCAGTCATTCCAGTGATAAATTTTTAAAAATTGTATTCTCTTGGCCTGTAAATGGACATTCCACAAGACCATAACCGAGGCCAGTTTTGGCCGGTATGACCATTAAAGGGTTAACTATTGAACATTTCTGAAAACAGGTTACATCATGACCAATTGCTTATAATTCAATTTTAAAAGGGAAAGAGGACTTATCCTGGGCCAACATGACTCTGTTTAGGAGAAATATAGTATTTATAAATGGATCTATAAGCAAACTAGACTGCTGATGTTCATTGGAGAGTTGGAAGAATTTGAGACAGCCAATCAAAATAAAGAGTGGAATCCAATCAATCCATCCAGTCGTTGACAAGCCTTCCCATACTCGTCATTTAAGTCACTTGAGGACCAGGGAGACAATTCAACATGAGGCCCAAGAGCCTGTGACGCCCACCTGGACCATTAGCATTTGGGCCATTTGTATTTAAATAGATATTATGGATAGTTTTCAGAAAATCCAAGATGGTAAACAAAAAAAAAAAATTGACCAATCAAATTCTCATTTGATTTCTTGAAGCGTATCGTCATAGGATCGTTCCACTCAAGTTTGGCTGAAATTCAGGCATTGATGAAATAGTAGTAGCGATTTAAATGCTTCACAAAAAGCTATGGAAAATCCAAGCATTGTCAAGATGGGCATCGAAAAAATGTACCAATCAAATTCCTGTATACAACTTCGGAAGTATATGACCATAGGATCCTTCCAGTCAGGTTTCCTTGAAATCTGGCCATTGGTGAAGGAGTAGCATTTTCAATGATTTTGAAAATTCAAGGCGGCTACCAAAACAAGAGGTCCAAGGGAATGTGATGCTCACCTGGACCATTAGCATTTAAACCATTTGCATTTAAATAGACATGGATAATTTTAGAAAAATTCAAGACGGCCACAAAAGAAATTGACCAAATAAAATTATCATTCGGTATGTTGAAGCCTACCACCATAGAATCATTCTACACAAGTTTCGTTGAAATCACAACATTATTTAATCAGTAGCGTCTTAAATGGTTACGTAAAATTTTCAAAAAATTCATGATGGCCACCAAAGAAGCGACCAATCAAAATTCTGAATATAAGTTTCTAAGAGCCTACGACTAAGCATTTTGATAATTTGCAGGAAATTTTTCATAATGTCTAAGATTTTCTGCCAGAAAATCGACCAATAAAAATTCTGAATAGATGCTATGTAGCCCACCTACTAGGTTTTGAAATCTGACAAGCGCCTAATCAAGAGTAGCATTCTGACAATTTTCACCAAAGAAATGATCAATCAAAATTCTGTATACAGGTTCTAGCTTCCAGCTGAATTAAATTGAAATCCGGCAAGAGGTTAATGAGGAGTACCGGTAGTGCTTTGACAATTTTCACCAAAAACATTGATCAATCAAATTTCTGTATTTAAGATCTGAAGCCTCTTCCCATAGGGCCCTTCCATCTAAATTAGGTTCAAATCCGCCAAGTGCTTAATGAGCAGTAGCGTTTTGACAATTTCTGGTAAATTTTTAATAAAATCTCAGATTTTGACCCCAAAAATTGACCAATCAAAATTTTGTATACATTTTCCGAAGCCTCCACCTATAGGGTCCTCCCAGCAAAATCAAGTTGAAAGCCACTAAGCGCTAATGAGGAGTATCGTTTTGATCATTTCCGGTAAATTTTCCATACAATCTATGTTTTTAACCCAAAAAATTGCCAATCAAAATTCTCTATAGAATTTCTAAGGCCTACCCCCATAGGGGCCTTCCAGCCAAATTAGGATGAAATCCACCCAGCAGTTAATGCGGAGTAGCATTTTGACAATTTCCAGTACATTTTTCATAACATCTAAGTCTTTCACCCAAAAATTGACCAATGGAAATTCTGTATACATGTTCTGAAGCCTACCCCCATAGGGGCCTTCCAGCCAAATTAATTTGAAATTCGCCAAGCGGTTAAGGAGAAGTAGCATTTTAAAGCAAAAGTTGACGGGGAGACGACAGACAGACAGATGACAGACAGACAGACGACAGACAGACGGTCATCATAGCATAAGCTCACTTGGCTTTTCAGGCCAGCTGAGCTAATAAAGGTTTGAGCGCAGGAGAAAGGATTATCTCCCTTGGGAGATGAGGAACAGGTTATGTTTTCTTCCTAAAGGATTATCTCCCTCCAAATTAAAGAAGCAATTATTTTAACCCTTTAACACTCAAATCAGCCAAAAAGGGCTTCTGCAGGAGTCTTAAGAAATATCCATTTGCAGAACAAGTGAAGACGATTACTGAAAATTTACCACTGGAATGACTGTCTCGATATATGGGCTGTATATCAACATTTTCTATAGCAAAACTGAAATTTTCTTGAAAAAATTTGAGGGTTCAAGGGTTAAACAACGAGTGGTATATACAGTGAATATGGGAAGTGATAATAACGCTACACTCACTGAGCTAGGTAAGACTTGCCACTGCCAGCACATCCTCGGAGTATCACCAGCACACGCTTCTCACAGGCCAGCAGACTCTCAAGCTTCGCGTAATTACCGCGTTTCACATCAAGATTTCTCCGTGGTCTTCTCTGAGGACTTTTATGTGATGTTCCTGTGTTCTGGAGGGAATGCTGTAAAACATCGCTAAATGTCATACATTGTGGGAGTGGTTTCGACTGCCGATGATATAAATTACACCCTGGGTAATAATTAGAATTTTGTTGAGGAACTTGACGATGTTTGGAATTTGATTCCCTTTGCGGAACAACGGCATCACTTTCTGTGCTTGTGTTCTTCTTGTATGGTGAAAATGGTACAGGGGATCTTGACTGACATTTTGGTTTCAATGGTGAGCTGGCTGATGAAGATGAAACCGATGTTGATGATAACGATGATGGCGATGAAGTTAGTGAGCCAGCATTTAATTTTTCAAAACTCATACTGCCATAATTTGATGACGTAGCATTAAAGTTTGATTGAAATTGCTCGGAAGAAAAACTGTTTTGCGCTTGATTAGAGTGCATTGTATTCTGTAGTGGTGCATATCTTTGTGGGTCACTTTGCTGAGCTGGATATCTATGACGGGCACTCTCTCGTACTGGATATCTATGAGGGGCACTCTGTGGTGCTGGATATCTATAATGGGCACTCTGTGGTGATGCATATCTATGAGGGTTACTCTTTGGTGATGTATATCTATGAGGGGCACTCTGTTGTGATGTATATCTATGAGGGGAACTCTGTGGTGCTGCATGTAGGGAGCTCTGTGGTGATGTATATCTATGAGGGGATCTCTGTGGTGCTGGATTTCTATGTATGTAGCTATGGGGTGGTGTATATCTCCCCGGGGTACTGTGTGGGTGGGTATCAGTCTGAGATGAGCTGTTTACAATAGGCATTACATACTCATTTTCCAAACGCTGATTTCCTAAATAAGAAATATGTGGCTGCGCCGTGTCCTGTTCAGTGAAACTACGAGGAATAAACTCTTTAGAATTTGCTGATAATCTTGACGATTGTTCACTTTGGTGAGCACAAGTAGAGAAGTTCCAATCAAGTAGAGGACATAGATCCATAGAGACTTTATTATCAGAGTCAGGGCTCAATCTCTGTACAGACCCATTCACATTCACAGATAGAATTGAATCAGGAATATTTTCAAAGGAAAGACTTCTAACAATGTTGCTTCTTGAATCATATGTAATTGATTCTGTGATGATTTCAAATGACATGCTGCCCGAGTCAGTGGTTCTTGTGGCATCAGACATAGATAACAAACTACATGTACCTGCCTTAGTGGGTCTTGTGGCATCAGACATTGATAACAAACTACCGCCTTTAGCGGTTCTTGTGATGTCAGACATTGATAACAAACTACCTGCCTTAGTGGAAGTGGCATCAGACATTGATAACAAACTAAAGTCATCTTCAGAGTGCCAAATAGGTGGAGAATCCGGAGCAATATTCTCAGACACATGATGGTAAGGTAAGCTCTCAGTAGGAGTGTTACTTATTTCTAGCTGACAGTGCCTTCTGCTATCTAAACCATTACTCGTGCTACTAGCAGTCTCTTCACATGACTCTTGCTGGTCGTCTCTCTGAAACATATCATGTTCTGATGACAGTCTTAGATCTTCAAGACTACTATGCTCCTCACTTACATTTTCATGAAAATTCTGATGTTTCGGGGGAACTTTTATAGAGTTCTTACCTTGCTTTATATCATTATCGCTAGCAAGTTCACCTGATATGTCATCTAAATCAGTGTATGAATTTGAGCAATGTGTCGTCTGTTTGTCTGCCGAGTTGATGATCCTCTCTCGGAGCTCATACTCTGGCAATGCCACATCCTGGCAATCTTCCAGATCCGGGCGTCTATGCACAAAAGTAGACGTTTGATCGAATGGACCAGTACCATTGTCAGCATCACCATCACCACTATCAATGTTATGATCAAATTGGTTCCCTGCGTTTGTTTCTGTGGATGCATTCAGAGAATCCAGTCCATTGCTCGCTGTATCACAGACATCATCTATCAGTTTGAACAGTGTCTCAACTGCCAGAGTCTCTAATAATAATAATAATAATAATAATAATAATAATAATAATAATAATAATAAGAGGCCCAAAGAGCCTGCATCGCTCACTTGCAATCATTGGCCGCTGGCATGGACAAAATGAGATGACTACTGGAAAGATTTATTAAAATTGGCCCAGTTGTTAATAAGTAGTCTTTATGTTTTTTTCAGAAAATATAAGATGGCCGAAAGAGGCGCTAAATTTTTATTGATCCATGATGGCCATGGTTTTTTTACGTATGAACTTCCCATAGACAAATTTTAATGGTGTTTCGGCTCTAATCATATCTCCCAAATTTCGGCCCGATGCGTTCAGCGCTTCTGGAGAAGTCATTTTCACAAAAACTAGGTCATCCAAGATAGCCGCTGAACTATTTGGCCAATTATGTTCCCTTGAACAAACTTGGTTCAGCTTTTTCCATAGATAATATTTCATGAGTTTTGAATTGATGTGGTTTCGGAAATTAAAAAATATATTTCAAAAAATCGGCCAAATTGGCTGATCGGCTTCATTTGAACAAACTTGTATCCCTATCTGTCAAATATTTTCAGAAATCCAAGATGACCACTGGAAAATTGACCAATCAAAATTTGGCATACATGTTCTGATACCTACCACCATAGTATCCTTCCAGCCAAGTTTGTTTGAAATTGCCTGAACAGTTAATGAGGATTAGTGTATTAAATGATTTCCTGGCATTTTCGGAAAATTCAAGATGGGCGCCAAAAAAATAGACCAATCAAAATTCTGTACATATTTCTGAAGCATACAACTCTAGGGTCTTCCCAACCCAGTTTAATTTAAATCGGTCAAGTGGTTAATGAGGAGTAAGCTTTTAAAGATGTTGTGAGGACTAGATACCCGATCGCTCTGATTAACTTGACAATCATAATACAGATTCTCCTTTACCAGAAGAACAAAATGCTTTTTAAATTTTTGTAATCGGCCCAGCCAAAGCCGAGATAAGCATATAGCAACCACCTTGACAACCAAATGTTTTTAGCTATCTCGCTAGAGTTGTGACGTCACACCGGGATGACACCAATTCCTGTTACTCTAGATTATTATCTCCGGGAGCATAGCTATAGGCTCTCTACTGCTGCGCGTATTAGGCACCTATGCACCTATTCTTTGACAATTCATTGTTCACACAGGGACAATACATTGTTCGAGATGCACAAAGGTACAATAATATCGAATATGATGATATTTTTGTTGATTAAACTTAAAGAACAGACCTCATGGTCGCGGTGTCTGACATCACAATTCTAACATATAGGCCTGTTAGAGGTGACAGTAACATTGGCCAAAAGCTTATAGGTAAACAATTACATTCTAATCAGTAATCACGGGAAATTTCACATAGGACACACTGACACACTTATTGTAAATTTGTAATCTTCAGAAAACGTTGTAACTGCATGCTGTAGCCTATACATTTAGATATAAATAATAGTACAATTATAGCCATCGTCTCCCACCCACCTCAATCATCACACTCACATCCATCCATCCCAGATATTACGTAGTACACCCAGTCCTTTCAAGAATGGTAATTTTATCTGCAATTAGGCTTACCAGACTACAGAATATTTGTCACATGCATTGAAATATTGCCGATTTTCAACATTGTCCATAGTTTACCGTAGTCATAGGCCTATTATTATGCGAAAATACATGTAGCTATCCATGTAACCATTAAAAATGAGTAAATATCATAACAGACTTTTAAAAATCATGATTTTTTTTTCTTGAAGACTTAGCTTCAACATGACATAATTTATGTTATGGTAGGTGAAGTCTATCCTGTTAAACGCATGTTTTAAAATATGTTACCTACAGACAGAGAGATATTGACCCAGCTCACAGCGCCGTTCACGGTGTAACGTCACAGCAAGTGGTGATGTGATTCAGATTGAGGTGTCATTTAATCTTGTTATTTGGGCTGCCTAATATATTTTTCTCACTCCAAAGTGACGCTAGTGTGTTTAAATAGTGTAGTAGACCATAAAATTTATTGAAACTTGTTATCAACCGCAAGTCCTCGCAAGACCTTTAACTGATTTCAAAATTCAAGATGGCTGCTGGAAATATTGACCAATGAAAATTCATGTTAGAAGTATTGAAGCCTACCAGTATAGAATTTGTCTACCCAAGTTTCACCGAAGTTGAACCATTTGTGTTTGAGTAGCATTTTAAATGATTTCTGGAAAAGTTTCAGAAAATCTAAGATGACCGCCAGAAAGGTTGACCTATCAAAATTGTAAATAGAAGTTCTGGAGCCTACCACCATAGGATCCTTCCAGCCAAATTTGGTTGAAATCGGTCAAAGCATAAATGAGTGAGGAGTTTTGATTTGACAGACGGATGACAGACCGACGACGGACAGCCGCCATGGCATAAGCTCACTAAGGGCCAGGTGAGCTAATACTAACAAGAGGCCCAAGGGGCCTGTGTCGCTCACCTGGAGCACCATCAATTTTTGTCAAAATTGTTGGTGGGTGGTTTAGCAGTCTTTTAAATGAGTTGGTGGACATTTTTGCATGTGCAATATGGCCGCCAAACAGACTACATTTTGATTGTCCCACGGCGCCCATGTTTTTTTGATGGATCAACTTCCCTTGCACAAATTTTAATGGCCCAAATTTTGGCGTGACCCCTTCAGCGGCTCTGAAGGAGTCATTTTCGTGAAAAGCAGGTCATCCAAGATGGTCGTCGAACCATTTGGTAAATCAAGTCCTCTTGAACAAACTTGGATTACCTCATGGCCTAGATGAAGATTCTGCACGTGGTTTCGGAAAAGATTTATAAAGACATTTCCTGAAATTGGCCGAAATCCAAAATGGCCGCTGGGCAAATTGGCCGATCTGGTTCTTTGAACAAACTTGGATCCTTATGCCCTAAGGATGCTTCCTGCCAAATATAATTGAAATCAGCCTGGTAGTTCTGGAGAAGACATTTTAAATTTCCCATTGCTTAAGCATGGGAGCTTTTGATGAGAAAATTATGCAAGATGGCCGCCAAACTGTTTATCCGACAGTCTCGAAAATTGCAAATTTGAACTCAGAATACCAAAAAACATATATAGAACCAATTTTGGCCTCAAAATCCATCAAATAAAAAAATCCAATATGTCCGCCAAACATGCTACATTTTGATTGGCCCACGGCGGACATGTTTTTTGGCCCTTAGTCCCTAATCATATCTCCAAATTTTAGCCTGATCCATTCAGCAGTTCTGGAGAAGTCGTTTTCGGGAAAACTAGGTCATCCAAGATGGCTGTCGAACCATTTGGTCAATCAAGTTGTCTTGAACAAACTAGGCTTACCTCTTTGCCTAGATGAGGTTTCATAAGTTTTGAATCGATTCCCCAAGCCGTTTCGGAGAACACGATTTTTAAAGACATTTCTAAAAATCAGCCAAAATCAAAGATGGCCACCGGCCAAACCGGCCGATCAGCTTCGTTTGAACAAAATGAAATTTCTATCCCATAAGGATGCATCCTGCCAAATACAATTCAAATCGGCCCAGCAGTTCTCGAGAAGACATTTTAAATTTCCCATTGCTTTAGTATGGGAGCTTTTGGCGGGAAAATGATCCAAGATGGCTGCCAAACCGTTTTTTCCGACAGCTTTGAAAATTGCAAATTTGAGATCAGAATACCCAAAAACCTGTATAAAACGATTTTCGGCCTCAAAATCCATCAAAATAAAAAAATCCAATATGGCTGCCAAACACACTATATTTTGATTGGTCCACCGCGGCCATGTTTTTTGATGAATCAACTTCTCTTGAACAAATCTTAATCGCCCTTAGTTGCTAATTATATATCACAAATTTCGGCCTGATCGCTTCAGCGGTTCTGGGGAAGAAGTCGTTTTTGTGAAAATGAGGTCATCCAAGATGGCCGCTGAACCTATTCGTCAATCAAGTTCCCTTGAACAAACTTGATTCAGCGCTTACCCTAGATCATAATTCGTGAGTTTTGAATCAATCCCTCAATTGGTTCGGGAGAAGAAGATTTTTAAAGACATTTCTAAAAATCGGACAAAATCCAAGAGGGTCGCCGGCCAAATTGGCCGATCGGGTTCATTTGAACAAACTTGAGACGCTATGCCTTAGGGATGATTCATGCCAAATATAATTTAAATCGGCCCAGTAGTTCTCGAGAAGATATTTTTAATTTACCATTGCTTTAGTATGGGAGCTTTTGGTGGGAAAATGATCCAAGATGGCCGCCAAACCGTTTATCCGACAGTTTTGAAAATTGCAAATTTGAGATCAGAATACCCAAAAACTGATATAAACCCAATTTCGGCCTCAAAATCCATCAAATAAAAAAATCCAATATGGCTGCCAACATGCTATATTTTGATTGGCCCACGATGGCCATGTTTTTCGACGGATCGACTTCTCTTGAACAAATTTTATTGGCCCTTAGTCCCTAATCATATCTGCCAAATTTCGGCCTGATCCCTTCAGCGGTTCTGGAGAAGTTATTTTCGCTAAAACTAGGTCAACCAAGATGGGCGCCAAATTATTTGACCAATTAAGTTCCCTTGAACAAATTTGATTGAGCTCTTGCCCTAGATCATATTTCATCAGGTTTCCTTCAATCCCTCAAGCGGTTTCGGAGAAGATTTTTAAAGACGTTTCTAAAAATCGGCCAAAATCCAAGATGGCTACCGGCCTAATGGGCCGATTGGCTTCATTTGAACAAACTTGGATCCCTATGCCCTAAGGATGTGTCCTGCCAAATATAATTGGAATTGGCCCAGCGGTTCTTGAGAAGAAGTCGTTTAAAGGAAAAGTTGATGGACGGACGGACGAGACACACAATGTACGGTTGCCACAACATAAGCTCACTTGGCCTTTCAGGCCAGGTGAGCTAATAATATTTCCCAAATTTGGGCCTGATCCATTCAGTGGTTCTTGAGAAGTCGTTTTCGTGAAAAGTAGGTCATCCAAAATGGCCACCGGACCATATGGAGTATCAAGTTCCCTTGAACCAACTTGGTTCAGCTACACGCCTAGATGATATTCCATGAATTTTGAATCGATCCCCTGAGCGGTTTCGGAGAACATTTTCAAAGACATTTCTCAAAATCGGCCGACTTGGCAGACGGCCATCTTGGATTTTGTCCGACCGGCCCCGTTTGCACAAACTTGAATCCCTATACCCTAAGGATGCTTCCTGCCAAATATAATTAAAATTGGCCCAGTGGGTCTTGAGAAGAAGTTGTTTAAAGGAAAAGTTGACGGATGCCAGACGACGGACGGTCGCCATTGCGTATGTAACACTAGAATGCTCTTTATCAACAAGATGGCCAGCAAACCATTTATCTGCCAGTTTCGAAAATCACAAATTTGAGATCAGAATACACAAAAACACATATAAAAACAATTTCGGCCTAAAAATCCATCAAATAAAAAAATACAATTGAATGCATTGCATAAATCTGGTATTCACAAAAGTACTATTAGTAAACACTTGATTCTTTAAACAAATTATTAATGATTTTAGACATGTTCTGAATTTATTTCGAACATGTCTCTTGACTACCTGTATGTTTACTTTAACGACCGCTAGCTATAAAATGTAAATGAATTTGTATATTTGACATATAGAATGAGTGAGAGAAACAGTGAGAGACAGAGCTAGAGATAGAGGGATAGAATTAGATTGAGAGATAGAATTATACAGTCATACAGATAGATATAGAGATTCATAGACTTAGAGATAGTTTTCTACAGATAGATAATTAGTGTTTGTAACATTTACTATCACCAGTTGAACTTGAAGTAAAGTTTAGAATCATTAAACATTTAATATCAGTAATAAGTGAAGAACGAGCTTGCTTACTGTTTATTAAAGTGTCTTCACTCACCGTCTCATCCTGAAGTGTAGCAGAGCTATTTCCACCCAGCTAATCCCCTGTATTCAGAAATAGGTGGGAAATAGCCCTGTAACACAATCATAAATTTATTCATAAGCCTACACAATGGTAAATTGCGATCGTACGTGCACTGAACGGTGTAGGCCTACTTAACTATCGCTTAAAAAGTTGTGTACATGCATGTCTATCATCTATGCAAAATCTCTGCAGTCAATCCAGAAAGATAAGATATATATGCATTTGTAGAATTGTATTCCAAGAAGTGTGGGGGTGGGTTTGATTAAATATAGCCTAATTCACGCACACGAAATCCGATGTTACTGTCACCTCTAAAAGGCCTATACGTTAGAATTGTGATGTCAGGCACTGTGACCATGAGGTCTGTCCTTTAAGTTTAATCAACAAAAATATCATCAACTTCGATATTATTGAACCTTTGTGCATCTCGAACAATGTACTGTCCCTGTGTGAACAATGAATTGTCAAAGAATAGGTGCATAGGTACCTAATACGCGCAGCAGTAGAGAGCCTAGCTATGCTCCCCGAGATAATAATCTAGACTAATAGGAATTGGTGTCATCCCGGCGTGACATCACAACTCTAGCGCAATATCTAAAAACATTTGGTTGTCAAGGTGGTTGCTATATGCTTATCTCAGCTTTGGCTGGGCCGATTAGAAAAATTAAAAAAGCATTTTGTTCTTCTGGTAAAGGAAAATCTATATTATGATTGTCAAGTTAATCAGAGCGATCGGGTATCTAGTCCTCACAACATCTTTAAGCACCAAAGATAGACTCCAGGCTGGAATGACTACCGGTTGTCTCAGCCAGAGATTGCTCATTCCCTTCACCATCACATTTAACTGGGCAACCTCTGGACTATCCCTGTTGGCTAAACAAGGGATAACTGATGCCAAAGCTGACTTGTATCCAGCAACAGTGACAGGAGACAGACCTGTAAAGAACAGCTCACAGAGAAAATCTGAATAGTGGATTGAAAGGGATCAACAACCTTTCCTTCACACCACTCTGCAAATTTGTTAACCTTGTGGTTATATGACTTGACGGTTGACCTCCTTATCGCACTTGCGATGAAACTCGCAGCCTGTTGAGAAAAGCCTTCAAACATGGAACGTTGTTTGATAACATCCAAGCTGTCAATTTGAACATCTCGGGCCGCTCGTGTAGGAAGCGGCCCTTGGCCCGAGAGATCATGTTCTGAATCTCGGGCAGCTGCACTGGATTGTCCACCAGCAGATCCAGGAGATCCGTGAACCACGCACTGCTAGGCCAATATGGCGTTATTAGCAGGACCAGGCACGGCTCCTCCCTGATCTTCACCAAGATCTTCAGCACAAGAATGGTGGGTGGGTATGCGTTCACGTACATCCCTCTCCAGCTTATCGCCAGAGCATCTGTATCGACGGCATTTGAATCTGGAATTGGCGAGACATAAGTCATGATTTGAGCATTTTCCTTCATGGCGAACAAGTCCACGTTTGGTTTGCCACAATGCTCAAAGATCCTTTGAAGAACTGGAGGGTTGAGAGACCATTCTGTTGGCAGAATTCTCTGTCTGCGAGACAAAGAATCCACCAGAATGTTCAATCGCCCAGGAATGTGAGCCACTTTCAAAACAACTGAGTAATTCCTGCACCATTGAATCAAGTGCCACACCTTCATACACAGTGTTGGTGACCTGGTCCCTCCTTGGCGATTTATGTATGATACTACTGTCGAATTGTCCGACGTATCATTATCACCTTGCCCCTGACGTCTGGAAGAAACTTTTCCAGTGACAGTTCTACTGCCATCATTTCCAACACATTGATATGCAGCTGACTCTCTTGTAGAGTCCATGTGTCCGAAACCTGGTGTTCTCCCAGGCAGGCAGCCCCCCACCCCCCTCGCCCCTCCAGTGGAAGCAAAACTCCCACTAGGAGATTCTGACGCTCCATCCACCATACAAGATGCAACATTATTGGCTCCAAAACTGGTACCAGCTTTGACAGGCGTTCTGTTCTCTGCTTCCACAGAGACATCATATACAACTGGATAGGTCTTCACATTAGAGCAGTGTACAGGATTACCTGCTCCATGGAGACCATCATGCCCAGCATCTGAAGAAACCTCCTCGCCTGAATGTGGTTTCCCAATCGAAAACTCTTAAGGATGGCTAACAGAGACACCATTCTGGGCTGACGGGTAAACCCTGCCTTCCTCAAGATCGAATCGCATCCACAAATAAACGAAGTGCTGAGTGGGCGTCAACTCGGATTTCTCACTGTTGACTATCCAGCCTAGATCTGAAAATAACTTCAGAGTCAGAGCAGTATCCACTCCTAACCTGGCCACCTTGATAAGCCAATCGTCTATGTAGGTGTGAAGTGCCACGTTCTCTCTTCTGAGAAACGCTGTCACCGCTAGAACCACTGGTGAAACCCCTTGGGGCTGTCGACAGGCTGAATGGGAGAACTACAAACTTGCAAACATGATTCTGAAATGCGAATCTCAGAAACCTGTGACAACCACTGTTCATTCAAATGTGGAAATATGTATCTTTCAGATCGATTGACACACACCACATTCCTTTCCTCAATCCTGCCATTACCGATCTCAGAGTTTCCATCTAGAACCGAGGCGTATGGATAAACCAATTCAATGGTCTCCACCGCCCTGTGCTCTTGGGGACAAGGAACATGTTTGAATAGAAGCCTGGAGTGCTCTGGTTTGCTGGTTTTATGGCTCCCTTCAGAAGCAAACCTGACACTTCGCTTTGAATGGCTTCTAACTTGTCTGTCTCCCTTGGTACGGGAGTCCCGACAGGTGCCAAAGAGAGATTTTGTGGCGGGAAATCCCACCATCCCAAGACCAGCCTGTCTGACGTCACACTCGCCAAGTCTCAACGAAATGCATGAGGCTTCCACCAACTATAGGTGCATTAACGCCTAATGTGAGTGTCCCCCCCCCCCCCCCCCGTCTGGCGCCGTCCAGACAGATACAAAGGGAGTTATCATACCCTCAAGTACGATCCGCTCCCTTTTTTCTGCCCTTAGAGGACCTCCCTTTTCCCTTGCCATTACACCTCTCAGGCGATCAGGGCCACCACTAGGGTGGCCGGGGCCTCCACAACCTTCCTCACCTTCTTAGCCGCAGGCGGCTGAGACGGCCCATCAAGAGGAGGAGGAGTTGGCTTGGTTTTCACCTTGCTCTTACGCTTCTTCTACCTCTTGGAGGAAGGCTGAGCAGCTAGCAGTTTCGCTACAGCCCCTAGTGCATTGACGCACTAGCTCTAGCTGAAGATTCACCGCTGACCGACTTTGCGCGATGTTGGCCGTGTCTTCTAGGATGGCCCGCGCTTGCCACTGAAGATGCTAAGGCCATTCAGGGGCGTTCCAAGCAAACGCTCCTTGACAGCCATAGCCGGACGCATATGGTCAAGGACCATCTGCCTCCTAGACTTGGTCACAAATGCGCCTGCACCCTGGCCAGTGTGTCCATCGACAGCACAAGGCCGTCGTTGATGCATGAAAGCGCAGCATGTGGCACAGGGTGGCCTGCCCCAGCTTCAGCCCACACCGGCTTAAGCAAGCGATAAGAGTGATTGACAGCTTTCATAGCTGCCCTCAACCCCTCATCGCACAGGGACAGGACTTCTTCACTGTGTGCTTGGCTCTTTTCCACAAGTGCCTGAGCAGGGCCACCCGCCCCTGCCCTCTGGATGCCAAGAACCACAAAGGTCATTCTCAGACCGTTAATGGTATATTTAAGAATTAATTTCAAAATTATACTACTCAAACGAACGCCAAATGATATGAGAAGGAACAACATAATGAATTAACACTGCTGCTGTAGAACACAGTAAGGCTGCAGAACACACATCTTAATCAAGAATTTTGAAATCAACAATCAATACAAACAGATCCTGATTACACGCAAAACTTGACATAATTCAAAAGTTTCTGGTACAAAAACGAACACAGCTACCAAGAATAAGATGCGCGAATTAATGAAACATTTCCTTCACCAAATAATCCGAGCAATAAAAGGGTGTGACGTCATGCACTCGGACCACACGGAAGAACGACGTAAGCCAATCTTAGTGTTAAAAAAATGTAGACAAATACCTAAAGTTTCATAGTACTGCCCGATTGCCGTTGGGATTTAAAGGAGGCGATCTTATCTGGCATATTTCGTTGTAACCACACGTCCCAGTTCAGGGTTCAGAAAATGAGACATGCAACACACAAAATTTCAGAGCCATAAGTCTCCATATAACTAGAGAAATAATAATAAAGAATACGACCTGAGGTTCAGTGGCGCCTTCCATTATTAGTCCAGTAATCCAGTAGTACAGAAACATCAGAAAGCACAGGGAAAAACACAAAGAAAACTCTAACATTTCTCTTAAGACAAAAAGCTTGTATTCTCTTGTTGCTATGCAAACAAGAATGGGCGGGTACCCAGTTGTTGGGAACCGGGTACCCGGTTCCAGGAGCCGGTAGAGCTTTCTAAATCTAGATTCCTAGAGCACAGCTTCAGTAGAGCTGTATTATCAATAAGTAATGTAAAGGTAAGTATTGTTCAAAGGAGAATGGCTTCGTGTGAATGATTATTTTGGTATGACGTCATCATGTGAATGATTGTTGTGGGCATAATGTCATCGTGAATGATTGTTGTAGCATGACATCATCTGGTGAATGTCTGTTGTGGTATGACGTCATTGTGTGATTGATTGTTGTGTCATGACATCATCTCGTGAATGACTGTTGTGGTACGACATCATCATGAGAATGATTATTGTGGTATGACATCATCATATGCATGAAGATATTTCATATATTTATTTTATTTACATTGTAGAAACCAAAATAAGGATGTTGTTTATCATTCAGAGTGAAGGAAATGGCTTCTCAGTGCATCTATTTTTCACACCTTTTGGGAGAGCGACAGCCCCTCTACCAGCCTTTCCCCTGATAGGACAAACTTGCCCCTGTCAATCAATCCATAAACAGCAACACTCACAAACGGCAACATGTTATAATCCTAAGTTGTTGACTCAGGATTCCATTTTATACATGTACAGTACACTACATTTTTAGCTTCTTTATTCCTGTTTTGTTGTTTAGTTAATCACATGGCATATTGTTTATTTATCTTCCTAATTAAGGTGTTTACTTTTTGGTTTCATTGCTTAATAGTTTTTATTTCAAAGACTTTTGCCTAATTTCCATTTTTTTAAATTTAATTTCACAGATTGACCATGGCACCCTCATCCCACCTCCGAGAGAAATACAGTAATTCCCCCTCCTACTCCTCCTCTTTTACACAGCATACAACACCTACATTCCCCAACAACAGTGCATTAGGCAGCGACAAGCATACATCCCTACATCTGCCAACAACAGTGCATTAGGCAGCAACAGGCAAGGCATACATCCCAACATTCACCAACAACAGTGCATTAGGCAGCAACAGACAATGCATACATCCCTACATCCGCCAACAACAGTGCATTAGGCAGCAACAGACAATGCATACATCCCTACAGTCACCAACAACAGCGCATTAGGCAGCAACAGACAATGCATACATGTACATCACTACATTCACCAACAACAGTGCATTAGGCAGCAACAGACAATGCGTACATCCCTACATCTGCCAACAACAGTGCATTAGGCAGCAACAGACAATGCATACATCCCTACACCTGCCAACAACAGTGCATTAGGCAGCAACAGGCAATGCATACATCCCTATATTCACCAACAACAGTGCATTAGGCAGCAACAGGCAATGCACACATCCCTACATCCGCTAACAAGTGCATTAGGCAGCAACAGACAATGCATACATCCCTACATTCACCAACAACAGTGCATTAGGCAGCAACAGGCAATGCATACATCCCTACAGTCACCAACAACAGTGCATTAGGCAGCAACAGGCAAGGCATACATCCCTACATTCATCAACAACAGTGCATTAGGCAGCAACAGGCAATGCATACATCTCTAGCAACATCCTCTTGTGAGTCATGGAGAAATACATCTAGATGTAAGCTAGACTTGCGCTATTATTGCTTTGACTGATCACAATCAATTATTTAAGAATAATCGCGATTACTCGATTAATCAGCCTGGCATAGAACCAAAAAACATATCAATGATGAAACTGCAGTGGCATTGAGAAAAGTCAATTTGCATACCAAGAGAAGACTATTTTTGACAATGTATCACTGGAATGCCCGGCTCGATTCTCGAGCCAGTCATTTCAGTGTTACATTTTCAAAAATGGTCTTCTCTTAGCATGCAAATGGACATAGAATCAACTGAACAAAATATCAATTTTCGTAACCAATCGCATTAAAATGTAATAAAAGTTATGATTTCAAATAATTTATGCAGTAGTAATTATTCACGATTATTGTATTATATAATTTTTAATAATATAAATTCAGAATTTAAGAAACAATCGTGATTTTCGATTTAAGCACATAATCGCGCAAGTCAAGGATAAGCGGCCAGTAAACAAAGACCAACAACAACAAATTTAATTTGCAATAAAAATCTCTGGTTTGTATTGAATCGCATATAGGCCAGTGGTCAAACACATCTATTTCATACATGTGTCACGGTATCAAATAAATGGCACCATTTTTTTTTTTTTTGGTCAAATAAATGGCATCATTTATTTTAAGACAAGCTCATTGGTCCTTGTGACATGCATGAAATAGATGCATTCATGTAGTTGTACGTTTCATTGACGGCGATCCGATTTACTACAAAATAAGTTTATCTATATTGCAATACAACAAGTGCATTAAAAATAATACGGTGATTGCAATCTAATTGTAAAGTGGTATCTACACTTCTAGTTAGTCAATTCCCAAAGATGAAAAAATCCTCCCAGATTGATTTTAAGTCTATCATGTCCATTTCTTTTTAACCAATTTATGAGAACTTTAACTAATTTCATAATGGGATCTTTAACCCTTTCACACTCATATCAGTCAAAAACAGCTTCTGCAGTGGTCTCGAGAAATGTTGATTTGCAGACAAAGAGAAGACTATTTTTGACAATTTACCACTAGAATGACTGGCTCGATAACCTGGCTCGATAACCGAGCAAGTCATTACAGTGGTAAATTTTCAAAAATAATCTCTTGGTCTGCAACTGGACATTTTCAATGAGAAAATTTAAATTTTCTTGAACAAATTCGAGGGTTAAAAGGGTAATGGTCACATCTGATCAAGAAAAGTTTACTACTATTAATAGCTGCCTATTGAATGTCCATTTACAGGCCAAGAGAATAAAAAATCATTAAATTTATCACTGAAATGACTGGCTCGGTTATCGAGCCAGTCATTCCAGTGGTAAATTTTCAAAAATTGCAGTCTCATGGGCTGTAAATAGACATGCCACAAGACCATAACAGAGGCTGGTTTTGGCCGGACTGACCATTAAAGGGTTATGGTTTGATGTGATGTATGGTTGGACATGAGCTGAATTGGCCAACAAAAAGAAATAATCAATGAAGTTTTTACATAAGCTTTCTGAAGCCTACCACCATAGGGGTCTTTCACCCAAAATTTGGTTGAAATCGTCCAAACATTTCATGAACAGTCAACTTTTATCCAATTTCCTGGATATTTCCAGAAATGCAAGATGGCCACCAAAGACAGTGACCAATAAAATTTATGTATATACATTTTCTGAAGCCTACGATGCTAGGATTGATCCAACAATGCTTGGGTGGAATCAAACTAGCGGTTAATTTAGCAGTAGCCTTTTAACCGATTTTCTGGACATTTTTTGAAATTCAAGATGTCCACCAGAAGGATTGAATAATCAAATTTCTGTATTTATCAATAATCTTACCCTTCCACGCGGTATCGATAAGAACAATTTCGATAACTTCCGGGTCAATTTGACCTTTAAACATCTCACAGAGTGACTGCAGAAGCTGGCGTCGTGTATGTGACAGCTGGTGCTCCTGATGCGGCTTCATCACTGGAGAAACAGTAAAAAAATTATCAAACTTTAAGTGAATTAACCCTTTAACCCTCGAATTTGGTCAAGCAAATTTCAATTTTCTCACAGAAAATGTCCATTTGCAGACCAAGAGAAGAAAATTTATCACTGGAATTACTGGCTCTTGGTCTGCAAATGGACATTTGTCAAGACCACTTCAGAGGCCGTTTTTGGCTGACATACGGGTTAATGGGTTAACACTCAAACCAGGCAAACCAGCTTCTGTAGCGGTGGTCTTGATAGTCTGTTTGCTGAACAAGAGAAGACTATTTTTGAAAATTTACCACTAGAATGACTGTCATTCTGGCAATAAATTTTCAAAAATAGTTTTCTCTTGGTTTGCGAATAGACATTTTTCATGAGAAAATGTGAGAGTTAACCCTACATGTGTGTACTACTCTGATGTCAAAATTTAAAATTTTCAAATTAAATTAAAAGATGAACTGACCAAATGTTAATTTTTCAACAAATTTGGAGGAAGCAAAAATTGTTGAAGAATGTAAACCAGTTTCTTTGATGTTGACACAGTAACAGCAGGGCTTCCACTAATTTCTAAACACAGCTGGAACTTCCTGGTAATGCTGTTGGAAGTATACGCATGAAACATGGAACTTGATGGAAGTCTAAAATGGTTTGCAGACATGTAATTTGCTTAAAGCCATAGTTTTTAGAGATGTTAGGGCCAAAAATCAGAAAATCCCCGGACTTCCTTTCTATGGTTTGGGTGAGTCCAAACATGAGCTTTGGTAGTATAGTACTAGTACATACTCCCAGACTTCCATTAGTGGTATAGTACCAGTACTTACTCCCAGACTTCCACTAGTGGTATAGTACCAGTACTCCCAGACTTCCACTAGTGGTATAGTACCAGTACTTACTCCCAGACTTCCACTAGTGGTATAGTACCAGTACTTACTACCAGACTTCCACTAGTGGTATAGTACCAGTACATACTCCCAGACTTCCATTAGTGGTATAGTACTAGTACTTACTCCCAGACTTCCACTAGTGGTATAGTACCAGTACTTACTCCCAGACTTCCACTAGTGGTATAGTACCAGTACTTACTCCCAGACTTGCACTAGTGTTATAGTACCAGTACTTACTACCAGACCGCCACTAGTGGTATAGTACCAGTACTTACTCCCAGACTTCCACTAGTGGTATAGTACCAGTACTTACTCCCAGACTTCCACTAGTGGAATAGTACCAGTACTTACTCCCAGACTTCCACTAGTGGTATAGTACCAGTACTTACTCCCAGACTTCCACTAGTGGCATAGTACCAGTACTTACTCCGAGACTTCCACTAGTGGTATAGTACCAGTACTCCCAGACTTCCACTAGTTGTATAGTACCAGTACTCCCAGACTTCCACTAGTGGTATAGTACCAGTACTTACTCCCAGACTTCCACTAGTGGTATAGTACCAGTACTTACTACCAGACTTCCACTAGTTGTATAGTACCAGTACTTACTCCCAGACTTCCACTAGTTGTATAGTACCAGTACTCCCAGACTTCCACTAGTGGTATAGTACCAGTACTTACTCCCAGACTTCCACTAGTGGTCTAGTACCAGTACTTACTCCCAGACTTCCACTAGTGGTATAGTACAAGTATTTACTCACAGACTTTCACTAGTGGAAGCCCAGAGTAAAAGGCAGAATGTCGATATCAGAGTGGTAAGGGTTAAACAGTTGGATAAATCTAGTCAAAAAAATTCCAATTTTCATATGGTAAATGTCAATTTGTTGGCCAAGAGAACTCTGTTTGAAAATTGAACAGTGGAATGACTGGCTCGGTTACAGAGCCAGTCATTCCAGTGGTAAATTTTCAACAAGAGGCCCAAGGGGCCTGTATTGCTCACCCGCAATTATTTGCCACTGGCACAACCGAACAAAACGAGATGATCACTGGAAAAATTCACCAATCAAAAATCTGTAAAGAAGTTTTAGCCAAGTTTTACTAAAGTTGGCCCAGTGGTTAATAAGTTGTCTTTTTATGACTTTCTCAGAAATTTGCAGAAAATACCAGATGTCCACCAAAAAAGCTAAATTTTGATTGATTCATGGCGGACATTTTGTTTTGACATATCTCTATGCCCTTTAATCCCTAATCATATCTCCCAAATTTTGTCCCACTCCCAACTCATCCATCGGTTATGGAGTTCCCTTGAACAGCTCTTACCCGAACTGATATTTCATGAGTTTGAAATCAATCCCCCAAACGGTTTCGGAGAAGATTTTTAGATGTTTACATTCAGCAGTTCTAGGGAAGAGGTTGTTTTCGCGAAAACAAGGTCATCCAAGATTGCCACCGAACAATTTGGCCAATCAAGTTCCCTTGATCAAACCTGGTTCAGCTCTTGTGCTAAATCATATTTCATGACTTTTGTATCAATCGCTGAAATGGTTTCAGAAAAGAAGATTTTTAAAGACGTTTCTAAAAATAGGCCAAGATCCAAGATGGCCACCGGCCAGATTGGCTGATCAGCTCCCTTTAAACAACCTTGGATCCCTATGCCTTAAGGATGATTTCTGCCACATATACTTTAAATCGTTCCAGTGGTTCTCGAGAAGACATTTAAAATTTCCCATTGCTTTAGTATGGCAGCTTTTGGCAGGAAAATGATCCAAGATGGTCGCAAAACCGTTTATCCGACAGTTTCGAAAATGGAAAATGTGAAATCAGAATACCCACAAACATATATAAAATCAATTTCGGCCTCAAAATCCATAAAATAAAGAAATCCAATATGGCCACCAAACACACTACATTTAGATTGGTCCACGTACAGGGGTCAATTTTAACACTAACCCGTTAACCAAAGGATAGTAGAATTTTCTACTAGTTAGTAAAACTACACCTGCACTAACCCATATGGGTTAGTAATGCTCTCAAAAGAGGAAATAAAAAAACCACTGTTATAATGACATTATGTTCAGTAACCCAACAAAAATTGACATATGAACACATTTTTTGCTACCTTCAATGCTTCATTGAATATTTTGAAATTGATTTTACTGGAAGACGTTGCTGCCTTACGCAGCAACGGCTTCCAGTAAACTCATTTTCAAAATATTCAACAGCTTTCCTGTATGGTTGCTTTGGAGTTGAGTTTTATAAGGATCCATCAATGAATGGATTAAAGAAGTGATCAGGTATGAGCTTCTAAACATCAGGTTAGTGAAAGTTGGTCGAGGATAGAAGAATCAATGATGCCCTAGCACATCTGGGTTAGTAGAAAATATGCTTAAAATCTACCCCTGTAATTATATCTGCCAAATTTCGACCCGATCCGTTTATCAGTTCTGGAGAAGTCGTTTTCACAAAAACTAGGTCATCCAAGATGGCCGCTAAATTATTTGGCCAATCAAGTTCCCTTGAACAAACTTGGTTCAGCTCTTCCCCTAGACCATATTTCATGAATTTTGAATTGATGCCCCAAGTGGTTTCGGAGAAATTAAAAAATATATTTCTAAAAAATTGGCCGATTGGGTTTGTTTCAACAAACTTGAATCTCTATGTCCTAAGGATTGTTTCTGCCAAATACAATTGAAATCGGCCCAGTGGTTATCAAGAAGACATTTTAAATTTCCCATTGCTTTAGTATTGGAGCTTTTGGTGGGAAAATGATCCAAGATGGCCATGAAACCGTTTATCTGACAGTTTCTAAAATGGCAAATTTGAAATCAGAATATGCCAAAAGCCAAACACGCTACATTTTGATTGTCCAACGGCGGCCATGTTTTTCAACAGATCAACTTCCCTTGAACAAACTTTAATGGGACTTAGTCCCTAAGCATATCTCCCACATTTTGGGGATGATCCCTTCAGCGGTTCTGGAGAAGTTGTTTTCGCGAAAACTAGGTCATCCAAGATGGGCGCCAAACTATTTGGGCAAGTTCCCTTGAACAAAGTTGGTTCAACCCTTGCCCTAGATGATATTTCATGAGTTTTGAATCGATCCCCAAGCAGTTTTGAATCGATCCCCAAGCAGTCTCAGAGAAGATTTCTAAAAATCGGCCAAAATTCAAGATGACCGCTGGCCAAATTGGCCGATCGGCTTCGCTTGAACACACTTGAATCTCTATGCCCTAAAGATGCTTCCTGCCAAATATAATTGAAATTGGCTGAGTGGTTCTTGAGAAGAAGCCAAGTTTAGTTGCAATAGGATTAATTGATCCTAAAATATAAGCTGAGAAGTTTTGCTAAACGCAGACTTAACATTATTGACGCTGTTGCCATTGGAAGAGTGACACATATGTCTCACTATCTGCTTCGCAGGCGGGACAAAAACAAGGCAATTAACAGAAATTGTAAGTTGTTGCATTAAAAAGCCCTTTTTCACCAAAAGTCCTGGCCCGATACAGGTGGATCCTCCAAAAGGCACCGCTACCCATCTATAGAATCTACCTGCTAGGTTTCATTAAATTATTTTTAAGCAATTCCGTATGACATGCCGCTTACGAGAATATTGACAAAAAAAGTATTTGCATTAAAAAGCCAATTTCCACCAAAAATATTGGACCCATAAAGGTGAATTCTTCAGAAGGCACATCTGCATATTATAAAAATCATGAGTTTTTGTATTAAAAAGCCAATTTTCAATTTGGACCTATAAAGCTGAATGGGGGAGAAAGATGACACCTCCACGCCGGTCTCCTCCGTAAGTACCAACTTTGTTGGGAAACTAAGTCATCAAGGATTGCGGGCTGACATCCGCATACAGAGGCAACTCTGACTATGCCTAACCTTCTAACAAGAAACTGTGCTCGACATCCTCGGACAACGCAATCTTCCCAGGAGCTTACCATAGCTACGTGGAATGTACGTGGTTTAACTGCAACATCAAAGAGGCAAACCTTAGGTGCAGACTGTGAACATTATAAAATCGATATCATATGCATTCAAGAGATTAAAGTAGCTAAACACTCAGAGCAGCAACTTCAGACAGGCCATAAGCTAGTGCTCATGGAGCAAAAACAGGCCACTTACTGTGGATTAGGCTTCGTAATCGGACCAAGGGTATTGGATGATGTCATTAGTTTTGGATACGTCAGTGATCGCATTGCATTTATCGACCTGGCTATACCAACGCGAAAGCGCACCACCACTAAGTGCTGCATAGTCATTGCATATGGGCCAACTACCGAAAGGGCCTAAGAGAATCCGGCTATATTAGATTCCTTCTATGCAGAACTGAGCTCCGCCATTATTATCCCAGCTAGATGGCAACTGTTTGTGTGTGGCGATTTCAACTCCAAGCTGGGTAAACTCAGCATTGCGGACAAAAGTTCAGGACTTGGCTCATGCATGGGATTGTATGGAGAGGGCACACACAACAGCAATGGAGATGCACTGGTGGCATTCCTTAGTTCCAATGGCCTATCTGCCACAAATATGGCTTTCAAACACCCATGCCGTCACCGGACAACATGGACTGGACACATTGCTGATCGCAAAGCCCCAAAAGGTTCTAAGGCTACAAAAGCTGTTTTCGACCAAATAGATTTCATACTATGCAAGACCGCAGCAAAACCCCTACTCCGGGAGGCTCGTTCCTATGGAGGCACAGACATCAATTCTGACCCAAAGCCAGTCATTACACGCCTTCAGATGAACGATCTCTACCTAATACATCAACACCATATCAGGCAAGAGAGTAGAGTCACCAACAACTTACAGAAGCTCATCAGCGACACTGACACTCAAATATCATACAAAAAGGCCCTCGGGGAGCAGATAGCTCGACGTCAGCTCTGATCCAAATGAAGCCCTAACCAAAATACTGATATCTATGGAATCATCAGCTACTAGCAGCATAGGTGTTCTAAAAAACAACAGAACTAGGTATACTGACGACCCTGTCGTAGTAAAACTGTCAGCAGAACAGACAGCGTTACATCTGCGCATCTATCACAGTGGCCAAAGTGTAGATTGCACCAACTACGCCAGGAACGCAATAACATTCTGCGCCACTTTAGCGAACGCTTAAAACATTTTGCTATCCAACAAGCAGACGCCCTAGCAGATGAAATCACTGCCACGGATGACTGCCACAAAATGTTTCGGGCAGCCCGAGCCCTGAGAGTTGCTGACTACATACCACCACTAACTGCACACAACTCTGAAGGACACTTTAAGGGGACTGAACAGGGAAAAGCTGAGGCAATTCGAGAATGGTTCAAGGAACAGTTCACTGACCACGATGATGAGCCATTGCACCCATTCTCAGGAGACCCCAGACCATTACTAACACCAATTAATACAGCAGAGGTTGAGAAGGCACTTAAAGCCCTGAAAAATGGATGTGCATCTGGACCTGATGGCATGAGCAATGAACTATTCAAATATGCAAGTGACATTATCTCAAAACCAATCACGCACATAATCAATTCAGCTTTTATGCACCACCTTCCCATCGATGCTGTAGGCCAAGGCATCCGTATCACGCTACCCAAACCCAAGAAGCCACCTGCCCCCCACCCCCAGCCAATCTGCGGCCCATTGTACTCCTTAACAGCATACGGAAAATCCTATCCAATGTTACTCTATGCCGCATCCGAGACAAGATCGACAACTTCACCGGATCATGTCAAAGTGGCTTCAAACGTGGACGCAGCTGTGCAGACATTGTATGGGCTCAACGCATGCTTGTGTCGGTAGTCATGTCCAGACACTGCAATTTCCACAAAATGGGCATTGACATGTCACAGGCCTTCGACACAATTAAGCGCTCAAAGATCCTAGATGTACTACACCAGGCCAGTTGCAACGAAGATGAGCTACGACTAGTGAGACTACTGCTTGCAGATACCAAGCTGAGAGTATGAGTCAAGTCAGTGAAGTCTGTAGAGTTTGAGACAGCAATCGGCTCCCCACAGGGAGATGGTCTATCCCCTGTGCTCTTCACCTGTTACCTGGCTGCTGCATTGAAATCCGTGCGGGAAAACTCCACAAGATCAAACACCCCAGTGTCAATACTGGGCATGCCGCTAGAGATGGAATATGCTGACGATGTGGACTTGATAGATGAGGAAAAGAAACCCCTTGACAAACTTCTCCCAATAGCTGCAAGCAAACTAAAAATTGAGAATCTCTATAAATGAATCCAAAACAGAGTTCACCCACATATACCTATCTACAAAACATGAAACTAAAGAAAATGACGATCCACTCTGTGGCGGCGAACCATGGAGGAAAAGTAAAATCCTGGGCTCACTGCTTTGCAGTACTGCTGACATTGCTGCATGCTGCATCATGGGGAACATAGCTTTCCAGTTCTTGTGGAAGCTATGGATTCGTAGATAAAAACACTTGGTAAAAAGACTACGTTTATACAATGCAACCTGCATATCCTTGATGCATAACTGTAACAGCTGGGCAGCTCCAAAGGCAGCTCTAGACAAACTTGACGCCTGCCACCACAAACACCTACACACCATCACTGGACACCGATGGCCAGAGAGCATAATTTCCAACGATGCACTATACAAGATTGTAATACGCCGCCACTGTCTGTAAAAGTTGGCCAGCAAAGATGGTCCATGTTTGGCCATGTGCTAAGGATGCAGGAAGACACACCAGCACAAAGCCTTGGAATTCGCCCTACTTGGAGCGAGCAAATACAGAGCCAGGAGAGGACGTCATTGCATAAATCTGCTAAGCGTGCTACGAGGTGACCTCAAGAAAGCAGGATTAGGTACACTCAAGTCAAGAATGGACCTGAGGAAGCTAAAGATTTTGGCTGAGGACAACACAGTGGCCAAAAGCAAAGAAGGACTGATTGCAGCTGTATGATGTTTCTACTACTACAGCCGCAGAATACAGTAATCATACATACATAAAGCTGAATTCTTCAAAAGGCACATCTGCGTCTCATAACTGAGCCATATGCCAAGTTTCATTAACATATCTGAAGCGGTTCTGTATGATATGCTGTTTACACGATATTGTAGATGGACAGACAGACGGATGGACGTTAGGATGGACAGACAGACAGAGAGACAGACAGACAGACAGACAGATGCAGTGATTACTATAGGGCTTCCGCACCTTCCTGTGCTGTGTCCTAATAATATATAGTCATATTCCCTGTCAAAATCCATCAACTAATATAAAAATTTTAATATTAAACTCAATTGTGATTGGCTGTATTTGTAGCTCACCTGGATGGGAATGGCCAAGCGAGCTTGTACACTACAGCGACCATCCGTCGTCAGTCTGTCCGTCAACTTTTTTTTAAACAGCTTCTTCACAAGAACCACTGAGCTGATTTCAATTATATTAAGTATGCCACATCCTTAAGGCATAGAGATCCAAGTTTGTTCAAAGGAACTGGATCGGCCAAATTTGCTGGCTTGATTGGCCAAATGCTTTGGTGGCCATCTTGGATGATCTAGCTTTCGTGGAAATGACTTCTCCAGAAACAGATAGGGCCGAAATTTTGGAGACATGATTAGGGACTAAAAGCCATTAAAGTTTGATATGTAAAATAACATGGTCGCTGCGTGGACCAATCAAAATGTAGCATGTTTGGTGGCCATATTGGATTTTTTTATTTTGATGGATTTTGAAGCCGAAATTGGTTTTATATAGGTTTTTGGGTATGCTGATTTCAAATTTGCTGATTTTGAAACTGTCGGATAAACAGTTTGGCGATCATCATGGATCTTTCTCCCATCAAAATCAAAAAGTACTTAAGCAACAGGAAATTTAAAATGTTGTCTTCTCGAGAACCAGTGGGCCGATTTCAATTATATTTGCCAGGAAGCATTCTTAGGAATTAGCAGATAGAGATCCAACTTTGTTCAAAGGAAGCTGATCGGTCAATTTGGTCAGTGGCCATTTTGGATTTTGGCAGATCTTTAGATAGGTGTTTAAAAAGTTTCTTCTCAAAAAGCACTTGGGGGATCGATTCAAAACTCATGAAACATTATCTAGGATAAGAGTGTAAGCATGTTTGTTCATGGGAACTTGATTCGCTAAATGCTACTGCGGCCATCTTGGATGACCAAGGTTTTAAGAATACGACTTGTCCAGAGCTCCTGAACGAATCGGGCCGAAAATTGGGATGTCTACATGTATATGATTAGGGATTAATGGCCATTAAAGTTTGTTCAAGTGAAGGTGATACTCTAAAAGCATGGCCACCATGGGCCAATGAAAATGTAGCATGTTTGAGTCATATTGGATTTTTTTATTCGATGGATTTTGAAGCCGAAATTGGTTTCATACACATGTAGGTTTTTGCATATGCCGATTTCAAATTTGCCACGTTCGAAACTGTCGGCTAAACGGTTTGGCGGCCATATTGGATCGTTTCCCGCCAAAATCTCCAATACTTAGGCAATAGGAAATCTAAATGGTTTTTTCGAGAACTCCTAGGTCAATTTCAGTTATAGCGTCTTCTTCCATTTACATACAGACTACCAATTGGTATATTTTCGTACTTGCGTATATTTGGCCGGAAACATATCTTAGGGCACAGCCCCAGTAAATAACCATGGTTTTTGACAATGGTCATCCATGGTGGAACCATGCTCGACCACCGGGGGGGAGGGGGGGGGGGGTAAATGCCATCATGGCTAACCCAAATATGGTCGACCACGGCCAGACACTGTGGGTTGTCCATGGTTTGCATGGCCATACTTAATAGCTCATGTCAGACCATGTTTGGAATAGTATATTTAATATGTATGTATTTAATGGCAACAAAGCATGTCCACATGCCATTAAGTGACAATCAGTCCACTTTTGTAAAAAAAATTTGAACATGTGCCAGACTCAGCCTACATCATTGTAAGCACATGTCATGATCCAAGTAACAGTCACGAAGATATATAATCATTATCAAGATTTCTGCATATGAAAGACTATGAAAATGTTGCAGTGGTAAGGAATTGTTTTATTAATTTATACAAATCAGTGTTTATATTATTATGTTTCTATACAATATATGGCAGTTACTATTCAAATTGTCATTATTAATGATGATTACATAATTTATGCGTAATAATAGGCTTTTTAAGTGCAAAAAGACATAAGTTTATAATAAAAGATTTGCCTCTCTTATTATTTTATGTCAACCATGGTTGATGAAGGTCAAACAATATTTATCAAATCTTGATTGACCATGGTCAAAACATGGTTGACTAATGTTATAAAGTTTTCATAAATTTGTTTGATCATAGTCAGAGATTTTACCTTTTTTTAGCTGACCATGGTCAGAACATGGTCGATGATTATTATCAGTCAGTAGCAATTGCTCAAAACAGAGTCGACCAAGGTCAACATTTACCACAGTCAGATTTTGACAATTTTCAAGGTTGACCATGGTCAAACCATGTTTTGTTGTATATATCATTAAGGATTTTGTATGTTTCTATTAAGTCTCCTAGAAATCTTCTGTATTTCAATAACATTAGATTTAGGGTTCTGCATCTTTCTGTGTAGCTGTAGTCTCTAATTTGTGGTAATAACTTTGTTGCCAAATGCTGTACTCGTTCTAATAGCTGGGCTTGCCATTTAAATCTTGGTGGCCATGCCGAGTTACAGTATTCAAGGATAGGTCTCACCAAAGATTTGTAGGGTAAAGTAAGTGTAGACTGGTCTATACAGGAAAATGTTATTTTGATTATTTCTATTCTACTATTCAAACATGTTCAAAGCAGAAAAATTGCTTACGCTCACCGACATAGGAAAATCTGAAATGCTAACTATTGTCAAAGACTTCCACCACGACACTTTACCCAAATCTATAGCCCCCTTCTTTATAAACAATATTAACATCCACCAACATAACACTAGAAGCAGACATAAACTACATGAGCAATACACGGACAGACATAGGAAAACACTGAATATCATTTGCAGCCACTAAACTATGGAACAACACAAAACAGGAAACATGTGAGAAAATTCTATCAACAAAATTCTGCAAGAAAACAATAAAAAACTACTTGATTAACACATACTAGTATTATCTAACTCATGCAGTACAGCTCAAAAATGGCCAGACTCGTCTACAAAACAAGGTCAAGAATGCTGTTTTATACTCGTGCATAATTGGATCCTAAGACATTGCTGTCTAATAGGACAGCGATGTCTATCGGTCCAAATAATTTTATAGTATTTGACAGAAATTTTTTTCTATCAATATAACATGCTTCTTTTCTTGTTTTGAAAAAAATATTGACCTGCTACTAATACTGATGTTACTTCTGCTGCTACCACTGCTACTAGCACTACTACTACATGTACTACTACTACTACTACTACTACTACTACTACTACTACTACTACTACTACTACTACTAATACTATTGCTACTACTACTACTACTACTACTACTACTAGAATTATGACTAGAGGATTCCACTTGCTATTATATCCAATAATAATTTCAATTACCATAGTAACAAACTACAGGACGAGCAGGAGAATGAGCACCCCTCCCCTCCATCCCCCTTCCCTTGTCCATGCATGCTCCCCATTAGCCAGCATCCTGTAAACAGTATATCTTCATTATAAGTAAAAGTACCCTCCCCCTAAAAATATATAAATGTTTATTGTTGTATCTATAATCATAGACATCCATGTATATTATTGAACTTGACTATGTTCTGTGCTTGTCTGTTACGTAACTGTCTTGTCCTTATTTACTACCCATATGTATCGCAAAATAATAATAATAATAATAATAATAATAATAATAATAATAATAATAATAACCCATGTGACTAACTCTTACACACACCCTGCTGTTACAGTATTATATGTTGGTTCGCGGACTGAGAGACTCCTGGAGTTTTTCTTTCCACTGTAATGACTGACAAGATAATTGAACAGGTGGTGAACTCGGGGTTGGGGGTGGGGGGGGTGTGGAGGGTGTTGGGGGGGGGGGGAGTGGTGGTCTCCTTTTGACCGCGAATTGACATATTTCCTCTTTGAAATTTAAACTGTTTATGTGGATAAAGGGTCAAAGGGTTAATAAGGAAGTAGTAAATGTAATGTCTGAATTTATAATTGTTTGTGTAAGTACTGTCTTGTCTAATTTTTATATACCTGTATATATGTGTGTAAGGTGTCCACCATAACAATAGGCACTGCCTTAGGCGGACAAACTGGTATGATTCGTGAATTCGTTTATCTTGGAATTATTGAATAAATATAAAATAATCTTGAATCTTGAATCTAATCGCCTTGGATACGATGCTATTTATGTGTGTATCAAAAGAAACGTTTGTGTCGATATGCACTCCCAGATCTTTTGCTAGCTGTGATGTAGATATTGGCTGTATGATGGACAGTGAGACTCATGCCGGACGGTCGCCATGATATAAGCCCACTTGGTCATTCTGGCTCGACTAGTACGAGATGTTTAGGGTACGGATTGACTACGTTGTACGTACCGTGGCCATCAACCGACAACTGACTTAGAGGAAGTCTTGACTGTCCATCTTGACTGTGATTGGTTCTAGCATAAGCATTCGTGATGAAAATAACAACAACGGTTACTGCGTTTCATCCATAATGAAATCAGCAGCAAATGTTACAAAATAACAACAATAACAACGATGTCAGGATGTCCTTAGAATATTTCATACGTCATTCATGTTGCGATAACTCGTAACTTTACGTGCTCGAAAAATAAGAAAGCGAACATTTTTATCTCCCTTAGTTTGCGTTTGCTGAGGGAAATTATAATCTGCGTGTGGTAGGAGCGTTTTGATTGGCTGGTCGTGAAGAGGAAGTGAACATAATAATATAAATATTACATTATTGTCAATATGTCATTCCCTCGGCTAAATTTGCTTATTTTTAGTGTTTAACCCGAGATCAAATTGCAACAATTCTATATATGTTAGGATCACATACTATTGCCCAAATGTACTTTATGAGAGATTTTGCTGTACCTAATCTTGACCAATGGGTGTGCGGTTTACTTAGCAATCAATTCCGTCAATATTTCTACAAATCTTTCGCGCCGTGTTGTTGGGGTATAAAAGAGATTCTACTCATCAAGTCTAACTGTAAACAAAACAAAAGGTGATATTCTGAAACAGTTAATTGTATTCCGATAGTAGATTGCATATAGTGAGCAGTGATAATTGTTTGATGATAAAAAAAAAATCGAGTTGCTTAAAGTAGCCTAAACAAAAAATTCTGAAATTTTTGGACAAAATGGACGAAATTTTACCAATGAAATATACTATAGTATGGAAAACTTATATAGAGAACGTAATTATTCTTTGTGTCATTGCATCCACGTTATTAAGTGCAATATAGTGCTGCATAATTTGATTAATTAGTAATAAACTTAAAATTGTTGTTAATTTTTTTTGTATTTCTTACGAAAACTGGTTCTTTTTAAATAAAACAGTTTAAAACATGTATTTGAACAGCATTCGAGTTGCACATAATGTTTTATAACCATATATGTATAGTCAAATTTAACAAACTTGCAAAAGTAAAATCCTTGTCATAATTTTAGTTTCAAGGGAGTTAACTCCTATTGGTCAAAATGAACAGTTACTCTCCCATGCACATGCACTTTGCAATAACATTTTCTATGTACTTTTGCATGTAATGGTTATATAAGTTATTGGTGCATTGGAAAAGTGATTTATTGTAGCCTAGTTTATTATCTCTCTGTGAGATAAAATTGCTCATACGTTAAATATGTAACTAAGCGCAAAATTTATGTATGCATAAAGTTGTCTCCCTTAAATGATGTGTTTTCTGTTTGTCTTAGTTATACAATAGTTGCGATTGGACGTTTATCGCAGGGTCCTACAATTATGCTATTGGGGGACGATCGACCCATCTCAGTAATTCTCACATGCTATTTTCTCTTAGCTTGTGAATCAGTACACCGAAATGTGACAGTTGAATCAGTTCATTGATTAAGTTTTAACAATGATTTATTTTTTATTTTGGCAGATTTCCATGAGTGTGTGTCGTGTAATTTGACAAAATGTCTAAAGTCTTGAACAAAGGACTGAAGATCGTATATCCACCAAATTGCAAGGAAGTTTCAGATGACATTGGAAAAGATGAACTTGTGCGACGCCTTAAGGTGAGAAACACCTTTCCAGTGTCTTATGAATGTCCCATTTGAAATAGGTTTCTTCAGCAACCAAAGAACCGATGAAACCCTGTCTAGAAATGTGTTGATGTTAGGCTTGCACGATTACGTGATTAAATCGAAAATCGCGATTATTTAAATGTTTAAATTATGTGATTAAAAATTAAATAATCGAATAATCGTAAATAATTTCTACTGCATAAAATATTTCAAAACCTGCAATTTGATAACTGTTTAATGCGATCGCTCCGGATCATTGCCATTTTGCTCAGTGACCCAAGCTGATTAATCGAGTGATCAAGATTATTCTTAACTAATCAATCGCGATCACTCAAAGCAATAATTGTGCAAGCCTAGTTTATGTGTTAACCCATTGCTGGTCACACCGACCAAAACTGGCCTCTATGGTGGTTTTGAGAAATGTCCAAATTTACAGGCCAAGATATATCTATTTTTAATGATTATTGTAATCACCTCCGTCCGTCCGTCAGGCTATCTCCCAAATCCTTGGGGTGGAATTAAATGAAATTTGGTATGTGGGTTACCCATATGATTCCGCTTCGCATTGCTTTCCTCCATTGCTTAGTAACAATGGTAGCATATAGGTGAGTACTGGCACAGCTCGCCTTGCTGGGTTAAATTTAAATTCAGTAGAGCAACTTATTGCTCTCCTTCAAAATTCTCATGGAGAGGTCTGCATTTAGATTTGGCTCCACCCCCTTGGAGGGTCAAATTTTAAACTGCGGAAATTGATTGTAACGCATCTCCTCCGAAACCGCTGGACAGAATTCAACCAAATTTCGTCTATGGATTACCCATCAATGTGGAGTACATGAGCCCATTTACATTTGGCCCTGCCCACAGGGGTGGGGGTGAAAAGGTAAAAAAATTGATTGTAATACCACTCCTCTGACACTGTTGGATGGAATTCAAACAAATTTAGTATGTTAGTTACCTATATCAATGTGGAGTATATGAGCACATTGAGATTTGGCCGCGCCTCCGGGGGGGGGGGGTTCAATAGGTCATGAAATTGATTGTAATGCAACTCCTCTGAAATCGTTAGACGGAACTCAACTAAATTTGATATCTGAGTTACCCATATGATTGCGGAGTGCAAGAGTCCATTTAGATTTGGTCCACCCCAAAGGGGTGGGAGAGAGGTCAAAAGGTCAAATTTTAACCTGCAGAAATTGATTGTAATGCGTCTCCTCCAAAACCATTGGACGGAATTCAACCAAATTTGTTATGTCAGTTTCTCCTTCGATCAATACTTACTATTATTAGCTCACCTGGCCAAGTGAGCTTATGCCATGGCGACCGTCCAGCGTCGGTCCAGCGTCCATCCGTCCGTCAACTTTTTCCTTTAAATGACTTCGCAATAACCACTGGGCCGATTTCAATTATATTTGGCAGGAAGTATCCTTAGGGATAGCATAGGGATCCAAGTTTGTTCAAACAAAGCCAATTTGGCCGGTGGCCATCTTGGATTTTGGCCGATTTTAGGACTGGTGTGAAGAAAAGGGTATTGATACCTTTCAATCCACTATTCAGCAAATAGCAGACTTTCTCTGTGAGCTGTTCTTTTCAGGACTAGCTCCTGTCACAATTGCTGGATACAAGTCAGCTTTGGCATGAGTTATCCCTTGTCTAGCCAACAGGGCTAGTCCAGAGGTGGCCCAGTTGAATGTGACGGTGAAGGGAATGAGCAATCTCCGACCGAGACAACCGGTAGTCATTCCAGCCTGGAGTCTATCTTTAGTGCTTAATGTACTGGCCAAGCACCATTTCGAACCGTTGCGTTCGGCTAGTCTAAAGCATTTGACTCTAACGGCGGTCTTTCTATTGGCAGCTTCCTCAGCTAGAAGGCGCAGTGAGATCCATGCACTTTCAGCAGAGAGGGACTGATTTATTGTCTCCGGAGAGGGTCTGCGTCTACTGCCAAGAGAAGAGTTTATGTCAAAGAATCAATCTTTGAGATATCCTGGCAAACCGATCATTATACCGAAACTAACTAGGTTTGATCGTGATGCCAGTGTCTGGTGCCCAGTCCGTGCTTTGATTAAGTACAAGAAACGGACAGACTCGTTACGGTCGAATGATAGACATCTGTGGATCTGCCATGAGAAGCCATATGGCGCCGCATCCGTGGATTCTATCTCTCGTTGGGTAGTCGAATGCATTCAGACTACCCATGAGATTGCGACTGGGCACCAGGTGCAATGCGCAAGGGCACAGGATGTTAGGGGAATAGCCACCTCGACCGCCCTTTACAGTGCTGTTCCGTTAGAGGACATCATGGCCGTTGGACAATGGCACTGTGAGTCATCTTTCATGGATTACTATATGAGGGATGTGTCGGACTCCATCAATCCACTCGCTTTAGCTGTTTTGAAACGATAGTTATACGACCACACTGCTCTTCTCCCCTTTTTGGCATTTGTAAGAAAGAATTTTAAGAAGCAGACATGGTCGAGCGAGAGGATGTCAACCAGATTGTGTCACTGATGGCTGGACAAGTGAATGTTTGGAGGCGCCACGTCTGGAATCCAAATATCATGAGGTAATTCAAGATTGAGAGTTTTTTGTATTATGTCTATATATCATGTTCATTCATCTTATATATTCGTGCTCATTCCCAGGCTAATATATATATATATATATATATATATGCAGAGCAGTTAACCCTCTTGGCATATTTGTGTTTCAGGCGAGATGCATGTTCGTTAGTTCTCTCCCTTTTCTTAGGCGAAAAAAGGGGGAGGGAAGTGATGCGAATCTGATTTGGTTCCGTTAACTCGATGGTCCTTTTAGGTCTCCATTAATCAAGTTTAAATCTAGCTCTTTCTCCAAGGGGCAAAAGTAGCAATTGATGGCTTGCCCCTTCCCACCAGGTTACTGACTAAATCTGGTGTATATCAGAAGTAATAGAATGGTGAGTATTGATCGAAGGAGAATGATGGAAATTTCAATTTCCCTTTCTCCGAGATCTAACAATACTCACCATTTTATTACGGACCCAGCCTCCCAGCCCCACGGAGACAAGCCATGGGTTTCTCTTGTTTGGTGGCTATGCAAACAATATGAGCTTCATGGCAAACGGGTACTCGGCAGTTGGGAGCCGAGTACCCGGTTCCAGGAGTCGGTAAAGCTTTCTAAGTCTATAATCCTAGGGCCCAGCTATCAGGGCTAGCTGTATCAGAAGTAATAGAATGGTGAGTATTGTTAGATCTCAGAGAAAGGGAAATTGAAATTTCCTTCAGTCAGAGTTATCGCTCCTTAAATATGTGCAGTCTCACCTTCATAGGGAAAATAATGGTTTGTTCCCACCTTCCATTGATTTATCACCATGTCAGATTTTATTGCCAAACTAGATATTAAATTCCAATTAACAGATTAACCTTTCCAATACTGCAGAAATATTTAAGATATGTATTATGTGCTCTGACATCTATGCTCTTAAAAATATTTGAAATGTATTTGATTGAAAGTTGTTGCTGCCTTAGGCAGCAATGAATGTTGTTGCTGCCTAAGGCAGCAATGACTTTCAGTCAAATTATTTTCTAAATCAACTCCAGCTCACCCTACCCCTGCTGCTAACTCAGTGATTCAGCCAGATGTGCATGTGTTAAATGGATTGTGTGGTGGTGGGAAGAACCTGCTATAAAGACCACCTACCTGCCTTTAGAGACCATTTTCTTCAAATTGTATTTAAACCTCTAGTAACTGTCTGACTGAGTTTTTGCAGATGACATATTCCAAAGGTTATATCTCTGAACCTGATAAATATTTTGAAAACAATTGGACTGAAAGTTGTTGGTGGCTAAGCCGCCAACAACTTTCAGTCAAATTGTTTTCAAAATATTCAACAAGTCAAGAGCTTTTGAAAATTGAAATTATTGGCTGCACTGGCTTGCAGCAGTGAGACAGTTAAGAAACCAGCTGTTGTTAGCACTGATATCATCTATTTTCACTTAAACATTGTTCAAAATCACTAATGCAAAAAACCAGTCCAGAGATTGTTGTCAATATCTCGAAAACTAAATCATTTGACTGAAAGTCATTGGAAGTGATACTGATGGATGTAAAACTTAAGTAAGATTAGTTGAAATGCCAATGTTCCAGGTGAGCGATACAGGCCCATTGGGCCTCTTGTATTACTCTGATAATACAAGCTAGCTAGCTGCTCTAGGAATCTAGATTTAGAAAGCTTTACCGGGTACCCGGCTCCCAACAACTGGCTACCCATCTGCCAGTGAGGCTCATTCTTGTTTGCATAGCAACAAGAGCAATACATGCTTTTTGCATATTGAAATATTCTTAGAGTTTTCTCAAAGTTTACGTCCTTGTGCTTAATTTAGTTAAGTTTTTCGCGCCAGGGATTATTGGATTACTATGGAAGGCGCTACTGAAACTCAGGTCGTATTCTTTCATGTTATTCTCTAGCATATATGAAGTCTTAGATCTCTAAAATTTTGTCTGTGTTGCATGTCCCATTTTCTGACCTCGAATCTGTGACGTGTGGTTACAACGAAATATGCCAGATACGGTCGCTTCCTTTAAATCCCAACGGCGATCGGCAGTATTATGAAATTGGATATTGGCTATGCGTTCTTTTAACACAAAAATCAGCTGATGTCGTTCTCCGTATTATCCGAGCAGGTGACGTCACACCCGTTTTGTTTCTCAGATTTTTATAGCGAAGGAAATGTTTCATTAATTCGCGCATCTTAGTCTTGGTGCTGCATGCTTTTTGTACCAGAAAACTTTAGAATTATGTCACGTTTTGTTTGGTAATCACGATCTGTTTGCATTGATCATTGGTTTCAAATTTCTTGATTTAAGTTGTGTGTTTTGCTGTTTTACCGTGTTCTACAGCAGTTTGTTTATCATTTTGTTTTTCCCTCACGTATCGTTTTGGCCTTTGTTTGAGTAGTATAATTTTGAAATTAATTCTTAAATATACAGCGAATGCAATTCGATATGGTTCCTGGTTCTGTGTGATACATCCGTCAGGATCAGTATATGGGTGTATTAATGTCCGCTATCGTTCTTGTCGCCAGCTTACGTGATCTTGGTTGAAACGTTGCGGGTTGGGGTGCTGGAGGGTTAACATTTAATTTATGGTCAAAATATTTGAAAATTATTTGTTTGCCTTCCATTCTTGTTTCGTTCCGCTTGCTTATTATAGGTTTTGTGCTAATTTTATAGGCCAAGCATGCCCCGCCATCTTGGTCTGAATGCCACAAATTTGTTACGGTTGCCTATAAGGACCATGTCTGTTTTTGATGCTCCAAGTGTAACGTTGACAATAGATATAACATATGTGCAGTGTGGCCGGTTGAGTTGCTAGTTAAGTTCCTTGCCCAGAATGATTTGGCTGGGTCTGACGCGCGGTCAGGCGGTCCGAAATCAAATCGTGGAGCATCCGTTTCGGCCCCTGGGGGCACTCCACGTCTGCAGTCGGAGGCTTCGGAGATGGCACCTCCGGCATGGTTTGGTCCCGCTATGCAAGGCTTGCATAGCGTCCTACCCACGCTGGTGCCGTCTCTGATACCGAAGACTAGGGCAATCTCTCTGTGCCTGGTTCGGACCCTGTCCTTGTACAGGGTTCTGGACTGGCTACCGAGCGAGCCATCTCGTATGGCACCCTGGGAGTCCCATCAGGCTCCGGCCTGGTGGGTACTGCTTCTCTGCGGCCACCTCCGGGTAGTCCAGTAGCTGTGGTCGGTCTGTCGAGCATGGGAGCCATTCGCCAGGACGGCTCCAGTGTTTCCTCATCTGGTTAAGACTCTTCGGGGTCTGAGGATGAGGAGGCCGAAGAGGAGAGGTTGTTGCGGCCTAGGATACTGTGGGTGGAGAGAATGGAGGCCGATTCCGTCCTGGATGGATCAGCCCTCCATCTGTCTGGCTTGGCACAAGTCGTGGCAGCTGCTCCACCCGTGGTTGAGGCCACACCGGTACCGGGCACCCGTCCAGTGCTTGTTGGTTTGCCACCAACCGACACAAGTGACGGGTGTTGCTGGCCAGGCTTGGTACACGCCTATCTCGCCTGGTCCAGCGGCCACCCATAGGGTGCCGTTGGTGCTCATGTATGGCCACGGTTCCATAACCGCTACGGGGCCGCACAGTTTTCCGTGCGGGCCTACTCCATGGAACAGTGCTTCTCCTTCGATCAATACTCACCATTCTGTTACTTCTGATATACAGCTGGCCCTGACAGCGGCTCTAGGATTATAGACTTAGAAAGCTTTACCGACTCCTGGGAACCGGGTACCCGGCTCCCCACTGCCGAGTACCCGTTTACCATAGAGCTCATTCTTGTTTGCATAGCAACAAGTGCAATACATGCTTTTCGCATTAAGGATTTTAGTGTTTTTTAAAAGAATCTAAGTCTTTAATCAGTGATAGTTTGTGTGTTCTGAAAGGATAACTAAGGACTATGGAGAATACCGCCCAAGACAACCAGGTTGTATTGTTCTTTATATCCATAGTTAAAAGACTTAGGTCTCTAAATTTCATTGTGTCGCATGTTCCAATTTCTAACCCCATAGAATCTGGGACGTGTGCTAGCAACGATATATGCCAGACGATCGCCTTCTTTAAACCCCAACAGGCGATCGGCAGATATGAAAATAGGTGTTTGCTACGGTATTTCTAACACGAATATCGGCTGACGTCGTTCTCCGTAGAATCCGAGCGGGTGACGTCACACCCGGTCGCTCGGATGTTTATGTGAAGAAAATTTTTTTCATTAATTCGCGCATCTTGTTCTGGGTGCTGCGTACTAAAAAATGGTACCGGAAACTTTAGAATGATCAAGTTTACGTGCGATCACGATCGGTTTGCAATGATCGGTGGTTTCAAAATTCTTGAGTAGATGCGTGGTCTGCGGTTTTACCGTGTGAGACAGCAGTTGTTATACATTTTGTTGTTTTCTTCACATATCGTGCTGCGTTCGTTAGGAGTATAATTTATATTGATTAGTAAATATACCCTGAATGCTATGCGATATGATTCCTGGAGCCGTTACACATCCTGTAGGATCTATTATGGGTGTGTTGTGCCCGCCGCGTTCTTGTCGTCATAATCAATGCGATCGTTGTTGTAACGTGGCGGGGTGGGGTGCGGGAGGTTACGGTTAATTTATGAGTCAAAATATTTGAAAATTAATTGTCTGCCTTCCATCCGTGTCTCGTTCCGCTTGTTTATTGTAGGTTTGTGCTTATTTTATAGGCCAAGCCAGCCCCGCCATCATGTGACGACTGCCATAAATTTGTCCGTGTAATGTTCAAGGACCATGTCTGTTTTAGGTGTGCCCTGTGTAATATAGATCATAGGTGTAATGTTTGTGCAGTGTGGTCCGTCGAAACGATGGTTAAGTTCCTTGCCCAGAAGGACTTGGCTGGGTCTGACGCGGGGTCAGGCGGTCCGAGAGGAAATCGTGGAGCGCCCAGTTCGGCCGGTGGGGGTGCTCCACGTCCCCAGCTGGAGGTGGCGGAGATGGCACCGCCGGCGTGGTTTGGTCCGGCTATGCAGGGTTTTCTGCATAGCGTTCTGCCCACGCTGGTGTCGTCCCTGCTACCAAAGGTTGGGGGGCAGTTTCTCCCCATGCCTGGTACGGATCCTGTCTTCGGACAGGATTCTGGACTGGTTAACGAGGGGGCCGTCTCGTACGGCCCCCTGGCGGGTCCGTCTGGCTTCGGCCAGACGGATTCTGTCTCTCTGCGGCCACCTCCGGGTGGTCCAGTAGCGGTGGCCGGTCCGTCAGGTGTGGGAGCCGTCCGCCAGGACGGCTCCACGGTTTATTCGTCTAGTGACGGCTCTTCGGAGTCTGAAGACGATGAGGCCGAGGAGGAGAGGTTGCTGCGGCCCGTGAAGCCGCAGGTGGAGAATATGGAGGTTGATTCCGTCCTGGACGGAACCGGCCTCCATTTGTCTGGTTTGGCGCAAGCCAGGTCAGCGGCTCCGCCTGCGGCTGAGGCCAATCCGTTACCGTGCACCGGTTCCGCGCGGCTTGGTTTGTCACCAGCCGTCAGGGGAACCGGTGTGCCGGGCCAGGCGTGGTACTCACCTATCTCGCCTGGTCCGGCAGCCGGACATGCGGTGCCGTTGGCACCCGTGGCTGGCTATGGTTCCGCGACGGTTACGGGTCCGTACGGTTTTCCGTGCGGACCTACCCCATGGACCGGAGTGTTTCATGGGGTGGCGGCGGAACCATGTGGTAGCGGAGTGCCTGGCGTGTCAGCCGTGGCTCCTGGCCGGGAGGCCATGGCTGGCAGACCCGTAAGCATGTCAACGGGTGACGTGTTTGCGGGGGTATCTTCTTCGGAGTTAGATTGGTCTGATGCTCTGGCGTGGCTAGCCAGAGTTGACCCGTCTGTGGTTTCGGCCACGGCCGATGAAGATGCGCCCCGTCCGTCGGTTGCGTCGATTAGGACGGGGATTTTGCCCGCGGCCCGGATCCAGTCAGTGGGACTGGATCCACGGTTCATTGATTTGTTGGATGCTATTTATAGTAAACAACTAATGACCAAGGGTCAGCTCCCTGCGGCCTCCAGGGAGGTGCGGGCAAGGTGCCGTATTCCGCGGGGTGAATACGACAGGTATGGTGTAGTCCCGTCGGTCACGGAGGATGACCGATGGGTACTGGGCGTCCAGAGTGCCGGGTCGGGTGGTCCCGGTCCGGCACTAGTGGATACGGCCCAGGTACACCAGGAAGAAGTCCTGGCCCTATGCGATGAGGGTGTGAGGGCAGCCATGAGCGCTGTCAATCACTCCTATCGTCTACTTCAGTCGGTGTGGGCTGAAGCGGGGGCAGGCCACCCTGTGCCACCTGTGGCGCTATCGTGCGTTAATGACGGCTTGGTGCTGTCAATGGACGCATTGGCAAGGGTGCAAGCGCGTGTGATGAAGTCCAGGAGGCAAATGGTCATTGACCATATGCGTCCGGCTACGGCAGTCAGGGAGCGTCTTCTTGGGACGCCCCTGACAGGGCCTAGCATCTTTGGTGGCCAAGTGCGGGCCATCTTAGAGGACACCGCCAGTATTGCGCAGAATCGGTTAGCGGTAAATCTCCAGCTAGAGCTGGTGCGGCAAGCGCACGCACTAGGGGCTGTGGGCAAGCCGCTAACCGGACAGCCTTCAAAGAAACAGAAAAAGCATAAGGGCAAGGCGAAAGCCAGGCCTATTGCGACGTCTGTTTCGGCTGGGTTCTCGGAGCCGCCGCCGGCGAAGAAACCCAGGAAGGCTGTAGAGGCGCCTACCCTCCCCAATGTTGCTCCTGACCGCCCTAGAGGTGGTAAGGGCAAGGGGAAGGGTAAGGGTAAGGCCTCAAAGGGCGGACAGAAGGGGCCGAAGCGTACCTGAGGGTACGCAAGCTCCCTTCATATCCGCCTGGACCGCACCTGTGCGACAGGAACAGCGGTGCCAGTTATACCCGTCGTACCTAGAACGAAATGGTTTCACTCTCTCTCGTTAAGAAAGGGGGGGGGGGCGGACTGCGAGCCGGACAACCCCGTTAGACGTCGAGGCGTCTATGGTGGGTGGAAGGCTCATGCGTTTCGTCGAGGTTTGGCGAGGTGTGACGTCAGACAGTCTGGTCCTGGGATGGTTATCCCAGGGTTACATGCCGGAGTGGTGGGACTTTCCGCCACAAAATCTGTCTTTGGCACCAGTCTGGACACCCGTACCAAGGGAGCCAGACAAGTTAGAAGCCGTTCAAAAGGAAGTGTCGGGTTTGCTTCTGAAGGGAGCAATAAAACCAGCAAACTGGAACACTCCAGGCTTCTATTCAAACATGTTCCTTGTCCCCAAGAGCACGGGGGATGGAGACCCATACTCAATCTCAGGCCATTAAATTGGTTTATCCATACGCCTCGGTTCCAGATGGAAACACCGAGGTCGGTAATGGCGGGATTGAGGAGAGGAATGTGGTGTGTATCGATCGATCTGAAAGATGCATATTTCCACATTCCGATCAATCGGAGTTGGCACAGGTTTCTGAGATTTGCGTTTCAGAATCAAGTATGGGAGTTTACAGTTCTCCCGTTTGGCCTGTCGACAGCTCCGAGGGTTTTCACAAGAGTGGTCCTTGCGGTGACAGCGTTTCTCAGAAAAGAGAACGTGGCGCTACACACCTACATAGACGACTGGCTGCTCAAGGCAGACTCGGCAGCCAGGTTGAACGTGGATACTGCTCTGACTCTGAAGTTACTTTCAGATCTAGGCTGGATAGTCAACGAGGAGAAATCCGAGTTGACACCCACTCAACATTTCGTTTATTTGGGGATGCGATTCGACCTCGAGGAGGGCAGGGTTTACCGGTCAGAGCCCAGAGTGGTGTCTCTGTTAGCCATCCTCGGGAGTTTTCGAGTGGGAAACCACATTCAGGCGAGGCGGTTCCTTCAGATGCTGGGCATGATGGTCTCCATGGAGCAGGTTATCCCGTACGCTGCTCTAATGCGAAGACCTATCCAGTTGTATCTGATGTCTCTGTGGAAACAGAGAACAGAACCCCTGTCAAAACTGGTGCCAGTTTTGGAGCCGATAATATCGCATCTTCTATGGTGGAAACAGCGTCAGAATCTCCTAATAGGGGTTTCGCTGCACCTACCCCACCCCCAGCTGTCCGTTTACACGGATGCATCGCTGGAAGGGTGGGGTGCCTGCCTGGGAGAACACCAGGTCTCGGGCACATGGACTCTCCCGGAGAGTCAGCTGCATATCAATCTGTTGGAAATGATGGCAGTGGAACTGGCGTTGGAAGAGTTCCTTCCGATGATCAGGGGCAAGGTGATATTGATATGGTCGGACAATTCGACAGTAGTATCATATATAAATCGCCAAGGAGGGACCAGGTCGCCCACCCTGTGCATCAGGGTGTGGCACTTGATTCAATGGTGCAGGAATTACTCGGTTGTTTTGAAAGCAGCTCATATTCCTTGCCGATTGAACATTATGGCGGATGCTTTGTCTCGCAGACAGAGAATCCTGCCAACAGAATGGTCCCTCAACCCTCCAGTTCTACGACGGATCTTCGAGCATTGGGGCAAACCCAACGTGGACTTGTTCGCCACAAAGGAAAATGCTCAAATCATGACATATGTCTCGCCGATTCCAGATCCAAATGCCGTCGATACAGACGCTCTGGCGATAAGCTGGAGAGGGATGCACGCTTACGCGTATCCACCCACCATTCTTCTACCGAAGGTATTGGTGAAGGTCAGGGAGGAACCGTGTCTGGTCCTGCTAATAGCGCCGTATTGGCCGAGCAGGGCGTGGTTCACGGATCTTCTAGATCTGCTGGTGGAAAATCCTGTGCAGTTGCCCGAGATTCCGAACATAATCTCCCAGGCCAAGGGACGCTTCCTACACGAGCGTCCCGAAATGTTCAAATTGACTGCGTGGATGTTGTCAAACAACGTTCCACATCGGAAGGCTTTTCTCGACAGGCTGCTGATTTCATCGCGGCTGCGAGAAGGAGGTCAACCTTCAAGTCATATAACAACAAGGTTAACAGATTTGCAGACTGGTGTGAAGAAAAGGGTATTGATACCTTTCAATCCACTATTCAGCAAATAGCAGACTTTCTCTGTGAGCTGTTCTTTACAGGACTAGCTCCCGTCACAATTGCTGGATACAAGTCAGCTTTGGCATCAGTTATCCCTTGTCTAGCCAACAGGGATAGTCCAGAGGTGGCCCAGTTAAACGTGATGTTGAAGGGAATGAGCAATCTCCGCCCGAGACAACCGGTAGTCATTCCAGCCTGGAGTCTATCTTTAGTGCTTAATGTACTGGCCAAGCACCCTTTCGAACCGTTGCGTTCGGCTAGTCTAAAGCATTTGACTCTAAAGGCGGTCTTTCTATTGGCAGCTTCCTCAGCTAGAAGGCGCAGTGAGATCCATGCGCTTTCGGCAGAGAGGAACCGATTTATTGTTTCTGGAGAAGGTCTGCGTCTTCTGCCAAGAGCAGAATTTATGTCAAAGAACCAATCTTTGAGATATCCCGGCAAACCGATCATTATACCGAAGTTAACCAGGTTTGATCGTGATGCCAGTGTCTGGTGCCCGGTCCGTGCTTTGACTAAGTACAAGAAACGGACTGACTCGTTACGGTCGAACGATAGACATCTGTGGATCTGCCATAAAAAGCCTTATGGCGCCGCATCCATGGATACTATCTCGTTGGGTGGTCGAATGCATTCAGACTACTCATGAGATGGCGACTGGGCACCAGGTGCAGGGCGTAAGGGCACACGATGTTAGAGGAATAGCCGCCTCGACCGCCCTTTACAATGGTGTTCCGTTAGAGGACATCATGGCCGTTGCACAATGGCACTGTGAGTCCTCATTTACGGATTACTATATGAGGGATGTGTCAGACTCAGCCAATCCACTCGCTTTAGCTGTTTTGAAACGATAGTTAGTGACCACACTGCTTTTCCCCTTTTTTCACTTCGGTAAGAAAAGAACCTAAAGCAGGCATGGTCAAGCGAGAGGATGTCAACCAGATTGTGTCACTGATGGCCGAACCGGTGTATGGTTGTAGGCGGTACGTCTGAAGTCCTGTTATCATAAGGTAATTCAACAAGTGAGAGTTTTTTGTATTATGTATATGTATCATGTTCATTCATCTTATATATTCATGCTCATTCCCAGGCTAATACAAGCGATTTGCAGGGAGTAGTTAACCCTCTTGGCATATTGGTGTTTCAGGCGAGATACATGTTCGTTAGTTCTCTCCCTTTTCTTAGGTGGAAAAAGGGGGGGGGGGGGCTGTGACGCGAATGTGATTCGGTTCCGTGAACTTGACGGTCCTTTTAGGTCTCCGTTAGTCAAGTTTGAAGTCTAAAATCTTTCTCCAAGGGGCAAAATTAGCATGTATGGCTTGCTCCTTCCCACCAGGTTACTGATCAAATCTGGTGTATATCAGAAGTAACAGAATGGTGAGTATTGATCGAAGGAGAATGCAGGAAATGTCAATTTCCCTTTCTCCGAGATCTAACAATACTCACCATTCTGTTACGGACCCAGCCTCCCAGCCCCACGGAGGCAAGCCATAGTTTTCTCTTGTTTGGTGGCTATGCAAACAATATGAGCTCTATGGTAAACGGGTACTCGGCAGTGGGGAGCCGGGTACCCGGTTCCCAGGAGTCGGTAAAGCTTTCTAAGTCTATAATCCTAGAGCCGCTGTCAGGGCCAGCTGTATATCAGAAGTAACAGAATGGTGAGTATTGTTAGATCTCGGAGAAAGGGAAATTGACATTTCCTGCAGTTTCGTGGGGTGGCGGCGGAACCGTGCGGTACCGGTGTTGCTGGCTTACCAGCAGTGGCTCCTAGCCGGGAGGCCGCTGCTGGTAGACCTGTGAATACATCAGCGGGGATGTATTCAAGAGGGTGTCTTCTTCGGAGACGGATTGGTCTGAGGCTCTCTCATTTAGAGGTGGGTGGGCGAGAGCGGATCGCGAGCCAGACACCCGCATTAGGCATCAATGCATCTATAGTGGGTGGAAGGTTCATGCGCTTCGTCGAGGCGTGGCTAGGTGTGACGTCAGACTGTCTGGTCCTGGGATGGCGGGTGTGGAGACCGGTACTCAATCTCAGGCCGTTGAATTGGTTTATCCATACGCCTCGGTTTCAGATGGAAACTCCAAGATCGGTAATGGCAGGATTGAGGAAAGGAATGTGGTGTGTGTGTCAATCGATTAAAATGGTGCATATTTCCACATTCCAATGAACAGGGGTTGTCACAAGTTTCTGACATTCACGTTTCAGAATCAGGTATGTGAGTTTGTAGTCCTCCCATTCGGTCTGTCGACACGGTTTTCACCAGAGTGGTCCTAGCGGTGACAGCGTTTCTCAGAAAGAGAACGTGGCGCTTGACACCTACATAGACGATTGGCTTATCAAGGCGGACACGCCAGCCAGGTTAGGAGTGGATACTGCTCTGACTCTGAAATTTCTTTCAGATCTAGGCTGGATAGTCAACAGGGAGAAATCTGAGTTGATGCCCAATCAACACTTCGTTTATTTGGGGATGCGATTCGATCTCGAGGAAGGCAGGGTTTACCCGTCAGCCCACAGTGGTGTCTCTGTTAGCCATCCTAGAGTTTTCGATTGGGAAACCACATTCAGACGAGGAGGTTTCTTCAGATGCTTTGCATGATGGTCTCCATGGAGCAGGTAATCCTGTATGCTGCTCTAATGCGAAGACCTATCCAGTTGTATCTGATGTCTCTGGAAACAGAGAACAGAAATCCCTGTCAAAGCTGGTACCAGTTTTGGAGCCAATAATGTCACATCTTGTATGGTGGAAGAAGCTTCAGAATCTCTTAGTAGGAGTTTCGCTTCACCTACCCCGTCCCCAGCTGTCTGTGTACACGGATGCGTCGCTGGAGGGGGGGGGGGGGGGGCTGCCTGGGAGAACACCAGGTTTCTGGCACATGGACTATCCAAGAGAGTCAACTACATATCAATCTGTTAGGAATGATTGCAGTGGAACTGGCATTGGAAAAGTTTCTTCCAAAAGTCAGGGGCAATGTGATATTGATACGGTCAGACAATTCGACAGTAGCATCATACATAAATCGCCAAGGCGGGACCAAGTCACCCATACTGTGTATGAAGGTGTGGCACTTGATTCAATGGTGCAGGAATTACTCGGTTGTTTTGAAAGCAGCGATTGACCATTCGGGCGGATGATTTGTCTCGCAGACAGAGAATTCTGTCAACAGAATGGTCTCTCAACCCTCCAGTTCTACAAAGGATCTTAGAGCGTTGGGGCAAACCAAACGTGGACTTGTTCGCCCCAAAGGAAAATGCTCAAATCATGACTTATGTCTCGCCGATTCCAGATCCAAATGCCGGCGATACAGACACTCGGGCGATAAGCTGGAGAGGGATGCACGCTTACGCGTAACCACCCACCATTCTTCTGCCGAAAGTTTTGGTGAAGATCAGGGAGGAGCCGTGCCTGGTCCTGCTAATAGCGCCATTTTGGCCTAGCAAGCCGTGATTCACGGATCTTCTGGATCTGCCCTTTCCCTGGACCAACACGCCCACCACAGGCGGATACGCCCAGTATGTTGTTATTATTCTATTTGTATTTTCAGACGAGATGCATGTTCGTGAGTTCTCTCCCTTTTCTTAGGAGAAATAGTGGTGGGGGGGGGGGGGGGGGGTGGGAGAGCGGTGATTTGGTCCATAAACTTGTCGGTCTTTTTAGGTCCCTGTATGTCAAGTTTAAGTCTAAAATCTTTCTCCAGGGGCAAAAGAAGCTATGTATGGCTTGTCCCTTCCAACCAGGTTACCGACTAAATCTGGTGTTATCAAAGAGTAATATAATGGTAAGTATTGATCGAAGGAGAATGAAAGAAATTTCAATTTCCCTTTCTCCGAGATCTAACAATACTTACCATTATATTACGGACCCTGCTTCCCAGCCCCACAGAGGCAAGCCATAGGTATTCTCTTGTTTGGTAGCTTTTCAAACAATATTAGCCTCACTGGCAGACGGGTACCCGGTAAAGCTTTCTAAATCTAGATTTCTAGAGCCACTAGCTAGCTAGCTTGTATTATCAAAGAGTAATATAATGGTAAGTATTGTTAGATCTCGGAGAAAGGGAAATTGAAACTTCCATCATACCCATATCAATATGGAGTATATGAGCACATTGACATTTGGCCCCCCCCCCAGGGGTGGGGGAGGGGGGTCAAACGGTCATGAAATTGATTGTAATGCCACTCCTGACACTGTTTGACGGAATTAAACCAAATTTGGTATGTGAGTTACCCATATGATCGCAGAGTGCAATGACATTTACATTTGGCTCCGTCCCCAGGGTGGGTTGCGGGGTGTGCCGAAAGTTCAATGCGGTGAACGTGGGGATTTATGATGACGCGTCATCGACCGATCAATCTAGTTTATTATTGGAATGATAATCGAGCCAGAGCCAGTCATTCTTGTGGTAAATTTTCAAAAACAGTGATCTTGGCCGGTAGATGGACAGTCACTGAAAAAGAGTGAAATTTTATGATAAAATCTTGACCATGGTTAAATGTCATGGTTCACAGGACTTCACTTCCTCGCTTAGGGTTGCTTAGATGTTTTTACTGTTGCAGGGGTAGATTCTAAGGAGTTTTTCTACTAACCCAGACGGGATAGTGCATCATTGATTTTACCATCCTGCAGCAAATTTCACGAACCCGATGTTTGTAAACTCAAACCAGATCACCTTTAATCCATTCTATGATTGATCCCAATAAAACACAATTCCAAGGGAACCATACAGGCAAATTGTTGAATTAAATTAATTTCAATATATTCAACAAAATATTTGTTACATTGTAAAAAAATCCCTTTATCCCGTTAGTATTGTTGAAATGGTTAATAATATGACTAACGTTACAGGCGAGTGCTTGGCTAAAAATACTGAGGATAAACTATAAAGTATTGATATGATTGAAAGTAGCAGAAGATCTCTAACCCAGACTGGTTAGTGCAGGTGTAGTTTTACTAACCCGTATGAAATTCTACTATCCTCAGGTTAACGGGTTAGTGTTAAAATCGAGACCTGCTGTTGATTGAAACTTCTGTACAATTTTATGAAGGATCTACAAACATCGACCCATAAAGATCTAAGAACACTGATCCGTGATGATGAAGAAATTGCTTGGTCATGGATGGATGAATGTTTTCAAACTAATCAAATTTATCAAAATCAGAAAATAAACTGTTTAATTTTTCCCAGCTGAAGGTCATAGATCATTAATTCACTCAAAGATTGAAGTAAACTCAAATATTCTAATAAAAATATGGAATGACATTGCTGGGATAGAAAATTTTTATTTTTTATGCTGATCCATACAGATGTGTACACCAGATTATACTTCACAGATCCTAGTATTTTGTACTGATCCGTAAGTCCTGTTGTTCTGCACAGAATATTTATAAATTAATCAAATGTTCTGAATGTACCAAAAAGTCATAATGTTTGCCTGCTTAATGTCCATTAACAAGCTAAGAGAAGACTGTTTTTACCTTGACTTTATGAAGTAAAATGGGCTATTGTGATACCCTGCATGTCGGCCAGTGGCGGCGGCCAATTTGCGTTTAGCTCAACTTTTCTGTCTATATCTCATGTTTGGTTAATCATACTGGACCAAAACTTGGGCACCTGCTTCCTTATAGCGACACTAAAATTATTAATAACAACTTGCCTACAATATGGCGAATACCGAGACTAGCTTTTATTCACATGCTTAACCTACATATAGCTGTCAGATAGAATGATAAGGCCAGAGTGGCATTACAGTGTATTAAGGGAGGCAACTTTGATAGACTAGTTAGCACACTCAAGAAAGATGACTCATCCATTAAGCCTTTTTGTTCCATCTCCGTTTTTGATATTACTGATTCATTACGAAGATAACTATTGTACCGAACGTAATAGTTAGATATTAATTCATTACGACGATAATATAATATGATTAAATGCAGTACTATTAATTATAAGCTGAACAATTCCAATAAATATATATCGGTCTTCTGTAAGTTCTATTTTCTAGGGGTTGTTAGGGACTAGACAAGTCAAGAGCTTTTGAAAATTGAAATTATTGACTGCACTGGCTTGCAGCAGTGAGACAGTTAAGAAACCACCTGTTGTTAGCACTGATATCATCTATTTTCGCTTAAACATTGTTTAAAATCACTAATGCAAAAAAACAGTCCAAAGATTGTTGTTAATATCTCGAAAACTAAACCATTTGACTGAAAGTCATTGGAAGTGACACTGATCGATGTAAAACTTATGTAAGATTAGTTGAAATGCCAATGTTCCAGGTGAGCGATACAGGCCCATTGGGCCTCTTGTTGCTGTCTAGAATTGCCTATAGGCACGGCCATTTCGTGCAGGGGATTGTGGGGCTGTGTCTCACAAGATCTCCATCGATACGAGATCTAATAATTCTCGGCGCGAAGAAACAGCTCTATTTTTAGATTGCTGAATATCTCATGATTATTATCTTCATGCGCGTGATTCATGCCGAGTTCTCTTATTTGTTCTGGTCCGACTGTAATAGAGTTTGCGCGGCGAGGACCGCTTAATTATTTTAACAAACAGCCAACGGAACTCCAAATAACTACTCTAAATAAGTACTCTTCTTTTGCTGGAGGACTGCGTACAAAACATGTTTATCATTCCTTCTGCAGATGAAAGTACTCAAGCACACGCCCACTCGCAGCGTCTCTTATATGTCCACTTTAGCACTCTATCAAACTGACCACAAATAGCTTCTTGCGGTGATCGAGAGAAATGTCCATTTGCATTAGCTACTCGACGGAGAACTTGTTTTGAAAGTTTACCACTGGAATGACTGGTTGGATAACCGATCCTATAATTCCAGTAGTAAATTGCAAAAGAAAAACCACAATGGTCTCTTGGACGGCAATTAGACATAGGACATTTTCTATGATAATTGATTTTTCTGATCTGTTTCTGCAGTATATGACATCATAATTATTTAGGTCAGATGTAGCTGGACGTCACAATCAAAATGTGTAATGAATGACGTATCTAGTTCCACCAGGAACATTGAATTGCCAGTCAAGTATGCGAATTGCACATCTTTACTATTTAATCAACATGCTGTTGAATTTTTTGAAACTAATTTAACTAGATGCTGTTCGAATTGTATGTCTTTGCTATTTATTCAACAGTCATTTTCTATGATAATGGCTGGGTTCGATCTGTAACTGAAGGATATGATGTCATAATCAATTATGTCATATACAGGCTGACGTCACAATCCAAAATGTGTAAATGAATGGCGTATCGAGCTCAGTCATGAACATTGAATAGTCCAGCAAGTGTACGAATTGCATGTCTACTGTTTAATCAACATAGTATTTAATATTTTGAAACTAATTTGACCTGACGTTGTTGCGGCCAGAGGCAGCAAACCTTTAAAAGCACCCAGCCAAATTAGTTTCAAAATAGTCATCAGCTTACCTGTATAGTTACCTTGAAATTGGAAGTCTGGGAATTCAATATTCAGCATATATATATAGATCGATTCCAACATGCAAAAAAGGGGTGGAGCTTAGCTAGAAATAGGCGTGGCATACCTAGAAATGGATCCCTCTATTGAAATCGGCATGAGCAAATTGAGCATTACATGGCTAATACCACTTGTTAATGCGTGGTCCACACAATATAGACCACTTGTATTAAGAGAGCACCCGTATTTATAGGTCACATATTTTAACAAGGCCAATCATAGGTTGTAGACCCTTGCCATCCCGAATGCACGTAGACCCGATTACAATACACTCATCCTCTGACGGAGCGAGGGTAATTAATACCACTTGCTAATGGGCCTTTGCAGGTTGTCTATCCATCACATTACGTCATATGACGTCGTAATTAATTAAGTGATGCGTAGGCAAACGTCATAATAATGACGTCATGACGATTTAGTCCATCTTAAATGCTTAATCAACAGCTCGATTTCAAACAAACTTTGGTGGAATGATCGTATGACGATAGGCTTCAAGAAATCAAATGAGAATTTCTTTGGTGGCCATCTTGGATTTTCCAATATTCAACAGCTCTGTATGGTTGCCTTGGAAATGAGTTTTATAGGGATCCATCGGTGAATAGATTAAAGACGTGATCAGCTTTGAGCTTATTAACATTGAGTTATTGAAAAGATGCTGCGGGATAGCAGGGATAGTAAAATCAATGAAGCACTATCCCGTCTGGGTTAGTCATGTTAATAGAAAAAATTCTTAAAATCTACCCCTGTAATAACTTGTTTGATTTTCAGAGTCTTGCGCGTGCATTCCAGGATATGGGTCAGGAGGATAATGAGCAGTACACGGGGCTAGCACTGTACTTGGCCACAGAGTATTTCATGGATCATTCAAACAAGGATGTTCGTCTCCTCGCTGCATGCTGTATTGCTGACTCATTCAGAATATTCGCTCCGGAGGCACCGTATAGAGAGCCTGATTTACTCAAGGTAATATAGAGACTTCGTACGGAATGACAGAATAACTTGAAAATCCTTCGTTCCGCGGGCCATATTTATTCACGGTAATACACAAGCACCATACAGAGTGCCAGAATTACTTAATGTAATACTTCATGGATCTTTCGAGTTTATCCATCCATCATATGACATCATAATCATCTAGTGACCTGAATGATGACGTCATAATGGCATCATGAATGACGTAGATAAGTTTGTCATGAACACGTAGTTGGTGATGGACTAAGGCACTAAGCGTTGCTGATCGAATTGTATATCTTTATTGAATAACATGCTTATTTTGAAAGTAATTTGACAGGGCCATAGTCATCAACGGCACCCAATCAAATTAGTTTCAAAATATTCAACAGTTTATCTGTATAGTTTTCTGGAAATAGATATCGGTCGATTCCAACACGTGTGATGTGTGGGTGGAGCTTAGCTAGAGATGGGCAGAGCATGACTAAAACTGGAAAGGTCCAATACCAAAGAGAGAGCCAGATTTATTCTTAATGGTAATTTTCAGACTCTGTTCTGTTACAATGGCGTAGCGTGGGTGTTGGGGGGGGGGGGGGGGAGGAGACACAAGGCGTCGTTCTGTTACAGTGGTGTGGGTGGGTGGGGAGGCGACAGCCCCACCTGGTAGAAATTGTATGAATCAGTCAGAAATTTTAAGATCATTTGTAAAACATTTGTTACATGTAGCTTCCTATTATTCTCTGTTCTGTTGAATTTTTTACTTTCTGACTTGGAAAATTCAGACTGGCAAAGCGACGAATAGCCATATTCCAGCTATTTAGGACCCTATGCCTACTTCTTACCAAATCTGACCTTTGGATATAAAAAGCACAGGATATTATGTTTACAAGCTGATTATCAGCCAGACTAATTCAGTAGGTTGTAGGCCGATGCTATATGGCAAAAATTTGACAGGGACATGTAGCTCATTGCCATTGTTCATGTTGCAAAATTTAAGCTTAATCTGATGCAACTGAAAAAGTTAAATCACGCTTATGAAAGTGCTGGCTGAACAAGCATTTATAGTAGATAGTTCTTACAGTTTTATGATTCATGTTTTGCTTACATGAGCAATCAGGGATTGGAGGCCCTCGCCCTCCCATTTTGTCACATTGTAAAAAACGTTTTCTGATTTTGCATTTTTGGGGGAATTAACAAGTAGGCCCAAATTTGTGCCGTTCTATTGTATGGTCAGATCATTTCCTGTTTTAAAATGTAGTCCAGATCTGAACAGTATATTCCGAAATATCCACAGATCCAGAGTTTGATCTAATACAGATCCTGTTTCTTTCGTCCAGATCACGTCCAACATATAGAAATTGTCTTGTAAGACAAATTCTTCCTTGTGTTAAGATTGAAGTCAAATACTAGCTCAGTAGTTCTTGGCTCGTCTGGGCCAAGTGAGCTTATGCCATGGCAGCCATCCATCTGTCTAATTGCATCTCCTCATTTATGCTTTGACCGATTTCAAACAAATTTGGCTGAAAGGGTCCTATGGTGGTAGACTCCAGAACTCCTATTCAAAATTTTAATTGGTCAATTTTCTGGTGGCCATCTTGGATTTTCGGAAAATTTTCCGAAAATCATTTAAAGCGCTACTCCAATATAAATGTCCCGACTTCAACGAAACTTGGGTGGGATAATTCTATACTGGTAGGCTTCAACACTTAACGAGAATTTTAATTGGTCAACATTGCCGTCGGCCATCTTGGATTTTCTGAAATTTCTGGAAATCAGTTAAAAAGCCTACTGATTAACCACTTGACCGGTTTCATGCAAACTTGGTTGGGAAGCCCCCCCCCCCCCCCCCTGAGTGGTATGCTTCAGAACTTGTACACAGAATTTTGATTGGCCTATTTTTTCGCCGCCCATCTTCAATTTTGCACCAAAAAAATGGCGGGAAATGGTTTAATACATTACTTCTCATTAACTGCTTGGGCAATTTCAACCAGACTTGGCTGGAAGGACCCTAGAGTGGTATGCTTCAGAACTTGTATACAGAATTCTGATTGTTAAATTTTTTTCGTCAGCCATCTTGAATTTTATGAAAAATGGCGGGAAATTGTCTATAATGCCTAACTGCTTGGGCAATTTCAACCAGGCTTGTCTGGAAGGATACTAGGCTGGTAGGTTTCAGAACTTTTATACATAATTGTGATAGGTGATTTCTCACACAACCATTTGGCTTTTCCGAAAATTTTGAGAAATCAGTTAGAAATAAATTAACCACTTTATCCGATTTCAAGAAAATTCGGCAGGAAGGACCTTAGAGCTGTATGCTTCAGAAATTGTATACAGAATTTTGATTGGTAAATTTTTCGGGTCATCCATCTGTCCTTTGTCTTCCCATCTCCTTAGTCGCTTGATGGATTTCAACCAACTTTGAAATTTGGCAGAAGGGTCATATGGTATCAGGCTCCAAAACTTGTATTCAGAATTTTGATTGATCATTTTTTTGGGTGAAAATTTTAGATTTTGTTGAAAAAATTTCCGGAAATTGTCAAAGTGCATATTCTCATTAGCCACTTGGTGGATCTCAACTGAATTTGGCTAGAAGGAATCTATGGTTATTCCAGAATTTCTATTCAGAATTTTGATTGGTTGTTTTTTTTACGTGAAAATATTTTAAAATCTCACATTTTGTATTTTATGTCTTACTTACTGCTGAATTTAAAGAATTGCGTCAGTTCATATAATAGTGGTTCAAATGCTAATGATCGAGGTGGGCATCAAGGCCCTTGGTTCTCTTGTACCAATATACTCATTTTTCACTTAGGAAATATTATAATATTATAATTGGTACTCAGTCATCATTTTATGATGTAGTTCATGTTTAAAGAGCTTTCATACTATTTCTGATGGAGTTATTCCACATTTTGACTTAGCTGAAACTTGTTGAAACGTTAGTGACAAAATTCATCTCGCCCAGTAGGGGACTTAATATAGAATCTTATTTCTATTACAATGTATTTGATTTTTTATATTTTTCAGGATATTTTTATGTTCTTCATCAAACAGTTGCGAGGGCTTGAAGATCCAACATCGCCAGCTTTCAAGAGATATTTTTACCTGCTAGAGGTAATCAATAATCAACGCTTAACCCTGTCACCGATAAATTCCCCAACTCTCAAGTTCAAGACAACCATACAGGATAACTGTTGAATATTTTGAAATTAATTTGACTGGAAGCCGTTGCTGCCGAAAAACTGTTGAATATTTGGAAGTTAATTTGACTGGAAGCTCCAGCCAAATTAATTTTAAGGTACATGTATTCGACAGAATAAGTTTTATATTGTAAAGAATACTTTTTCCGTGATTTGTCGATGGAAGGGTTAATAAGTGCAGATGTATATCTGCTCCTGGTAATTGAGTTGCTCACTTGGCAGGTAGAATTTTGTCTCGTTTGCGAACCTGAAAACGAGACAAGACAGATTATTCTTTGTCGCAGCATCTGTATTGATGAGTACATTTAGTTGTTACTACATTACAACCAACCTCCTTGCATTACTATTGCTCTTTTCTTCTCTGAAGGAAGCGTAGTAGGATGAATTTTTTACAGCCATTGTTTGCTGGGTATTGTGGTAACAGAGTGACTAAAGGCTCCTTCAGCTATCTCCGTACTCTCTATAATGATGATCCATAGTAATTCGCTCGAATGCTATGTCTCAGAATGAGGCAAGAAGAGGGTTAATCCAATACCCAGCGCCACTGAGCAGGTCATTAAGCACATTGGCTGATAGCTATCACATGACCTTGTTGATAGCAACCAAGAGTTCATTCATTTTCCTACTTCTGAAGTGGAAAGTGAATAAAAAATTTTAAAGCCTTAAGTAAAGAGTTACTGGATTTCATCAAGGATGTCAGACACGCATAGGAAACCTTCAACGATAAGTGGTTTGTCGGTTCTAGTGTCGGTTCTAGTTACTTAGTTATGATTTTAATGATCATTTCTAATTTCGTGGTAGGTGCCCAGAGTGTCTTATAGACTATAATTTGTCCACTTTGCGCCTTCATTATTATCAGTAGCATGTATAAGCTTCCGAATTGTCATGCTCGCTGTATTTGAACATGACCTGCATTATCTCACGTCATCATACCCTCTCAAAAGAATAATATAAATCACCGATTTATACAGAGATCGGTAGGGTCTCTTATTATTATATTGTGGATAGCGTTGCCTATCCTTGAGTCACACATTGGAGCTTTTGCTCTCAGTCTCTGTTTATTTACGATTCAGATTTGAAAAAATCGCCAGAGAAGGTCAAAGATAAGAGCCATTCAACAAGATGTCCGTCTGGCAGCTGCCAACGTTTCATAAAATCTGAACACGCTGGTCATGTGTGTTTAAAGTGTACATCATATACCTATGAATCTTCTTGCTTGATATGCGAGTCATGGTCCCAAGCCGCTAGGCTGATCTTTTGCAAATCTCTTTCGCCGGCTCTTTCTAATTTTCCTGTTTCTGGGAATCCTTCTCCTTCAAGGTAGCTGACTAAGATAAAGGCCAAACCCGAGGCCACAGCTGATTCAGCCATTCTGGAGAGAATCGTGCAGTCCATGGAGTGTCTTCAGAAACAAGTCCATAAGATTGACTCCTATTGATAGCAGAATTAACAAGATAATCTTGGATCAATCAGACCCCAATGTTTCATCACTTAACGTTGTTGAATGTGAAACATTGGAGTTTGCTGCTCCCAGGAAGCGTCTATTTGCTAAATCAAAAAATAAATTACCACTTAGTGTTTCCGAAGTACCACAAAAACTGGAAAGAACAAAAGTACTAAGACTCAGGGTTTCTCCTCGTTCGTCGTCTGTTCCTAAGCCATTCAAGCCTTGCTGTGATTCAGCAGATCCATGTACTTCTTTGATCAACATTCCGCAGCCTGTGCCATGTGGCCAATGTCGGTGACATTATCGCTTTTTTTCTCCACTATATACCCATTTTTCAAGGCTATTTTCTTATTTTTGGCTAAAACCTTTTATTTAGAGTCATGTTCTTTCCTGCCATCACGGTGTTGGTGACTTTGGGCTCGAAATTTATCCTTTCATTCCCTTCTTATCTACTTCCAGTACCTGTCAGATTGTCATCATCGTTCCTGTCACTTTAGTTCGTTGACAATTCGGCCTGTATATAGGTCATTCCAGTTTTGTTTACATGGAGTGTATCTTTTAGATATGATTTAGATCTTAAACATAGATGAGTATTGTTTTAGCTAATTCTATCTGTCCATATCTGGTCTCTCCCCTCCCATAGGTTTACTATGGGATTTCTATTTGCCACGAAATCTGGTTAAAACACTAAATAAATTTATATATAATGTTTCAATGTCTACAACTTTTAATAAGTAAGGCAATACTTCTATGATGCTTTTTTCTCCATACGAAGAAACTGGTAAGATTAAATAGCAGAAATAAGCGCAAGTTACCTCTCTTGTGAGGGGGTAAGAATAAGGATATAGCTCTTATAACTAAGAAACATCGCCTTTCATTCGATTTCAGGAAACATTACTTTCCAATAGAATAAATCGAGGCTTGGAAGTCTCTCTGATCTCATTGTAACATCCTAAATTATTTAAGACTCGAGAACAGTTTGGCCTAATACTGAGATAATCAAGAAATAACTTAACTATCAAACATCCTAACTATTATCAGCCTAGCCCTAATTGGAATATTGAGGCTTTTTAGCCTTTATTCTTCATTTATATCTTTCTTTATTCAGATATTCGGTATCATACAAGTATATCTTCCATTGGTAGGTTTCTTATCGCCTTTGTTATTAGGTCTTCTTGGTTTATTTTTAATGTGTTATGTGTATAACTGATGTGTACATTTCATTTTGTAATCAGGATTGATTTATAAGCATCCTTAATGGGTGGTCTTTCGATAGTTTGTCTTAATTGTTGCAAAAGATTGCTTTTTTATACAATGATATCATATTATGGTAAGGTTCCTCTGGTCTGTGCATCTTGTGAGTTTGAGATTTTTCTAATATCCAAGTTTGTTCCGGAGATGGATTTCTTACAATCTTTACCGTAGTTATAGATTTCTCCTTACCAATGCTCTCTGTTTTGCCTTCTATCCTTGGAGGAGGTCAGTTATCCCTCTTCTAGGACCATTGGGCCTCTCTGTCGGAGGATCCACCCTCTCTTTTTTTCCTCTTATTTCTCATTGGATCACAGGTCCCTCATTCCTAGTGAATCTTCAAGAATGGGAATCAGATTCCTCAGAACGCTGGCTAGTCATCTTGGCTTCCAATTTCTAAATGGTTCAGTCCAGTCTAATTCTTTCCTTTTCACGTAGGCTTATGGACCTTTCTCTAGTCCTGAAGGACTCTTATTTCTAGTTTCCCTTTTCACCCTTCCTTTCAAAATTTCTCTTCGTATCACATCCTTTGACCTAGTATGGCAGTGCCACTTCCTAACTGTCAGCCTCTCCTTTTCCCCCTTTTGTGTTCACCCATATCTTTTTTCATGTCTGCTTGTCTTAATTTTTAACCCCTTCTTCAGTTCAGGTCTACATAGACGATTAACTCTTCAAGGCTTAATTCCCTATGTCTCTGTTCTCGGACGTCTCAGTAGCTATCCGAATATGTCTTCATCTAGCCTGGATTGTCAATATGGGAAATCTCATCTATCTCAAAATCAGACATTCACTCACTTAGGGATCCTTTTCGATCTTGTCCAAAGGAAGTTTTTTCCTTCCCTCACCATTGTTAAGGTGCTTTTATCTACTATCCAGTGTTTTCAGTGTTGGACAGTTCATTTCGGCCAGGTCTTTCTTCATATTATAGCCCTGATGGTGTCTGTGGAAAAGGTGTTTTCTTGGGCCTATTTCAGGAGACGGCCTTTCAGCTTTTCCTCGTGTCCCTTGGGATCTATTATCTGCACCCTCTAGTTCCTTGTTTCCTCATATAATTCCATCGTATGAGTATCAGTTTTGGAACGACATCCAATCTCTGCTACTAGGTGGTCCGATTCATTCCCCTTTCCTCAGGTTATTTGTTTACATAAACTCATCACTGGTGACACATTGCATCTCCACAAGCCATCTTCTCGGACGCATCCCTGGAAGGATGGGGATCAATCTGGGATTCCAGGAACATTTCAGTCGCTTGGTCCCCTCTGGAAGTCTCTTACCACGTCACCCTTTCGAGTTGTGGACTGTTTCTATGCCGTAGTCCTTTGGGATCCCATGATACGCGGTTTATCAATTCTTATCCGCTCGGACAATTTCACAGTAGTCTAGTTCATCAATCATCAGGGAGGGATCAGGTCGGTCTCTGCCAAGAGTCCGGGGTCCCAGAAACAGAATAGGAATTGAAAAAGGCTGTAGTCAAGTCAATTTTTCTTCAGTTTGGTCGTCCCCACATAGATCTTTTAGCTACTCTCAAGAACCGAAAGATATCCATCTTCATATCTCCCTTTCCGGAAGAGATGGGCCTTTCAGTCGACCCTCTAGCCCAATCTTGGGACAACATGTTCGCTTATGCCTTTTCCCCAACGATTCTCATTCTTCTGGCCCTAAGAAAGATCCGGCAACATCTTTGTGTGGTCCTGTTAATAGCTCCGTTTTGGCCGACAAAGCCTTGGTTTCCGGATCTCCTGAACCGTCTTGTAGATCTCCCTCTTCTATTACCTGTTTCCAACAATCTCTTGTCCCAGAACAAAGGCAGGATTCTCCATCAGAACCCAGCAATCTTTCGCCTGTCAGTCTGGAAGCTGTTGAGTTGCCCCCTCCTTCGTCAATCTTTCAGTCAGATCTCAAGAACTTTTGAAAAATCTCTCGGAGCCTCCACTCGAAACATTTTAAGGCTCCATTTGAGTTTTTTAAGAAATGGTGTGCAGACCATTCTATCCTGCACTATGAGGCCTGTGTGATTCAAGTCACAGATTTTCTGGTTTTCCTTTTTGATCAGATGAAGTTCTCAGTTAACACTGTCAGATCCTATCGGTTTGGTCTGAACTCTTTCGTCAAATGCCTTATTGACCCTTTGGTCCAAGTGCAAAAGCATTTTCATGATCTCATTAAAGGTAGGGGAAATTCTTGTCTTCCCTTTAAATAACCCCTTCCTTCTTGGAACCTTTCTCTTGTATTACAGGTTCTTGCTGGGAAACATTTTGAACCCCTAGGTTCTTTTTGTTTAAAACATCTCACTCTCAAAGCAGTCTTTATTAGCAGTAGCATCAGCTAGCCGACACTCGGAAATTCATGCCTTATCTGCTGAATTGGATAGATTTCAAATTACGGGTAATAGCATTATTCTCCATCGATCAATACTTACCATTACATTACTCATTGATAATACAGCTATCCTGATAGCTGGCTCTAGGAATCTAGATTTAGAAAGCTTTACCGGCTCCTGGAACTGGGTACCCGGTTCCCAACAACCGGGTACCCGCCTGCCAGAGACACTCATTCTTGTTTGCATAGCAACATGAGAATACATTGCTATTTTGTTCTTGGAGAAATCTTAGTTTTCTTTGTGTTTTTCCCTGTGCCTATTTGCTGTTTCTCGTTTCTGTATTACTGGATTTACTATGGAAGGAGCCTCTGAATCTCAGGTCGTATTCTTTCATGCTATTTCTCTAGTTATATGGAGACTTATGTCTCTGAAATTTTGTGTATGTTGCATGTCCCATTTTCTGACCCCGGAACTGGGACGTGTGGTTACAACGAAATATGCCAGATAAGATTGCCTCCTTTAATCCCAACGGCGATCGGGCGGTAATATGAAACTAGATGTTGGCTTACGTTTTTTTAACACTAAAATCGTCTTACGTCATTCAACCTTATGGTCCGAGAGGGCGACGTTACACCCTTTTATTTCTCGGATTATTTGGCGACGGATATGTTTCATTAATTCGCGCATCTTATTTATGGTGCTACGTGCGTTTATGTGCCAGAAACTTGAATTACAAGTTTTGCATGTGATCACGATCTGTTTGCATTGATCGATGATTTCAAAATTCTTGATTAAGATGTGTGTTCTACAGCAGTAATGTTAATTCATTTTGTTGTTCCTTCACGTATCGTTTGGCTTTCGTTTGAGTAGTATAATTTTGAAATTAATTCTTAAATATACCGCGAATGCTTCAGATATGGATCCTGGATCCGTGTTTATACATACTGCAGGAGCAATTTATGGGTGTATTATTGGCCCGCTCTCGTTCTTGTCGCCAGCATGCGCGCTCTTGGTTGTAACGTTGCGGCATTCGTATCTCGAGAGATCTCCTTCGATTCGATATCGAGAAAAGTATCTTGTATGTATTGAGTAGCCATTGGCCTAGTGATTTCCACCAGAATATGGTGGGAGAGAGAATTGAAACTTAAAAGGACACTTGCGCTACTCTCTTCATACCAGACAATATTAATTCACATATGACGAGGTGATATAAAGCCTATAGTAGTCTGTATAACAAGTAGTTAACAGAAAAATAGTCCCTCTGAATTTGTCGTAAAATTCAAGTCTGTCGCACGTCTATCGCACACCCAAAATGAGGTCAAGAATTTGCTGACGTGTGAATATTGATATCACAGTCCATTTTAATGTCTGTATTAGGCTAATGATACAGAGGTTAATATGATACCAAAATCAACACGATCCATAGTGTTCCTTTTACAGTCCGCTACGGGGATGGACTGGATCCAGATATGTCTGGTTGCCGAAGTGGAGTCTGTGTAACAGTCTAGTCGTTGTGATGACGTAATAAGATGTCCGGTCAATACATAGAGGTGTATTCTCGTAGAAGCCACGCCTCTATTTTTAGATTGATGTTGCGGGTGTGGGGTGCTGGAGGGTTAACTTTTAATTTATTGTCAAAATATTTGAAAATTATTTGTCTGCCTTCTATTCCTGTCGTACCGCTTGCTTATTTAGGTTTTGTGCTTGTTTTCAGGCCAAGCCTACCCCACCATCATGTCCTGAGTGTCATAAATTCGTGAAGGTCGCATTCAAGGACCATGTCTGTTATCGGTGTTCGAAATGTAACGTTGACAATAGGTGTAATGGCTGTGCAGTGTGACCCGTCTAGTTGTTAGTCGAGTTCCTTGCCCAGAAGGACTTGGCTGGTCTAACGCAGGCTCAGGCGTTTCTAAAAGAAATCGAGGAGCCTCCATTTCGGCCCCTGGGTGCGCTCCTCGTCTACAGTGGAGGGTTCGGAGATGGCACCCCGGCGTGGTTTGGGCCCGCTATGCAAGGCTTCTTGCATAGCATCCTGCCCATGCTGGTGTTGTCTCTGATACAGAAGACTGTGGTGCACCCTCTCTGTGTCCGGTATGGACCCTGTCCTTGGACAGGGTTCTGGACTGGTTACCGAGGGGACCATCTCGTATGGGTCCCTAGCGGGTCCGTCGGGTTACGGCCTGGTGGGTACTCTTTCTCTGCGGCCACCTCGATGCATTCGCCAGGACGGCTCCAGTGTCGTTTCATCCGGTGATGACTCTTCGGGGTCTGAGGATGAGGAGCCAAAGAGGAGAGCCTGTTGCGGCCCAAGATACCGCGGGTGGAGCACATGGAGGTCGAAACCGCCCTATATCTGTCTGGCTTGGCGCAAGTCATGGCAGCCGCTCCGCCCGTGGTTGAGGTCACACCGGTACCGGGCACCCGTCCAGTGCTGGTTGGTTTGCCACCAACCGACAAGGTGACAGGGTTGGCTGGCCAGGCTTGGTACTCCCCTATCTCGCCTGGCCCAGCGGCCACACCCAGGGTGCCATTGGCGCCCGTGTATGGCCATGGTTCCATAACCGCTACAGGTTCGCACGGTTTTCCATACGGGCCTACTCCATTGAACAGTTTGTTAGCTCACCTGGCCAGAATGGCCAAGTGAGCTTATGCCATGGCGACTGTCAGTCCGGCGTCCGGCCGTCAACTTTTTCCTTTAAACGACTTCTCAAGAACCACTAGGCCGATATCAGTTATCTTTGGCAGGAAGTATCCTTAAGGCATAGGGATCCAAGTTTATTCAAACGAAGCCGATCGGCCAATTTGGCCGGTGGCCAATTTGGATTTCGGCCGATTTTAGGAAATGTCTAAGAATCTTCTCCGAAACCGCTTGGTGGATTGCAGCAAATCCCATGAAATATGATCTAGGGCAAGAGCTGAACCAAGTTTGTTCAAGGGAACTTGATTGGCCAAATGGTTCAGTGGCCATTTTGGTTGACCTAGTTTTAGCGAAAACGACTTCTCCAGAACCGCTGAAGGGATCAGGCTGAAATTGGGCAGATATGATTAGGGACTAAAGGCCATTAAAATTGTTCAAGGGAAGTTAATCCGTCAAAAAACATGGTGCAGTCGGCCAATCAAAATACTGCATGTTTTGTGGCCATTTTGGATTTTTCTATTTGATGGATTTTGAGGCTGAAATTGGTTTTATATATGTTTTTGGGTATTCTGATCACAAGTTTGCAATTTTCAAAGCTGTCGGATAAACGGTTTGGCGGCCACCTTCGATCATTTTCCCGCCAAAAGTTCCCATACTAAGGCAGTGGGAAATTTAAAATGTCTACGTCTCGAGAACTACTATGCCGATTTCAATTATATATGGCAGGAAGCATCCTTAGGGGGTAGAGATTCAAATTTGTTCAAACGAAGCCGATCGGCCATCTTGAATTTTGGCCGATTTTTAGAAACGTCTAAAAACCTGCATATCTGGAAATATGCAGATTTACACACGGATCGTATATATGTGAAAGCAACAACTTTCAGTCAAATAAATTCCAAAATATTCAACAATATCGATGTCAGAGGACAATATATATCTTACCTATTTTGCTAGGTTAGGAAAATGGTCAACCCTTTAGCCATCATATCAGCCAAAAACGGCTTCAGCAGTAGTCTTGAGAAATGCCCATTTGCAGACCAAATGAAGACTATTTTTGAAATTTTTACCACTGGAATGACTGACTCTTTTTAACGAGCCAATCATTCCAGTGGTAAATTTTCTAAAATAGAATTGGTCTGCAAATAGACATTTTCTATGAGAAAATTTAACTTTTCTGAAATTTGAGGGTTAAAGTGTTAATTAATGCACAATTGGAGTTTTATTTCCACCATCCATTGACACATGACAGCTTTTATTACCATAATAGATAAAAACTAAATTAACAGTTTAACCTTTTCCCTGCAACTGCTGCCTAAATATTTAAGATATGTATTGTGTGCTCTGACATCTATGCGGTTAAAGTATTTTGAAATGTATTTGATTCATTGAAAGTTGTTGCTTCCTAAGTCAGCTATGTCTCAGTCAAATTATTTCCTAAATAAACTCCAGCATCGCGAACGTGGTCATTCTGCAAGATGTACATGTGTTAAAAGGATGGTTTGGAATATACTCAATTGAACCTGCTATAAAGACCACCTGTGTTAACCCTTTCACGGATGAATTCCCTATATTTTCAAAACATCCATACAGTAAAACGGATGAATATTCTGAAATTACTTTAACTGAAAGCCATTGTTGCCTACGGCACAACAGCTTCTAGTCATATTAATTTCAAAATATTCAATAAAATAAGTTTTATATCATAAAGAGAATTAAGCAATGTATTTGAAACTTTATTAGCCCTTTAATGGTCAAACCAGCCAAAACCTGCCTCTGCAGTGGCTTTGAGGAATGTCGATTTGCAGGCCAGCATGAGTATTTTTGAAAATTTACCACTGGAATGACTGGGTCGATAATCAAGCCAGTCATTCCAGTGATAAATTTTCAAAACCACATCTTGGCCTGCAAATTAATATAACCTGAAAGTTTTGTTTTACTGAAAAATCATGACCATTAAAGGGTTAAGAAACCAGCTACCATAAGAGACTGCCTTCTGATTCTCACTTGACTGGTGTCTTAATACAAGTTTGACTGCATGTCATCAATTTCTGTTGTTAGTACTGATGTCTTCTATTTTTGCTTAAATATTGTTCAAAAGAACCTTTATAAAATCAACCATTTGACTGAAAGTCATTGGAAGTGGCACTGATTGATGTAAAACTCCATAAAGATTAGTTGAGTTGTCAATGTTCCAGGTGAGCGACACAGGCCCCTTGGGCCTCTTGTTTCATGGGGTGGCGGCGGAACCGTGCGGTACCGGTGCTGCTAGCTTTCCAGCAGTGGCTTCTTGCTGGAAAGCCGCTGCTGGTAGACCCGTGAACACATCAACGGGTGATGTGTTCACGGGGTTGTCTTCCTCGGAGGCGGAGTGGTCTGATGTTCTGGCTTGGCTAGCCAGGGTGGTCCCGTCCGTGGTCTCAGCCACGACCGAGGAAGACATGCCCCGTCCATCGGTTGCATCGATTCGGACAAGGGCCTTGCTTGCGGCTCGGATTCAGTCCATTGGACTGGATCCAAAGATCAGATTCAGTCCATTGGACTGGATCCAAAGATCAAGGAGTTGCTTGAGGCTATTTATGCCAAGCAACTCTTGACCAAGAGCCAGCTCCCTGAGGCCTCTAGGGAGGTGCGGGCAAGTTGCCGTATCCCCAGGGGGGAGTACAAGCGGTATGGTGTGTTCCCAACAGTCACTGAGGATGACCATTGGGTTCTTGGTGTGCAGGAGTGGGTGGCCAAGCCAAGCACACAATGAGGAAGTCCTGTCCCTTTGCGATGAGGGAGTGAGGGCAGCTATGAATGCTGTCAATCACTCCTATCGCTTGCTTCAGTCGGTGAGGGCTGAAGCTGGGGCAGGCCACCCTGTGCCACCTGCTGCGCTTTCATGTGTCAAAGACGGCCTTGTGGTGTCAATGGACGCATTGGCCAGGGTGCAAGCGCGAGTAACCAAGTCCCGGAGGCAGATGGTCCTTGACCATATGCCTCTGGCTACGGCTGTCAGGGAGCGTTTGCTTGGAACGCCCCTGAATGGCCCTAGCATCTTTGGTGGCCAAGCGCGGGCCATCCTAGAGGACACGGCTAACATCGCGCTAAGTTGGTTAGCAGTTAATCTTCAGCTGGAGCTAGTGTGTCAGGCGCATGCACTAGGGGCTGTTGCGAAACCGCTAACTGTCCAACCTTCCTCCAAGAAGCAGAAGAAGCATAAGGGCAAGGCGAAAGCCAAGCCAGCTCCTGCTATTGCTGGGCCTTCTCAGCCGCCTGCGGCTAAGATGGCGAGGAAGGTAGTGGAGGCTCCTGCCCACCCTAGTTGTGGGCCGGATCACCCGAGAGGCGGGAAGGGCACAGGTAAGTCCTCCAAGGGCGGAAAGAAGGGCGCAGATCATAGCTGAGGATATGGTAGCTCCCTTCATATCCACCTGACTGCGTGTCTGTGCGACAGGAACAGTGGTGCCAGTTAGAGCAGTCAAACCAAGACCATAATGGTTCTTTCTCTCCCTCCTTAAGAGGTTGGGGTGGGGTGGGAGAGTGGATCGCGAGCCAGACACCCACATTAGGCGTAAATGGGCCTATAGTGGGTGGAAGGCTCATGCGTTTCGTCGAGGTTTGGCGAGGTGTGACGTCAGTCAGTCTGGGCCTGGGATGGATATCCCAGGGGTACATGCCAGAGTGGTGGGATTTCCCGCCATAAAATCTGTCTGGCACCTGTCTGGACTCCCGTTCCAAGGGAGACAGACAAGTTAGAAGCCATTCAAAACGAAGTGTTGGGTTTGCTTCTGAATGGAGCAATAAAACCAGCAAACTAGAGCACTCCAGGCTTCTATTCAAACATGTTCCTTGTCCCCAAGCGCACAGGGGTGGAGATCCGTACTCAATCTCAGGCCGTTGAATTGGTTTATCCATACGCCTCAGTTTCAGATGGAAACTCAGAGATCGGTAATGGCAGGATTGTGGAAAGGAATGTGGTGTGTGTCAATCGATCTGAAAGATGCATATTTCCACATTCGATTGAACAGGGGTTGTCACAGGTTTCTGAGATTCGCGTTTCAGAATCAGGTATGGGAGTTTGTAGTCCTCCCATTCGGCCTGTCGACAGCCCCAAGGGTTTTCACCAGAGTGGTCCTAGTGGTAACAGCGTTTCTCAGAAGAGAGAACGTGGCGCTTCACACCTACATAGACGTATGGCTTATCAAGGCGGACGCTAGGGCTGGGCGGTATACCGGTTTCACACCATCTCACGTTTTTTATGGCGACGGTTTAAAAACCATTACGAAAATAAAAAAAGGGAAAAACCGTCCGTAAGATTGCCATTGCGCAAAATCTGGTGACTGTCCTAAACTAGTTTGTTCTTGACTTGCAGTTTAGTATTATCATCTAGTGTAACCATTTGCTACTAGAGATATAAAATACAGTCATCTATAATTAGTAGCCGTGGGAAAGCAAGGGTGTTGGTGAAATCCCAACAAATCGGCCAAGGACGACCCTCTGCAAATATGATTTGATTTGCCAGCAATGAATTTTACATGACGTAAGCTCTGCGGGTTCAATGTAAGATTGAATAATTTGAAAATCTAAATTATTTCTTTGCAACAAATAATCCTTTTTTCAGTTCGAGTTCGTACTATGTGGAATTAGGATTCCAAATTTGACATGATACAAAGAAAATCAAGAAACGCGCTGCGAAAACAACGACGCTATACAATGAACTCCCAATCCAAACAAATCATTATTTCCCTTAGATTTTGGCAAACATAAAATGATCCATCACGGACTAAGACATACAAGACAAATTGCTTAAACGCCCGAGAAATGAAAACGATTAAGTCGCTTCTTATGTTGGCGGAGTAGTTACAAGTAAAATACACCTCTTAGCCTCTCAAATACGAGCAGGCGTAATGTGATTGGTTGTTAACAAATTCTTCCGCCGGAATATTAACTACTATCGATTTTATGAATGAAATTTGTAGTATTTTTTATCATGTGACTTCTGCTCGATAGGCGTAAGAATCACATCGTTTTGTTTTACGGCCCAGTCTTTTTCGTCTTCGTATATCTTCAAGTATGGAGTGTTGATTTAAGTTAGATTCAGGAATTATTGCGTTTATGTTGTCAAATTATCATAATTTCTTTATTATATGACATATGAACCTCAAAAAATAGTCAAACACATTTTTTGTGAGAATTCTTGAGGCGCGATTTCTGGGAAATTACTACTCTTTAGTTGCGCGCTGAATGACATTCACCTGCTTGAACGACAGTTTATTGAGGAGTATTACTAAATACCGAGTACTCAAATACAAACACATGACTTACTAGACTAGATCATACTGTAGGTGGTTATACGAACTCTAACCGTATGTGCGGTACTCTACTAGGAGCCTAAACTTGCTCTCATATCCGGGTTCCTACTTACACGCATTAGATTTTACTACGCTTTCGAAAATAGTTACCTAATAACAGTGTTGAAAATCAACATATTAGTAGTTAGCGTGTTATTTTCACGACATCACATGAACCAGACTTTATTTATTTTATTTATTTTAACTACTATTTTGAGATAGATAGCGTCGAAGTGAGCAGTCGTACATAGTTACCATTCTAATTTTGTGTCAATTTACGTCAGTTGTCAAATCACAAAATACATGTACTGTAGCTAATGAACACAGCATATTTTCATATTTCAAATTATTTTCGATCATTTTAAGCCCTTAAACCGGTATTTCGTTAATACCGGTTTAATATTCTTTTAGGCCAAACCGCCCAGCCCTAGCGGACACGCCAGCCCGGTTAGGAGTGGATACTGCTCTATCTCTGAAATTGCTTTCAGATCTAGGCTGGATAGTCAACAGGGAGAAATTCGAGTTGACGCCCACCCAACACTTCGTTTATTTGGGGATGCGATTCGATCTCGAGGAAGGCAGGGTTTACCCGTCAGAGCCCAGAGTGGTGTCTCTGTTAGCCATCCTCAAGAGTTCGATTGGGAAACCATATTCAGGCGAGGAGGTTTCTTCAGATGCTGGGCATGATGGTCTCCATGGAGCAGGTAATCCCTAATGCGAAGACCTATCCAGTTGTATCTGATGTCTGTGGGAGCAGAGAACAGAACCCTTGTCAAAGCTGGTACCAGTTTTGGAGCCAATAATGTCGCATCTTGTATGGTGGAAGGAGCGTCAGAATCTCCTAGTAGGACTTTCGAATCAGCTACCCCACCCCCAGCTGACCATGTACATGGATGTATCGCTGGAGGGTGGGTGGGCCTGCCTAGGAGATCACCAGGTTTCAGCCACATGAACTCGCCCAGGAGTCAGTTGCATATCAATCTGTTGGAAATGATGGCAGTGGAACTGGCATTGGAAAAGTTTCCTCCAGAAGTCAGGGGCAAGGTGATATTGATACGGTCAGACAATTCGACTAGTATCATACATAAATCGCCAAGGCGGGACCAGGTCACCCACACTGTGTATGAAGCTGTGGCACGTGATTCAATGGTGCAAGAATTAGTCAGTTGTTTTGAAAGCAGCTCACATTCCTGGGTGATTGAACATTCTGGCGGATGCTTTGTCTCGCAGACAGAGAATTCTGCCAACAGAATGGTCTTTCAACCCTCCAGTTCTACAAAGGATCTTCGGGCATTGGGGCAAACCAAATGTGGACTTGTTCGCCACAAGGGAAAATGCTCAAATCATGAGCCGTCGATACAGATGCTCTGGCGATAAGCTGGAGAGGGATGCACGCATACGCGTATCCTCCCACCATTCTTCTACGGAAGGTTTTGGTGAAGATCAGGGAGGAGCCGTGCCTCGTCCTGCTAATAGCATCATTTTGGCCCAGCAGGGCGTGGTTCACAGATCTGGATCTGCTGGTGGACAATCCAGTGCCGATGATTATGCCAAAGCTAACTAGGTTTGATCATGATGCCAGTACCTGGTGTCCAGTCCGTGCTTTGACCAAGTACAAAAAACAGACAGACTCTACGGTCAAATGTTAGACATCTGTGGATCTGCCATAAAAAGCCATATGGCGCCGCATCCATGGATACTATCTCTCGTTGGGTAGTCGAATGCATTCAGACTACCCACGAGATTGCGACTGGGCACCAGGTGCAATGTGCTAGGGCTCACAATGTTAGAGGAATAGCCCTCTCGACCGCGCTATTGAATGGTGTCCCGTTAGAGGACATCATGGCCGTTGCACAATGGCACTGTGAGTCCTCTTTCACGGATTACTATATGAGGGACATGTCAGACTCTGCCAATCCACTCGTTTTAGCTGTTTTGAAACGATAGCCTAGTGGCTACACTGCTCATCTCCTTGTTATAACTTTGAAAAGCAAAAGTAGTAAGAAAAGACATGGTCAAGTGAGAGGAATTCAACCGTATGGGACACGTTTGGTCGAAGGTGTGTTGGGTGATTGCTCCACGTCTGGAATCCATAATTCATGAGGTAATTCAAGTTTGATCATTTTCTGTATTATGTTTATATATCATGATCATTCATCTTATATATTCATGCTCATTCCCAGGCTTATATGTGTAAAGAGCTGTTAACCCTCTGCGCACATTTGTGTTTTCAGGTGAGATGCATGTTCGTGAGTTCTCCCTTTTTTTTAGGGGAAAATGGGGTTCGAGGGGCGGGGGGGGGAGCGGTGATGTGAGTGTGATTCGGTCCCAAAGCTTGTCGGTCCTTTTAGGTCTCTGTATGTCAAGTTTAAGTCTAAGGTCTTTCTCCCGCGGCAAAAGAGGCTTTGTATGGCTTGCCCATTCCCACCAGGTGACCGACTAAATCTGGTGTTATCAATGAGTAATGTAATGGTAAGTATTGATCGAAAGAAATTTCAATTTCCCTTTCTCTGAGATCTAACAATACTTACCATTACATTACGGACCCTGCCTCCCAGCCCCACGGATGCAAGCCATGGGTTATTCTCTTGTTTGGTAGCTATGCAAACAATATGAGTGTCTCTGGCAGGCGGGTACCCGGTAGATTCCTAGAGCCAGCTATCAGGATAGCTGTATTATCAATGAGTAATGTAATGGTAAGTATTGTTAGATCTCGGAGAAAGGGAAATTAAAATTTCCTTCATTCTCTATCCGAGGGCAGAATTTCGGTCCAAAACTCAGTTAAATTCTTGGGTAACCCCATTATAATTCTTAAACTTTCTTCCTTATCGCCAGATGACTCTGTCTGGTGCCCTGTTAAGGCTCTTAATATTTGCAAACTTCGTAATGCCTCTAAACAATCCGGCGATAAACATCTGGGTTACATTTGCAGAAGGCGTTGATTGTCCTGCTCTAATTTTTTCACAATTTGGCATGAATTAGCTTCTCCTGGGTACTATTCATTAGTAGGGGTTAAGGCCCATGATGTTAGGGGCCTTGCCACCTCTTGTGCTCTTTTTAATGGATCCTCTCGATGACATCATGCAAGTAGCTAACTGAAAATCAGCGAATACCTTTATTAATTTCTGTCTCAAAGATTCTGGTCCTTCCTCCTTTTTCTATAAGAATATTCAGAAGGTGGCTTCGTGGGCCATGACACATTCCTTCTTCATCATCTTCGTGTCATTCTTCATCATCTTCATTGTTATAAGACATTTATTTGGGGTTCGTGTAAGATCATTACTTCTTTCTCATGCGTGTATTTCACCTCATTCATATCACCTCTTTCATCACCCTTTATATTTATTTATTTCATTCTTGCATGATCATCTCTCATGCTTTCTTAGGGTTGTTTAAAGTCCCGCTTTTCTACTCTCTTCTTTCTTTCTGAACCCTTTCTATTAGGGTTCCTTATGGTAGTAATTCTGAGGAATTATTGTCATTCGTAGTATCTTTCCCTACTTGTTATTACTAACTTCGTATTCATTCTTTACCGTTTTTTATATCACGTTTGCTAAAAAATTTGCCTCCCTCCAGGCTTTGTTCAATGTTGAAATCTGTATTTGAGCACGGTTGGTTGTAATGTAGTAACAATGACCAGGCGACCCATAGGGTCTGGTCTTATGTTTTACTAATTACATATACCTACCTCTGCATTACGGCCCATCTCAAGCCTCCCCTCTGTCAAATTTTTTAGATGGGGGGGAGGGGGGGGCTTACGGCTCCATTTAAATGGTCATATCTTGTTAGAATAGACGTATTCAAGAAAGATATTCATTGTATATTTCAGCCTATATGTTATACCCAGATATGTCAGAATTCAACATATTTGGGTATTTCTAAAAGAAAATTTGTTTGTCATATAATGTAGAGATATTAGGATAATTTTGATTTCAGCTTTAGTCAGATATTCAGAGTCAAGTCGTCATGGTATCATTTGCCTCTTCATGGATCTGCTACAATCTGGATTATATGACTGGATTTCGTCAAATGAATGAAGTCTTGGTTGCTATCAACAAAGTCATCTGATAGCTATCAGCCAATGAGGTTGTCATTGTGCTTAATGACCTGCTCAGTGGCGCTAGGTATTAGATTAACCCTCTTCTTGCCTCATTCTGCGATATAGAATTCAAGCGAATTACTATGGATCTCATCATTAGAGAGAGAGAGAGTATGGAAATACCTGAAGGAGCCTTCGGTCACTCTGTAACCACAATACCCAGCAAACAATGGCTGTAAAAAATTCATCCTACTACACTTCCCTTCAGAGAAGGAAAGAGCAATAGTAATGCAAGGAGGTAGGTATATGTAATTAGTAAAACAGAAGACTAGACCCTACGGTTGCTTGGAGGATCGATTCAAAACTCCTCAAACATCATGTAGGACAACAGCTGAATCAAGTTTGTTTAAGGGAACTTATTGTCCAAAATGTTTCGGTGGCCATCTTGGATGACCTTGTTTGCGCGAAAATGAGTTCTACAGAACTGATTAACGGATCAAGCTGAAATTTGGGCGATATGATTAGGGACTAAGGGCCATTAAAGTTTGTTCAAGGGAATTTGATATGTAAAAAACATGCCCGGCGTGGGCCAATCAAAATGTAGCGTGTTTGATGGCCATATTGGAGTTTTTATTTAATGGATTTTGGAGCTACGATTGGTTTTAAATATAGGTTTTTGGGTATGCTGATTTCAAATTTGCTTCTGTTTAAACTGTCAGATAAATGATGTCAGTCATTTTCCCGCCAATATTTTCCGTACTAAAGCAATAGGAAATTTAAAGTGTCTTCATCTCCAGAACCACTGGACCGATTTCCGTTATATATGACAAGAAGCAAGCATCCTTATGGCATATAGATTCAAGTATGTTCAAGCGAAGCCAATTGGACAACCTGATTTAAGGATCATCTCAGAAACTACATGGGGGATCGAATCAACTCATGAAAGATCCTCTAGGGTAATTGCTGAATTGCGTTCAAGCTACCATGTAGCTCTAGCCACAACACTGACAAGGCATATAATGTTTGATTTTATGGAGTCTGACTTGAGTTGCAATGAATCATTGTTCAATCTTTCAGAATCTGGCTTGGGTGAAATCGTTCAACATCTGTATTGAGCTTGATGACAACCAGGAGATTTTCTGTGCACTTTTCAAGCTGATGTTTGCCATTGTCAAGTAAGTCTTGTGGATTTAAGAGAAAATGTTGCTTTATTATCAGTATATAGCTTTGGTCCATGTCTTTAGCTCACCTGTACTCAGCATGTTACAAGGCAAAAAGCTTATGCCATGGCGTCGATGCTGACCATCAACCTGTCGTCCATTGTCTGTCCATCCGCTAACTTTGAGTGTCCATTGGCAGACCAAGAGAGGACTATTTTTGAAAATTTACCACTGGAATGACTTGCTCGATTATCGAGCCAATCATTCCAGTAGTACATTTTCAAAAATAGTCAGCTCTGCCTGCAAATGGACATTCCTCAGGACCACTGCAGAGGCTTGACCATTAAATTGTTAAAAGACTTCTGGTTGTTAAGTGTCAAGACAATTTCAACTAAACTGGAATGACCACATGGTATTAAACTTCCAAACTTCTTTTCTTGATTGTCGCATTAACCTGTTGATTTTTTCACTGGTTGTCATACGAACATGTTAATCTTTCTGCTAATTGTCATAGTAACAATAAAATGTTGATCTTTCTTGTAATTGTCATAGTAACAATCAAAAGTTGAAAGTTTTTCCTGAATTCAGGATTATTTACCTCTGACTCCTTCATTTCCAAAATGTTTGGTTTTCACCTGAGGTGTAAATCAATTGTATTCTTTGAAAGGGAACAGCTATAATGGTGCATTTTTAGTAAAGTTCAGAATTTTTTTGCAAACTCCTCATCTCTGAACAATAAAATGTTGATCTTTCTTCTAATTGTCATAGTAACAATAACATGTTAATCTTTCTGCGAGTTGTCATAGTAACATGTTAATCTTTCTGCTGGCTGTCGTAGTAGCATGGTAATCTTTCTGCTGGCTGTCATAGTAGCATGTTAATCTTTCTGCTGGCTGTCATAGTAACATGTTAATCTTTCTGCTGGCTGTCATAATAACATGTTAATCTTTCTGCTAGCTGTCATAGTAACATGTTAATCTTTCTGCTGGCTGTCATAGTAACATGTTAGTCTTTCTGCTGGTTGTCATAGTAACATGTTAATCGTTCTGCTGGGTGTCTTAGTAACATGCTAATCTTTCTTCTAATTGTCATAGTAACATGTTAATCTTTCTGCTGGTTGTCTTAGTAACATGTTAATCTTTCTTCTAATTGTCATAGTAACATGTTAATCTTTCTGCTGGTTGTCATAGTAACATGTTAATCTTTCTGCTGGTTGTCTTAGTAACATGTTAATCTTTCTTCTAATTGTCATAGTAACATGTTAATCTTTCTGTCTGTCCTAGTAACATGTTAATATTTTTGCTTGTCATAGTAACATGTTAATATTTCTGCTAGTTGTATTAGTAACATGTTAATCTTTCTTCTAATTCTCATAGTAACATGTTAATCTTTCTGCTGGTTGTCATAGGAACATGTTAATCTTTCTGCTGGTTGTCATAGTAACATATGCTGGTTGTCATAGTAACATGTTTATCTTATGATTATTGTTTGTGTTTCAGTGATAAGCACACATTGAAGCTGTTTAGCTTCATGCTAGATATGATGTCACCATTGATTACAGAGGCGGACATGGTGTCACAGGAATTGCTCGATATTATACTCATCAATATCGTAGAACCGAATAAGGTATCAACTTATACTTTAATATTAGGCTTGCATGATTACGTAATTAAATTGAAAATCACAAGTACTTTTTAAATCACGAATTTATATGATTAAAAATTAAATAGTCAAATAATCGTGAATAATTTCTACTGCATAAAATATTTTGAAAACCTGCCTTCGAAGTACTCTTTGATGTGACCGATCAAAAAGCTTAACATTTTAATCAGGGAATGTCCATTTTCTGGCCAAGAGAAGACTGGGTTTTTTTTAATGTTCCACTGAAATGACTGGCTCAATACATTTTCAAAACAAGTTTTCTCTTTGACCTGGAAATGGACATTTCTAAACACCAATGTAGCTTTCATCATTGATACATGTATGGTGGTGTTGTAGAACATTGTCCGGGTAATTTTTATTGAGGCTGATTAATTGAGTAATCAAGATTATTTTAAAATAATCGATCGTGATCACTCAAAGCAATAATCACACACGCCTAATACTTAACATCGTAGAACCTATTAAGGTACTATAAATGTACGTGCTCATCAACATTGTAGAATGTAATACGGTATGAATGTATGCAGAATCATGAACAACTGCATTGTATGGATAATTCATGGTTATTATATCAGAGTGGTTTTAGCAGACCATACCAGGGAATTAAAAATAGAATGAAATGAATTTAGAATTTTCTTTCTCATTTTGTAATCAATGGAAAGGCTGTTTCACATCATGAGAACATACTTACCTCCCTTAATACTCTTGATATACTAGTATATCAACTCTAAGTTCAATAATATTAGAATTATAAAAAGTTAGGTGCACCTAATGGGCAGGTGGATGTACACAGTAATGCATATGACGGACCCCACCCACTGTGCATGCGTATACTGGTACTTCCATTTTCTAATATATTGACTCACATGCAACAATTGGAAAACTTTCCAAGCTCTTTTTTTAGTTATTTCACTATTTATAATCATCAATTTCCATAATGGCTGATGCAAAATCATCAGAGGAGTCCTCATCATCCATTAAGGTGATATTGTTCCATATATTAATTAAGACTTGTAACTTTTATGTTACCGGTTTTCGTTCGTGGCCGACTTGACGTTAGCGCATTTTTAGGTGCTGGGAATCCTTGTTAAATTCTCCCAGCGCCTGGGTCTACTAATCCCTTGTGTCTTTGTGTTCACAGGATCATCTATGAATGATAAGACCTGTTCTTCACTCGGAGGTTGATCATGTCTCATTTGTCTGACATCATTATGATATGTCTAAGGGTCGGAGATATAGGACGAATAAATATCTCCCTCCTTTTGTCCCATCCCCTTCATCAGAGACTACAGACTCGGCGGATGGATGGACGTGTTCTGCACAAGAGGATGGGTTGCCTGTGCTCAGGATAAAGGAGTTTATTAATTATGGCACCTAATTACATGTATTTGAAAATATTTATAAATTTTTGCTGCCAGCTTATTGCACTGTATTCTCTCCTGTGTGTGCATGGTTTTTCTCAGATATATAATTTAATATTATATTATTCTTGAGTAATGAATTTATGTAGTCACTAGGTATTTCTTGCATTCATTTTCTGATATCTCCTCCTTGAAGGGGCTGTTGCATTGAGGTGTGATGTCATAATCAACCAGATTTTTTTTTTTCCTTGATGTCGTAATCTTAGTTTAGAGAAATCAAATTTATGTCATTATCATCCTTTGTTATGAATGTGGAGAGAGTCATAATCTTTTCTCTCGTCTTTCTAACATTCTTAATAGGGTTTCCCTGGTTGGTTTTTCTTATTGTTTTAACAAGAGAAGACATCTGTCCCTTCGGGGTTGTCAGTAATAAAAGTGGGTGTCTTCTCTCTCAAGTTTGTTTCTTGTATTTACTAAAAAGAAATAACAAATTTACAAACTAAAATACTCATTCTCTTCGTATGCCTACCTTTCAGAAATCATCATGTCCACTGTCTAAAGCATCTGAAGGCTAGATTCTTCCCCCACTCTTGTACAGACTGTAGGCTGTCCAACAAATGTGCCATTTGTAAAGAGTGGAGGGGGGGGGGTGATATTTAACCTCTGAATTCTTTGGTTCGCAGACTAGATTGATGGTTGAAGACAGCAAGAAGGTAAAGGAGGGTAACAAGAAGGCCTCTGAGAAGGGTGAGCTACGGTAGAATTAGTGAGTGAGATGCGCAGGACTTTGAAAGACCTGATGCCTGACATGCTTCGCGGCTTGTTACCGGGCACAGGTGTTTCATCTTCCTGCGCATCGACCTCAGTGCAGGTAACCCCCGTCCCTGGATCATACCCTACTAGGTCCGACAAGGTGGTCAGTGATCCAGGGGTGGCCGTTTTGGACCCAGGCTTGATGTTCGCATCGCCTGGTGATCCAGCGACGTGAGCAGCATCAGACGGGACCTGACCACGATCACTCACGGTGTAACCTCATCATCTGCCCTCGGGCATTCTCGTGGTCAGTCTGGGTTAGCTCTCCTTGCTAATCCAGAGTCTAACTTTCCTGACCAGGAAGATGATGAAGACTACCTGCACGACCCACAGGATGATCATGAAGACATGGATGCGAGCGTTTACACTCCTCTCATGGGGAGCGCGGCCGCTCGCACCTATGGTTCTGTTCCCTTGGGAGCAGGTTTCATGAAGCAGCCTGTGGGCCAATTTGGAGCGGATGCCCGCCAGTATAAGATACCACGCTTTGCCGTGGAATCTCATTTGGACGACCCAGAACGCGCTAGTGTGCTTTATGCCCCTCACACGAGCGCGGCCTGCCCGTGGAGAATGTCATGCCAGCCCTCGTGGGTTTGCCGTGGAATCTCATTTGGACGACCCAGAACGCGCTAGTGTGCTTTATGCCCCTCACACAAGCATGACCTCGGTGCGTGGCCTGCCCGTGGAGAATGTCATGCCAGCCCTCGTGGGCCCGTATGCATTCCCCGGGCAGCCGGGTATGTTTGTAGCCTCCTCCACGGCCCCACCTGAGAATGCCATTAAAGGTGATGAGGGCCCGCTGCTCGTCGGCAATTCGCAGGTGGCCACGGACGAAGACTCGTCTGACGCGTGCGCATGCCTCCTCGCTGTCAGACCAGAGCTCTCCGTGGACGAATCGGCGGCCAGTAACACGCGAGCGTGGTTGCAGGCGAAGCCGTTGCCACCTCGGCTCAGTCTGCCGTATGCTGAGCATATTGTAGATATGTTCACTGCGCCAGAGGAGTCGATCAGACCGAAAGGTCACCTCGCTTTGGTCTAGCACCCAGACCGAGCGCGGACAACTGCACCGCTATAGGGGAAGACACGCGGCCAGGCTCTCGTGCTGACACAGGAGCGCTGTGCTCGGCCGCTATGCGCACGGCTAATGCCGCTTTGCGTGACACCGAGGAGATCTCGCGAGCAGCGATTAGTGCGCTGTCTCACGTGTCTCAGCTGCTATCAGGGCTAGTAGCAGCCTCGGTGCACCAACAGCCTAGTCCGGTGACAGTACAACGAGCCATCCAGGATGCCGTCAACCTGGCATTGGATTGTCTGACTAGGTCGGTCACCAAGTCACTGAGGACGAGGCGCACATTTGCCTTGGACAACTTGTGCCCGTCCCAGGAGCTCAAATCGCATTTGTTGCAAGCACCAATGGCGGGCCCTGGTCTTTTTAGAGGTGAGGGTTGTTGGCACCTCCAGGAGACGGTGAATTTGGTGAATAACCAGGGGGTGCAGCGTGCACAATTTGAGGTGTTGCGCAAAGAACATGTGCGTGTTCAGCCCTCGGCTGTTCGACTGCAGTACGCTCATGGCGGTGCTGGCAATGTCAGAGGCCAGCAGGCCGGCCGGGTTCAGAGACCGCGCCCGCAGCAGCGCGCTGCTGTGTGTCAGCCAGCGCTTCAAGCGCAGCCAGCCAGGCAGCAGCCCGCGCACCATGGTGCACGTGGCGCTGGGTGAGTCGCGGTGAGTGGTAACTGGGCCGGGTGGCGCTGGGTGAGGCGCGGCGAGTGGTAATGGGGCCGGATGGCTTAAAAAAACAGGTACCATTCGGGTGTTGTCACACGTACCAGAGACACACCCACGTCTAAAATTTATGTGCACCCCATTATTCCTAGGTGCACCAGTGGGAGGTCATTTGACTTTCCACATTCAGGAGTGGGAGCTTTTAATTCAGCACCGCTTAGTCTTGCAATGGCTTTCACACGGATACAGTCCAGAGTGGATGATAGGTATGTCATTGCATCTGTCTCTGGTACCGGTCTGGACTCAAATTCCAAGAGATCCAGACAAGTGGTTGTGCATAGAAGAGGAGATAGAATCTCTAATTCTAAAATAAGCAATTCAACCAGCGCAAGATTGCCCGTGTTTCTATTCAACCGTGTTTCTTGTGTAAAAAAACACTGGGGTGGGGTGGGTGGTGGTTGGATGGAGACCAATTCTCAACCTCAACCCTCTAAACAAATTTATAGACACCGAGTTTCAAAATGGAAACAATAAAATCGGTGTTGTTGGCGGTAGAGAAGGGGATGTGGACAGCGTCGATAGATCTAAAGGACGCTTATTTCCACATTCCCATTTCAAGGAGTTTTCGTCGGTTCCTAAGATTTGCTTTTCAGGGACGCCAATGGAAATTCAAAGTTCTCCTATTCGGCATCTCGACGGCTCCGAGGGTCTTCACTCGAGGGGTACTTGCTATCACGGCATGCATCCGCAGTATAAGTACAGCAGTCCACACTTACATAGACGACTGGTTGCTAAAAGCACACAATCCAGAAAGGTTGACAGCAAATCTGGAGATAGTTTTGAAAACACAGATTTAGGCTGGATAATCAACTTTCAGAAATCAGCGCTGACTCCATCCCAGAAGTTTGTTTACCTGGGTATGTTCTTCGATCTGGAGATAGGATATGTTTATTCATCCCATAAGAGAGTGGAGAATCTCCTCTCATGCGTTCAATTCGTTTGCAGCAGTCGTTATATTCTAGCACGAGTCTATCTGAGAATGCTAGGTCTGATGGTTCCAATGGAACCAGTCATTCCTCAGGCGTAGGCGGCCAATTCAATTGTTTCTCATGACTCAGTGGACACAGAGTTCAGGATCACTGGACTCGCACATTCAATAGTTGGACCCTCTCATTCACCACCTTCATTGGTGAATGGAGAGAGGGAATCTGGCGGGGGTCATGCTGACCCCTCCCCACCCTCAAGTAACGATGTTTACGGATGCATCGATGGAGGGATGGGGAGCTTGCCTGGAAGAAGCCACAATATCAGGGCTTTGGAATCTGGATCAGTCAAAGGAGCATATCAACATGCTAGAATTATGGGCTGTAATTCTAGGAATCAAACATTCTTAAAAGAAGTGGAGGGAAATTTGTGTTGATCCGTTCAGACAACTCAACAGTAGTGAGTTATATAAAGCGCCAGGGCGGAACGAAGTCGCCCAGTCTCTGTATGATGACATGGAAGCTGCTTTGCTGGTGCATGGATCATATGATCACCTTGAAAGCAGTTCATATTCCGGGAAGATTGAATCTGTTAGCAGACTCATTGAGCCGAAGGATGAGCATTCTGCCTACGGAATGGCAACTAAATCAATGTGTGGCGGACCATCTGTTCAATCATTGGGGAAAACCCAACATAGATTGATTCGCAATGAAGAAGAATGCGAAGATGACAACGTACCTTTCTCCGATTCCAGATCCAAGCGCTATCACAATAGATGCACTAGATATCAGTTGGAAGGGAATGTATGCATACGCATACCCTCCAACAATCCTGATTCCAAGGATTCTTCAGATGATCAAGCAGGAGGAATGCCAAGTACTTCTGATCACCCCGAATTGGCCACGCCGATCATGGTTTACGGATCTGCTGTACCGTCTGGCCTACAATCCGGTTCCTCTGCCTCTGATGGACAATATTATCTTCCAGGGCAAAACCCTTCACAACAATTCGTCAATGATTCAATTAACTGCATGGATGTTGTCAAAAAATCCGCAATTAAGGAGGGCTCTTCTGAGCAAGCAGCCAATTTCATGGCCAGAGCCAGAAGGGGGGTCGGGGTGGGGGGGTCAACCTCCAGAGCATATAATTATAAAATCAACAGATTTGCAGAATGGTGCTCAAAGAGATGTATCAATCCAATGGATGCATGTATTCAGGTAGTAGCTGATTTTCTCTGTCACCTGTATGATGCCTATAGTCTTAAGCCTAATTCTATTGCTGGATATAAATCAGCATTAATGACTGTTATCCCTTGCTTGGCAAAGAGGGGAAGTGATGAAGTAGGGTTTTAAATACTCTTTTCAAAGGTATGGGCAATCTTAGACCGAGAAATCCTTTTGAACCACTTAGTGCTATTTCTATCAAATTTTTGACACTTAAAGCTGTATTTTTAGTTGCGGCAGCATCAGCCAGACGCAGAAGTGAAATTCATGCCTTGTCTGGTGAGCCTGACCGTTATATAGTTACAGGTGAAGGCCTTAAGCTTCTACCGAGATTGAATTTCTTGGCTAAGAATCAATCTTTAAACTATCCGGGTCAACCTATTATTTTACCTGCTGTAACCAAATATGATCCTGGTGCTAAAGCATAGTGTCCTGTCCGTGCTTTAAAAATTACAAAAGAAGAACTCGGGTTTGGCGGATGGACCCATGCTCCCTATGGTTGTCATATATTGAACCCTGTTGTAGGGCGTCAAGAGACACTATTTCCAGATGGATAGTAGAATGCATTCAATTCTAGGGCTGGGCAGTTTGGCCTAAAAGAAAACCGGTGACGGTATCACTAATTAAACCGGTATTAGCGAAATACCGGTTTACGGGGTTAGAATGATCAAAAATAATTTGAAATATGAAAATATTTGTGATTTGACAACTGACGTAAATTGCCACGAAATTAGAATGGTAACCGTATGACTGCTCACTTCGATGCTATCTATCTCAAAATAGTAGTTAAAATAAATAGTGTGGTTCGTGTGATGTCGTGAAAATAATACTCTAACTACTAAAATGTTGATTTTCAACACTGTTATTAGGTAACTATTTTCAAAAGCGTAGTAAAATCTAATGCGTGTAAGTAGGAACCCGGATATGAGAGCGAGTTTAGGCTCCTAGTAGAGTACCGCACATACGGTTAGAGTTCATATAACCACCTACAGTATGATCTAGTCTAGTAAATCATGTTTGTATTTGAGTACTCGATATTTAGTAATACTCCTCAATAAACTGTCGTTCAAGCGGGTGAATGTCATTCAGCACGTAACTAAAGAGTAGTCATTTCCCGGAAATTGTGCCTCAAGAATTTTCACAAAAAATGTGTTTGACTATTTTTCGAGGTTCATATGTCATATAATAAAGAGATTATGATAATTTGACAACATAAATGCAATGATTCGTGAATCTAACTTAAATCTACTTAAATCAACACTCAGTACTTGAAGATATACGAAGACGAAAAAGACCGGGCCGTAAAACAAAAAATGATTCTAACGCCTATCGAGCAGAAAAGTCACGTGATAAAAAATACTACGAATTTCATTCATAAAATCGATAGTAGTGAATATCCCGGCGGAAGAATTTGTTAACAACCAATCACATTACGCCTGCTCGTATTTGAGAGGCTAAGAGGTGTATTTTACTTGTAACTACTCCGCCAACATAAGAAGCGACTTAATCGTTTTCATTTCTCGGGCGTTTAAGCAATTTGTCTCGTATGTCTTAGTCCGTGATGGATCATTTTATGTTTGTCGAAATCTAAGGGAAATAATGATTTGTTTGGATTGGGGGTTCATTGTATAGCGTCGTGTTTTCGCAGCGCGTTTCTTGATATTTTTTTTGTATCATGTCACATTTGGAATCCTAATTAAACAAAGTACAAACTCGAATTGAAAAAAGTTTTATTTTTCAAAGAAATTTAGATTTTCAAATTATTCAATCTTACATTGAACCCGCAGAGCTTACGTCATGTAAAATTCATTGCTGGCAAATCAAATCATATTTGCCAAGGGTCGTTCTCAGCCGATTTGTTGAGATTTCACCAACACCCTTGCTTTCCTACGGCTAATAGTTACAGATGACTGTATTTTATGTCTCTAGTAGAAAATGGTTACACTAAATGATAATATTAAACTGCAAGTCAAGAACAAACTAGTTTAGGACAGTCACCAGATTTTGCGCAATGGCGATCTTACGAATGTTTTTTTAAATTTTCGTAATGGTTTTTAAACCATTGCCATAAAAAACCGTGAGACGGTGTGAAACCGCTATACCTCCCAGCCCTATTCAATTCTGTCATAAGACAGCCACTGGAATCCAAGTAGATAGAGCCAAGGCTCATAGTGTCCGTGGTGTGGTAACTTCCACGACATTATTTAATGGTGTTTCTATTGAAGACATGTCAGTAGCCCAGTGGCACTGTGAATCAAGTTTTACCGACCATTACCTCTGTGACACTTCCAAGCCGCTCTCCGTCTCAGTCCTCAGAAAATAATGTAGAGGTATATATTTGTAATTACTTTTTCTCTGCTGTTTACAAATATCACATTTGTTGGTAGGGAATCCCTACTATTTCTAGTATCATTCTCTTCATCTGGAGGAGAAGAGATGTTTTCCGTGCCCAAGACATCAGAGGTCAGTATATGTGAGCATTTTGTTTTTTGTCTTGGTGATGGTGTCATATTTTTTATACCCCGCCAAAAAATTTGGCTGGGTATTAAGTAATGCTGCCGTCCGTCCGGGCATGCGGGCAGCAGAGTGGTTTCCGGATGATAACTCCGTTACCGTTTGTCGGATCACATTGAAACTTCATAGAGTGGTTGGACTAGGTCTGGGGAAGAAACCTATCGAAATCGACAATAATCCGAAATCCAAGATGGCCGCCAGCCATCGGCATCCATCTTGAAAATTGGTTTCCGGATGATAGCTGTTACCGTTTATCGGATCGCTTTCAAACTTCATGGAGTGGTTAGACTAGGTCTGGGGAAGAAACCTATCAAAATTAATAATGATCCGAAATCCAAGATGGCCACCAGCCACCGGTAGCCATCTTGAAAATTGGTTTCCGGATGATAACTCTGTTGCCGTTTGTCGGATCGCATTGAAACTTCATAGGATGATTGGACTCGGTCTGGCAAAGAAACCTATCGAAATCGACGATGATCCAAAATCCAAGATGGCCACCAGCCACTGGCGTCCATCTTGAAAATTGGTTTCCAGATGATAACTCTGTTATCGTTTATCGGATCGCTTTTAAACTTCATCGGGTGGTTTGACTACCTCTGGTGAAGAAACCTATATAGAGTGACAATGATCCGAAATCCAAGATGGCCGCCAGCCACCAGTGGCCATCTTGAAAATTGGATTCCGGATGATAACTCCGTTACCGTTTATCGGATCGCTTTGAAACTTCATAGAGTGGTTGGACTAGGTCTGAGGAAGAAACTTATCGAAATTGACACTGATCCAAAATCCAAGATGGCCATCAGCCACAGGTTGCCATCTTGAAAGTTGGTTTCTGGATGATATCTCCGTTACCATTTGTCGGATCACTTCCTAGGGTCGTTGGAATATGTCTGGTGAAGAAACCTATCAAAATTTATGATAATCCAAAATCCAATTTGGCCACCAGTCAGCGGCAGCCATCTTGAAAATTGGTTTCCGGATGATACCGCCTTGACCATTTAGCGGATCGCTTTGACACTTAATACGGGTTACTGGTCTGCGGAAGAAATAAATATTTTCTGATAGTTGCCATTTATTAGTTTGTCATCATGGCGGGGTATTATGCGCCGATTGCGGAGCTCTTGTTATTTAACATGGTGATGGTTAATGTCTCTTAATTGTGGTTCTTTCAGAGAGTTTTGTCTAGTAATACTTTCATCAAGTGTTAGACAACATGCTAGTCATTTAGAGCAGCATTTTTTCCTATCCTTTCTCAGAAAGAGGGGTGGGTGTGTGTGTGTGGGTGGGTGTGCATTAGCCTTTTGATCAATCTCTTCATCAATCGATTATCCGATGCAAACTTCTATTCCTGGTTGTGTTTTCAGAAAAAATTTCAGATGTTTTAAATCTCTTGAAAATTCAAAGAGCCAGTCTCTTCAAGGGCGTGCTGGTTTTCAGTACCTTGCCTCCCTGCCGCCAAATTTACTTTCAAATTCCGGCTTTTATCAAGAGTGTTAGGGAGGTAAGTATGTTCTCATGATGTGAAATAAGAAAATTTATCAAATTTCTTCATACCTCCCTAACAGAATTCCGGCCTGGTCCTTTGGTTATTTGAGTAGTTGCTTCTATGTCAGCCAATATTTAGTAATGGAAGTAGGTGGGGTCCGTCATGTGCATGACTGTACATCCCCCTGCCCATTAGGGGCACCTAACCTTTTATAATTCTGAATATTATTGAATTTAGAGCCGATATACTAGTATATCAAAAGTGTTAGGGAGGTAAGTATGTCATGTCACTCATGAAAAAGAAATTTAATAAATTTTCTTAATGCATGATAAAACTAAGTTATTACTAGGGCTGAGATTTGTGAGGATTTTCATGAACCGAACTGGTTCATGATGCAAATATCCGAACCACGAATTCCTAACAGAAAATAACATTTAAAGGAAAGTGGCTTTACTGGCTAAATGGTAGAAAAACACAAATGACAAGTTCTGACAACAAATGTCTGAAAATAATATAAGATTCATAGTCTGCTAAGTTTATTTCTGGTCATATTTGTAAATCACACTTAGAGAACATTCAGAGATTGCTTGTCGCTTTCACCGACAAATCTCTGAAAAAGAACTATGATATAAAACTTACTCTGTTGAATATTTTCGAATTTGACTGGAAGTTGTTGCTGCCTAAGACAGCAACGGCTTCTAGTCAAATTAACTTCAAAATATTCAACAGTTTTCCTGAATGGTTTTCCTAAAATTAAATATGGGAATTCATCAGTGAAAGTGTTAGCTTATCATTATGAAGGTTCACGAACCACACGAATCCCATGCAAGCGAACCGAACCAGGGTTCGCCCTCTCTCGGTTTGCGATTTTCCGAACCAACGAATATTCGTTACAGCCTTAGTTATTACTATAGGTGTTGTAAGTTTGAAGTGACAATAGCTGCAGTGTATGTTGTTGATTTGACTAAGATAACAACCGCTTCCAGTCACATTAATCTGAAACTATTCTTGTTCTCTATATTTTGCTGTGTACTATGGATGAATAAAATACATTAAATACAGTTAATGGTACGTTCATGGCTTGAAGATGTCAGTAAAAGGGCAGATAACTTAATTATTAGCTTATCTGGCCAAGTGAGCTTATGCCATGGTGACCGTCCGTAGTGTGTCCTTCCATCCGTCAACTTTTCCTTTAAACAACTTCTCAAGAATCACTGGGCAGATTTCAATTATGTTTGGCAGGAAGCATCCCTAAGGTATAGAGATTCGAGTTTGTTCAAACGGAGCCAATTTGGCCGGTGGGCATCTTGGATTTTGGCCGATTTTTTGAAATGTCTTTAAAAATCACCGAAACCACTTGGGGGATCGATTCAAAACTCATGAAATATCATCTATGGCAAGGGTTGAACCAAGTTTGTTCAAGGGAACTTGATTGGCCAAATAGTTTGGTGGCCATCTTGCATTACCTAGTTTTCGCGAAAACGACCTCCAGAACCGCTGAGGACCAAGGGCCATTAAAGTTTGTTCAAGGGAAGTTGATTCCGTCAAAAGACATGGCCACCATTCGCCAATAAAAATGTAGCGTGTATGGCGGCCATATTGGATTTTTTATTTGATGGATTTTGATTTCAAAATTGGTTTTATATATGTTTTGGGGTATTCTGATTTCAAATTTGCCATTTTCGAAACTGTTGGATAAACGGTTTGGCGACCTCCAAAAGTTCCCATACTAAAGCAATGCAAAATTTTTAATGTCTTCTCGATAATTACTGGGTCGATTAAACTTATATTTGGCAGGAATCCTTAGGGCATAGAGGTCTAAGTTTGTTCAAAGGAAGCAGATCAGCCATCTTGGATTTTGGCCTATTTTTATTAACGTCTAAAAATCTCTGAAACTGATGGGGGGATTGATTTCAAACTCATGAAATACCAGTTCTGCTAAGACCTGAACCAAGTTTTTTCAAGGGAACTTGATTGGCCATATGGTTCGGCGGCCATCTTAGATGACCTATTTTTTTTTACGAAAACGACTTCTCCATAACCGCTGGACGGGTCAGGACAAAATTTGGAAGATATGATTAGGGACTAAAGGCCATTAGAATTTGTTCCATGGAGATATGTCAAAACAACATGTCTGCCATGAATCAATCAAAATTTAGCCTTGTATTCATAATTTTATGGACATTAAGGCAATGTACCAAGGCAGTTCATGACACCTGAACCTTAGTTCTCTTGCTTTATTTCGAGCTCTGAACATGTATCTAAAACAGTGTTTAATTATTGGCAAAGGTTGATGGTAAAACCTGGAAAGTCAAGACTCCGGAAGAATTCCGGATGCCTGTCCTCGAGTGGTGGACAAAAGTTTGATGTCAGACACTTGTAGCCCGTGCCTGTTATTTATAGGCCGTGTGATCCGGCAGGATATTGGCAAAGGTTACATGTTAATATGCGTATGTTTCATTGCAAGATATTGGTAACGGTTACATGTTAATATGCATGTATTTCATTGTCTTTTTCAGTCTGAAAACAAACATGCTTATTCATTGTCAAAGGAGTTGCTGAAGCGCTGCAGTACAGACATTGAACCGTATATACAAGTGGTAAGTACAAACATTGAACCATATATACAAGTGGTAAGCACATACATTGAACCATATATACAAGTGGTAAGTACAAACATTGAACCATATATACAAGTGGTAAATTCAGACATTGAACCATATATACAAGTGGTAAGTACAAACATTGAACCATATATACAAGTGGTAAGTACAAACATTGAACCATATATGCAAGTGGTAAGTACAGATATTGAACCATATATACAAGTGGTATGTACAAACATTGAACCGTATATACAAGTGGTAAATTCAGACATTGAACCATATATACAAGTGGTAAGTACAAACATTGAACCATATATGCAAGTGGTAAGTACAGATATTGAACCATATATACAAGTGGTAAGTACAGACATTGAACCGTATATACAAGTGGTAAGTACAGACATTGAACCGTATATACAAGTGGTAAGTACAGACATTGAACCATATATACAAGTGGTAAGTACAGACATTGAACCATATATACAAGTGGTAAGTACAGACATTGAACCATATATACAAGTGGTAAGTACAGACATTGAACCATATATACAAGTGGTAAGTACACACATTGAACCATATATACAAGTGGTTAGTACAAACATTGAACCATATATACAAGTGGTAAGTACAGACATTGAACCATATATACAAGTTGTTACGTGTTTACGTAATTGCATTGAACGCTATATATGCAAGTGGTAAATGAGTACAGATATACAAGCATATGCAAGTGGTAAGTGTATGAGTACAGACAGTGAACTGTACTTAATATACAGCTACAGCCTTAGCCATCGTTCATAAACAGCAATAGCTTTACCCATCATACAGTTCTTCAATAACGCGTCAATGTGTTTGTGTGCATGTGTACGTGTGATCTAGTAATGTGTTTACAGTGCTTCAATAACGCGTTGATATGTATGTGCGTGCATGTGATCTAGTTCTTCAATAACGCGTGTGTGTCTGTGTGTTGAGTTAAGTGAGTGAGCGTGTGTGTGGTATAGTGATGTTTTGTGTACAGTTCAGTAACACATTGATGTGTGTGTGCGTGTGATGTACTGTAGTGATCTAGTAATGTTTTGTTTACAGTTCTTCAATAATGCACTGATGCTTGGGAAGAATTCACAGAGTGAGATGTCTCTACATCTGTATGAACTGATTCATGAATTAAATAATATTGCGCCGATCATCTTGCTCGCTGTCCTTCCTCAACTCGAATTCAAACTCAAGGTAGGATTATAAGTGTATTACAAGTATGTAGCATCGGCCCTCTTACTGGCTGAGTTGCCCTAAATAACAAGCACTTGCTGAAACGTATGACCTGTTATTTTATTTAATACAGGTTGATGTAGATTTTTGCAATTTACTAATTTGCTCTTTACCGGTGCATAGTCATTGACATGTCTGGGATGGCAGTTAGGTGTTAGGTTTCACCTGCACAGTGGGAGAAATGACTTGGCCTGGGCTGGCGGTCAGTCCTTATCATCAAGCCCTGTTCTAACACACATTTCTAATGATCTTAAGCTAGAGGGATCCAAGCTGTCATTCGAGTATCTGACATCATAATCAAGTACATTGCAATCATAGTGGCGTAGAGCTCACCGTCACGAAACTAAAAAAACAATGTCAACTGTACGAATTGTTTATCTGATGGATTTACAATTTAATAACCATTCTGTTGAATGTGTTAAAAATAATTTTTGACTGGAAGCTGTTGCTGTCATGCTTATAAACTATCCAAAGTATAACGGTTAATGTACATCTAAGTCATATTCTGCTCACAGCAACACTGAATAACTTGAGACTTGTATTAGTCCAGTTTGACTTGTGTTAAATTGTAGAATGAAAATGGTGCTGGTGGGTGTTCTTAATCCAGATGGACTGTTGTGTTACTGTAGAAGGGAAATGGTGGTGGAAGGGAGATGGTGTTACTGTAGAAGGGAAATGGTGGTGGTAGGGAGGTGGTGTTACTGTAGAAGGGAAATGGTGGTGGAAGGGAGGTGGTGTTACTGTAGAATGGAAATGGTGGTGGAAGGGAGGTGTTCTTAATCAGGTTTTACTGTTGTGTTACTGTGGAAGAGGAATGATACATTTCCTAATCTGGATTGATTGAGACATGGAATAAGGGGTGTCCTAATCCAGTTTGACTGAATAGTGGAATATGGCGTTCCTTTTCTTGATTGACTTGTGAAATAAGTGGGTTTGTAATCTGCATTGATTGAGAAGTGGAATAAAGGGGTTTGTAATCTGGATTGATTATGAAGTGGAATAAGGGGAAACCTAATCCAGATTGACTGAGAAATGGAATAAGAGGACTCTTAATCCAGTTTGACTGAGAAAGTACAGCATAATTGGCTTTGACATGGTTGATGGCTTGAGACATTGACCAAACCCTTTCACCGATGAATTTTCAAGGCAAGCATACAGGAAAACTGTTGAATAGTTTGAAATTAAAATGAGTGGGAGCCGTCGGCAGCAACAACTTCCAGTCAAATTAATTTCAAAATATCCAACAGAATAGGTTTTATATCGTAAAGAATATACCTTTTCCGGGATTCAGGCCACAAAAATTACACGTTGCTGCGTGGGGTGGGGGAGGGGAGGGGGGGGGAACAACCACTTTTTACTACAAATTTTAACAAACCGGGGGATGAGGGTTGGGGTGGGGTGGGCTGGCATGGCACAACCTAGAAAACGTGTTATTTTCAAAGCCTGCACAAGTGCTCATGGTGAGTGTTTATTTGGTTTGTTAACCCTTTAACACTCAAATTTCTTCAAGAAAATTTAAATTTTCTCATAGTAAATGTCAATTTGCAGACCGAGAGAAGACGATTTTTGAAAATTTACCACTGGAATGACTGGCTCGGTTATCGAACCAGTCAATCCAGTGGTAAATTTTCAAAAATAGTCTTCTCTTGGTCTGCAAATGGACATTTCTCAAGACCACTGCAGAAGCCATTTTTCGTCGATATGAGGGATAAAGCGTTAATATAATGATTGAGTTGGTATACAGGGATTCTGTAAAGATACATGTAGTCTTCATGGACATTTCTCAAGACCACTTCAGAAGCCATTTTTGGCTGATATGAGTGTTAAACGGTTCAATGGCTAATCACAAGGATTCTGTAGTCTATAGCTTACAACAATACATATTTTCAATAGAATTAAATGTACAGAAATGGGGAAACTTGGAAATACAGTCGGGCAACCTAATTTAAATGACGTACTTTCCCCTTGGGGGGGGGGGGCAACGCAATTTAAAAAGAAAATTTTAACCCCCTGGGATTTGTCAGTGTAAGGGTTAATGCTCCTAAGCTTCTGAATGCCATTAAGGCATCAATTCCTCACTCCTTGAACTAACATGTACAAGGCCTTCACTGGAGAGTCTGTAAGCTAGCTTGTTAATAGCATAATCCCTCACATTGTTTTCTTTTTAACAGAGTAATGAGGAGCGAGAAAGGAAGGCTGTGACACGCATTCTGGCCAAGATGTTTTCAGAACCAAACTCAGAACTGGCTTATCAGAATAAGCCATTGTGGAACTGTTTCCTTGGAAGGTAACCATGTTTCCTCGACATGTTTAACCATTTAATGGCTAAATTTGGTCAAGAAAATCAAAAGATGTGCTCATTATATGTTCATTTGCAGGCCAATGAAGACTATTTTTTGAAAATTAACCACTTGTTATTGACCCAGTCATTCTGGTTGTAAATTTTCAAAACTCTTCTCTTGGCCTGCGAATGGACATTCCACAAGACGACTGTAGAGGCTGGTTTTATCCGGCTTTGTCATGAGAGGGTTATACACATTGTATGCTTCCTTGGAAGATAAACACATTGTGTTTCTTGAATGGCTGTTCCTCTGTAGGGTGGGGAGCCATGTGTGTTGATATAAATGCATGTTTATTTTTTATGAATAGCAATACTTATAGTATTGAACTTGTGTATCTTCACAGGTTTAATGACATCAGTAATAGTGTGAGGACATCATGTGTGCAGTATGCTCAGTACTTCATCCTCTTTCATCCCAGACTTACCAGAGAAGTCACAGGTACGTACATACTGCTGATGCGGCCTATGTTGTGTGTGTAATGCTGCTGCAGCCTATGCTGGTACTATACTGCTGCTGTGGCCTATACTATTCTAGACCAGTCATTGTCTTTAACTCTAGACTGGGCATTGTCTTTAACTCTAGACTGGGCATTGTCTTTAACTCTAGACCCATCATTGTCTTTAAATCTAGACCGGTTATTGTGTTTAAATTTAGACCGGTCATTGTCTTTAAATCTAGATGGGGCATTGTCTTTAAATCTCGACTGCTCATTGTCTAAATTTAAACCATTCATTGTCTTTAAATCTAGATCGGTCATTGTCTTTAAATCTAGAGCAGTCATTGTCTTTAAATCTAGACTGGTCATTGTCTATAAATCTAGACCGCCATTGTCTTTAAATCTAGACCAGTCATTGTCTTTAACTCTAGACCAGTCATTGTCTTTAAATCTAGACCTATTATTGTCCTTAAATCTAGACCCGTAATTTTCCTTAAATCTAGACCCGTCATTGTCTTTAAATCTAGACCGATCATTGTCTTTAAATCTATAGTCATTGTCTTTAACTCTAGACCAGTCATTGTCTTTAAATCTAGACTAGTCATTATATTTAAATCTAGACCCGTCATTGTCCTTAAATCTAGACCCGTCATTGTCCTTAAATCTAGACCCGTCATTGTCTTTAAATATAGACCGATCATTGTATCTAAATCTAGACCCATCATTGTCTTTAACTCTAGACCGGTCACTATCTAAATCTAGACCCGTCATTGTCTTTAAATATAGACCGATCATTGTATCTAAATCTAGACCCGTCATTGTCTTTAAATATAGACCGGTCACTGTATCTAAATCTAGACCCGTCATTGTCTTTAACTCTAGACCGGTCACTGTATCTAAATCTAGACCTGTTATTGTCTTTAAATCTAGACCAGTCATTGTCTTTAACTCTAGACCCGTCATTGTCTTTAAATCTAGACCTGTTATTGTCTTTAACTCTAGACCGGTCATTGTCTTTAACTCTAGACCAGTCATTGTCTTTAAATCTAGACTGGTCATTGTGTTTAAATTTAGACCGGTCATTGTCTTTAAATTTAGACCAGTCATTGTCTAAATCTAGACCGGTCATTGTGTTTAACTCTAGTCCCGTCATTGTCTTTAAATCTAGACCGGTCATTATGTTTAAATTTAGACAAGTCATTGTCTTTAAATTTAGACCGGGAATTGTCTTTAAATCTAGACTGCTCATTGACTAAATTTAAAGCGTTCATTGTCTTTAAATCTAGATCGGTCATTGTCTTTAAATCTAGATCTGTCATTGTCTTTAAATCTAGACCGGTCATTGTCATTAAATTCAGACTGGTCATTGTCTTTAAATCTAGACCAGTAATTGTCTTTAAATCTAGACCAGTCATTGTCTTTAAATCTAGACCGGTCATTGTCTTTAAATCTAGACCAGTCATTGTCTTTAAATCTAGATTGGTCATTGTCTTTAAATCTAGACCAATCATTGTCTTTAACTCTAGACCGGTCATTGTATCTAAATCTAGACCGGTCATTGTCTTTAACTCTAGACCGGTCATTGTCTTTAAATCTAGACCAGTCATTGTCTTTAAATCTAGACCGGTCATTGTCTTTAAATCTTGATCAGTCGCTGTGATTGTTTCTAAATCTGATAAATCTAGACCGGTCAGTTTCTAGATATAGCTTGGTCATTGTTTCTAGATGTGCACCGGCCATTGTTTCTAAGTGAATTCATGGTTAACCGTTTCGCGGAATAAATACTGGTAACAATGTAGTATTTTAATCAATGACATGAAACATAATTTTCATGAATAACTTTAACCCAAGCTCAAGCCGGCCAAAACGTCTTCTGCAATTGATTTTGTGAAATGTTAATTTGCAGACCAAGAGAATATTTTTGAAAATTTACCACTGAATGACTGGCTCGATAGCCGAGCCAGTCATTCCATTGGTAAGTTTTCAAAGATAGGCTTTGCTTGATCTGAAAATTGGCATGTTCTATGAGAAAATTGGAATTTGCTTTGAAGAAATTTGAGTGTTAAATAGTTAAATCTTACACTGTTCAGAACAATTGAAGTCTCGTCAGCACGACCCAGAAGAGATTGTACGTGTTGAGGTGGTCAACACGATTCTACATGCTGCTAGAAAAGACTTCCTCATGGTCTCTGATGAACTTCTCACGATCATCAAGGAGCGAACGCTGGATAAAAAAGTATGTCCTATGTTCGCATACACATACACACTCGCACGCGCACACTTGAAAGTTGCGTTGAAATTCTATGAAAAGTCAAATGTAATGCTTTCTTTGATTTTGTGTTTCGCTAAAGTTGTCTTTAAAGTGATGCAATTGATATCTAAAATTTGTGCTCTGCAAATGATGTTTAATTGTTTGTCTGATGTCAAATATCAGAGTTATGGCCCTTATAAATTTTCAATTTAAATTTGGAGCAAATTGGGACCAATAATATTTTCATCATATTTAACCAGAGATAAGGGAATAAGCTACCACCCAGTTAACAACTAGGTCAGTCTGACCTAGTTTCAGGAGAATTCTGGTCATATGTACTGGCAGAGTGTTTTATTATTGGATTTAATAAGAAGAAAATTAACATTTGACCAGAATTCAGAAATTAGCTCAGACTTATTTTGAGCTATTTAGACCAAATTCTATTGAATTCACTTGGGATTTAACTACATTTTGTATCAAGAGTTTTAAGTCTTAAGGAATCGACCGTCAAGCTCCTAGGTACTTAAAATTGTTGTTTTTCACACACAAAATGTCATATTTTTGACACAATTGTTTGACCCATTGGCATGATTTGTCATTAATATTTTATGCTTTCCCCATTGGCCAGCACAGCTTTTCCTATTGGTCCATAGTGTAAATGATGCCTTATTTTTTTGTCATTGGTTATGCCAATGATTTACCTTGTTGATTGCTTCTCAGTTTAAGATCCGTCGTGAAGCGCTGCTTGGTTTAGCGGGTATCTACAAGAAGATCCACATGAAGGACCCATTGGATGTGAAGGACGCTAATCGGGTAGCATGGGTGCGAGATAAAGTCTTCCACAATTACTATCAACAAAGTATCGAGGACAGGTCAGTATATAAGCTCCTAGCAATAAGCATTAGCATCAGTTTTACTGCTTGCTCAAAAATGAATTGCATCTATTTCTCTATGGAGGTCGAGAAACATTAAAGTTAGTTACCAGAATGCTCATAGCTTTTTCAACTTTTCCAACTGTTCTTTAGACAACTTTTGAAGAACCACAGGCCTGACTGCATCCAAATTTGGCAGGAATCATCCTTATGTCATAGGATTTGATTGTTGGACATTAGATTTCGTTATTTTTAGTAACAGCTTTAAAAATACCGCAAGACCAGTTGAAGTGAGTCTTAAGAAATATCACCTAGCTGCCTAGGGCAATAGCTGAACCAAATTTGTTCAGAATAATCTGATTGGTCAATTTGGCTATTGGCCATCTTGGATGACCTAGTTTTCACAGCAGCTGAAAGGATTGGGTCAAAATCTGATAAATATTGTTAGGCAATAAGCGACATCAAGTTTTCTCAAGAGAAGTTGATGCTTGAAAACACCTGGCTGGCATCTACCAATCAACACTAAATATTTGTTAGTTGATCCCCAATGGTCTAATTGGTGAATCCAGCTATGCCCCGCCCATCTATCTAAGCTCTACCCACGCTTTGTCCTTAGTGGGATCTATTGATCCTGCATTCCCTGATTCTCAATTTCCAGAAAACTATACAGGTAAGCTGTTGAATAATTTGAAACTCCAATGTAATTTAGCTGAGTGCTGTTGCTGCCTACATAGCAACAGCGCCCAGTCAAATTAGTTTCAAAATATTCAACAGAATGTTTAATAGATAGTAAAGACATACAATTCATACAACTTATTAAGTGTTTATGACGGACTAAATCATGTCATTCATGACATAATTCATTATGATGCCAGCCTACATGTAATGTAGTTGATTATAACGTCATATGATTGATCGATAAACTGAATTCATCCATTTTAACTAACTTTGGCAGCGGTATCCTTTGACGATAGAGATCTGTTCAAAACATCTGATTAGTTAATGGAGGGATCTGATCGGTCACTCGACTATATGATGTCATAATGAATAGGCTGGCATCACAATGAAAATATGTAATGAATGGTGTCATGAGCATTGAATAGTCAGTCAAGGGTATGAATTGTATGTTTTTGCTATTTAAGCAACATTCTATTGAATATTTTGAAGCTAATTTGATGGGGGCTGTTGCTTCCGTAGGCAGCAACAGCACCCAGTGAAATTAGTTTCGAAGTATTCCATAGCTTCACTATATAGTTACCTTGAAATTGGGATTTTGTGAATTCAGGATTCAAAGTAGATAAATTGACTCCAAAACATGGAAAAAGTGGACAGAGCTTAGCTAGAATGTGCAGGGCATAGCTAGAAATGGGAGGGGAATAGCTAGAAATAGGCGGGGCATAGATAGAAATGGATCCCTCTATTAGGCTAGTCGCCATTTTTTTTTCCGAAAAGGGAAACAAAATTAGAAATCTGTAACGAGAGTATACTACAACTGTATTTGATAAATAATGTTAATTTATTTAATATAATTATTTGGATACAATTTACAGGCTTTGTATTTGGATTAATTTTTGTCCGCAGTGAAATGTTTCTGCAGAGTCCCATGAAATGTTTCTGCAGAGTCCCATGAAATGTTTCTGCAGAGTCCCATGAAATGTTTCTGCAGAGTCCCATGAAATGTGACTTAAAGAATTATAAGCACTGGTGTATCATTAAGCAATCAAACACATTGTAATTGTATTCCTTTCTAGGCTATTAGTGGAGCGTGTGTTTAATACATGCTTAGTGCCATACACACTGCCATCATTAGAGAGAATGAAGAGGCTTTATCTGATGTATGCCACTCTTGATGACCACGCTGTCAAGTAAGTAAACATATACTCAACAGCCCTGATCCTTCCTAAATATAGACCCCATGCCTGTCTTGATGACTATGTCGAGGAATTAAAGATGTACGCCGCTCTTTGTTATCGCCACGCTGCTAAGTAACACGTACGCAGTAGTAAAACTAGCTTTTTAAACATGTAGCCACCTGAGCCCCTAAAAGGAAAACTTATGATACACAGACCATTTTTCAATGACCAAGGCTTATCAGTATAATGCATCAGTCTCACATAGGATATAATAATTTAGGATTTAATGATGTTGAATGTGTTTAGTATATTGCTTTCAAGCTTAAAGTTCTCATATCCCCTTAAATATAGACACTTGCACTAGATATGAGATGCCCGTTGACTTCTGATCAATTTACCCAGAGTGCAATGCTACCCAGCATGCAATGCCCTGCCTCCATAATCATTGTAAGTATTGGATGCCATATTCGTTTAGTCTATTGTCTGCACATGCTAAGATTTCTCAAACAAAACCAACCTGCTTGCACGTGCAAATAGTCATTTGTCCTCCAGCTCTGGAAGCGTAAGCACGCACGTAATTCGTATTCACAGCAGTACATTCGGCAGTCTGTATTTCAACACTGTTCAGAGAAAGTGTGTCAATTTCCAGGAGAATATAGGAGAAAGCTTTTATGTACTTTGACAATAATTTGCGTGAAAGTTGTTGCTATGAATGACAGCAACAATATTCAGTTAAATTATTGTCAACATAATTGGTAGGTAATGCGATGACTTCCTGCAACATATCATACTAATTTGAATGAACATTGTTGCTGCAACAACTATCAGTCTAAAATAACCATTATAATTTTTAGTCTACACTCGCTACTGATTTGAAGAGGAATTTTACTGTAAGTTGCTGATTACTAAGGCACCAATGGCATTGTAGGATTGTTATCTGTGCACATGTAGTCAATATCTTACTATATACCATATTTCGCTTAATTGTAGCCTATGCTCTAATAGAAGTCCACCCCCTAACTTTGACATATGAGCTCCAATGATTTCTTAGCAGTTTCAAAACGGCAAAACTCTGTATTAGAAGCCCACCCCCTAACTCAGCAGATTGTCTAGGAAAATTTTTTTTAAGAGCCAATTTTTAAGAATAGCATTTATAATAATAACAATCGTGTCACAGGGTGTGTACTTCATGCCGATCTCTGCCCTGATACATTTCCGGCCCCTGTAGAAGTCAATACAGGCCTCGGATTTGTAAATCTCGACCACCTATTAGATTAATACGAATAGTAGGCCGTGTATGTTCAAGATATAATAAAGTTTATTCCACACTTTTGTTGTCAAAATGCGCGTAAAACAGTCTTGGCGTGATTAAATACCTTCCTTATAAATATATTTTAAGACCAAATTTATGTACCAAACAAATGCGGGAGAAAATGTGCATCAATTTTGTAATGCCAATCAACATTAAATGATCCAAATTGAATTATTACGAACGACAATATAGCCGGCTTCTTAAGTTGGCGAGCCAGCGGCTCTTTTGCGATGGGAGGCGGCGTGTTCTCGTGAGATATTGTACGCTAACGGGAGTTTATCAAACGGGTACCCGTTATTCAGATCAGTATAATACTCTGTTCCTATCGCGCAATGATAATATATAGAAATTCCCGAGTTCCGAGTACTCGCTCTAAAATAAACTCTTCAATTGGAGGCGAATCGCGTGATTTCTATTTTTTCGCGACGCCATTTTATATCAAATTGTGGATTAGTTTTGATTTAATAAATGACCTTTATTAAAGGATACGCAATATTTAGGCGCTCAAATCAAATAATTTCACTTCCCCGGTGATGTTTTGAGGTATACATTAAACATAGGCGTAGGTGGTGGGAATTTTTACGGGAGAAAATGCATTGAGTTTCCGTGGTATCAGTTTTAGAAAACTTTTGGGAAAACTAATATAAGCCCACCCCCTTTCTCAGAGGTGTTGGTTTGGAAATTGAACACCTCTTGTCCTAGTAGAAGCCTAGGCTTCAATTAAGCGAAATACAGTAAGTAGATTGAGCATAGGCCTATACCCTACATATGCTTTCTCTGAATGATTGGCAAACAGCATGTAAGTTTGTTGCCGGGATTGTGCATTTGATTGAAATGCATTGATCGAGCAGAAACGTACATACCCTCGCTTGACTAAATATTTCCTTCATGTAGGCAAAGCGAATTTGGGCATATACTCACTGTACTTAGATAGCAATATTGAGCGTCATATGATTCTATGGACAACAATTTGATAACGTTGTTGGTGCCTTATTCAGCATTAACTTACAGTAAAATGCACTGCAAATACGTAGCGAGTGTTGAGTGAAATAATGATGATTATTTTAGAACATACAGACTGAAACCTCTTGCAGCAACAATGTTCATTCAAATTAGTATCAAATCGGTAGCAGGTAGTAATCGCATTATCTACTAATTATTTTGACAATAATTTTACTGAATGCTGGTGCTGTTATTGATAGCAACAACTCTCACGCAAATTATTTTCAAAGTATATAAAAGCTTTCTCGTATTTTCTCCTGGAAATTGACACACTTTCTCTGAACAGGGTTGAAATACAGACTGTGAAATATACTGCCATGAATACGTCCTACGTGCATGCTAACGTTTCCAGAGCTGGCGGACAAATAACTATTTGCACGTGCAAGCGGGTTGGTTTTGTTTGAGAAATCCTGGCTTGTGCAAACAATAGACTAAACGAATATGGCGTCCAATAGTTACAACGATTATGGAGGCACAGCATTGCATGCTGGACAGTATTGCATGCTGGGTAACATTGCAGTCTGGGTAAATTGAACAGAAATCACCAGGCACACATAGCTCATGCAAAAGTGTTTATATTTAAAGGGATATGAGAACTTTAATAAGAATGGCTCAACCTGCAATAGACTCGTCAGATCTATAAAATGATTTTCTCTTCACAATCATAAAATATGGATAAAAAAATTGTTACTTTTCACTTGAGCTAGTGAGTTTGAAATTTTGGTATCCCAACCAAAAATTCAGTACCCCAGTAGCCATTAATTTTCGTCACTTGATTTGTACGTCACTCTTGATGACCACGTTAGTTAGTACAATTTTGAACACAATGTAAGAAATGTTTTGTTAAATATTTTGAACATCATTGAATTGGAAAACATAGCTGCTTTAGGCAGTGCAGTAATGTGGTCCAAATCAATTATGTTCAGGATATTCGACAGTACATGTTATGTTATTACTGTACAACTCGTTTCTACTTCAAGGTGGATCAGTACATGTGCTAGCTCCCATATTTTATACGTGTCTTAATATTTCTGCTTTTCCAGGGCATTTATTGAGCTACTGAAACATCAGAGAAGGTGAGTGATGATAATAATAATAATAATAAAAATAATAATAATAATAATAATAATAATAATAATGCACAGTTGATGAGACACCATCACATATCCCCACCCTTTCACCAACTTTGACACTGGCTCCAAGGAGTGGATCCCAATGCTTTAACCCTTACCACACTGATGTCAGATTTCATAAATTTACAAATTAATTTAAAAGATTAACTGGTTACATTTTCAACAAATTTGGTGGACGATGGTGCTGTCAAAGACAGCAACATCGTCCATCAAAATTCTTGAAAAATGTACACCAGATTCTTTGCTATTGATATGGTAAAATATAGAATATTGACATCAGAGTGGTATGGGTTAATGCCATCTCAGAATTGTCTGCATACTCATGTAGGTAAGTCACATAATAACTTTGGGCAATTCGAGCAAATGGTTTCAGAGGAGATAGCGTGATGGACAAAATTTGTATGATGTTTGACCTTTGACCCTACACCCATCAGCCCTGATCCTTCCTAAATATGGACCCCATGACCCCCTATCTTTCCTAAATGTGGAGCCCATGAGCCCTTATCCTTCCAAAATATGTACCCAAGGAGCCCTTATCCTTCCTAGATGTAGAACCTATGATCTCTTATCCTTCCAAAATAGAACCCATGAGCCATTATCCTTCATAAATGTGGAACCCACAAGCCCACATCCTTGCTAAATGTAGAACCCACATATGTCCCTATCCCCTCCTAAATATGGAGCCCATGAGACCCTAGCCATCCTAAATGTCCAGCCCACAAGCCCTTAAATATGACGGATGCAGAAGCCTAGAATGAAGACCAACAAGAGAAATTATATATGCTGTTGTAATGTTTGAGAAATATGCCACGAATTTAAATGAGTAGAGGTTCAGTGTTCAGATTTACTATTGAGAGCACTCTGCACGGCCGAACTTAAAGCAGTGCAACAAGTACGTTTTCACAGCAGGGACCCAAATTTTCAAGGCCCCAAAAGTGACACGAAAATTATTTTTCGTCTTAATTTTGGGGCCCTGCATAGGGAGCAATGTCTTCCAAACAGTATCGGGGTTTTTTTGTGTGTTTGAAACATGTTATGTTATTTGTGAAGTACTGTATAAGACTGATGGGGACAATTCCCACCACGCTCTGACCTCAATGACCCCATTACCATTACTGTTGTAACTGGACCCGAGCTTTCTCATGATCGTAGCAGCAGTTCCGAGGGACCACGGTAAGAATTTCAGACACATTGCACAGGGCCCCCTGAGTCCTAAGTTCGCCCCTGGTACTTTGATACAAACAAGGGTGTTTATCATATAGACCAAAGCAGCTGTCATAAAACACTTGTTGCTAGAAGATATTATACTTGTGACGAGCATTCCATAATATGAATGCATATATTTTCATTTAAGTGTTCGGAGTTTGGTCCAACAACTGATTGATATCATTGAAACTGACCGTGGTGAGAAGCCACTTACCGCAGCCATGGTCAACCCAAAACTCATCGCTCTAGCCAGTAAGTAACCATTTACAGTAAGTACAACATAATGGGGGTGATCACATTTAAACCGGGAGCAAAAATGTCAAGAAAAACATGTGGTCTCGTAATACAGTAATAATAAAAATAATAATCTAAATAAACGAAATGCCTCAAAAGACAGCGACTGCTTAAAATCAGACCACCTGTCTTAAAGTGAATATTGACACCACCATCCAATTGATGGATATGATCTGTCTAAAACTAATCCAGGCGATGAGCCAGTAACCCTTTTGTAGTGAGCTTGAGAAGGCAAATATGTATCCTGACTAAGGGCCATTCAGATTTGTTCTAGGAAAAATGAAAAACATGGCCGACAGTGACCACTCAAAATTTGAATATTTGAGCTGCTATTGTGAATGTTTTTAAAATTTCTATCCAAATGTGATTTTGGCTTTTAAATTTGAATTTGATTTTGACACTTTCCAAAATGATTGACGAGTCGTTAGGCCCAAAATTCTAGGTCAGCAGAGAATTTGATAAAAATTAATGGAATTCGTTGGTAGCTGTCAGATATTTTAATTTTAATTTCCTAATCCACTCATTTGGTTAGTATTTAACCCTTTAATGACTAAATTTGTTCACAAAAATCTTAATATTTGCTCATTGAATGTCCATTTGCATTGCCAAGACTTATTTTTGAAAATTTACCACTGGAATGACTGGCTTGGTTATTGAGCCAGTCATTCTAGTGGTAAATATTTTTTAAATAGTCTTCTGTTGGCATGCAAATGGACACGCCTCAACATCACTGTTCTGGCCGGCTTCATCATGAAAGGTTTAACCCTTTAATGGTCATGTTGGCCAAAATTGTTTTTGTAGTTGTGAAAGATGTTTGTTTGTGGGCTAACGGAAGACTGAGAATTTAGTTTTGGAATGTCTGGTTCTTTACATAGAATATTTGACCATTGAAAGTGGGCGATATGCTAGAAAAGTCAGAACCAGTATGCCACGTGTATGGATTTCTATTTCACAGAAAATCTCTGCGATCCGAGTAAATCGATTACTCACTTACGGAAATTCACGGAGATTTTGGTTGATGGGCGTGCATTGCGTCAGTATGTAAAGACGCTTCTGTCTGCAGAATGCTCTTGCAAGAAAGCTGAAGATGCTGTGGTGAGTACTATTGGCATTACCTACAGTGAAACATTCACACACACACACACCCCTCTCATGCTTCAAATATATATATGGTTTCATGCATAATCATCAGACATCGACTATGTGGCACTAGTGTGGTAGCGAGGTCAACTCTTAAACCCAAGGTCTAGGAATCAAATTCTGCCTGAGCCCCAAAAAGTGGTGAACCTGGTCATGGAGTGGATGAGTGTAATAGTGTGTGAATAATTCATTAATCAGATGTCTGGACATGACTCGCATGAACAAGTGACTCATGTGGGCACACGACTCATCTGGACCCACATGACTCATCTGGACACGTGACTTGTCTGGACACACATGACTCATCTGGACACACGTGACTCATCTGGACACACGTTACTTGTCTGGACACACGTTACTCATCTGGGCACACGTGATTTGTCTGGCCACATGTGACTCATCTGGACACACGTGACTCATCTCAACACGTGACTCGTCTGGACACACGTGACTCATCTGAATACACATGACTCATCTGGACACGCGTGACTCGTCTGGACATGTAACTTGCCTCAGGGACACATGTGACTCGCCTGGACACAGCTCATGCAGACAAGTGACTCACCTGGACATGTGAATTACCTCGACAAGTCACTCATCTGGACAAGTTACTCACATGAACAAGTGATTCACCCAGGCATGTGACTTACCTCAACAAGTCACTTGCCTGGGCAAGTTACTCACATGGACAAGTGACTCACCTGGACAAGTGACTCATCTGGGCACGTGACTCACATGGACATGACTCATCTGGACATGTGACTCACATGGACAGAACTCATCTGGATACGTGACTCACATGGACATGATTCATCTGGATACGTGACTCATCTGAACAGGTGACTCATCTGGGCACATGACTCACATGGACACAATTCATCTGGGCACGTGACTCACATGAAAATGACTCATCTGTGCACGTGACTCAGTTGAACACTTAGCTCACCTGAACACATGACTTGCATAGACAAGTCACTTGCCTAGAGACACATAACTCGTGTGGATATATTTCTATTATCTAGTATGTTATTTTTACCAGAACGAAATACTGAAGAAATTGGGAAACCCTAGTCCACAGAACATGTTCTACGCTACAGTGAAGTCGCTGCTTGAGCGTATTGCGCCGGTAATGATAGATAGCAATGCCATCAACATGCTGGCTGTGTTGGTTGAACAGACAATACGTGGCCTCGGTGATATCGCTGAGACGCTGCCGAATGCAGGAGAAAAGGGCATGCAGCTACTTCTGGTAAGAACTTTGATAAATGTGTATATAAGAACTTAGGTACAGGTCTAACCATTTCACCGACAAATCCCTGAAAAAATATATATTTTACGATATACAACTTATTCTCTTGAATATTTTGAAATTAATTTGAGTGTGAGGCGTTGCTGCTTAAGGCAGCAATGGCTTCCAGTCAAATTAATTTCAAAATATTCAAAAGTTTTTTGTGTATTATACTGTGGAAAATGAGATATGGTGAATTCATTGGTGAAATGGTTAAGAACTATGGTACGCAGCTATATAGGAACTACTATGTGGGTATACAAGAACTGTTGGTATTTAAGAACTAACTTGTATATTGAACTCTCATTCAGGTGTATATATACTGAACTCTTGGTTGGGTATATACTAAATTCCTGTTTGTATCTATTGAATATTGTACAGGGTAGATACGGTGCTGTTGTAATGGTATGTAAGAACTCTCATACACGTATCTAGTGAACTTCTGTACAGGGTAGATACTCTGCCTGTTATAAGGGTATGTAAGAACTCTCATGCACATATCTATTGAACTGTTGTAGAGGGTAGATACAGTGCTGTTATAATGGTATGTAAGAACTCTCATACACGTATATATGGAACTGAACTGTAGGTAAAGTCCTGTATGTACTGTACTGTTTTATGGGTATATACTGAAGTATTGTACGGGGATATAAAAGCTATGGATGCTGAGAAATAAGGTTTAGTCAGAGTTTTAAATATATCCATTGAACAGGTTTAATTTTGAGCTCATTCTGTGAATTCTTGGTGAAAGGTGTTATTGGGTCTGCTTTGGTGCTAACAGATTATCGTTACATGCGCTATTTCTGGTGTATTAACACTATGGTTTATCATTGCAGGCGCTATCGCAGGTGTATTCACATTGTTTCTGCACGGGTGAACTGTTTACGCTACTGCTTACATTCCTCAAGCACGAAGATGATTCTATTGGTAAGAATTTAGCGGTGATGTAATATTATTATGATATGATAAATACATCTAACAATAACAAGAAATGGCATCGAAACGGGACGCAGTACACTCTAACTGCCAAATATCACTACTGGAATGGGGGACACCCTAACTACCAAATATCACTGCTGGAATGGGGGACACCCTAACTACCAAATATTACTGTTGGAATGGGGGACACCCCTAACTACCAAATACCACTGCTGGAATGGGGGACACCATAACTACCAAATATTACTGTTGGAATGGGTGGCCCCCTAACTACCAAATATCACTGCTGGAATCAGGGACACCCTAACTACCAAATATTACTGTTGGAATGGAGGACACCCCTAACTACCAAATATCACTACTGGAATGGGGGACACCCTAACTACCAAATACCACTGCTGGAATGGGGGACACCATAACTACCAAATATTACTGTTGGAATGGGTGACCCCCTAACTACCAAATATCAGTGCTGGAATCGGGGACACCCTAACTAGCAAATATCAGTGTTGGAATGGGGGACACCTTAACTATCAAATATCCCTGCTGGAATGGGGACATCCTAACTACCATATATCACTGCTGGAATGGGGACACCCTAACTACCAAATATCACTGCTGGAATGGGGACTCCTAACTACCAAATATCACTGTTGGGATGGGGGACACGCTAACCACCAAAACTATATCAGTGCTGGAGTGGGGGACACCATAACCACCAAGACTATATCAATGCTGGAGTGGGGGACACCATAACCACCAAAACTATATCAGTGGGGGACACCATAACCACCAAAACTATATCAGTGCTGGAGTGGGGGACACCATAACCACCAAAACTATATCAGTGCTGGAGTGGGGGACACCATAACCACCAAAACTATATCAGTGCTGGAGTGGGGGACACCATAACCACCAAAACTATATCAGTGCTGGAGTGGGGGACACCATAACCACCAAAACTATATCAATCCTGGAGTGGGGGGAGACCATAACCACCAAGACTATATCAGTGCTGGAGTGGGGAGACCATAACCACCAAAACTATATCAATCCTGGAGTGGGGGACGCCATAACCACCAAGACTATATCAGTGCTAGGTTGGGGGAGACCATAACCACCAAAACTATATCAGTGCTGGGTTGGGGGGAGACCATAACCACCAAAACTATATCAGTGCTGGGGTTGGGGGGAGACCATAACCACCAAAACTATATCAGTGCTGGGGGTGGGGGGAGGTGGACACCTTAACCACCATAACTATATCACTATTGGAGGGGTATGCTCTGACAACATGGGATGTATCTTATCTTGATATCCAAGCCACATATTTTCAGGTAATGATGACACTAATATCAATACGTATCTCGCGTCATATTTTCAGTTGATGTTGCATTGCAAATCATTGCTAACACGGGTCACAAGCTGCAGGAAACATGTCCAACCATCTATTCGTAAGTATAGCAGAATTGTTCCAGACGTCTATATAAACACACAGATTATGGGGACAGTTGTAACGTATTACATTGGTATCTGCCAGTGTTCAGGCGTCTACATAAGCATACATAGATTATATTGACAGTTATAATGTATGACATTGGTATCTGCCAGTGTTCACGAGTATATATAAGCATGCACAGATTATGGGAACAATTGTAACGTATGACATTGGTATCTGCCAGTTAGCCTGTCTTAGTTTAGGTCTTGAAAACTGTTGCTGCTGCGTGGGATATGTGTGGTCAATTTGAATGCTGTTGCAGCGGGGGTTTGTAGTTATTTTGATAGCTGTGTTGATTAATGTTGTTGTGACTGAGTGGCGCTGTGGACATGTTGAAAACTGTTGAGTAATGCTGTTGTGGCTCTGTGGTCATGTTGAAAGCTGTGTTGATTAATGCTGGAGTGGCTCTGGTCATATTGATAGCTGTGTTGATTAATGTTGTTGTGGCCGAGTGGCTCTCTGGTCATGTTGAAAACTGTGTTGATTAATGCTGGAGTGGCTCTGTGGTCATATTGATAGCTGTGTTGATTAATGTTGTTGTGGCCGAGAGGCTCTGTTGACGTGTTGATTAATGCTGGAGTGGCTCTGTGGTCATGTTGAAAGCTGTGTTGGTTAATGCTGTTGTGGCTCTGTGGTCATGTTGAAAGCTGTGTTGATTAATGCTGTTGTGGCTCTGTGGTCATGTTGAAAGCTGTGTTGATTAATGCTGTTGTGGCTCTGTGGTCATGTTGAAAGCTGTGTTGATTAATGCTGGAGTGGCTCTGTGGTCATGTTGAAAGCTGTTTTTATTAATGCTGGGGTGGCTCTGTGGCCATGTTGAAAGCTGTGTTGATTAATGCTGAAGCGGCTCTGGTCATGTTGAAAGCTGTTTTTGATTAATGCTGAGTGGATCTGTTGTCATGTTGAAAGCTGTGTTGATAATGCTATTATGGCCGAGTGGCTCTGTAGTCATGTTGAAACGTGTGTTGATTAATGCTATTGTGGTCGAGTGGCTCTGTAGTCATATTGAAAGCTGTGTTGATTAATGCTATTGTGGGCCAGTGGCTCTGTTGTCGTGTTGAAAGCTTTGTTGATTAATGCTGGAGTGGCTCTGGTCATATTGATAGCTGTGTTGATTAATGCTATTGTGGTCGAGTGGCTCTGTAGTCATGTTGATAGCTGTGTTGATTAATGCTATTGTGGCCAAGTGGCTCTGTAGTCATGTTGAAAGCTGTGTTGATTAATGTTGTGGCCGAGTGGCTGTCTGGTCATGTTGAAAGCTGTGTTGATTAATGTAAACTGTTATTATAGGTAGCGGCAGTCATCAGGACCCTTGTCAAAATGATCATCACACGAAAAGATAACATGTCATTAGTAACAATTTCCTGTCATAGTACTTTATAAATATTCAACAAAATATTTCTAACAATCTATATATATTATAATAGAGAATTTGTCAAATTGGTGTTGAAGCCTATCTCATATTTATTGTCACTAAGCATAAAATCATGGCCGCTTATTTGGACAAGTATCTAGGTCATAGAAATTACGGGGTTCTATTATGACCTTGCGAGAATCAGCCCTCTAGCCTCTTGTTATAACAGACCTTTCCGGGTTTTAGCCATTCCGTGCCAATCTAGCTAAGCTCCACCCACACCTCGCTTGTGTTGGGATCGATCGATCTCTGAACGCCCTGACTGTCAATTTTCAAAAAAATTACACAGTTAAGCTGTTGAATATAGTGAAACTAATTTGACTGGGTGTGTTGGCAGCAAATAGCGCGCCCAGTCAAATTAGTTTCAAGATATTCAACATGTTTATTAAATAGCAAGGAATTACAGAGACATATCATTCATACAACGTGTCAGACTCTTTGAGATTTGATGGCGGTCTATATGGAACCCTTTGTGACGTAATGATTATGACATCATCATACACACGCTGAGCTGATAATGACGTCATATGAGGTCAGATGATAGATGGATACTCTGGAAAGGTGAATTTTGTTGAAGGCTGTCGCTGTCTTAGCAAGCAAAGATTATAACATTAACAGCAGTTCGCTTGCACAGTGAAACTGAATTTCACTTCAAGAGTATACTTACCTCCCTAATACTTTTGATATTGCTAAATATTGGCTTTCACTCAATAAACACTCAGATTTAAAACAGTTAGGTGCCCCTACTGGGCAGGGAGTCAGAGCGTAGTCTGGCGGATGCCAGCCCCACCACCGCGCATGCGCAGACTAGCACTTCCTCTTTGCTAGATTATTGGCAAAGAGAACACACATGTTTTTCAGTCATAAGCTTTTCTTGCTCTTTAACGTTTTTATTGGTGTTATTTTGGAAGTGATAAGACCTGATTTGGATGGCGGGAGGATACACTTCGCCACCGGAGGACGTTGGACCTTTAAATCAGGTGACTTCTAGTAAAATTAGCGAGTTTTCTTCCCGGTGTATTGTGTTTCCGGGACTCGCGTTTACCGTGATAAGCGCCTTAGTTAGTTGGTTTAGGTCAACTCGGTGCTACCTAGGACTAATTTCTCTTTCTGTTTCTGTCCACAGGTCTGTATGACGCTAGGTTGTGACGTCACAGTACCAGAGAATTAGTATTCTCTCCACCATGGTTCCATTTCCTACTAACACTGTTAGGTTATCTAACCAAATGAAAAATTATGTCCAGTGAGTTGGAGGCCTGGTATAAAGGTCTTCTCACTTTGCCCTCTTGATCCAATTCCTTCCCCATGAGGTGGAGAGAGTTAAGAGGCGTGCAGATGGTGGAGTTTCCGGTTCGTCACGTTGGATGGTTTGTCTATACAAAGTGTCAGGTATCTAGTTATTGATAATGTGGTGATGTTAATTATTGTAAACAATCAAAGGGAGATAATTAACATTTTTGCCAGAAAAGAGTTATCTATATGTATCTGATGGTTGTGTAGTCAACTTATCCATTCAGCATACAATTCGTCTTTGCACTTGGATGTTTTGTTGGGATCGAATTTTTCCTGTCACGGGATTAATGACGTCATAATCAGCTGGCTATGTATTTATTAGCAATTCAAGCGCTATGCTGGTTTTTGATGTATATTGATCTTTATGATCGTTTTCCTTCTCCTTGAGTTGGATTGAGTTTCTAAGCTTAACTAGTTGCTCATACTCCTTGTCCTTTGCCCTGTTTCAGGGACCGGGTTGCGCGTCCTGTGGACGTTTTATGCATGTAAAGTTCTGGCCGCATCTGTGTTATCGATGTAGCCCTTGTGGTCCATTGATTAATTGTGACATATGTAAGCACTGGGGGGGCGAGTTAATGTCCGAATTCTTGTGCTGCTTACAGGCGACGGACAAGGTGGTAGAGGAGGAGAAGAAGAAGAAGCGGAAACGAGAGGTTGTAAGTAGGAAGGGTAAGGGGAAGGTCTCGTCCGCGGTGGATATGGAGACCTTCCGGACCGAGATGTTGGGAGAGATGAAGAGGACAATAAAAGATTTGGTTCCAGGGTTGCTTCGTGGCATGCTTCCTGGACCAGATCCTTTATTGTCCTCATCATCGGCTTCGGAGCAGGTAATCCCCGCCTCTGGATCGATTTTCCTTAGTCCGCTTCCGTTGTCCGACGATTCAGAGGTGGCCCCATTAGAGGGGGCGTTCCACGGCCCTGGCAGCAGGCTTATTGCCGCGCCGATAGGGGACCGTGGACGGTTGTCGCTGGAACCCGCTGGCTGCTTATCAGTCCAGGGGTATCCGCACGCCGCGGTGGCCAGTACCTCCTATGGCACCGTTCCTGGTCAGCCCGGGTTAGCTCTCTTTGCTGACCCGGGGTCTAATCTTTCTGACCAGGGTGATGAGGATTACCTGCTAGGGTCGCCGTCTGACGACGTGGACATGGATGAAGACGTTTGTGCACCCCTCGCGGGGAATACAGGCGCTTTTTTCCACGGTATTACTCACCCTGGAGTAAGGTCCGCGGTTCAGGTGGTTGCCCAGGGCGCTGCTGATGGCCAGCGGTACCGCATACCTCGGCTTGCCGAGAGTGTAGCTGGTGCTGGCCGGGCCCGTGGTAGGGCTATATATACCCCGCGCTCTACCGCGGTGCCTGCTCCTGGTCAAACCAGTGATATTCTCATGCCGGTGCTGTCAGGCCCGCATGTTTTCCCTGGCTTGCCAGGTGTATCAGCGTACCCGCCGTCAAGCTCTACTGCTTGCGCTCAGGAGGAAGACGAAGGACCCCGTCTTGTAGAGCGCTCGCAGTTAGCAACGGAGGAGGATTGGTATGACGCTTGCCAGTGGTTGGTGAGCGTTAGGCCTGATCTGCCCGTGGAGCAGTCGGCTAGCCACCGTGTTCACACGCCGTGGTTAGCTGGGAAACCAACTGCTAACGCTATGCCTTCTCTGCCGCTGGCGGAGCATGTCGTTGACATGTTCAAGGCGGCGGAGGCGTCCATTAACACGAGTGGACGTCTCGCGAAGGCCCCTCGCGAGGTGGCCAGGCGTTGTCGCATCGTGCCCCTGGACTACCAGCGGTACGGTGTGGTACCCAAGCCCAGCGTGGATGACCGCGCGGCTTTGGGTGAGGATACGCGGCCAGGCTCCCGTTCTGACGCGGGGGTCTTGTGCGCGAACGCGTTGCGTTCGGCGAATACCGCGTTGCGTGATGCGGAGGAGAGTGGGAGGGCTTCGATTGCCGCTCTGTCCCACGTCTCCCAGCTGTTACAGGGGGTAGTAACGGCATCCGCATCGCGCCAGCCAGGCCCGCTCGCGGTCCAGCGAACCATCCAGGATGGTATTAACCTGGCGCTGGACTGTATGACGCGGGCGGTGACCAGGAGTGTCAGGGCAAGACGCACATTTGCCCTGGACAATCTGTGCCCGTCTCAGGACCTGTATAATAGGCTACTCCGTACGCCTATGACGGGTCCTGGTCTTTTTGGAGGTGAGGGATGTCGCCACCTCCAGGAGACGGTCACCCTGGTGAATAACCAGAGGGCGCTGCGCGAACAGTTTGAGGTACTGCGTCGTGCTAACGTTCGCGCCGCGGCCCCTGCGTATCGTCCCCTGCAGGCTCGAGGTGGTGTTGGCCAAGTCAGAGGCCAGCCGCCGTCGCAGCGCCGGCCTCGGCCGCGTGCGATTCGGCCAGCAGTGAGGGGGGCGCAGGCTCCTCAGCCGCCGTCAGCCAGGCAGCCGCCCGTGCACCGAGGTGCGCGCGGGGCGGGGCGGGTCGCGCGAGGATCTGGGCGTGGTTATCGTTCCTGACAGGGCGCTTACCGCGGTAAGGACCACGCCGGTGTGTATGGCGACGGAGACAGTGCCGCTCTTGCATGCCTTGTGTCCACCGCGGTCCCTAGGTGGACCGGTGGGAGGCCGGCTAGCCGACCACATGCAAGAGTGGGAACGGTTAACTCAGGACCGTTTAGTCTTGCGATGGCTTTCCGTGGGGTATCATCCAGAGTGGATGACAGGCCCGCCGTCGCGACTGTCTCTGGTGCCAGTCTGGACTCCCATTCCGAGAGATCCAGATCAAAGGTTGTGTATCGAGGAGGAGATAAATTCCCTCGTACAAAAAGGAGCTATTCAGCCGGCACAAAGGTGTCCGGGCTTCTATTCAACCCTGTTCTTGGTAACAAAACGCACCGGTGGGTGGAGACCGATTCTCAACCTCAAGCCATTGAACAAGTTCATCGAGACGCCCAGTTTCAAGATGGAAACGGTGCGCTCGGTGTTGGCGGGGTTGGAGAGGGGGATGTGGACGGCGTCGATAGATTTGAAGGACGCTTATTTCCACATCCCCATCCACAGGAGTTTCTGTCGCTTCCTGAGATTTGCATTCCAGGGCAGACAGTGGGAATTCAGGGTGTTGCCCTTCGGAATTTCCACGGCTCCTCGGGTTTTCACCCGTGTGGTTCTTGCGATCACAGCATACCTCCGCAGGAGAAGCATAGCAGTCCACACGTACATAGACGACTGGCTGTTGAAAGCGCACACCCGGGAAAGTTTGTCCGCCAATCTGGAGATTGTTTTGAAAATTCTCACAGACTTGGGCTGGATGATCAATTTCCCAAAATCAGAGCTGACTCCATCCCAGAAGTTTGTTTACCTGGGGATGTTCTTCGATCTGGAGACAGGATATGTTTATCCTACTCAGGAGAGAGTTCAAATACTCATCTCGTTGATTCAGTCAGTGTGCGACAGTCGTCATGTCCTGGCACGGGTTTACTTGAGAATGCTGGGGTTGATGGTTTCGTTGGAACCAGTCATTCCTCAGGCCGCCTTACGCAGGCGGCCGATCCAGTTGTTTCTCATGACACAATGGACCCAGAGTACAGGTTCGCTGGACTCGAATGTGTCAGTGTTGGCGCCTCTGATTCACCACCTGCAATGGTGGTTGAATACAGAGAATCTCTTACCGGGGGTTTTGCTAACCCCTCCCCACCCTCAGGTGACTGTGTATACAGATGCATCGATGGAGGGCTGGGGAGCTTGCCTGGAAGAATCCACGATATCAGGGCTTTGGAATCTGGAACAGTCACAGGAACATATAAATCTACTGGAGCTAAGAGCAGTAGTCCTGGGCCTGGAACATTTCTTACAGAAAGTTCAGGGCAAGATTGTTCTTATTCGTTCAGACAACTCAACAGTTGTGACTTACATAAACCGCCAGGGCGGAACGAAGTCGCCCAGTCTCTGTATGATGACATGGAAACTGCTTTGTTGGTGTCTGGATCACCAGATTACCTTGAAAGCAGTTCATATTCCGGGAAGGTTAAACCTGCTAGCAGACTCATTGAGCCGAAGGATGAGTGTTTTACCCACGGAATGGCAACTAAATCAATGTGTGGCGGATCGTCTGTTCGACCATTGGGGGAAACCCAACATCGATTTGTTCGCAACGAAGAAGAATGCGAAGATGACGACGTACGTCTCTCCGATTCCGGATCCAAGCGCTTTCGCAACAGATGCGTTAGCTATCAGCTGGGGGAGAATGTATGCATACGCATTCCCTCCAGCAATCCTGATTCCAAAAATTCTTCAGAAAATCAGACAAGCGGAATGCCAAGTGCTTCTGATCGCCCCGGATTGGCCAAGCCGATCATGGTATACGGATCTGCTGGACCTTCTGGTCTGCAATCCGGTTCCTCTGCCTCTGATGGACGATATTATCTTCCAGGGCAAGGCCCTTCACAACAATCCGTCAATGTTCAGATTGACTGCGTGGATGTTGTCAAGGAATCTAGAATTAAGGAGGGCTTTTCTGAGCAAGCAGCCATGTTTATGGCCAAAGCCAGGAGGGGGTCAACCTCCAGAGCATATAATTATAAAATCAACAGATTTGCAGAATGGTGCTCAAAAAGATGTATTGATCCAATGGATTCATCTATTCAAGTAGTAGCTGATTTCCTCTGTCACCTCTATGATGCCTATAGCCTCAAGCCTAACTCTATTGCTGGTTATAAGTCAGCATTAATGTCTGTTATTCCTTGCTTGGCTAAGAGGGGAAGTGATGAAGTAAATACATTGAATGTATTAATTAAAGGCATGGGCAATCTAAGACCAAGGAATCCTCCTGTGATTCCGTCTTGGAGTTTATCGCTAGTGCTTCAAGTACTAGGTGATAAGCCTTTTGAACCACTTAGTTCCATTTCTATGAAACTATTAACACTGAAGACTGTGTTTTTAATTGCTGCGGCCTCGGCTAGGCGTAGGAGTGAGATTCATGCCTTATCAGCCGAGGATGACCGTTTTGTGGTTTCAGGGGAAGGCCTTAAGCTGCTACCTAGGATTAATTTCTTGGCTAAAAATCAGTCGTTGAAATATCCAGGTCAACCTATTATTTTGCCTGCTTTAACTAGATATGATCCTAATTCTAAAGCATGGTGTCCCGTCCGGGCGCTGCGCCGGTACAAACAACGTACGGCGGCATGGCGCACCGACCAGTCAGCGTTATGGTTGTCATATATTGAACCCCATGGGAGGGCTTCTAAGGACACCATTTCCAGGTGGATTGTGGAATGCATTCAGTTTTGCCATAAATCCGCCACCGGGAAACAGGTTGACGTGGCCAAGGCTCACAGTGTCCGCGGCGTAGTGACATCCACGGCCCTATTTAATGGGGTCCCTGTGGATGATATTATGTCGGTGGCTCAGTGGCACTGTGAGTCAAGTTTTACAGACCATTATCTCCGTGACACCTCTAATCCTCTCGCCTTGTCGGTTTTGAAAAAATAAATCGGTTTATATTTTTTGAGGTGATTTCCTCATTACTTATATATATCACAATTAATTTATGGAAACACCCACATTTTTGGGCCTGCATCAGTCTTTACCGATGGGAAGATGATGTCAGCAGCCATTGTCAACAAGGTCAGTCTTGTTCATGTGTTGTCCGTTGTTGATTGTATTGTCACGATTACCCGTTATTAATATGGTGATGGTTTGTGTATTTGTGTGGTTCATTGTTGAGAGTTACGAAAATGGAGCTTTTTCGTCTCTGTCCTGTAGTACATGGCACTTGTACGTAGAGAGCGTATAGGACATTGAGGTCAGTCGACTCTTCCTCCCAGGAAGGAGGGGGGGGAGCGCATATGACATTCGGTCATCTCTCATACATCGGTGGTGTTATCCGATGGTTAGTCAAATCCTGACTGTTTTTTCTTACAGTTTCAGAAGTTTAAGTGCCTTAAACGCAGAAAAGCGTATAGGGATGAGCTGGTCTTTTGACCTCGCCTCCCTCCCGCCAGATTCACTTTCGAATTCTGGCAATATCAAAAGTATTAGGGAGGTAAGTATACTCTTGAAGTGAAATAAACGAAATCTAGGATTTCTTTTTTCACGAGAGAGTTGATACTTACCTCCCTAGATACGGACCCGGCCTCTCCACCCCACAGAGGCTCGGTCTTCAGGCTCTTAATAGTTGCATGTGTGTCAGCCAATAATCTAGTCAGAGGAAGTGCTAGTCTGCGCATGCGCGGTGGTGGGGCTGGCATCCGCCAGACTACGCTCTGACTCCCTGCCCAGTAGGGGCACCTAACTGTTTTAAATCTGAGTGTTTATTGAGTGAAAGCCAATATTTAGCAATATCAAAAGTATTAGGGAGGTAAGTATCAACTCTCTCGTGAAAAAAGAAATCCTAGATTTCGTTTATTATGTATTAGGTATCCAGTTTTAGCTTTGACCGTGTTGTGATCGATCGATCCCTGCACTCCCTGCATCAATTAGCAGAAAACTATACAGGTAAGCTGTTGAATATTTTGAAACTAAATTAAAATATTCAACAGCATGTTTATTAAATTCTAAAGACATACAATTTGTACCACCTGGCGGACTATTAAGAATTTAACCTTTTAATGGTCAAGATTTTTCACAAAAATTGGAAATTTTTTCTCTGTATGTTCATCTGCAGGCGAACTTGACAATTTTTGAAAATTTATCACGAGTGACTGGCTCGATTATCGAGCCAGTCATTCCAGTGGTAAATTGGAAAGAATATTCATCTTCGTCTGCAAATGGACACTTCTTAAGACCACTGCAGAGGCTGGTTTTGGCCGGCTTGACCATAAAAGGGTTAAGACACTAAATCGATTCATTCATGACGTAATTGATTATAATGTCACCCTAAATGTGGCGTTGATTATGATGTCATATGATGATTGATCGACAAACTGGATTCCTCCGTTAGTCAGAACTTGTTGCTATATTCTGGACATTTGTTACCATGCTTCCAAAAGTTGTTGTTTTACTTTCAAAAGTTGTTGTTTTACTTTCAGGAGTTTGCTACCAGTACTGACGAGTGCTGCTAAGATGGGCAGCCCAAAGCAAGCCAAACATGCGCTCAGATGTATCTCTGGAATATGTAACAACAAGGATGTAGTCTTCAAACAGATCTTTGAGGTGCGCTCCACCAGTTTCTAGCTATGCTCCGCTCATTTCTATCTATACCCCACCCATTTCTAGCTATGCCCGCTCATTTCTAGCTTTGCCCCGCTCATTTCTATCTATGCCCCGATCATTTCTAGCTATACTCCACCCATTTCTAGCTATGCCCCACCCACTTTGTGTATGCATTTGGTTCGATTTTAAGGTTCGATTTTAAACTGCATTTCAAGAATCTCAATGTAGCTATATAAGTAAGCTTATGAATATTTTAAAAGTTATTTGATTGGAAGCTGTTGCTGCCTACATTAACAACGGCTGCCAGTAAAATTTGTTTCAAAAGGGTAAACCAAATGTTTATTAAATTGTAAATTCCCCAACATGACCAATGACTCAATTCAGATGGATACTGTCAAACTTTTGCCATCTTTGTGAATGATGTACGTCAATTGATGGAGGAATAGAATTTTAGATATGCCCCACCCATCTCTAACAAACTTCCACACACACCTTGGCCATGTTGGGATCAATCGATCCCTGCACACTCTGAATCTCAATTTCCAGAAAACTATACAGGTAAGCTGTTGAATATTTTGAAACTAATTTGACTGGGTGTTGTTGATGCCATAACTCAGTGGTGAAAGGGTTAATGCAGCTATATCAATATTACAATGCATTCATATTGTTCTTAGCTGTTTGTCCTTTATTTCAAGCAGTGGCAGGCTAGCGGGCTTACCTTACTGTCAAGCAGTGTCAGGCTAGCGGGCTGACCTTAATGTCAAGCAGTGTCAGGCTAGCGGGTTGACCTTAATGTCAAGCAGTGTCTGGCTAGCGAACTGACCTTAATGTCAGGCAGTGGCGGGCTGACCTTAATGTCAAGCAGTGTCGGGCTAACTGGCTGACCTTAATGTTTAGCTCTATTTTGCTGTTTCAGCATGTAAAGAAATCATTGGATCCTGATCAAGCAAATTATTTAACATCCATTGTATCTCTGGGGCATATCACTCAAGCTTGTCCCGATGAATTCGCAGCAGAGATGAAGTCCATTATCTCAAAAACAATCGTCAAGGATCTACTGATGCAGGATGTTGTAAGTAATATCAATTATATTCAGGGACTGACCTGACTTTGAAAAATTATTAGTCGATTACGCTTTTTCTTAGCCAAATCTGAACGAATGTCTTCCAATGTCTACGATCCATCACCACCAGGTAACCCTTTTAAGGCTACACACGATATAAGTTTAAGTTGAATATTTTGTAACTAATTTGCCTGAAACCTGTTGCTTCCAGTCAAATTAGTTTCAAAATATTCAACAGCTGTCTTATCCGTGTGCTTTTGAGCCGACGGATATGATTTCAGGGTTTATTTTTTCACAATAAAACATAAGTAGGCATACTAGTTACATAAAGATGTATCTTAAGATGTTCTTAAAATTAATGTTAATGATTCTCTAATTAAAATATGATTTTAATCATTAGCCAAATATTTAGCCAATCCTGCTTTCTATTCGCCAGATCATAATTTTACTAACTTTTGGCTAATTGGCGAATTGGTAGGTCGGTTCCTGATACATGCATCATCAAACATGCATGTGCGCGCGCACACCCACTTTGTCACACGTCCTGCAGACGGAATTTGTGACCCGTCCTAAGTCTTTGTGTCTTCCAGTTTTGGTTTTTATCCCAATGGACGAATCCAGTTTTAGCTATGCCCCACCCATCTCTAGCTAGGCCCCCACCCACCTCTATCTAGTCTCCACCCATCTAGCTATGCCCACCCATCTCTAGCTAGACTCCACCAACGCTTTGCATTGTGATTGATTGATCGATCCCTGCACGCTCTGAATCTCAATTTCAAGAAAACTACTGGTAAGCTGTTGAATATTTTGAAATTAATATGAAGTCAAATTAGTTTCAAAATATTCAACAGAATGTTTATTAAATATTAAAGACATAATTCATACAACTTGACGGACTATTAAGCGTTTGTGACGGACTAAATCCTGTCATTCATGATGTAATTCATTATGACATCAGCCTACATATGACGTAGTTAATTGATGTAATGTGATTGAAAGAAACTGGATTCCTCCATTGCCCATAGCGCTGAAAAAGCTCTATTTTCCACAGCCATAATTTGAAAAATACAAAAATAGTGTACCGTTACACAGTCAACAAAAACTGTAAAAGATTTTTATCAAATCAAAAATTAAAAGATAAATTGTAGAGAAAGGGGAATTAAATGAGATAGTAAAAAAAATTAGGTCAGTGCGACCTACTTTTTACGGTTCACTAAACATCATAGAAAGTTCCTGTCCTGGCTAGTTTCAACAGTTATCTGGAAACCATAAGCCAAATTTCTTGTGTGGATGCATTATAATCTATAGGGATGTCCTATATGAAAAGTAGGTCATCATGATTTACTTTTCCCTTGTTTTGGTTCTCTCCTTTTTGGTAGCCATTTTAATTGCTGATAATTTATTTGAATACAAGTGGCTGTTCAAGTATCAGGATGTTCGTAGTAAAAAACAAGAAATTAGACATTGGTGAGACACCTTCGTCTGTAAGACTGGTGGAGCATTATTGGTGAGAGTTAAAGAAAACCAGACCAGAGCCTCGTCCGCAATATATGAACACTGCAGTGAACAAATTAGCCGCAAAATATTAGCAACAGAGGAATGCTGGGCAAATGAAAGTTTCTCGAGGCCATACAGATCAAACAGATAGTTTTAAATTGGCAAAAGTCTGCGGGTCGAGGTGGATCAATCGAAGGTGGTTAGCAAATGGACAAATTGTGGTGATTGTTGCGGTATTTCATGATATTATTATGCAATTTCACATAAGTCTGCACTGAACTTGAATATGAATGCAGTACCAGGTTAAAGCTCAGACATTTTTGTCTCGCCTGTGAAGCAGAAAGCGAGACATAGGTATCACTTTTGCGACGGTGGCAGCGTCAACGTTAAAGTTTATGTTAATTTTTTTCAAATGACAATTTAGTCACTAAAGAGTTATCGGATTGCCATAAAACCTTACAGATTTGTTCTATGCAATAATTAGAACTACGTACTTTGCATCAAAATAAAATTGATTTTCCAAGATTTTTACACAGTTTGGACTTGATTTATTTTTGGACTTCTGTGAAAAAACTTAACGTTGCTTAAGTTTTATTTGAATGACAATTTACTCACAATAGAGTTATCAAATTTCCATAAAACTTCACAGATTTGTTCCATACAATCAATAGGACTAGTTTGTATCAAAAAGAAATAGATTTTCAAATATTTCAATTCTCTCTGCTTTTGAACTTAGATAATATATGCCTTCAGGTTAAGGATTTTTGCTGTGGTTACAGTTTTTTCAAACAACATTTTCATCAACAAAGGTTATCCGATTTGAATAAAACTACAGATTCGTTCTACATGATGATTAGAACTGGTCTGCATCAAAATGAAATTGATTTTCTAAATCCTCCCATACTTTTACGTTGTTTGAACTTGTATTGTTAGCTCACCTGGCCAGAATGGCCAAGTGAGCTTATGCCATGGCAACCGTCCATCGTCTGTCTGGCGTCCGTCCATCCGTCAACTTTTTTTTAGCGACTTCTCAAGAACCACTGGGCCGATTTCAATTATATTTGGCTGAAAGTATCCTTAGGGCATAGGGATCCAAGTTTGTTCAAATGAAGCCGATCAGCCAATTTGGTCAGTGGCCGATTTTAGGAAATATCTTTAAAAATCTCCGAAACCGCTTGGTGGATTGAAGCAAACCACATAAAATATTGGTCAAATGGTTTGGCGGCCATTTTGGTTGACCTAGTTTTAGCGAAAGCGGATTCTCCAGAACCACTGAAGCGATTGGGCCGAAATTTGATCAAGTACTAAGGGCCATTAAAGTTTGTTCAAGGGAAGTTGATCCGGCAAAAAACGGCCACATTGGGCCAATCAAAATACAGCATGTTTTTGGCGGCCATATTGGATTTTTTTATTTGATGGATTTTGAGGCTGAAATTGGTTTTATATATCTTTTTGGGTATTATGATCACAAATTTGCAATTTTCAAAACTGTCGGATAGACGGTTTGGCGACCATCTTGGATCATTTTCCCGCCAAAAGCTCCCATACTAAAGCAATGGGAAATTTTAAATGTCTTCTCGAGAACTACGGGGCCGATTTCAATTATATTTGGCAGGAAGCATCCTTAGGGTGTAGAGATTCAAGTTTGTTCAAATGGAGCCGATCGGCCAATTTGGCCGGTGGCCATCTTGAATTTTGGCCAATTTTTAGAAATGTCTAAAAATCTTAACCGAAACCGCTTGGTGGATTGAAGCAAACCCCATGAAATATGATCTATGGCAAGAGCTGAACCAAGTTTGTTCAAGGGAACTTGATTGGTCAAATGGCTCTGCGGCCATTTTGGTTGACCAAGTTTTAGCGAAAACGACTTCTCCAGGACCGCTGAAGGGATCGGGTTGAAATTTGGCAGATATGATTAGGGGCTAAGGGCCATTAAACATTGTTCAAGGGAAGTTGATCCATCAAAAAACATGGCCGCAGTGGCCCAATCAATATACAGCATGTTTGGCGGCCATAGTGGATTTTTTTTCTTGATGGATTTTGAGACTGACTATTTTTGGGTATTCTGATTCTTTCAAAACTGTTGGATAAACGGTTTGGCGGCCATCTTGGATCATTTTCCCGCCAAAAGCTCCCATACTAAAGCAATGGGAAATTTTTAATTTCTTCTCTGGAACTTCTGTGCCGATTTCAATTATATTTGGCAGGAAGCATCTTTAGGGTGTAGAGATTCAAGTTTGTTCAAACGAAGCCGATCGGCCAATTTGGCCGGTGGCCATCTTGACCTTTGGCCATTTTTAGAAACATCTTTAAAAATCTCCGAAACCGCTTGGTGGATTGAAACAAACCCCATGAAATATGATCTAGGGCAAGACCTGAACAAAGTTTGTTCAAGGGAACTTGATTGGTACCATGGTTTGGCAGCCATCTTGATTGACCTAGTTTTAGCGAAAACGACTTCTCCAGAACCACTGAAGGGATCGGGCCAAAATTTGGCAGATATGTTTAGGGAGTAAGGGCCATTAAACTTTGTTCACGGGAAGTTGATCCGTCAAAAAACATGGCCGCCGTGGCCCAATCAAAACATAGTGTGTTTGGTGGCCATATTGGTTTTATTTGATGGCGTTTGAGGCTGAAATTAGTTTTATATGTGCTTTTGGGTATTCTGATCTCAAATTTACAATTTTCGAAACTGTCGGATAAACAGTGTGGCCATCTTGTATCATTTTCCTGTCAAAAGCTCTCATACTAAAGCAATGGGAAATTTAAAATGTCTTCTAGAACTACTGGGCCGACTTCAATTATATTTGGCAGGAAGCATTCTTAAGTTGTAGAGATTCAAATTTGTTCAAACAAAACCAATCGGCCAATTTGGCCAGTGGCCATCATCGATTTTGGTCGATTTTTAGAAATGTCTAAAAATCTGCGCCGAAACTGTTTCAACGATTGATTCAAAACTCATAAAATATCATTTAGGGCACGTGCTGAACCAAGTTTGTTCAAGGGAATTTGATTTGCCAAATGGTTGGGCGGCCATCTTGGATGGCCTGGTTTTCATGAAAGCAACTTCGTCTCCAGAGCCACTGAACGGATTTGGCCAAAATTCTGGAGATATGATATTGGTGACTAAGGGTCATTAAAGTTTGTACAAGAGAAGTTGATACATATAGAAACATGGCCTCTGTTTTCTTGTTACACGTCTTCTCAACTCATCAGAGTTTCACTTATTGTTAATGACGATTCTAGTTGAGATGCCTATGGTCCAGGTGAGCGATACAGGCCTCTTGTTTCATGGTTCATTTGAATCCAGGTTAAACTTTATTCAAATGACAATTTAGTAAGCAAGGATTTATCTGATTTTAAAACCACACATATTCATTTTATGTGATGGTCCCATGTCTTGTCTGCATTAAAGATAAATAGACTGATTAGATTTTGACATATTTTTAGTGGGTTTGGACTCATGGTGAGATTATTTTAGGGATGATATGCATTCAGGTTCTGCTTGTTATGCTGTAATTATGCGTGAGGGGTATATAGCATTTGCTTTGTCTGTCCGGCTATCCGTTCGGGTTTCATTTCCGGATGATAACTCAAGTTCTATTAAAGGGATCACTACCAATCTGGCGTGGTAATCCCAAGAACCCTATCAATTTTGGTGTCAACGGTCAAGGTCATGGTGACCTAATTAATTGCATAATATTGTTTTTCCGGATGATAGCTCGAGTTCTATTGAAGGGATCATTACCAATCTTGGTGGCCCGAAGAACCCTATCGATTTTGGCATCAAACGTCAAGGTCACTGTGACCTGATTAATTATGTAATATTGCATTTCTTTATGATCACTCGAGTTCCATGGAACGGATCTGTAACAATCTGGCGTGGGAGTTTATGCTTGGTGGTCCAAAGAAGCCTATGATTTTGTTGTCAAAGTTCAAGGTCACGATGACCAATCTTGGGTGGGAGATTGTGCTTGGCAGAATGGGGGTGGCATACTTTAGCAATCTCTGATTGTCGTTCTTGTTCAGTCTTAAAGCTTTGCTTCTCCAAAGCTATGCTTGCCTGTTGGGTAATAATATGGGTATTTTTCGTCGACAAGTAGATCTTATTTCAAAACGAGACTATCCGGTGGTCCATCATAATTAATATATATATACATGTTAACTAGTTGCTATCGTCTAATAACTTTGTTTCTATATATGTACATGTGCGCCTTGGACATTATTTTTTCATAGAATATTTAGTCCAGATCAGGCCGAGTTCAGCGATAATATGGTGAGATATTTACTATCTTCTGATATCTCTTGTTGCGTTTAGCAAAACTTAGCAGCTTATATTTCGCGATTGGTTAGCCCTAATGAAACACAACTTGTGTATGTTGTTGCTTATGCCAAGAGGATGCAGGATAGTGACGGCAAGGTGACCAGGTCAAAGGTCCATTCCACTGACCTTGCTATTTGACCTCTGCACTTTCAACGTTAAATTTGTCCGTTTAGCAAATCATTTGCATTTATATTTCAGAATTACTTAATACCAGCAGAACTAATCTTGTACGCATGGTTCACTATGCCATGAGGAAAATGTGTGCTGATAGTGATATCACTAGGTCCAAGCTGAAGGTCCTCATAGCCTTAATATTTAACCTCTGTCATGTCTGTACTTCCAATGTTAAGTACTTGTTTGCTTATATTTTACGATTGCTCAAGTCTACGGGAAGCAAACTTGGACACATGGTTTCATATACCTTAATGGGGCAGCGTGGTGATAGTGAGGTCAAAGGTCAAGGCCATTCCGACATTGGTATTTCACCTGCTCTGCTCTTTCAAGTTTTTCTGTTTAACAGATCATTTACATGTGCATTTATATTTCAGGATTGGTTAATCCTATTGGAAGTAAGCTTGGTTACCTATAATGTTAGAATGCAGCATAATAACATCGAGGTCAAGCACAAATTTTTCTGATACATCAAGCTACACTTTTTCGAGAATTCAGGACGACATGAGAGTCGAATGAGCCGTTTGTGGGCCTGTCCTAAAATTTCTTACTTACACAATTACTACAGCGCAGCTAAGAAATAACTAGATATTTGCAAAACAAAATAAAATGCACTGTTGAATATTTTGGACTTGATTTGATTAAAGGCATTGCTGAGGAAGCCGCTACCAATCAAACTACGTCCAACATATTCAACAGACGATTGCCATCGTGGTCCACGTTGTACTAACTAATGTTCCGGGTGGGTTTTTTGGAAACACGTTAATTTATTTATTTATGAGATGTACTGCTCATGTCAAAATGATGTTGTTCTTATTCCAGACACAAGGTATAGCTACAACAGAGAGCTGGTATGCAAACCACATGGTGACTGAAGAAACTCAGGCTAAGGTAGATTAACTGTGTTCTCAGGGATTCTCATAAGGGTCCGTTTGAGGGTAGATTCCCCAAAAATACAACTTGGGACCCACAAAAAGTAGCAGCAGTAAGTCCCATGGGACACCTGAAAATCTTGTATGAATGGTATGATTATTTAGTTTTATAGCTTTTTGTAGAAAAATACCCACAAAATCTAGCTTGGCACCGCCATAATTCATAATTGTGAGTCCATGGTATCTTCTTATTTTAGCATGGATGAGAAAAACACCAGCATTGCCCCAGATTTCAGCTAGTACCCGCAGATTTCAGCTAGTACCCGCAGATTTCAGCTAGTACCCGCAGATTTCAGGGTGTGGCCGGGACCTCCAAAATTTAGATGTCATAAGAAACACTATGCGTGTGTGCGTATGTGAGTGTGCGTATGTGTGTGTGTGCGTGTGTGTGTGTGTGCGCGTGTGTGTGTGTGTGTGCGTACGTGAGTGTGCGTATGTGTGTGTGTGCGTACGTGAGTGTGCGTATGTGTGTGTGCGTGTGTGTGTGTGTGCATTAAATAGGGTAAGGGTGTGCCCATGTAGGGTGCTGGGGGTGTGTATGTGCATACATGCATGTTTTAAAGGTGTGAATGGTTTATCTATACTATTGTTATCATCAATACAGTTGCTCAAGTCCATCATTGCACAAACACCTGATATCTTTCTGAAGTAGTTGCCATAATAGATGCCTAGACTATAAATGGCTACAATAAGGTACTTCAGAATAACACAACGCCAGCTTCAAGAAATAGGCAGCAAGACGCACTTAATACCTATTATAGTCTTCGAGAATAATCACATCCCTAACATTGTGTGCAGCATGATCATTTGCATGCTCTCTTCATTACAGATTCAAGCAATCAAATTGCTAGTACGCTGGCTATTAGGTATGAAGGATAACGCACCTACATCTGGAACATCGACGCTTAGACTTTTGCATACAATGATCATTCATGATGGTGACCTGATGGAGAAGGGATTTATCAAGTAAGAGCCCAGTCAGTCTGACTAACCACTAATATAGTCATTCAAGTTAGGGCTTACTCAGTCAGTCAGACTAAACACTAATACAGTCATTCAAGTAAGGGCTTACTCAGTCAGTCTGACTAACCACTAATACAGTTATTCAAGTAAGGGCTTAAAGAGCCAGTCTGACTAACCACTAATACAGTCATTCAAGTAAGGGTTCATCACTCAGGCTAATAGCTAATACAGTCATTCAAGTAACTGCTCACTCAGGTAGGCTAACCACTAATACAGACATTCAAGTAGACTAAACAGCTCAGTCTACATATATATTTGAACAATGACTATCCTTAAATGAGATCCACAGACAAGTTTAGGAACACTGATTTTGTAACACCTTTTTGCTTTGCGAGTCTCAAATAGTAAAAGTGGGTGTCAAATTCTTTTTTGCAAAGCTTCCTATGTCGCAAGTATATAGCTCAGTCGCACTTGTTTTAAATGACAAGTAGTTTGCTAGCGAAATTCTAATTTTTCTCTTGCCAGCAAGGCAGAGACATCCGACAGGCTGTAGCATTCTAACTAATCTTGTTTTCTCTATTGCCAGTAAGCCTGAGTTAGCGAGGTTGAGACTTCAGGCTGGCTGTAGCATTCTGAAGCTAGCGGAGGAGACATGCTTTGCTGACATGATTTCACGAGAACAGTTCCAAGCATTAGCACTATTAATCAATGTAAGATGTAGACTATATACACACACGCATGCATGCGTACACACACACATGCTGATCACTGGCAGCTGTAGATTTTCTCTACACTCAGTCCTCGGTGCTATGCATGAGTAGCCTGAACCGGCTTATTAGTAATTATGAATAGTCACTGTTACTCTTACATAAATTTAGCAAAATGAGAATCCAGCAAAGGATATATATATATATATATATATATATATATATATATATTTGCAATTTCCTTGTATCCCTATAAATTACACCTTAGCTCACCTGGTTTGAAATGGCACATGAGCTTATGCCGTGGGGACATTCCATCCTCAGTCAACTTTTACACTTTAAAAGCTGGACCCAATTTCAACTAAATTAGGCTCCATAATTGTCAACTCCCGAACTTGTTTAGAGGAATTTGGTTCATCAACTTTCCGGCGGACAGTTTGGATTTTCCCCAAAATTTTGGAAGATCAGTTAAAAGGATATGCATTAAAAGTTGACATGATTTCAACCAGACTTGGATGATAGGACCCTATGGTCATAGGCATCTGAACTCCTATACAGAAATCTGATTTGTCAATCGTTTCCGGAACCCTTTTAGATTTTGTGATGTCAACGTTTACTTTAACCCTTAACACTCTGATGTCAAACATTTAAATTTTCAAATTAAATTAAAAGCTGAACTAGTGTTCATTTTTCAACAAATTTGGTGGAAGATGGTGCCGTCGTACCAAAATTGTTGAAAAATATACACTCGTTTCTTTGCTATTGACAGTAAAAGATAGAATATTGACATCAGAGTGGTAAGGGTTAACAGGATATTTGATTGACCCATTTTTTTTTGGTGAACAAAAATGTATGGAAAACTGGTAAGAAAGGCTACTCATTATTAACCGATTGAAGATTTTTTAGCCAAGCTTGGCTCGAAGATGCTATCGTCATAAACTTCCGTACTTGTATAAAGAAATCTGATCGGTCAATTAGTTTGTGGGCATCTTAGATTTCTAAAAATGTCCAAGCAGTCATTTAATAAACTCATTAAACTTATTATCCCCTGTGTCATGTTTAGTCAAACTTGAAGGGAAGGGCGCTATGTTGGTAGCCTTCAGAACTTACAGATATCTGATCGGTTAATTTCTTTGGTGGGCATCTTCGATTTTCTAATCTGTCTAGGAAAATATTTAAAAGATTAATCGTCATGGAGTAGTGCTTTAGTACTCATCAGACAAAAATATCTCCTGCAGCGTTGTTGAGAAATGTCCATTTGCAAACCAAGAGAAGACAATTTTTGAAAATTTACTACTGGAATGACTGGCTCGATAAATGAGTCGGTCATTTCAGTGGCAAATTTTCAAAAATTGTCTTCTCTTGGTCTGCAAATGGACATTTTCTATGAGAAAATTTCTTGAGCAAATTCGAGGTGTAATGGTTAAAATACCCTAGTCTGGTTGCTTAGGTTCCAGGCCAGCACCGCAAGACCTTAGGCCACAAGTTTGCTCAAATATGACGCTCAATGGAGAAGGGATATTACTTCCAAGTTGAATGTTGTCATATTTAAATTTATTTCCTAGCTTGTAATCAATAGTGAATTATTCAGACTGCACATCTCAAAGATTGTTCGGTGTAACCTACCTGTCACAGTTCACTGAACACAGACATTTTTTTTCATTTAACCCTTTAACACTCATATTAGCCAAACACGGCTTCTGCAATGGTCCTGAGAAATGTCCATTTGCAGGCCAAGAGAAGACGATTTTTGAAAATTTAACACTGAAATGACTAGCTTGATAACCGAGCCAGTCATTCCAGTGTTAAATTTTCCAAAAATAGCTTCTCTTGGTCAGCAAATGGACATTTTCTATGAGAAATTAAAATTTTTTTAAACAAATGCGAGGGTTAACGGTTTAAAGTAAGATAACTGAATTCATGGGTGCATTTTGGTATAAAGCTGTGTCACATAAAGGGTACATATTTTTAAGTACTAATTTGTTGACGTCAGTTTAGACTTAAATACATGTAAGCTCAAGAATTCACGTGTTAGACAGTGGAGCCGCAAGGCCGTAAGACCGATGCCTGTCAGAAGACTGGTTTATTATGTGATGAGGTGTGATGTCTGTCTATCCGTCTGTTAGAAAATTCCTGTCAGGGCCAGATCTCAAAGCGTTTTGAATCTACATTTGAAATTGTTTGTAGTGGCCATATTAGGTGGAGATGAAATGTCATGATTTTGTTTCATCGATATATGTCCATATTTGCGAAGATTATCCCACCTGAAAAGCTTAAACAGCATAAAAAAAATTTCTTGTCCGGTCCAGATCTCGAAGTTTTGAACCTACATTTGAAATTCTTTAGAAACAAATTGTCATGATTTCATTCGTCATGATCCGTCCATACTTGAGAGTTATTCCCAGTGAAAAACTTAGTTTACCAAAGTCGGACGTATTAAGCCCGCTAGGTGGTGCTCTTGTTATGATGTTGTTTTATCGTCTTACAGGACAGCTGTTATGAGGTGCGACTTAATTTTGCTTTGAAGCTCCACAAAGGCTTGATTACAACCAAGCTCCCATTAGAGTACATGGGAATATTCTCCTTAGCCGCTAACGATCCGCTTAAAGATAGACGTGTGCAGGTGAAACAGTTCCTGCAAAATAATATCAACAAGCGGCGCGATTATCTGAAGCAACATGCCACGAGTGAAGGAGGTAAGATCATAAGAATAATCAATGGAAAACAAGAACAAAATGTCTTTTTACTGAAACTGTTAACTTTCTGTACTGTTTTCAGGAGATGAGATATTATTGTGTTTACGATTTACACTGCTCAGGCTAAAAGCATGTATTTTGTTTCTGAAAAAATAATGCGTTAGTCAATGAGTAAGATAATGAAGGGATCCGTCTCTAGTTATTCCCCGTACATATCTAAACTAAGCTCCACCCACTTTTTACCTAGTTTGGGAATCGCTTTTAAACTTTAAAGCCTGAATTACCAAAATCACAATTTTAAGGTAAATATACAGGTAAGCTGTTGAGGATTTTGAAATTAGTTTAACTAAGACCTGTTGCTGCATACGGCAGCAATAGCTCCCAGTCAACTAAGTTTCAAAATATTCAACAGTGTTTATTAAATTATTAAGACAGAATTTGTACACTAGAGAGTAGTGGCATATGTTTTGCTTTTCATGATGGTGCTATATATAGTAATGATTGTGACGTCAGCTAACTGGTGACATAATTCACCTTTCCAGAGTATCCATCCATCATCTGACCTCGTATGACATCGTAATCCGTTCAGCGCGTGTATAATGACATCATAATCATTACGTCACATAGGGTTCCATATAGACCGTCATCAAATCTCAAATAGTCCGACGCGGTGTATGAATTGTATGGCTGCAATTTTTTGCTATTTAATAAACATGCTGTTGAATATTTTGAAACTTAGGCAGCAACAACACCCAGTCAAATTAGTTTCCAAATATTCAACAGCTTACCTGTGTTTTTGGAAATTGATAGTCAGAGATTGATGGATCCCAACACGAGCGAGGTGTGGGTGGAGCCTAGCTAGAGATGGGCGGGGCATAGCTAAAACCGGAAAGATCCATTTATTATGATGTCAGATACTTACTTGAGTGACAGATCAGATCCCTCCCCTGTATTGCAAAATGATATAGTGATAAATATTCAAAAATGCACCTTTCCACTTTATCCATCCATCATATGATATCATAATCAACTACGTGACGTGTAGGATGACATCATAATCAATGATGTCATGAATGACGTAGATAAGTACTTCACCAACACATAATTGGTTACGGACTAACCTAACCATTGTACAAATTGTATGTCTCTTTTGTTTAATAAAGATGCTATTGAATATCTTGAACCTAATTTGACTGGACGCTGTAGCTGCCATAGGGAGCAACATCACCCAGTCAAATTATTTTCAAAATATTCAACAGCTTACCTGTATAGTGTATATTTTTCTGGAAATAGATAGTTAGGGATCGAGCGATCCAAACACAAGCAAGGTGTGGGTGGAGCTTAGCTACAGATGGGCGCGGAATAGCTAAAACTGGAACGGTCCATTGTCTTCTTGATCTGAAAATGGACATTTCTCAAGACGTGTTCAGAAGCCGCTTTTAGCCAGCTTGAGTGTTAAAGAGATGCTAATCTCATCTCAAATGTTGTATTGTAACCGATACTTTGTGGTTTATGGATTCCATATCATTCATATCCTGTCACATTCCCGTATCTGCATCACAATTATCTGCTTTGTAATATCGCGTAAATGTTGAACAGTGATCACCACCATTTTGTCTCCTCCAGTGTTAGAGCATGATGTCATGTACGTGCTAATGCACTACATTCTTTATTATGCAATATTCATCTCATTGAATATTTTGAAACTAATTTGACTGGAAGTTGTTGCCTATGGCAGCAACATAGGCAGCAACAACTTCCAGTCAAATTAATTTCAAAATATTCAACCACTTACCTCTATGATTGCTATTACTCCACCTTGGCAAACCATAAATGGCACCTCTATGACAGCATATATACCAAGGCAGACACGCTAGGTATTTTCTGATTGGTTTAAAAGTACATCATGACAGTGATCATAGCCTATAGAAATGTATCAACATTTAGCTACTAAAGCATGAATATCTTTCGTTGTCGGCACGATAAAAAGCTAAAATGTCACTGATGTATTATGGGTGAAAAATTCTATCAGCTGAATGGGTAGTATAAGATAAGATGAGATTTCTTTGAAATGGTTAATTTGTCCTATGTTCGTTGTTTCAGTGAAGATGTTCAACATATTGCCTGACTATGTTCTGCCATACGCCATTCATCTGCTGGCTCACGACCCTGATCTCCAAACTCACGATGATCTCGAAGCTTTGAAAAACATCAAAGAGTAAGGGCATGATGGGAAATTTTACGATACTCTGAAGTGTTTGTGGTGTGCTGAATGCTAATTCCTGTTATCTAGTGTAAATTATAATTTCTACGTTCTAAATGGCCTGCATAGACTGAATCAGGAATGAGTGCTTCAACACTATATATACTAATTGACAATCTTCAACCATTTTAGCTACTGCAGAAACATATCCCAACACTCACATAGGCTTGTGCAATTAAATCGAAAATCGCGATTATTCTTTAAATCGTTAATTTATGATTAAAAATTAAATAATGGAATAATCGTAATTAATTTCTCCTGGATAAAATATTTCAAAACCTGCAATTAATCACTCCCGAACAGTGTCATTTTGCTCAGTGAATATATGTCCATTTGCATGTCAAGAGAAGACTATTTTTGAAAATGTATCAATGGAATGACTGGCTCGAGTATTGAGCCAGTCATTCAAGTGATACATTTTCAAAAATTGTCTTCTCTTGGCATGCAAATGGACATTTCTAAATACCATTGCAGCTTTCGTCATTCATATATACCTTTGTTATTATGTCTCGATAATTAGTACTCGGGCTGATTAATCAAGTAATCATGATTATTCTTAAATAATCGATCGTGATCACTCAAAGCAATAATCGTCCACGCCTACACTCACAAGATTTGTCTGTGTGTGCTGTTCTGACTGGACATGACAAGCTCCAAAATATGAACATTATAACATAAGCTGTAACAAGTCAATGTCTATCACTCCTAGCATGAAGGTGTAACAAGCCAATGTCTATCACTCCTAGCATGAAGGTGTAACAAGCCAATGTCTATCTCTCCTAACGTGAAGGTGTAACAAGCCAATGTCTATCATTCCTAACATGAAGGTGTAACAAGCCAATGTCTATCACTCCTAGCATGAAGGTGTAACAAGCCAATGTCTATCACTCCTAACATGAAGGTGTAACAAGCCAATGTTTATCACTATTAGCATGAAGGTGTAACGAGCCAATGTCTATCACTCATAGCATGAAGGTGTAACGAGCCAATGTCTATCTCTCCTAGCATGAAGTTGTAACGAGCCAATGTCTATCACTCCTAGCATGAAGGTGTAACAAGCCAATGTCTATCACTCCTAGCATGAAGGTGTAACAAGCCAATGTCTATCACTCCTAGCATGAAGGTGTAACAAGCCGATGTCTATCACTCCAAACCATTGTGTATCACTCCTAGCATGAAGGTGTAACAAGCCAATGTCTATCACTCCTAGCATGAAAGTGTAACAAGCCAATGTCTATCACTCTTAACATGAAGGTGTAACAAGCCAATGTCTATCACTCCATGCCAATGTCTATCACTCCTAGCATGAAGGTGTAACAAGCCAATGTCTATCACTCCAACCCATTGTGTATCACTCCTAGCAATAAGGTGTAACAAGCCAATGTCTATCACTCCTAGCATGAAAGTGTAACAAGCCAATGTCTATCACTCTTAACATGAAGGTGTAACAAGCCAATGTCTATCACTCCTAGCATGAAGGTGTAACAAGCCAATGTCTATCACTCCATGCCAATGTCTCACTCTTAGCATGAAGGTGTAACAAGCCAATGTCTAGCATGAAGGTGTAACAAGCCAATGTCTATCACTCCTAGCATGAAGGTGTAACAAGCCAATGTCTATCACTCCTAACATGAAGGTGTAACAAGACAATGTCTATCACTCCTAGCATGAAGGTCTAACAAGCCAATGTCTATCACTCCTAACATGAAGGTGTAACAAGCCAGTCTATCACTCCAAGCCAATGTCTATCACTCCTAGCATGAAGGTGTAACAAGCCAATGTCTATCACTCCTAACATGAAGGGGTAACAAGCCAATGTCTATCACTCTCTATTACTCCTAACATGAAGGTGTAACAAGCCAATGTCTATCACTCCTAGCATAAAGGTGTAACGAGCCAATGTCTATCACTCCTAGCAGGAAGGTGTAACAAACCAAAATCTACCACTCCTAACTTTATAATATTGGATTTTAATCAATGAATTGGATTTCTAATATGCCCTCGGTTTCGTCGTAAGGCGTATTGTCATAAAGCGACCTGTCTGAATTGTCTTGCAGTATGTCATCACAAAGTCTAATTCACAAATCAGAAGATTTCTTAGGCGAACCCCTGTATTTAGATTGACGATACAATTACCATTTTTATAGACATGTTTAAATTTTATTTTACTCGTACTCATAGATCAATCATCTAGTGATTGATGATCACCTAGTTAGTGATGATCATCCAGAGAAAATCTGTGTCGCAGAATAATTTTGTCTACAATAAAGGACAGATCTGTGTTTAGGACATATTTACACTTGACCAATCAGTGACATGTTTGCACTTGACCAGTGAGTGACAAGTTTACCTGACTAATCAGTGACAGGTTTACACTTGGCCAATCAGTTACAGTTTTACACTTGTCCAGTCAGTGACGGGTTTACACGTGACCAATCATTGACAAGTTTACTCTTGACCAGTCAGTGACAGGTTTACACTTGACAGGTTAGTAACAGGTTTACACTTGACCAATCAGTGGTAAGTTTACACTTGACCAATCAAAACAAGTTTACACTTGACCAGTTAGTGACAAGTTTACACTTGTCCAGTCAGTGACAGGTTTACACTTGACCAGTCAGTGACAAGTTTACACTTGACCAATCGGTGACAAATCATATCACTAATGATTTCCTATGACTAGTTATTAACCCTTTGATACTCAAACCGGCCTAAATGTATCTGCAGCATTGGCTTGAGAAATGTCCATTTGCAAACTAAGAGACTATTTTTTTTAATTTACCTCCAGAATGACTATAATGGCAAATTTGCAAAAATAATCTCTTGGTCTGCAAATTAACATTTTCTATGAGAAAATAGAAATTTTCTTTAACAAATTTCAGTGTTAAAGCATTAATAAATGATTGCAGTAGTTATCTCTAATTTTGCCATCTGTTTATGTCTGTTTATCCGACGCCCCGTTTATTTTTAGGTGTTTATGGTTCATAATGGAGCCATTGATGAACCGGAATGAAGATTATAATTTCAATTTTTTTCGCAACATGATAGAGAATATTAAACAAACAAAGGACCAACAAGGACCAGATGATGAGGAAATGAATAAGGTTAGTCAATTCTATTGTGTTACTGCTTACTCTCCCCCAGCTGTAACAGGCCAGAGGTGATGGGAGGGGGGGGTGGTGCTGGCGAGTTTACACGTGTCATGACGGGTTGCCTATGTGGTAATGTTGAAATTGTGATGGGTTGGAGTGATGGGAAGGAGTAGCGATGAGTTGAAATGTTGATTTACTGGAGTGATTGTGATAGGCTAGAGTGGTAATTGGCTGGAGTGATGGAGATTGAGAGACGTGGTGGTGAGCTAGAGTCGTGATCTCGAGGCTTTGAAACGCATCAAAGAGTAAGGCATGATGGGAAATTTTGCGTTACTCTGAAATGTTCATGGTGTGCTGAATGCTAATTCCTGTCATCCTCTAGTGTAAATCATTATAATTTCTACATGCTAAATGGCCTGCATAAACCGAATCAGGAATGAGTGCTTCATCACTACATATACCATTTGACAATCTTGAACCATTTTAACTACTGAAGAAACATATCTATGCACTCAGAAGATTTGAGTGTGTGGTGTTCTGATTGGACAGGGCAAGCTCCCAAATATTAACATTCTAACATAAGCTGTAACAAGCCAATGTTTTTCACTCCTAGCATGATGGGGTAATGAACCTAAATCTACCACTAAACTTTATAATATTGGATTTTAATCCAAGTGGTGGTGATTGGCTGGAGTGCTGATGGTGAGCTAGAGTGGTGATTGGCTGGCGTGCTGATGGTGATTAGCTGTAGTGCTGATACTGAAAGTTGGGAGGGTGATTACTTCATTTGTCATGTCTGGAGTTTAAAGACTTAGCTATTTCTTTTTTTTTAGAAATTATATTCAGTCTGTGATATAGCCCTCGGCCTTGTGATGACGAAGACGACAAACTTTCTTCTTAAGGATAGTGTCATACAGCCAGTGTTGCCCGCGAAGCTATTCACCGCACCTGATCAGGTTTGTACATCTGTATCTTAACTAGGAAGCCAGGTCCCCCTCCCACGCAGGAAACCAGGTCCCCCATCCCGCACAGGAAGCCAGGTCCCCATCCCGCACACGAAACCAGGTCCCCACATCTAGGGCTGGGCGGTTTGGCCTAAAAGAAAACCGGGGACGGTATCACTAATTAAACCGGTATTAACGAAATACCGGTTTAAGGGGTTAGAATGATCGAAAATAATTTGAAATATGAAAATATACCGTTTTCATTAGCTACAGTACATGTATTTTGCGATTTGACAAGTGACGTAAATTGCCACGAAATTAGAACGGTAACTACGTATGACTGCTCACTTCGACGCTATCTATCTCAAAATAGTAGTTAAAATAAATAAAATAAATAAAGCCTGGTTCATGCGATGTCGTGAAAATAACACTCTAACTACTAAAATGTTGATTTTCAACACTGTTATTAGGTAACTATTTTCGAAAGCGTAGTAAAATCTAACGCGTGTAAGTAGGAACCGGGATATGAGAGCGAGTTTAGGCTCCTAGTAGAGTACCGCACATACGGTTAGAGTTCATATAACCACCTATAGTATGATCTAGTCTAGTAAATCATGTTTGTATTTCGAGTACTCAGTATTTAGTAATACTCTTCAATAAACTGTCGTTCAAGCGGGTGAATGTCATTCAGCACATTACTAAAGAGTAGTCATTTCCCGGAAATCTCGCCTCAAGAATTCTCACAAAAAAATGTGTTTGACTATTTTTCAAGGTTCATATGTCATATAATAAAGAGATTATGATAATTTGACAACATAAACGCAATGATTCGTGAATCTAACTTAAATCTACTTAAATCAACACTCCATACTTGAAGATATACAAAGACGAAAAAGACCGTGCGGTAAAACAAAACGATGTGATTCTAACGTCGATCGATCAGAAAAGTCACGTGATAAAAAATACTACGAATTTCATTCATAAAATCGATAGTAGTGAATATCCCGGCGGAAGAATTTGTTAACAACCAGTCACATTACGCCCGCTCGTATCTGAGAGGCTAAGAGGTGTATTTTACTTGTAACTACTCCGCCAACGTAAGAAGCGACTTAATCGTTTTCATTTCGTAGTCCGTGATGGATCATTTATGGTTTTTAAACTAAGGGAAATAATGATTTGTTTGGATTGGGAGTTCATTGTATAGCGACGTTGTTTTCGCAGCGCGTTTCTTGATTTTTTTTGTATCATGTCACATTTGGATTCCTAATTAAACATAGTACAAACTCGAATTGAAAAAAGGATTATTTGTTGCAAAGAACTTTTGATTTTCAAATTATTCAATCTTACATTGAACCCGCAGAGCTTATGTCATGTAAAATTCATTGCTGGCAAATAAAATCAATTTGCCGAGGATCGTCCTCGGCCGATTTGTTGGGATTTCACCAACACCCTTGATTTCCTACGGCTAATAGTTATAGATGACTGTATTTTATGTCTCTAGTAGCAAATGGTTACACTAGATGATAATATTAAACTGCAAGTCAAGAACAAATTAGTTTCGGACAGTCACCAGATTTTGCGCAATGGCGATCTTATGGACGGTTTTTCGGGTTTTTTATTTTCGTAATGGTTTTTAAACCGTCACCATAAAAAACCGCGAGACGATGTGAAACCGGTATGCCGCCCAGCCCTACCCACATCCCGCCTTGGAAGTCAGGTCCCCACATCCCGCCTTGGAAGCCAGGTCCCCGCACAGGAAGCAAGGTCCCTGCACTTTAAGCCATATCTCCACATCCCAGCCAGGTCCCCACATCCCGCACTGGAAGCCAGGTTCCCACATCCCGCACTGGAAGCCAGGTTCCCACATCCCGCACAGGGAGCCAGGTCCCCACATCCTGCACAGGAAGTCAGGTCCTCACATCCTGCACAGAAAGTCAGGTCCTCACATCCTGCACAGGAAGTCAGGTCCCCACATCCCGCCTTGGAAGTCAGGTCCCCACATCCCGCCTTGGAAGCCAAGTCCCCACATCCAGCACTGGAGGATAAGTCCCCACATCCCGCCTTGGAAGCCAGGTCCCCATCCTGCATAGGTAGCCAGGTCCTCCATCTTGCTCTGTAGGAAGACTGGCTGCCCAACCTGTGGTACTTGAAAACCAGCAATGGCTTCCAATCAAACTAAGTCCAAAATATTCAACAGTACATTTTATTTTGTTACGTTATTTCTAAGCTGTACTGTGATGTTACATTGTGTTTATATTACAGAATTACACCAATACGCAGGTGTATCTGCCCAAAGATTTCCACTTTGATCAGCCTAAGGTAAGAATACTGGGTCTGTTCTCTCCTCTCGCTCTCCCTCACTCCCTCCCTCTATCCATGTTCGAATAAGACCGGTATGGATCTTGTGCATAAGCACAGTTTGTGGAGATATGCATATGGGCACTGGTGGCAGAAACGAATGCTCTTTTCAACAGAAATTACGTTAAATGACTCGACGTTGCAATGATTTAGAATATTTAAATGTCATGTAAGATTAGTTATTTCTAAGTCATGCAGACCAGAAATGGATTTGATACACTCTATTGTTAAAATTAAACCTTGATTTTCTGGATTTAAAGATGCATTAGCTCTGAAATATAAATAAATTTGGAAATTTTCAGTATTTTTGGTGTAATATAATGGTATCTGTGTTTTATTAGTACATACAAGTTTTTATACATAAATTCTGACACTGTCACACATTTGTTATTATTTGTTGTTTTTCTTGAAACTCGTTTGCGCATATGAGTTTTCAATTTAGGGAAGCATTATATTTACGTAGCAATCCAATTGGAAAGCACCCAGAAAATCTTAAATATGTCTAGACAGTTTGCCGGCGACTGACAAAATACTAGTGCCACAACGATTGGCGATCGGAAACATCAAAGAGCTACATTCCAGGAGGACTGAAACCTCAAAAATTCTATCGGGTCATCAAACAAATAAGTTGCATAATAATATTTTTTGTTTGTTGACCAATGATGAATTGCAAACCACCGCTAAGTAACGAATACTCTGGTTTCGCTCCGAAACGGAGGTGCACGCGACCAGATTTGTTTACATTTTGTATATTTGTGAAATTCATAATTTAGATCTTGGATATTGAATAGTTGTATATATAATAATTGATGTTCAGATGAGAGTATTGACCCACTGGAAGCGTTTCATGGAGATGGTTCCATATATTAAATTTATAGTTCTCCTGTACAGCCCCCTTAAACACATTCAGTATTTTTTAACTGTCTAGCTGCTGAATTTTTGCAGACTACATTTTCCACAGGGTTTAACTCTGGATATGCTGAATATTTTGAAAACAATATGACTGAAAGTTATTGGTGGCTAAGCCACCAACAACTTTCAGTCAAATTGTTTTCAAAATATCCAGCCGGTTTAGTTATTGCTGGTTGAAATTATTGTCTGGTGAGGTGCAGCAGTCAGACAGTTAAGCTATTAAATGTATATGAACTGGTCAGTACTGTATTTTCAGGTGAAGGGTATTTCCGCGATGGTACCCGGCATGTCAAATACCGGTCCTTCATCTTCAGCCACGGAGGTCACCTACTCCGTAAACACCAATAGAGTAGGCCCATTTAGAATGTATAAACCTCAACCGCCTATCATTACCACGACGATCATGGTAGAAAGCCCTGGTCCTGTGATTAATGTCTTGCCGACTGCAAGGCTCCCTAAAGAAAAGTAAGTCTGAATTTTGATGCGTTCCTTTTTTTAACTCGCTTGTCACAAGGGATCTTTATCTGATATGGCAGCTGTCAGGAATACAGGAATCCGATATGTCACTCAAGCATATGATGTCATAAGCAATTACTTCACATGTAGGCTGACGTCTCAATACATAGTGTCGTATATAGCTACGTCATGAACATTAAAATGTCTGTCATGTGTACGAATTTTATGTCTACTATTTAACCATTTACCCCTCAAATTTATTCAAGAAAATTCCAATTTTCTCATAGATAATGTCCATTTGCAGACCAAGAGAAGACTATTTTTGAAAATTTGCCACTGGAATGACTGGCTTGGTTATCGAGCCAGACATTGCAGTGGTAAATTTTCAAAAATAGTCTTCTCTTGGTCTGCAAATGGACATTTCTGGAGACCACTGCAGAAGCGTTTTTTGACTGATATGAGTGTCAAAGGGTTAATAAAAATACTGTTGCAAAGGCACCCAGTCAAATCAGTTTCAAAATTTTCGACAGCTTACCTGTCTGGTTACCTAGAGATAGGAATTCAGGATTTAAAGTATATAAATTGGTTCCACCACATGAAAAAAAGGTTGGTGGAGCTTAGCTAGAAATGCGTGGGACACGGCTAGAGGTTTATCCCTCTATTGGCATTAAAGGTGTGTTTATGTTATAGAAATTCAATCATGTTGTGTGTTTATGTTTGTTAAACCCTAAATAGAATGAAGGTGTCCAGTGTGTCACTCATGTATATGATGTCATTATCAAATATGTTATTAGCTGATGTCACAATTATAATAACGTAAAGCTCTGTCATGAATATTGAAATGTCTGACATGAAGTGTACACATGTCTGATGAATTTAGTAAATATTGTTGAATATTTTGAAACTAATTTGACATGGAGCTGTTGCTGCCATAAGCAACTGTCAGCAGCCCTCAGTCAAATTAGTTTCAACATATTCAGCAGCTTACCTGTATGCTCATCTTGAAATTTGGAATCCGGAATTCAAAATGTATAAATCGATTTCAACACACGTAAAAAGTAGACCGATCTTAGCTAGAAATGGGTGGGGCTAAGCTAGAAATGGGTGGGCCATAGCTAGAAATGGGCGGGCCATAGCTAGATATGTATCTCTCCTTTAAGACTCCTAGTTACTTGCTAGCAATTTGAAAAATGCTGACCTTTGGTGGCAATATTATGATCTGTTGATTCTGCGCAGGAAAATTGATCAAGCTGCTAAAAGGCGTGCTAAAAGGAAAGGTGTGAATGGTGGTGAAGGAGAGGCTGGTGATAAACCTGTCATCAAAAAGGAGAGGAAGAAGATGCCTGATGATGGCACCAGTGGTGATGCATCATCGCAGAAAGCCACACCAGGATCATCATCGTCACTGGAGAAAAAATCTAGAGCCCGTCCAAGAAAACAGGTGTGTTTTAAACTGATTGTTTAACCCTTTCATGGTAAAATTTGTTCCAGGAAATTGACATATTTTTTTTTTAGAAATTGTCGATTTTGCAGTCCTAGAGGTGATTTTTGAAAATTTACCACTGAAATGACTGGCTCGATTATTGAGCCAGTCGCTCCAGTGTTAAATTTCCAAAAATCATCTCTTGGACTGCAAAATTAACATTTCCCAGGACCACTGCCGAGGCCGGTTTTGATCGGCTTGACCATTAAAGGGTTAAATGGGAACGTAAATCTTTGCTCCTGTTATGGGCGACATGCATGCATAAAGGGACAATGCTACTGTTAATGGCGACATGCATGCATAAAGGGATATTGCTACTTTTATTGCTTAGTATCTACTTATAAGAACCATCTGGGAGGTGTCTTAAGGTCTAGTTATGGAGACCTGATGGTACCGTAAGTGTCTTAAGGTCTGGTTACTGAGACCTGAGGCAAATCTATTAATATCTATTGGATGAATGCAATCTATCGATCAATCATATGATGTCATAATCAACTACCTTATTCCTCCTATTAGAAGCCTAGGCTTCTATTAGGATAGTGATGAAGACATGTCACCAGCAGAATGGCCGAGAAAGGAGGTAGGCTTCTATTAGGGAGTTTTCCCAAAAAAGGGTTTAGTCAATCCCCAAACTGGCTTCTAATAAGCTCATGTTAGACGTCTACATGTATTTCTGGGATTCCATGAAATTACATAAGAAAACCAGCACTTGCGTGTAGCAAACTAATTATATTTACCGAGTTCCTCACACGATCATCTATTTAGAAAAGAATTCTGAGATATATTGTTTGATTAGCCATTGAATGCAATCATATCTCGTTGACTATTCACAATTTAAAACACACAAAACTAAAAATAGAGGCCTGGCTTGATGCATTCTCGATCCCGTTTCGAAGGGAATCTCGGGAGATACGAAGGCAAAACGCTGTAAAGCGATCTTAGCTTCCTTGTATGACAGGATTCATATCAATGCGCAGTTATCAAATGGGTACCCGTTATCCAGATCTCATTTAACGTACAGTTCTGGTTTACCATTACATAATATAGTAATTTCCGTGCTCCGAGTCCAAAACCACATGTTCGTTAATCTGCCGAGTACTCCCTCTAAATATTAAATCTATGCGCAGTTTCCTGATATCACATGATTTGCATTTTTTCACTTCAAGAGTATACTTACCTCCCTAATACTTTTGATATTGCTAAATATTGGCTTTCACTCAATAAACACTCAGATTTAAAACAGTTAGGTGCCCCTACTGGGCAGGGAGTCAGAGCGTAGTCTGGCGGATGCCAGCCCCACCACCGCGCATGCGCAGACTAGCACTACCTCTTTGCTAGATTATTGGCAGAGAGATCACACATGTCTTTTTGTGCATAAGCTTTTTCTTACTCTTAAACTGTTTAAGTGGTGTTATTTTGGAGTGATAGTCACTGTTTTGGATGGCAGGAAGGAACACTTCGCCAAAGGAGGACTTAGGACCTTTAAATCAGGTGACTTCTAGTAAAATTAGCGAGTTTTCTTCCCGGTGTATTGTGTTTCCGGGACTCGCGTTTACCGTGATAAGCGCCTTGGTTAGTTGGTTTATGTCAACTCGGTGCTACCTAAGGCTAATTTCTCTTTCTGTTTATGTCCACAGGTCTGTATGACGCTAGGTGGTGACATCACAGCAGCAGAGAGTTAGTTTTCTCTCCACCATGGTTCCATTTCCTACTAACACTGTTAGGTTATCTAACCAAATGAAAAATTATGTCCAGTGAGTTGGAGGCCTAGTATAAAGGTCTTCTCACTTTGCCCTCTTGATCCAATTCCTTCCCCATGAGGTGGAGAGAGTTAAGAGGCGTGCAGATGGTGGAGTTCTCCGGTTCGTCACGTTGGATGGTTTGTCTATACAAAGTGTCAGGTATCTAGTTATTGATAATGTGGTGATGTTAATTATAGTAAGCAAAGGGAGATAATTAACATTTTTGCCAGAAAAGAGTTATCTATATGTATCTGATGGTTGTGTAGTCGACGTATCCATTCAGCATACAATTCGTCCTTGCACTTGGATGTTTTGTTGGGATCGAATTTTTCCTGTCACGGGATTAATGACGTCATAATCAGCCTGGCTATGTATTTATCAGCAATTCAAGTCGCTATGCTGGTTTCTGATGTATATTGATCTTTATGATCGTTTCCTTCTCTTTGAGTTGGTTTGAGTGTCTAAGCTTAACTAGTTTGCTCATACTCCTTGTCCTTTACCCTGTTTCAGGGACCGGGTTGCGCGTCCTGTGGACGTTTTCTACATGATAAGTTCTGGCCTCATCTTTGCTATCAATGTAGCCCTTGTGGTCCCTTGGCTAATTGTGACATATGTAAGCACTGGGGGGGCGAGTTAATGTCCGAATTCTTGTGCTGCTTACAGGCGACGGACAAGGTGGTAGAGGAGGAGAAGAAGAAGAAGCGGAAACGAGAGGTTGTAAGTAGGAAGGGTAAGGGGAAGGTCTCGTCCGCGGTGGATATGGAGGCCTTCCGGACCGAGATGTTGGGAGAGATGAAGAGGACAATAAAGGATTTGGTTCCAGGGTTGCTTCGTGGCATGCTTCCTGGACCAAATCCTTTACTGTCCTCATCATCGGCTTCGGAGCAGGTAATCCCCGCCTCTGGATCGGTTTTCCTTAGACCGCTTCCGTTGTTCGACGATTCAGAGGTGGCCCCATTAGAGGGGGCGTTCCACGACCCTGGCAGCAGGCTTATTGCCGCGCCGAGAGGGGACCGTGGACGGTTGTCGCTGGAACCCGCGGGCTGCTTATCAGTCCAGGGGTATCCGCACGCCGCGGTGGCCAGTACCTCCTATGGCACCGTTCCTGGTCAGCCCGGGTTAGCTCTCTTTGCTGACCCGGGGTCTAATCTTTCTGACCAGGGTGATGAGGATTACCTGCTAGGGTCGCCGTCTGACGACGTGGACATGGATGAAGACGTTTGTGCACCCCTCGCGGGGAATACAGGCGGCTTCTTCCACGGTTTTACTCACCCTGGAGTAGAGTCCGCGGCTCAGGTGGTGGCCCAGGGCGCTGCTGATGGCCAGCGGTACCGCATACCTCGGCTTGCCGAGGGTGTTGCTGGTGCTGGCCGGGCCCGTGGTGGGGCGGTATATACCCCGCGCTCTGCCACGGTGCCTGCTCCTGGTCAAACCAGTGATATTGTCATGCCGGTGCTGTCAGGCCCGCATGTTTTCCCTGGCTTGCCAGGTGTATCAGCGTACCCGCCGTCAAGCTCTGCTGCTTGCGCTCAGGAGGAAGACGAAGGACCCCGTCTTGTAGAGCGCTCGCAGTTAGCCACGGAGGAGGATTGGTCTGACGCTTGCCAGTGGTTGGTGAGCGTTAGGCCTGATCTGCCCGTGGAGCAGTCGGCTAGCCAGCGTGACCACAGGCCGTGGTTAGCTGGGAAACCGACTGCTAACGCTATGCCTTCTCTGCCGCTGGCGGAGCATGTCGTTGACATGTTCAAGGCGGCGGAGTCGTCCATTAACTCGAGTGGACGTCTCGCGAAGGCCCCTCGCGAGGTGGCCAGGCGTTGTCGCATCGTGCCCCTGGATTACCAGCGGTACGGTGTGGTACCCAAGCCCAGCGTGGATGACCGCGCGGCTTTGGGTGAGGATGCGCGGCCAGGCTCCCGTTCTGACACGGGGGTCTTGTGCTCGAACGCGTTGCGTTCGGCGAATACCGCGTTGCGTGATGCGGAGGAGAGTGGGAGGGCTTCGATTGCCGCTCTGTCCCACGTCTCCCAGCTGTTACAGGGGGTAGTAACGGCATCCGCATCGCGCCAGCCAAGTCCGGTCACGGTCCAGCGAGCCATCCAGGATGGTATTAACCTGGCGCTGTACTGTATGACTCGGGCGGTGACCAGGAGTGTCCGGGCAAGACGCACGTTTGCCCTGGACAATCTGTGCCCGTCTCAGGACCTGTACAATAGGCTACTCCGTACGCCTATGACGGGTCCTGGTCTTTTTGGAGGTGAGGGATGTCGGCACCTCCAGGAGACGGTCACCCTGGTGAATAACCAGAGGGCGCTGCGCGAGCAGTTTGAGGTGCTGCGTCGTGCTAACGTTCGCGCCGCGGCCCCTGCGTATCGTCCCCTGCAGGCTCGAGGTGGTGCTGGCCAAGTCAGAGGCCAGCCACCGTCGCAGCGTCGGCCTCGGCCGCGTGCGATTCGGCCAGCAGCGAGGGGGGCGCAGGTTCCTCAGGCGCCGTCAGCCAGGCAGCCGCCCGCGCACCAAGGTGCGCGCGGGGCGGGGCGGGGCGCGCGAGGATCTGGGCGTGGTTATCGGTCCTGACAGGACGCTTACCGCGGTAAGAACCACTCCGGTGTGTATGGCGACGGAGACAGTGCCGCTCTTGCATGCCTCGTGTCCACCGCGGTCCCTAGGTGGACCGGTGGGAGGCCGGCTAGCCGACCACATGCAAGAGTGGGAACGGTTAACTCAGGACCGTTTAGTCTTGCGATGGCTTTCCGTCGGGTATCATCCAGAGTGGATGACAGGCCCGCCGTCGCGACTGTCTCTAGTGCCAGTCTGGACTCCCATTCCGAGAGATCCAGAGCAAAGGTTGTGTATCGAGGAGGAGATAAATTCCCTCGTACAAAAAGGAGCTATTCAGCCGGCACAAAGGTGTCCGGGCTTCTATTCAACCCTGTTCTTAGTAACAAAACGCACCGGAGGGTGGAGACCGATTCTCAACCTCAAGCCATTGAACAAGTTCATCGAGACGCCCAGTTTCAAGATGGAAACGGTGCGCTCGGTGTTGGCGGGGTTGGAGAGGGGGATGTGGACGGCGTCGATAGATTTGAAGGACGCTTATTTCCACATCCCCATCCACGGGAGTTTCTGTCGCTTCCTGAGATTTGCATTCCAGGGCAGACAGTGGGAATTCAGGGTGTTGCCCTTCGGAATTTCCACGGCTCCTCTGGTTTTCACCCGTGTGGTTCTTGCAATCACAGCATACCTCCGCAGGAGAAGCATAGCAGTCCACACGTACATAGACGACTGGCTGTTGAAAGCGCACACCCGGGAAAGTTTGTCGGCCAATCTGGAGATTGTTTTGAAAACTCTCACAGACTTAGGCTGGATGATCAATTTCCCAAAATCAGAGCTGACTCCATCCCAGAAGTTTGTTTACCTGGGGATGTTCTTCGATCTAGAGACAGGATATGTTTATCCTACTCAGGAGAGAGTTCAGAAACTCATCTCATTAATTCAGTCAGTGTGCGACAGTCGTCATGTCCTGGCACGGGTTTACTTGAGAATGCTGGGGTTGATGGTTTCATTGGAACCAGTCATTCCTCAGGCCGCCTTACGCAGGCGGCCGATCCAGTTATTTCTCATGACACAATGGACCCAGAGTACAGGTTCGCTGGACTCGAATGTGTCAGTGTTGGCGCCTCTGATTCACCACCTGCAATGGTGGTTGAATACAGAGAATCTCTTGCCGGGGGTTTTGCTAACCCCTCCCCACCCTCAGGTGACTGTGTATACAGATGCATCGATGGAGGGCTGGGGAGCTTGCCTGGAAGAGTCCACGATATCAGGGCTTTGGAATCTGGAACAGTCAAAGGAACATATAAATCTACTGGAGCTAAAAGCAGTAGTCCTGGGCCTGGAACATTTCTTACAGAAAGTTCAGGGCAAGATTGTTCTTATTCGTTCAGACAACTCAACAGTTGTGACTTACATAAACCGCCAGGGCGGAACGAAGTCGCCCAGTCTCTGTATGATGACATGGAAACTGCTTTGTTGGTGTCTGGATCACCAGATTACCTTGAAAGCAGTTCATATTCCGGGAAGGTTAAACCTGCTAGCAGACTCATTGAGCCGAAGGATGAGTGTTTTACCCACGGAATGGCAACTAAATCAATGTGTGGCGGATCGTCTGTTCGACCATTGGGGGAAACCCAACATCGATTTGTTCGCAACGAAGAAGAATGCGAAGATGACGACGTACGTCTCTCCGATTCCGGATCCAAGCGCTTTCGCAACAGATGCGTTAGCTATCAGCTGGGGGAGAATGTATGCATACGCATTCCCTCCAGCAATCCTGATTCCAAAAATTCTTCAGAAAATCAGACAAGAGGAATGCCAAGTGCTTCTGATCGCCCCGGATTGGCCAAGCCGATCATGGTATACGGATCTGCTGGACCTTCTGGTCTGCAATCCGGTTCCTCTGCCTCTGATGGACGATATTATCTTCCAGGGCAAGGCCCTTCACAACAATCCGTCAATGTTCAGATTGACTGCGTGGATGTTGTCAAGGAATCTAGAATTAAGGAGGGCTTTTCTGAGCAAGCAGCCATGTTTATGGCCAAAGCCAGGAGGGGGTCAACCTCCAGAGCATATAATTATAAAATCAACAGATTTGCAGAATGGTGCTCAAAAAGATGTATTGATCCAATGGATTCATCTATTCAAGTAGTAGCTGATTTCCTCTGTCACCTCTATGATGCCTATAGCCTCAAGCCTAACTCTATTGCTGGTTATAAGTCAGCATTAATGTCTGTTATTCCTTGCTTGGCTAAGAGGGGAAGTGATGAAGTAAATACATTAAATGTATTAATTAAAGGCATGGGCAATCTAAGACCAAGGAATCCACCTGTGATTCCGTCTTGGAGTTTATCGCTAGTGCTTCAAGTACTAGGTGATAAGCCTTTTGAACCACTTAGTTCCATTTCTATGAAACTATTAACACTGAAGACTGTGTTTTTAATTGCTGCGGCCTCGGCTAGGCGTAGGAGTGAAATTCATGCCTTATCAGCCGAGGATGACCGTTTTGTGGTTTCAGGGGAAGGCCTTAAGCTGCTACCTAGGATTAATTTCTTGGCTAAAAATCAGTCGTTGAAATATCCAGGTCAACCTATTATTTTGCCTGCTTTAACTAGATATGATCCTAATTCTAAAGCATGGTGTCCCGTCCGGGCGCTGCGCCGGTACAAACAACGTACGGCGGAGTGGCGCACCGACCAGTCAGCGTTATGGTTGTCATATATTGAACCCCATGGCAGGGCTTCTAAGGACACCATTTCCAGGTGGATTGTGGAATGCATTCAGTTTTGCCATAAATCCGCCACCGGGAAGCAGGTTGACGTGGCCAAGGCTCACAGTGTCCGCGGCGTAGTGACATCCACGGCCCTATTTAATGGGGTCCCTGTGGATGATATTATGTCGGTGGCTCAATGGCACTGTGAGTCAAGTTTTACAGACCATTATCTCCGTGACACCTCTAATCCTCTCGCCTTGTCGATTTTGAAAAAATAACTCGGTTTATATTTTTTGAGGAGGTTTTTCCTCATTACTTATATATTTCACAATTAATTTATGGAAACACCCACTTTTTTGGGCCTGCATCAGTCTTTACCAATGGGAAGATGATGTCAGCAGCCATTTCAACAAGGTCAGTCTTGTTCATGTGTTGTCCGTTGTTGATTGTATTGTCACGATTACCCGTTATTAATATGGTGATGGTTTGTGTATTTGTGTGGTTCATTGTTGAGAGTTACGAAAATGGAGCTTTTTCGTCTCTGTCCTGTAGTACATGGCACTTGTACGTAGAGAGCGTATAGGACATTGAGGTCAGGCGACTCTTCCTCCCAGGAAGGAGGGGGGGGGGGGAGCGCATATGACATTCGGTCATCTCTCATACATCGGTAGTGTTATCCGATGGTTAGTCAAATCCTGACTGTTTTTTCTTACAGTTTCAGAAGTTTAAGTGCCTTAAACGCAGAAAAGCGTATAGGGATGAGCTGGTCTTTTGACCTCGCCTCCCTCCCGCCAGATTCACTTTCGAATTCTGGCAATATCAAAAGTATTAGGGAGGTAAGTATACTCTTGAAGTGAAATAAACGAAATCTAGGATTTCTTTTTTCACGAGAGAGTTGATACTTACCTCCCTAGATACGGACCCGGCCTCTCCACCCCACAGAGGCTCGGTCTTCAGGCTCTTAATAGTTGCATGTGTGTCAGCCAATAATCTAGTCAGAGGAAGTGCTAGTCTGCGCATGCGCGGTGGTGGGGCTGGCATCCGCCAGACTACGCTCTGACTCCCTGCCCAGTAGGGGCACCTAACTGTTTTAAATCTGAGTGTTTATTGAGTGAAAGCCAATATTTAGCAATATCAAAAGTATTAGGGAGGTAAGTATCAACTCTCTCGTGAAAAAAGAAATCCTAGATTTCGTTTATTTCATGGCGACATTTTGTTAGATTTGATGAATTTTGATTTAATGTAATAAACAATAGTTATTACAACGAACACACTTTATGCAGCGGTTATTGGCATGTATACATTAAGTGTAGTTGTTTGATGGAAATAATCTCTAGCGTGAAATGTTTTCTATTTTTGTGCTAATCAAGTTCGTTTTTAGCTCAACTGGCCTGACTGGATTTCAACTTTTATGACGAATTTTGAGGTAATAAACAATGAATTATTTATTAGCTCACGTGGCCTGAAAGGCCAAGTGAGCTTATGCCATGGCGACCATCCGTCGTCCGTCCGTCAACTTTTCGTTTAAACATCTCAAGAACCACTGAGCCGATTTCAATTATATTTGGCAGGAAGCATCCGTAGGCCATAGGGATCCAAGTTTGTTCAAATGAAGCCGATCGGCCAATTTGGCCGGCGGCCATCTTGGATTTTGTCCGATTTTAGGAAACGTCTTTAAAATTTGTCTTCTCCAGAACTGCTTGGGGGACTGATGCAAACGTCATGAAATATGATCTAGGGTAAGAGCTGAACCAAGTTTTTTTGAGGGAACTTGATTGGTCAAATGGTTTGGCAGCCATCTTGGTTGATCTAGTTTTAGCGAAAACGTCTTCTCCAGAACAGCTGGGATCCGGTCGAAATTTGGCAGATATGATTAGGGACATGAGCCATTAAAGTTTGTTCAAGGGAAGTTGATCCGTCAAAAAACATGGCCACCATGGGCCAATCCAAATGTAACGTAATTGGCGGCCATATTAGATTTTTTTATTTGATGGAATAAAAGGCCCAAATTAGTTTGATATATGTTTTTGACTATTCTGAGCTCAAATTTGTGATTTTCAAAACTGTCGAATAAGCTGTTTGGCGGCCATCTTGGATTATTTTCCTGCCAAAGGCTCCCATACTAAAGCAATGGAAAGTTTTTAATGTCTTCTCGAGAACTACTAGACTGATTTCAATTATATTTGGCAGGAAGCATCCTTAGCGAATAGGGATCCAAGTTTGTTCAAATGAACCCAATCGGCCAATTTGGTTGGCGAACATCTTGGAATTTGGTTGATTTTTAGAAATGTCTGAAAAATCTCCGAAACCTCTTGGGGGATCAATTCAAAACGTATGACATATCATCTAGGGCAAGAGCTGCACCAAGTTTGTTCACGGGAACTTGATTGGCCAAATGGTTTGGTGGCCATCTTGGATAACCTATTTTTTTGCCAAAACAACTCCAGAACCACGATGCGGATTGGGTCGAAATTTGGGAGATTTGATTAGGCACTGAGTGCCATTAAAGTTTCTTCAAGGGAAGTAGCTACGTCAGAAACATGGCCACAGTGAACCAATCAAAATGTAGTGTGTTTGGCAGCCATATTGGACTTGCAAAAATGTCCACAAACTCATTTAAAAGACTACTAAACCACCCACCAACAATTTTGACAAAACTGCATAGTGCTCCAGGTGAGCGACGCAGGCCCCTTGGGCCTCTTGTTAATGTCAATATTTGGAAAACGCTTATCAGACCAAGATGCCGATTTTGGGGGTAGGCGTGTATTAGGGTTTTTCCCCCGTTTTTAAAGTGCTAAGAAAATCTAGAGACTGACATTGTTGAGTTTGGGGGTAGGCTTCTGTTAAGGCATCTAATAGGAGGAATCTAAGCCTCTAATAGGAGGAATACGGTACATCACATCGTCATCACTTACATCACGACTAGTGTGATTAACTCTGTCTGTCATAGTGTTGGGAATTGATAATAATCTCATATTCTGTAAATGGACATTTTCTATTCTGGAATAAATTTAAATTTTCTTGACCAAATACGAGGATTAGAGGGTTAAAATCTCTCGGCTGAAACGACCACTCTTTTGAGATCTGAATCGGCAAACTGCCTGATTATCACTATATCTCTGTTAGTGTTGGGAATTGGTACTATTTTTGTGATCGATGATTGGTTTTACATACTAACCGATGATCAGTTAATGATCGATCATAACATTTTCTCATTTTTACCCATTCTGAAATTTTGAATTGCATGTTCATGGATATTTAACCTTAATAATTTAAGAAATAATATGTTGAATATTTTGAAACTAATTTGATTAGAAGCTCTTGCTTGGTCAGCAACAGCTTCCAGTCAAATAAGTTTCAAAATAAATATTCAACAGGTTATTGGTATGGTGGTTTTCACATTAGCATACTATTTCAGTGTTGTGACGGTTAATGTCTTTGACTATGGACTCGTATGGAGTAATACTATGTTATATAGTTGTAAAAATGAAATAAAAATGGTATTGCCAAAAAAAGAATCATCTGAAGTTTTAATATCGTAAACTTAAAAACAATCAATTTCTTAAATCATGATCAATCTTTTGCTTGGACATGCAAACCAATCAATCATCGATCAAATCGATTAATTCGAACAACACCAGTCTGTCCTAGATGCTTAATAGGCATTTGAATTGTATGTCTGCGATTTAATATACATTCCTTTGAATATTTTGAAACTAAGCTGACACGGTGCTGTTGCTGCAGCAACAGTATTTCAAAATATTCAACAGCTAACATGTATAGTTTTCTGAAGAATTGAGATTGAGGGAGTGTAGGGAATCGATCCCAATACGAGCAAAGCGTGGGTGGAGCTTAGCTAGAAATGGACGGGGCATAACTAAAACTGGATTCCTCTATTATGGAGACCTGAGGGAAATGTATTAATATTCAGTTATTGGAGTCTGAAGGAAATGTATTTTAACTGTTGTAACTTAAAATTAACAGTTGATGGGAGAGTTAGTGACATGATAAATATATGGCAAGCTAACAGCACATAAAGGCGAGTCAAAATCAGTAATATTCACATTCTCTGTATACAGCTTTAAATAGATGAATATTTTGAAACTAGTTTGCCTAAGCAATTAGTATAAAAATATTAATCAGAATTTGTTATACGTATGAAGTATTTGACATATCTTCATGGTGGTAAGGGATAGCGTGTCGTAATTCAATTGTAACCCCTGTGTTCCTGAAAGATGGGGATATAGTCTCTATGTGATCAGGACAGACAGAGACAGTTTCTCTCATATATTCATCTAGGGGAACAGTGTCCCTCATGTGCTTGCTCAAGGGTGTCCCTCATCTACTTAATCAAGCCAACCTCAACTCCCTGTGCGCTTGCTTCAAGGCTCCCTTCCTAGTCTACATGCTCAAAGTTTCTTTCCTTATGTCCTTGCGGAGGGACTCCCCTCCCCCAGTGATTGCTCAATTATGCCCCGTCATGTGTGCTTATTCAAGGGCTCCCCACGTGAGCTTGGTCAATGGTGCCCCTCATATGTTTTCTCAAGAGCCCCCCGCCTTGTATTCTTGCTTTTAATTGCTCACGATTCTCAAGTTCCCCTCCACACTGATATACTTACCTAAATGTGCCCCTCCGTGTGCTTGCTTAAGTCCCTCCTCCCCACTCATATGCTTGCTTATGTGCACCCATTGTGTGCTTGCTTAAGTCCCCCACCCCCACCTCTCATTTGCTTCCTTATATGCACCCATCGTGTTCTTGAACACACACCCCCCCTCGTCTCATGTGCTTACTTAAGTACTTTCATGTGCTTACTATGAAATAGCTAGTTTACATATTTTCCATGTTTTATTTTTAGCTAGCAAAAGGCAAAGCTACAGATGTTGATAGTGAGGTATCTGAGCGTTTCTCTGAGGGAGGACAAAAAAGTAAAAAGAGTGTTGTTATAAAGCAGGAAGCGCAGGAAGATCAAGACAGTACGGACAATACACAAATTAGTCCAGAAGTTGTGAAGAAATCTGATAATAGTAAGCAAAGCACAAAACAAGTTAATATTAAGCAAGAACCTAAGGTAGCGGAGAAAGGAAAGAAATCAACAAAAACAACCTCAGTTAAACAAACTTCAAATGATTCCGCAAAAACTACTGTGATTTCTGGCAAGAAGAAAGTAACATCATCTGAGAGTAGTCAGGAGACGTCATCTCAAAGTTCATCTAAAAGTGGGCTAAGTAGTGGTGTGAAGAACAGTCAGGACACGGCAAAACGGAAATCTACAGGCGGCAAGGATAAAGATGTTAGTACTACTAGTAGTGATTGTAAATTAAATGACCTTAATCAGGAATCTATGCCATTGAAAAAGCGTGGCCGATCTAGAAAGGTAGATAGTGATACAGAACAGGATTCACAGCAGACTTTAAGTAGTGATAGTGCTTCTAGACCAGTAGGTAATGTTAGTAAAAAGCGACTACTGTCTGGTGATTCTCAGGAGTGTACGTCGACGAAGCGACCGCGCGGAAAAGTAAATGAGGAGCGTTTAGATGGCAGCGCTAGTCCAAAGCGAGTACGTGTGCCCACAGAGAAGATGAAACAACAACAGGAAGCTAAAAGGTAAGTTAAGAGTACAGGTAACGCTGAACACCAAAGACAAGTGGTCACTAAAGACTAAAGGTCACTATAAAAACAGGTGGTAGCTACAGACTGATGGTCACTAAAACAGGTGATCACTAAAGAAGGTGGTCACTAAAGACAGATGGTCACTAAAACATGTCAGTAAAAACAGGTGATCACTAAAGACAGGTTGTCAGTAAAAACAGATGATCACTAAAGAGAGGTGGACACTAAAGACAGGTGATCACTAGAACAGGTTGCTAGAGTGTCTCCTTGCAGGGGCCTGGCTTGGATTTGGAATTGCTGATTCTCACCACCAGGAGACTGTTGCAGAAGAGTTAGCCACGATGTGATTAAATCAAAAATCGCAATTATTTTTTAAATCGTAAATTTATATGATCAAAAATTAAATAATCGAATAATCATGTATAATTTCTCTGCATAAAATATTTCAAAACCTGCTTTATAATTACATTTTGATCAGGATATGTCTATTTCCGAGCGAAGAGAAGACTTGAAAATGTATGACTGGAATGTCTGATAACTGTCTGGCTAAATGTCTGATGTCATTTTTCAAAAAAGTTCTCTGTGGCCTGGAAATGAATACTTCTTCCAATCTAAACACCGTTGCAGCTTTCGCGATTAATATTGTATTGTTGTTATGTCTCGGTATAATGTAATTTGATTAATCGATCGTGAGCACTCAAAGCAATAATCGCACAAGCCTAAGAAGTTTAGATGATTCTGATAGGCTTGGGCGATTATTGCTTTGAATGATCGCGATTAATTATTAGCTCACCTGGCCTGAAAGGCCAAGTGAGCTTATGCTGTGGCAACCATCCGTCCGTCCGTCAACTTTTGCTTTAAACGACTTCTCAAGAACCACTGGGCCGATTTCAATTATATTTGGCAGGAAGTTTGTTGAAATGAAGCCGATCCAAATGGTTTGGTGGCCATCTTGGATGACCTAGTTTTCCCAAGAACGACGACTTCTCCAGAACCGCTGAAGGGATCAGGCCGAAATTTGGTACATATGATTAGGGACTAAGGGCCATTAAAGTTTGTTCAAGGGAAGTTAATCAGTAAAAAAAACATGGCCGCTGTGGGACAATCAAAATGTAACGTGTTTGGCGACCATATTGGATTTTTTTATTTGGTGGATTTTGAGGCTGAAATTGTTTCTATGTATGTTTTTGGGTATTCTGAGCTCAAATTTGCCATTTTTGAAACCGTCGGATAAACGCTTTGACAGCCATCTGGGATTATTTTCGCACCAAAGGCGCCCAATACTGAAGCAATGGGATGTATTTAAATGTCTTCTGGAGAACTACCAGGCCGATTTCAATTATATGTGGCAGGAAGCATCCTTAGGGCATAGGGATGCACATTTGTTCAAATGAAGCCGATCAGCCAATTTGACCAGTGGCCGTCGTGGATTTTGGTCGATTTTAGGAAACATCTTTAAAAATCTCCGAAACCGCTTGGGGAATCGATTCAAAACTCATGAAACCTCATCTAGGGAAAGACGTAAGCCAGCTTTGTTCAAGAAGACTTGATTGACCGAATGGTTTGATATCCATCTTGAATGACCTAGTTTTCCCGAAAACGACGACTTCTCCAGAACCACTGAAGGGATCGGGCCAAAATTTGGTAGATATGATTGGGGACTAATGGCCATTAAAGTTTGTTCAAGGGTAGTTAATCCGTCAAAAAACATGGCTGTCGTGGGTCAATCAAAATGTAGCGTGTTTGGCGGTCATATTGTATTTTTTTTATTTGATGCATTTTTTAGGCCAAAATCGGTTCTATATATGTTTTTGGGTATTCTGAGCTCAAATTTGCCATTTTCAAAACTGTCGGATAAACGATTTGGTGGCCATCTTAGATTATTTTTGCGCAAAAAGCTCCCATAAAAATTTCTTCTCGAGAACTGCAGGGGCAATTTCAATTATATTTGGCAGGAAACATCCTAAGGGCATGGAGATTTAACTTTGTTCAAACGAAGCCGATCGGCCAATTTGGCCAGTGGCCATCATGGATTTTGGTCGATTTTTAGAATGTCTAAAAAATCTGCGCCGAAACTGTTTCAGCGATTGATTCAAAACTCATAAAATATCATTTAGGGCACGTGCTGAACCAAGTTTGTTCAAGGGAATTTGATTTGCCAAATGGTTGGGCGGCCATCTTGGATGGCCTGGTTTTCATGAAAGCAACTGTCTCCAGAGCCACTGAACGGATTAGGCCGAAATTTGGGAGATATGATATTGATGACTAAGGGCCATTAAAGTTTGTTCAAGAGAAGTTGATACATGAAGAGACATGACCTCTATTTTGTTGTTACAAGTCTGCTCAACTCATTAGAGTTCTACTTATTGTTAATGACCATTCTGGTTGAGATGCCTATTGTCCAGGTGAGCAATACAGGCCTCTTGTTAGCTCACCTGGCCTGAAAAGCCAAGTGAGCTTATGTCGTGGCGACCGCCCGGCGTCTTTTGATTTAAAGCGCTACTCCTCCTTAACCAATAGCCGAATCTTAGCTAAATTTTGGTCAAAGGATGCTATTGTTAATAACAACGTATTGGGCGTGTCCACCCGTGGTGGGCGTGTTGGTCCAGGGGAGAAGCGTCCCGTATCCAGCTTGGTTTATGCCCATAGGCTCCATTGTTTGGAGCTGGTGTATCCAATGACATTCCTTCTGTTTTCTCCATGGGGTGGAGTTTTCATTATCCGGGTCTGAAGAGAGTACATGGATAATTCTAAACTGCATGTCAGTTCTAGAATGTTCATGTTTATTGAAATGTCTGGATGCGGATGTCTCGTATCATTCATTCCTGTGGAGGTTTGATATCGATCTCAGACGTTCTCGGATTCTGATTTTGAAGGTGCGTAGAGTTTCTCCTACATACTGTTTCTTACATTTGTTTCAAGTTAGTAGGTAGACGATGTTCCTCGTCTGGCAGTTGCCTATGATCTTGAATCTGTATGTGTGTGAGCTAGAGAAGAATCTGGGTTTTTTTGCATCCATTGGGAGATGTTACAGTTCTTAGTGGTGCATGCTTTTAGAGGGTTTGTGTGTTATGTAGGGGCATTATCTGATGGAAGTTTAGCCCTGACAATCATATCTTTGATTTTTTGTTTTTTCTATAGCCGAAGAGAGGAGGCTCTGGGAAAGCCTTTCTGCATTTGCTGCTGGCTTCCAGAATTGGCCAGAACTTCTTGATGGTTTTCTTCAGAAAGATGCCAGTTCGTGTGAACTCGCAGACAAAAATGGGCCTCTGTAGAGTGTTTGTGGCGGTTGTCTTTGGTGGTGGGTGAAGGATGCTGTGTCTGTCCTTTGATCTGGCTTTTGCCCTGGATTCGTTGAGAATTTGAATAGGGTAACCCCTTGCTTCAAAGTATCCTTGTGGAATGATGCTATTTTTGTCGTAGTCTTGTATTTGACTACAGATGCGTCTCAACCTGAGGAGTTGTCCATATGGGGACGAATCCTTGCAGGAGGAGGGGTGTGCTGAATCGTAATGGAGGTAGCCATGGGTGTCTGTTGGTTTTGTGTAGAGGTTGAAAATGATATCATGTTTTTCTGTTTGTTTGACCATGGTGTCAAGGAAAGAAACATGTGTTTTTGAAGACTCCATTGTGACTTTGATGCTATGGTGCTCTGTATTCATGTATGTGACAAATTCATCTAGGGCAGGTTTGCCATGTTCCCAAAACATGAATATGTCATCAACTTGTAAGTAATGTTTGCCGTTAGACTCGAAATTATTGCATTCTAAGACAAGTTTTAGGAGGTTGAGAATTATTGCATTCTAATACAAGTTTTAGGAGGTTGAGAAGACCTCTGATTGATAGATCACCTGGTACTCCATACTTGTGGCAGAATCTGGCTACTGCTCTAAGTCCCTCATTGTTGGGGATGTTTGTGTATAGTGATGTGACGTCCATGGTCACCAGAAGAGTGCCGGGCTTTGCTTTGCCAAAGGCTTCAATCTGGTTTATGAAATCTGTGGTGTCTTTCACATACGATTTGATCTTAGTGACGTGCACTTTGATGTGGTCATCCACGAAGTTGCTTATCAGCTCCGTCAGGTGATGATAGGTCTGCCGGGAACTAGGCCATTTTGCTTCTTTTTGTGCACTTTGGGTAGTAGGTAGAATCTGGCGGTTATTGGAGGGTTTGGAATTAATCTACTGGTGGTTGTAGCATCAATTTCCTTGTCCCTGACTAGTTGGTCTAGTCATTTTCAACAAGTTTTGTGTGTTTATATGTTGGACCATGTTCAACGTTTGTATAGAACCGTTCATCCGCTAGCTGGCGGTTTGCTTCTACTATGTAATCTGTTGTGTTTTGGATGACGGTTGCTTGCCCTTTGTCAGGGTTTTTTTACCACTATTGTGTGGTTGTGCTGGAGTTGCACTAAAGCTGACTGTTCCTGCTCGCTCAGATTGTGGTTATTAGTTCTGTGGTGAACATGTCTACTAAATTTGTACCTGATTACTTTGAAAAAAGCTTCAAATGGCGCATCCAGGGTTGGAGGTGGCATTGAAGTTTTTTTGGCGGCAAATTTTCTGATTATGACATCTTGGAATGTTGGTGGAGCCGGTGCCGTGGGAGGGAATTTTGCACCAGTTCCCTGTTGTAGGAGTGCGAAACATAAATAACCTTCAAATATCTAACCAGTTTTGATTTTGATTTTGTGTAACCATGATCTATATTTCCCCATCGAAATCTCCAAAACATGTAGGATAGCCATAGTCGGCATATCAGAAAAGTGGAGCCCAAAAATGCCCACTTCCAGTTGACAAAACTTCGCCTCTGATGAGTTCCACTCTAGGAACGAAACGCCATGAAGTCTGATTAAAAAACACATGATCATTACCCACACAAATAGCCAAAATATTCTCCTCCAAAGACTCACTTTCTCAATGAACTTGACCTACAGAAACCCTTAGAAATTTGTCACCAAAATGACTTACAACCGGTAAAAAAAAACCTTAAACCGCCAAAAATGTTTTTCCAAAAACGGACACAACCGGCAAAAATGACCACAACCGACAAAAAAATGGCCCAACCACCAAAAATGGCATAGCCGCCAAAAACCCACAATCGGTAAAAAATACACACCCACCAAAATACGAACACAACCGCCAAAAAGGTTCAACCGGTAAAAAAAAGTCACAACCGGTAAGCTTGACCCCAACCGGTAAACTACAGGTCAACCGGTAAAAATGTTGGACCACACCGCCAAACCTCCAAAAATTTTAAATGGGAGAACCGGCAATATGGTTTTTCTCTGTCCATTATGGTCAAGAGCGACTAAATCCACAGGCTCGGCCAGAAAGGGTATAAAAGGGACGAAAATTTCAGTCCAGATCATTCAGACTTTTGGTCTCACATCGCGACCAAGCGTCAGGCTAAATAACCTTCTAGTAGCTCATATTACTGACTACGTTGTTATTTACTGTCAACGGATGCTATTGTGCTCGGATCCGGAACTTCCATTTGATTCATTGTTAAATTGCTTCTTCTCCTTACCCTTTTGACCAATTTCAATCAAATTTGGCTGAAAGGATCCTATGATCATAGGTTATAGAACTTGCATTCAGAATTTTGATTCGTAAATATTTTGGGTGAAAAACTTAGATTTTATTAAAAATTTACCGGAAATTGTCAAATTGCTTCTTCTCCTTAGAATTTTGACCGGTTTCAACCAAATTGGGCTGAAGGAATCCTATGGTCATAGGCTCTAGAACATCTGTTCAGAATTTGGTTGCGTAAATATTTTGAGTGAAAATCCTAGATTTTATTAAAAATTTACCGCAAATTGTCAAATTGCTTCTTCTCCTTACCCGTTTGACCGATTTCAACCAAATTGGGCTGAAAGAATCCTATGGTCATAGGCTCTAGAACATCCATTCAGAATTTTGTTGCGTAAATATTTTGGGTGAACTTAGATTTTATTAAAAGTTGCAGTACACTTAAAGGGATTCTACATGGAGGACAATAAATTTTGTATTATTATAATAATAATATTTATAGATTATGGCATGGCCATTCAATATAAACTACATTCAGACACATTCGTTTACTTAGAACCATCCAATTGACCTTTCCATTTTTAGATCACCTGAGTGGACTTATGCCATCCATTGTCTGTCTGTCTGTCTCGTCCTTCAGTCAACTTTTGCTTTAAAACACTACTCCTCATTAACCACTTGGTCGATTTCAACCAAATTTGGCTGAAAGGACCGTATGGTCAGCAGCTTGATATATTGAAATAAATTTAGCTGGAGTGACCCTATCATGGTAGACTCGAACCTCTATTCAGAATTTTGATTGGGTGGCCATCTTGGATTTTCCGAAAATTATCTATCATATCTATTTAAATACAAATGGTTCAAATACTAATGGTCCAGGAGAGCGCCACAGGCCCTTGGGCCTCTTGTTAGTTCACCTGGCCTGAGCTTATGTCGTGGCGACCGTCCATCGTCCGTCCGTCAACTTTTCCTTTAAACGACTTCTCAAGAACTGCTGGGCCAATTTCAATTATTAGCTCACCTGGTCAGAATGGCCAAATGAGCTTATGCGATGGCAGCCGTCTGTATGTCGTCTGTCGTCCATCAACTTTTTCTTTAAACGACTTCTCAAGAACCACTGGGCAGATTTCAATTATATCTGGCAGGAAGCATCCCTGCATAGAGATGCAAGTTTGTTCAAACGAAGCCGATCGCCCAAAGTCCAAGATGGCTGCCAGCCAAAAAGGCAGATTTTTAGAAACACTAAAAGATCTTCTCCGAAACCACTGGAGGAATGAATTCAAAACTCATAACACATCATCTGTTGCAACAGTAGACCCAACATTGTTCAAGGCAACTTGATTAACCGATTTACCTGGCAGCCATCTTGGATGACCTAGTTTTCACAAAAACAACTTCTTCCGAACCGCTGAAGAGATAGACCTGAAATTTGGTAAATATGCTTAGGGGCCAAGGTCCATTCAAGTTTGTTCAAGGGAAGTTCGTACGTAAAAAACATGGCTGCCATCAACCATCAAAATTCAGCATTTGTTGGTCATATTGGCTTTTTTGTATTTGATGTATTTTGATGGCAAAAATTGCTTTATATATGCTTATCAGTGTGGCCAGTTCAAATATCCCACTTTCGAGACTGTCGGATAAACGGTTTTCCTGCCATCTTGGTTTGTTTTCCCGCCATAGTCTCCCATAGTAAAGCAATGGGCCCATACTAAAGCAATGGGAAATTTAAAATGTCTTCTCGAGAACTGCTCAGCAGATGTGAATTATATTTGGCAGGAAATATCCTTATGGCATAGAGATTTCATTTTGTTCAAGCGAAGCCGATCGGCCATATGGCCGGTGGCCATCTTGGATTCCGATTTTTAGAAATGTTTTTTCACAAAAATTACTTCTTCCCCAGAACCACTGAAGCGATCAGGCCGAAGTTTGTGATATATAATTAGCAACTAAGGGCAATTAATGTTTGTTCAAGAGAAGTTGATTCATAAAAATACATGAGAATAGAATAATAATAACAACATACTGGGCGTGTCCGCCCGTGGTGGGCGTGTCATCAAAAAACATGGCCGCAGTGGACCAATCAAAATATAGTGTGTTTGGCAGCCATATTGGATTTTTTTATTTGATGAATTTTGAGGCCGAAATTCGTTTTATATAGGTTTTTGGGTATTCTGATCTCAAATTTGCAATTTTCGAAACTGTCGGATAAACGGTTTGGCAGCCATCTTGGATCATTTTACCGCCACAAGCTCCCATACTAAAGCAATGGGAAATTTTAAAATGTCTTCTCGAGAACTACTGGGCTGATTTGAATTGTATTTGGCAGGAAGCATCCTTATGGCATAGACATTTCATTTTGTTCAAACGAAGCCGATCTGCCAATTTGGCCAGTGGGCATCTGGGGATTTCGGCCGATTTTTAGAAATGTCTTTAAAAATATCGTTCTCCGAAACAGCTTGGGGAATCGATTCAAAACTTATGAAGCCTCATCTAGGCAAAAAGGTAAGCTAAGTTTGTTCAAGACGACTTGATTGACCGAATGGTTCGACGGTAATCTTGGATGACCTAGTTTTCACAAATACGACTTCTTCCCCTGAAGCGATCAGGCAGAAATTTGTGATATATAATTAGCGACTAAGAGCGATTAATGTTTGTTCAAGAGAAGTTGTTTCGTCAAAAAACATGGCTGTGGTGGACTAATCAAAATATAGTGTGTTTGGCGGCCATATTGGATTTTTTTATTTGATGGACTTTGAGGCCGAAATTCGTTTTATATAGGTTTTTGGGTATTCTGATGTCAAATTTACAATTTTCGAACCTGTCGGATAAACAGTTTGGCATCCATCTTGGATCATTTTCCCGCCAAAAGCTCCCATACTACAGCAATGGAAATTTTTTAATGTCTTCTCGAGAACTGCTGGGCCGATTTGAATTATATTTGGCAGGAAGCATCCTTATGGCATAGAGATTTCATTTTGTTCAAATGAAGCCGATCGACCAATTGGGCCGATGTCTAAAGTGTCTAAAAATCTCGTTCTCCAAAACGGCTTGGGAAATCGATTCAAAACTTATGAAACCTCATCTAGGCAAAGAGGTAAGCCAAGTTTGTTCAAGACAACTTGATTGACCAAATGGTTCGACAGCCATCTTGGATGACCTAGTTTTCCCGAAAACGACTCCAGAACTACTGAATGGATCAGGCCAAAATTTGGGAGATATGATTAGGGACTAAGGACCATTAAAATTTGTTCAAGGGAAGTTGCTCTGTCAAAAAAACATGGCCGCCGTGAGCCAATCAAAATGTAGCGTGTTTGGCGGACATATTGGATCTTTTTATTTGATGGATTTTGAGGCCAAAATTGGTTCTATGTATGTTTTTGTGTATTCTGAGCTCAAATTTGCAATTTTCGAAACTGTCGGATAAACGGTTTGGCGTCCATCTTGGATAATTTTCTCGTCAAAAGCTCCTATCCTAAAGCAATAGGAAATTTAAAATGTTTTCTTGAGAACTACCGGGCCAATTTCAATTATATTTGGCAGGAAGCATGCTTAGGGCATAAGGATCCAAATTTGTTCAAATGAACCCGATCGGCCAATTTGGATTTTGGCCAATTTCAGGAAATGTCTTTAAAAACTTCTCCGAAACCACTTGGGGAATCTTCATCTAGGCCAAGAGGTAAGCCAAATTTGTTCAAGAGGACTTGATTGACCAAATGGTTAGGGGACCATCTTGGATGACCTGGTTTTTACGAAAATGACTCCTCCAGAACCGCTGAAGGGATCAGGCCGAAATTTGGGCCGTTAAAATTTGTTCACGGGAAGTTGATCCATCAAAAAAATATGGGTGCCGTGGGGCAATCAAAATGTAGTGTGTTTGGCAGCCATATTGCACTTGCAAAAATGTCCACAAACACATTTAAAAGACTGTTAAACCACTCACCAACAATTTTGGCAAAAATTGATTGTGCTCCAGGTGAGCGACACAGGCCCCTTGGGCCTCTTGTTTAAGAATAGGCATGATTACTCGATAAATTAGCTTGGGTACAACTTACTAAGAAGACATAACAACAAAAGCATACCAATGACGAAAGCTGCAATGGTATTTAGAAAAGTCCATTTCCAGCTCAAAGGAAAACTATTTCTGAAGATGTATCAATTCTCAGCCAGTCTCTGTTCAGTGATACATTTTCAAAACTAGTCTTCTGTTGGCCTGCAAATGGAGATGCATTCACTGAGCAAAATGCTAATTTTCATGACTGATCTCATTAAAACGTAATTAACTCCATTACCGTTTATCGGATTACTTTGAAACTTTATAGGGTGGGTGGACGATAACCCCCATGACCTGGGAGGTGATGCAAACATCCTCACTGATGCCATTTCCATAGATATGCAATACTTGCAATCTACGATCTCTTAAGTCGCGAACACGAAGGATCACAGTGTAATCGACACATCAACTTTGTACCGGGGGCGGGTGTGGGGTGTGTGTGCGGCCATCTTGAATTTTCCTAAAAGTGGCTGGAAATCGTTTAAAACGCTCCTCATTAACTGCTTGAGCAATTTCAACCAGGCTTAGCTGGGAGGACAGTACACTGGTATGTTTCAGAACATGTACATACAGAATTTTGATTGGTCAATTTTTCCGGTGACCATCTTGGATTATCTGAAAATTTCTGGAAATCACTTAAGTCTCCTTGATAAACACTGGGCCGATTTCAATCAAACTTGGATGGAAGAACCCTAGCATGGTATGCTTCAGAACTGGTATACAGAATTTTGATTGGTCCATTTTTCTGGTGGCCATCTTGAATTTTCCGAAAAATGGTTGGAAATTGTTTAAAACCCTACTCCTCATTAACTGCTTACGTAATTTCATCTAGACTTCCAGACTGGAAGGATACTAGGCTGTAGGTTTCAGCACTTGTATATACTGAATTTTGATTGGTCAGTTTTTCTGCCGATCAGTTAAAAGCCTACATCTGCTCGATAACCACCGGCCCTATTTCAATCAAACTTGGATGGAAGAACCATAGCGTAGTATGGTTCAGAACTTATGTACAGAATTTTGACAGCTTAATTTTGATGGTAGCCATCTTGGATTTTCGGAAAAATGGGAATTCATATAAAATGCTACTCCTCATTACAGTAATCGCTTGGACAATTTCAATCAAATTTGGTTGGAAGGATCCTATTGTCGTACCCTCTAGAAAATCTATTCAAAATTTTAATAGGTCAATGTTTTGGCAGCAATCTCTGATTTTCTGAAAGTTTTGCGGAACCATTTAAAAACAGTACAATCAATAGCCTGATTTCAACAAAACTGGGGTGGAACGATCCTATGACAGTAGGCTTCAACATATTAAACGAGAGTCTTGATTGGTCATTTTATTGGTGGTCATCTTAGATTTTCTGAAAATCATCTCTTTAAATGTAAATGCTTTAAATGTGAATGGTCCAGGTGAGCACCACAGACCCTTGGGCCTCTTGTTACCCTTACCCCATAAGGGGTAGCAGGTATTGAGATAGGTTTGACTGTCAGTGAAGACTGTGTGTGCTTTCGTGTGTGTATGTGTATCTTGAGAACCTCGCCACCAGTCCTATTTTAGCTCAAATTTTAACAGATTTGATCATAGACTAAGATTCCACAACTTCTGGCATGAGCTGAAGAAATCTGAAAACTTTTACAATGTGACAAAAATGTGAGTGTCGGCAAACTCTGATTTATCTTGTTATCTTCATATGTTCACGCTGCGTAATAGAGTCACACAAAATGGACCTTTCCAAATTTATCCATCCATCATATGACATCATAATCGACTAAGTGATGATAATCATGACATAATGAATGACTTGATATAGCCCATCTTTAATGCTTAATAGTCTGACACATACGAATTGTATGTCTTTACCATTTAATAAACATTCTCTTAAATATTTTGAATCTAATTTGACTGGGGGCTGTTGCTGCCATAGGCAGCAACAGCTCCCAGTCAAATTAGTTTCAAAATATTTAACAGCTTACCCATATAGTTTTCTGGAAATTGATAGTCAGGTAGTTCAGAGACCGATCGATCCCAACATGAGCGAGATGTGGGTGGAACATAGCTAGATGGGTGAGGCATAGCTAAAACTGGAACGGTCTATTGATTACTGCATCCAGACTAAGATTCCGTAATTTATAAAGGCTAAAAGTAGTGGTAAAGGCTACCATGTATCGGTAGGTCTAGACGAATCTAGTGAGCACTAGACCTGGTGGCTCATCTGGGGTAATTTCTGCAGATGTTGATGTGAATGGAATGTTGCTGCTCTCACTTTATTATCCTTTGGTCTTTCTGTGTGTGTGCGTGCGTGCGTGCGTGCGTGCGTGCGTGCGTGCGTGTGTGCGTGCATGCATTTGTGTGTGTGCACGCGTGTGCGTACACGCATGCATCCTGTCTGTATCCCGAGTTGTATCTCAGAAACTACTTTCTGGTTTTCCAAACTGTGGCCGTGATTCGCATATTAAAATAACCTGGATCAGGATCTGATGAAATTCTGTATCTATGGAAACTGCTGGTCCGATAGGGCCTAAATTTTGATAGTGTGTAATCTTACTAGATTGCACAACTTTGGACATGATCCGAAAAGCATGAAAGATTGCAGAAAAGCCAAAAAGTTTGAAAAACTCTTTGCACTGTAGCAAAAACTGGAGGGTCAGGGTCTTTAATGTGTGAGTGCGAGCTTGTTAGTATTTCCTGTGTTTATGTTTCAGCAAGTCGCCCAGCTCTGAAAGCACATCCAGTAGCGCTAAATCATCTCCACGAAAATCAAGTCAATCATCATCGCCATCACTCAGTCCAACTCCGTCACTAGAGAAGAAAGTCACTATGTCTAAGACGTGAGTTCTCTATACTGTTTCTTGCTTTGCTTTGTGCTTCCAGAACTAGATTATTAGCTTACCTGGCTTGAAAGGCCCAGTGGGCTTATGCCATGGTGACCATCCGTCCTCAGATTTTTTATTCTTAACAAATTCCCAATAACCACAAATTTGTAAGGAATCAGCTGTAGTGCATAGAGATCCGAGATTGTTAAAACGAAGCTGATTGGTTGATTTTGGGAAGTCGCCATCTTGACTTTGTCCTATTTTTAGCTCACCTGGCCTGAAAGGCCAAGTGAGCTTATGCTGTGGTGACCGTCATCTGTCCGTCAACTTTTCCTTTAAACAACTTCTCAAGAAGCACTGGGCCGCATCCCGATTTTTAGTCACGAATCGATCCCTCAAGCGGTTTCAGAGATTTTTAAAGACGTTTCGCTTGAGGGATCGATTCAAAGCTCATCAAACATCTTCTAGGGCAAGAGCTAAACCAACTTTGTTCAAGGGAGCTTGATTGACCAAATGTTTCGGCGGCCGTCTTAGATGACCTATTTTTCGCAAAAATGACCTCCAGAACCGCTGAATGGATCGGGCCGAAATCTGGTAGATATGATTAGGGGCTAAGGGCCATTAAAGTTTGTTCACGGGAAATTGATACATACAAAAAACATGGGCGCTGTGTAAAATGTAACTCAAAATGTAGCGTGTTAGGTGGCCATATTAGATTTTTTTATTTGATGAATTTTGGAGCCGAAATTGGTTGACTAGAATTAGTTATATATTCAACAGAATGTTTATTAAATAATAAAAACACACAATTCGTACACCAACACTTAGTCCATCGTCAATTAAGAGTTTGTGATGAACTAACTACGTCATTCATGACGTAATGGATTATGATGTTAACCTCCACGTCACGTATTGACTATGATGTCATATGATTGACTGAGAAACTGGAATCCTCCATTATCAAGTTAGTCAATTCACTTAAATTTTCAAAAAGTAGTAGTCTTGGTCTGCAAATGGACATTTCTCAAAATCAATATAAAGTCAGATGTATAAAGAGTTGAGCTGCCTTAGCATTAAATAGTGCTCTGCCACCACTGGGCTGGTCATAACACGTGCTAGCCCTGGTCAATTTCTTCTTCAATTAACTTCACTCCCCGCAGATTAATATTTGCTAGATTTCTTATTGCTTAGCAGCAAAGTGATGAGGACAGAGTCAGAAAGCGGTTCCTCAGGAAAGAAAGCAGCGTCAGCCACTACATCAACGGCAGCTCGTAAAACAGATATCAATCAACCGAAGATCACAGAGGCCCTGGCCAAGAAGCCCGCAACAACAGCCACAGCACAATCCAAAGGCAATGTGTAAGTTGGTCTTATCCTTTAGCCACACTAGAAGCATCCTAGCTCAATTTAAAAGCAAGCAAGCGGGTCAGCTGTGAATTGAAAATAATTTAACCTGAATATATTTCTGCCTTTGTCAAAGAAATATCAAATTTTGTGGACAATTTATTAGCCCACCGGGCCTGAAAGGCCATCTCAGATTTTGGCCAGTTCTTAGAAATGTGTTTAAAAATCTTCTCCGAAACTGCTTGGGGGAATTGATTCAAAATTCATGAAATATCATCTAGAACAAAGAGCTGAATCAAATTTGTTCAAGGGAACTTGATTGGCCAAATAGTTTGGTGGCCATCTTAGATTACCTAGTTTTTGCGAAAATTACCATCTTAGATGACGTAGTTTTCGCGAAAGTGATTATAAAACCGCTGAATGGATCTGGCCGAAATTTGGGAGATATGTTTAGGACTAAGGGCCATTAAAGTTTGTTCAAGGGAATTTTATGCGTAAAAAAACCATGATGTCCGTTGGGCCAATCAAAATGTAGCGTGTTTGGCGTCCAAATTGGATTTTTTTATTTGTGTATTCTGATTCCAAATTTGCCATTTTTGAAAATGTCATAAACGGTTTGGCGCCCATATTTACTAAAGCAATGGGAAATTTCAAATCTCGAGAAACACTAGGCCAATTTAAATTATAGTTGCCAGGAAGAAAGAAAGTTTCCTTAGAGCATAGAGACCCAAGTTTGTTCAAACAAAGACGATCAGCTGTGGCCAGCTCAGATTTTGGCTGATTTTTAGAAATGTCTAAAAATCTCCAGAACTACTTTGGGGCATCGATTCCAAACATGAAATATGATCAAGGGGATGAGCTGAACCAAGTTTGTTCAAAGCTACTTGATTGGGCAAATAGTTTGGTGTCCATCTTGGATGACCTAGTATTCTCGAAAACGACTGCTCCAGAACCGCTGATGTGATCGGGCCGAAATATGGGAGATAAGATTGACTAAGGGCCATTAAAGTTTATTCAAAGGAAGTTGATAAGTAAAAAAATCAGGGCTGCCATGGACCAACCAAAATGGAGTGTTTGGTGGCAATTTAGGATATTTTTATTTGATTGATTTTGAAACTGAAATTGGTTTTATATAGTTTTTTAGGTATTCTGATTTCAATTTTGCGATTTTTGAAACTGTCGGATAAGCAGTTTGTTGGCCATTTTAGATCTTTTTCCGATACTAATGCAATGGGAAATTTAAAATGTCTTCTCGAGAACCACTGGACCAATCTCATGTATATTTGACAGGAAACATCCTTAGGGAATAGGGTGACAAGTTTGTTCAAAGGAAGATGATCAGCCAATTTGGCCTGCGACTATTTTGGATTTTGACCAACTTTTAGAAAAGTCTTTAAAAATCTTATCCAAAACTGCTTGGGGATCGATGCAAACCACATGAAATATGATCTAGTGCAAGAACTCATCCAAGTTTGTTTGAGGGAAGTTGATTTGCTGCTAAACGGATCGGGCCAAAATTTTGAAGATATGATTAGGGTCGAAACGCCATTAAAATTTGTCCATGGAAAGTTGAAATGTCAACAAAAAAGATTCACTGCCATGAATCAATAAAAAATAAAGTGTTTTTAGCGGACAGCTTGTATTTTCTGCAAATTTCTGAGAAAAATCATAAAAAGACTTACTTATTACTCACTGGGCCAATTTTAATAAAACTTGGCTAAACTTTCTTCACAGAAATTTGATTGGTAAATCTTTCCAGTGATCATCTCGCTTTGTTCCGTTGTGCCAGTGGCCAGCAATTCCAGGTGAGCGATACAGGCCCCTTGGGCCTCTTGTTAGAAATATTAGAAATAGCTTTTAAAATCTTCTTTTGGGCATCGATTCAAAACTCATGAAACATAATCTGGATCAACAGCTGAACCAAGTTTGTTCGAGGGAACTCGATTGGCCAAATGCTTCAGCGGCCATCTTGGTTGACCTAGTTTTCGCAAAAATTAGTTCTCCCGAAACGCTGAGCGTATTGGGCTGAAATTTGCAGGTATATTTACGCCCTAAGCGCCATTAAAGTTTGTCCATCGAAAGTTGATACGTCAAAAACATGTCCGTCATGAATCAATCAAAATTTAGCATTTGTGTCAGACATCTTGTATATTCGGAAAAATTTTGAGAAAATCATAGACTTGGCTAAACCGTCTTCACAGAAATTAGATTGGTAAACTTCCAGTGGTCATCTGATTTTGGTCAGTTGTGGACTTGGCCAATAATTGCAGGTGAGCGATACAGGCTCCTTGGCCTCTTGTTGAGGCAATTCATTGTCCTTGTTTAACCCTTGAATGACCAAATTTGTGCAAGAAAATCAAAACATGTCCTTATTGAATGTCCATTTGCAGGCCAAGAAGTCTATTTTTGAAAATGTATCACTGGAATTCTCGAGCCAGTCCTTCCAGTGATAAGTTTTCAAAAATAGTCTTCTCTTGGTCTGCAAATGGACATTCATCAAGACCATGGCAGATGACAGATTTTGGCCGGCGTCGTCATGAATGTGTTAGTCTGTTTCACATTCTTTATGATTGTTTAATGTGTTTATAGAAAGATATGAAATCTACTGAATATTTGAAAGCAGATTAACTACAACTTAGCCAGGTTTAGTCAAGAAAATTTAATTTTCTCACAGAAAATCTCCATTTGCAGACTAAGAGAAAACTAATTTTGCAAATTTACCACTGGAATGACTGGCTCAGTTATCGAGCGAGTCCTTTCAATGGTAAGTTTCAAAACTAGTCTTCTCGTCGTCTGCAAATGGACATTCCTCAAGATCACTGCAGAGGCCGAAAAACGGCTTCTTCACTGGTCTTGAGAAATGTCCATTAGCAGACCAAGAGAAGACTATTTTTGAAAATTTACCAATAGAATGATAGTGGTAAATTTTCAAAAATAGGTTTCTTGATCTGCAAATGGACATTTTATGAGAAAATTAAAATTTTCTTGACAAAATGAGTGTTAACGGTTTAAACGTCTCGGATATCAAATCATTACTAGTCCAGTGAACTGGTCAGCCACAAAATGTCCTCGCCATGATCAATTTCTCCTAGACTCTGACTAGCAGGATAGCGTTAATTTCAAGCTAGGCTTATTGTTTGTGACACGTAACTGATGCCAATCTACTATCCCTGTTTGTGTAATTTGTTTCTTAGGAGGCGGGCTCGTTTGATGGCTAATGGCACATCAGACGGGGAATCACCCATGTCGTCATCTGACACGCCCGTTTCCTCTGAGTCACCGTCCAAGGCTGAAGCCCTGTCTCGAGCCATTCAGTTAGCCGGCATCGAGGCAGAGGATGAGGAGCAGGTATGTAGTGTTCAAGTATATTGAGATTATTTTTGGAAATTTAACACTGAAATGACTGGCTCAGTTATTGAGGCAGTCATTGGAGTTGAAAATTTTCAAAAATTTTTGGTCTGCAAATGTTTATTTTCCAAGACCACTGCAGAAGCCAGTTTTGGAGGGCTCTCAAGCGTTAACAGTTTAATACCATTTAAATAAAGTTATTAATCAAAATATTGTGGATTTTACTTACATTGATCTAGAGGTAATTTCAGACTTTTACACCCTTGCCCTATGCTTTCTAATGTTAGAAATCTAAGCAAAAATTTCCATCTTCTTGACCATTATCCCTTTGATGATCAACTTGGCCTAAAAATGTGAGGACAACATAAGGCGACTTTTAAGCCAGTCATTTCATTGGTAAATTTACAAAATTAATGTTAACTTGGTCTATAAATGGATATTCAATGAGCAAAAATTTCAATTTTCTTGAAGAATCTTGATCATGAAACCGTTAAACTGAATTAATACAATATAGAAATAGGTGTGTGTGTGTGCGCGCGCGTGCGTGTGTCCCTTACTTACTTAGTTAATCACAAAAAACTTATTCTGGTCTAAATTTGTTCATGAATATCAACATATTGGCTTTTTAAATGTCCATTTGCAGGCCAATAGAAGACTATTTTGAAAGTTTACCACTGGAACGACCGTCTCGGTTACCGAGCTAGTTGTTCCAGTGGTAAATTGTACAAAATAGTTTTCTATTGGCCTGAAAATGGACACTTATCAAGACGCCTGTAGGGGTCGGTTTCGTCATGGAAGGGTTAAGAGATTTTCGTACACAGTAATCAAACTTGATGTATGCCTGCATTGTAGGCTCAGATAAGTAGCATAACAAAAGTAGGTCACCTACTGAGACCAGCCTTTCTCATCATGTATTGTTTATTTGTGTTCTGTTTACAGGATCGTCACCAGCGTGTTCGTACGAGAAGAAAATAAACAGCGTGATAATTATTAAAGAAGCCGTTGTCCTTGTCACTTATCCATCATCACAGACATGTCGATCATGTGAATAATTCTTAAACATTGCCTCACTTAAAAAAATCAATTTGTGGACGCAGTGGCAGTTAGCCATTGCTAACATGTTAAGAAACATCATTTACTAACTGGATACCGGGTAGTTGTGCTAACTGGATACTGGGTAGTTGTGCTAACTGGACACCAAGTAGTTGTGCTAACCGAATACCGGGCAGTTGTGCTAACTGGACACTGGGTAGTTGTACTAACTGGACGCCGGGTAGTTGTGCTAACCGGACGCTGGGTAGTTGTGCTAACTGGATACCGGGTAGTTGTGCTAACTGGACACCGAGTAGTTGTGCTTAGTGCTGCTGAATAACAGTGCTTGTCTCTCCATTATGTAGTACATGTCTTATTGTAGAGGATGCGGTGTCAAGTGAGCATGTTTATACATAACACAGGCCTGGATTTTAAGGGGAGAGATAGAGAAATATATCCCAGTGACTGAGGACAACTGGTGATAGTTGAAGAATGATTTACCGCCATATCATGGTCGGTGTGTGTGCATGCGCATGCGAGAACAAATCATGCCAGTGTGTGAGCCCAATGGTGTTAGCTGCTAAGAGCAGAGTTATTAGCTGTTAAGAATCGAATTGTTAGCCGCTAACAGCTGAATTGTTAGCCGCTCTGAGCTAGGTTGTTAGAAGCTTAGAGAAGTTTTGCACCTTTAGCGGCTTGCTAACCACCAGTTATCTCCCTTTAGGTTTTTCACTAATTATTGAGATTTTAATCATGGTCATTTTCTCAGAGAATAAATACATTTCCCAGTACAGAGTGGTTGCCTGGAGTGTGGCTGGTTGTTCAGGTTGCTCCGCTCTGCTAAAACATTTCATAGTACAACAGAATATCTTGAAATCATGTACATAGCAATATTGTCTGGTTTCTGCATTGGTCTTATGAAATGTCCATTTGCAGGCCAATATAAGATTATTTCTGAAGATTTACGATTGGCCTGGCTGACTCGATGATTGCATCAATCAATCAATTCAGTGGTATATTTTCAGAAAATAGTATTTGGTCTACGAGACTCACTCAGCAGAATTCTCATTTTCATAACCGTTAAAGGTGCATATTCAAAGCAAAATTCCTGAAAATAAAATTGTTTAAATTATATACTTTTAGAAGCTTAAATTGTGAGCCTATATGTAATGAAACGAAATAAATCTTAGCATATGATGTTTTCATTCCATATAAATTAATATAATTTTTTTTAAGTTACGAAATTGAAATAGTGGCACGAGCCTGTATTTCAATTTTGCAACTTAAAAAATTATATTAATTTATATGGGATGAAATTATATATTAAGATTTATTTCGTTTCATTACATATAGACACATAATTTAAGCCTATAAAAGAATACAATTTTACCAATTTTATTTTCAAGCATTCTGGTGTGATGCACCTTTAAAATCATTGTTATTTGCAGAACACTGGGAAAAGTGAGGTGTATAAGTTGTCTTACCTGGGTTTTTTCAAACTTGTTTACGTTTTAACAAGTTAAACGTATTATGATGTTTAACGAGACTTCATAATGGAATGTTCAGCTAGGGTTGCACGATTATTCACTTTTCATAATCGCGATCATTTAAAAAAAATAATCGCGATCATACGATTAATCATGAACTATATTAACTACGTCAATTGTGCTTAGAGGACGTTATTATGCTATTGCAGATTGTAAGATTATGGGTTAGGCACACGGGTATACATACAAGGACAATACGCCAGTTGCTGATTGCAAACAAAGGAATGTATCAAGATTTTTCTAGACGGAAAACGGAAGGTACCGTATTTCGCGTAATTGTAGCCTATGCTCTAATAGAAGCCCACCCCCTAACTTTGACATATGAGCTCCAATGATTTCTTAGCAGTTTCAAAATGGCAAAACTCTGTATCAGAAGCCCACCCCCTAACTCAGCAGATTGTATAGGAAGATTTGTAAGAATAGCGTGTATAATAATAACAATCGTGTCACAGGGTGTGTCTACTTCAGACCGATCTCTGCCCTGATACATTTCCGGCCCCTCTAGACGTCAATACAGGCCTCGGATTTGTAAATCTCGACCACCTATTAGATTAATACTAATAGTAGGCCACGTATGTTCAAGATATAATAAAGTTTATTCCACACTTTTGTAGTCAAAATGCGCTTATAACAGTCTTGGCGTGATTAAATAGCTTCCTTATAAATATATTTTAAGACCAAATTTATGTGCCGAACAAGTACGGGGCGAAAATGTGCATCAATTTTTGTAACGCCGATCAACATTAAATGATCCAAATTGAATTATTACGAATGACAATATATCCGGCTTCTTAAGTTCCAGCGGCTCTTTTGCGATGGGAGGCGGTGTGTTCTCGCGAGATATACGCTAACGGGAGTTTATCAAACGGGTACCCGTTATTCAGATCAGTATAATACTCAGTTCCTATCATGCAATGATAATATATAGAAATTCCCGAGTTCCGAGTCCAGAATATTTATATCCAAGTACTCGCTCTAAAATAAACTCTTCAATTGGAGACGAATCACGTGATTTGTATTTTTTTTTCGCGACGCCATTTTATATCAAATTGTGGATTAATTTTGATGTAATAAACAACCTTTATTAAAGGATACGCAATATTTAGGCGTTCAAATCAAATAATTTCACTTTTTCGGTGATGTTTTGAGGTATACATTAAACATAGGGGTAGGCGGTGAGAATTTTTCCGTGGTATCAGTTTTAGAACTTTTTTGGGAAACCGTTAGCGCATAGCTATTCAGAGAATGGGGAATGCGGGATAAGCGTGTGTGATTACAACAACAATGACAAATAGCGACCAAGTAAACAATCTTTATTCATCTAAAATTAATCATGAGTCAGTACAAACAAGTCAGTTATTTATTTAGTTTATTTAATCATTCACACATTCGGCTGATAGCCAGATGTTTGTTTTCATGATTGGTAACGCGAGCAGAGTTTCACAAGTGTAAAAGTGTCTTGACAAAAATTTCAACATGTCGATTATACGATTATTTCATTTTATAATCGTCCACGATCATTTTGAATTATATAATCGTGATTAATCGAAAAATCGTGCACCCCTATGTTCAGCTACCATCAATGGGTTTTTTAATTACGAGATAAACTAATTTAATACAGATATTAATGCCATTTTTTTCAAAGGTTATTTCTGAAAATTTACCACTCAAATGAATGCCTCGATTATCGAGCATTCCCGTGGTAAATTTTCAAAAAATAGTCTGGTCTTGCAAATGGACATTTATCAAGATCATTGCAGAAGCCGGATGTTGTCCGAATTGATCCTTAAAGATGTAGCTAATTCAGTAAATATATGAACCAAACGTTTCATGAAATTTGTTTCCGTTGCAAATGACATAATTTTGTATTTCCTATCATTGTTGTAAATGACACACCTGAATGCCTTGTTGGTTGTTCAGATTATTTTAATCGTTATTCTCATTGTTTCACACATTACTGAAGCATCTCATTTGAAAATAAATGTTGAATAAAAACTCATATTTTCACCGGTGTATTTCTGGTTTGTACTTGGTGACTGCCATTAACAGGGATGAGATTTTTCTTATTTTTATATGAAATTTTTGCTAACCAGATTCATAGATGATATAGATTAACATTTTAGAAGACTAATATAAAATTATGTTGATACACCAGTCCTTTAATTGTCATTGATTTGCAGAAGTACTGTAATCATTTCCCTTTATTGGTCATGATTGGTCAAGAAAATCTAAATTTGTGCTTAGTGAATGTCTATTTGCAGGATGAGAGAAGATAAATTTTGAAAATGTATCACTGGAATAACTGGCTCAGTTACTGAGCTGTCATTCCAGTGGTAAATTTTCCAAAAACTTGTTCTCTTGTCTTGCAAATCGATATTACTCAGGACATGTGCATAGGATTTTTTACTCACCTGCCAATTAAATGGTTAACTGCTTTAGGAGATGGTAACAATTTCTACACCACGGTCTGACCCGTCACATCGAGCCATTTCCTATTTTTATACGGCCGCGTAAGCGCTGTCGTATTATGTGATGGCGTTTTACGCGGTGTCATATTATGTGATGGCGCTCGCCGTCCATGCGTCCGCCCCTCTGATTTCTTGTCCGGATGCAATCTCGAAGAGTTTTGAACCTACACTCACAATTTTTTTCTCGGCAGATGTGTTAGGGATAGACGAAGTGCAATGATTTCGTTTCGGCAAAATCCAGCCATATTTGCCCCACTTATCTCCCCTGAAAAGCTAAAATTTGTCAAAATTTTCTTGTCCGGTCCAAATCTCGAAGAGTCTTGAACCTACACTCACAATTTTTTGTTCAGCAGATGTTTTAGGGATAGACGAAGTGTTATTTATCACATTTAGCATTCCTCAAACAAGTATGTCTGCGGGCGTATGTTGAGTTTCCCTAAAACTTGTTTTCTTCAAGATCAATCGCATCCCTACATCAATAGGACTCCCAAATGCAGACTTTCTGCTCCAAGAGTGTTTGTCTTTCTGCTTCATGCGTCTCTATCTGTCACTCAAGTATCTGATGTCATAATCTATCACATCACATGTTAGCTTAAGTCACAATAATGACGAATAGCTATCAGGAAAATGGAGTCATGAATTTTGTATGTCTGACAAATTTACAATTTTATTAACATTTTGTTGAATATCTTGAAAATAATTTGACTGGGGAGCTATAGTTAAACTATAGCTAAACTGCCATAGTTTCAAAATATTCAACAGCTTGCATGTATAGTTACCATGAGATGTAGATTCTGGGAAATGACGTTTCAAGCTTTTAAATCGATTGCAACATCAATTCTTGTCCAAGCCATAGTTACAACAATTTTTGTCAAACCCATAGTGACAGAGATCCAAATGTCGTTCAGCGTGCACCAAGAATTCAATAAATGTTAAATGAACATTTTAATTCATTGCATGAATATGATTGTCAAATTGTTTCCATACTTTTAAGTGGTTTGGACACTGCCACACTGTGTGATATGCAGAACAAGAGACCCAAGGGCCTGTGGCGCTCCCCTGGACCTTTGCCATTTAAATAGACATGATGGATGATTTTCGGAAAATCCAAGATGACCACCCAAAAATTTCCCAATCAAGACTCGTTTATTATGTTGAAGCCTACCGTCATGGGATCGTTCCACCCAAGTTCTGTTGAAATCGGGTTATTGATTGAAGGAGTACTATTTTTAAATGGTTCCGGAAAACTTTCAGAAAATATAGATTGCTGCCAAAACACTCACCTATAGATTCTAGAGGCTTCGACAATAAAAACCTTCCAGCCAAAATTGGTTCAAATTGCCCAAGCAATTAATGAGGAGTACCATTTTATATAAATTCCCATTTATCAGAAGAGCCAAGATGGCCACCGGAAGAATTGACCAATCAAAATTCTATATGCCACTTCTAAAGCCTACTGCCCTAGTTAATGAGTAGATGATTTGCATCCATTTTTTCAGAAAATCCAAGATGGCCGCTGGAACAATGGACTAATCAAAATTCTGTGTATAAGTTCTGAAATCTACCAGAGCAGCCAGACATTAATTTCAATGAGCAAGAACTCTTGACTTGCTGAATATTTTGAAAACAATTTGACTGAAAGTTGTTGGCTTAGCCACCAACAACTTTCAGTCAAATTATTTTCAAAATATTTAGGTCCAGAGATAAAATCCTTGTACTATTAGTAGGGAACTTGTAATATTTTTCAAGGAAAAAAAATATGATAAAGCTGGATTTTTGCATATAACTTCTCTACAGCATTAGTAACAACATATTAAAAGTCCCTGAGTTCCCTCCTGGAGCTAAATCCAGAAATCAATTAAATATGTTAATTAGATTATTTATTTTTAGAAATTCAACAAATCTCAGAAAATTCTATTGTGTCAGAAATGGGTCAATTATGGTATCTATCGAAAGGAAATAACATAGAGATAAAAAAAAAAAAAATAAGATAAAAATTATCATGGCTTATTAATTAGCTAATAAATTAATATTATTCATGGCATAAAATGACAAGATATGGTTCCTCTCAAATGTATGTTGAGTAAGGTATCTACCGATAGGAAATTATAGACCGAGCTAGTAAATTGCTTTATAAATATCATATCCCCAATAGCTAATCTAATTAGTAATTGGATAATTAGCTAATTAATATATCCAAATAATACCAAATGTTCAACACAGCTCACTATATCTAGTTAACAAACTGCAAACTTGGGGACGTTTATTATGTTGTTACTAACGTGTTAATGAAGCTATATATACATATCCAGTTTTAATGTATTTCTTTCCTTAGTTTGTACACAGATGTCGCAATTGAAGGAAAGGTTTCCAAAAGAATCCTACAACAACTATACTAAAAGAGAGGACCATTCGTAGAAGTCACAAATTCTGGAGTGGTATATTTTCTGATCAAACTATTGAGCAGTACTTGATGCGACTGATCAACATTTCAGGAGGTATGACCAGAGGCCGTGGGATGTCAGAATCTACCATAACCATATGGCTCTACCAAATTGCATACCAATGTGCGATGCCATTGAAAAATGTGCAGGGAGATCATACTACCTCATCTGAGCAGCACAAAAACCTCAATAAAGAGAAGATTGTCAGAGATATAGAAAAATGTGTTGTCTGGTTCACAACAAACCCTTCATTCCGTGCACGGGAAGGAGGTATGTTGGTGTCTATACGGCTGGCAAAGTTTTTGGAAGTGACCTTAATTGTGACTAGGCATCAGGAATTGTAACAGTTGGTAAAAAAAGTGGCTGGACAAAATTTTGCTAATCTGAAGTTGCATCACAATGATCATGTAAAGACTGGCAACGGCAAAAGAATCAGTGGAAATTTGTGTTGAAGTGGTAGATGTTAATCCTGATGTTCTTATTAGTCGCATATGTGGTATCCTTCATGGGAGCACTGAATTGGACAAATTCCTCTGCTTTGAAATGTCAAATTCCCGCTGTCTCTTCACTGACTGATTAATGAGAAAATCAACTAAGTGTTTTGGGTGCTCTGTTGAAATCACAAGCTGGCATAATCACAATTATGCCAACCAGAAGTGGCTTCATTATGGATGGGGGGGGGGGCAACTTCTTCACATGGCCAGTTAGGACTGATAAAAAAATCCCCATCTATTACATACAAAGATATCTGTGCAAACAGGCTATATGACAAAATATTACAACTGTGCAATAACTGTTTTCGATGGATATGGTGCATTGTCAGCTAAGCAAGCGAGCAAAATAGGCGCTCATCAAACGTGACCTCTGTGGACATTTAAGTTGCACCAACAATGGCGTCGCCGTTTCACAAAAGAACCTTTTGGGAAATGGGAAGAATAAAAGCAGCTTAATCAATGGGTTGGCATATGAGCTCGAACAATATGACATAGAAGTGAAGAAGGCGGTGGCAGATGCTGATAGACTGATTGTATCAACTGCCCGTGATGCATGTGATCGAGATCAAACAATACCACTTGTAGTCATTGCAAAGGATACTGACATACTGGTGATGTCGGTATCTCTGGCCAAATAGGCAGAGAATCTTTTCATGCTGACCTCTCGCAATCTTGTGGCACTTTATAATATAAAACGGATTCAAGGTAGTTTGAGAGATTTGACACCTTGCATTTTTGTGCTACACTCCATTATTGGGTGTGACACGACATCAGCCATCCACATCCAAACAATATCAAAAGCCTGAAAACGGATACACTCAAATAATGAACTAGGTCTCATAATGGACGTATTCTTGAATGATAGAAGTACTAGTGCAGAAGTGGCCGATGCAGGTGAACTATTTTTAATAAAACTATGCCATGATTTTGAATGTGGACACTGAACAAATATCGATTCGTTTCATACAAACACGGACTGGCAAAAACATCACTGATGCGGAAATTTAGCTTAGCAACTTTACCACCAATATACACGGCAGCTAGTCAGCATGCATATCGAGTATTCCACCAGGTTCAGGCTTGGGAATGATTTGCCTCCCACTGAATGGGGCTGGACAGTAACAAATGAGTTACTAACCCCAATACCATCTGATCAACATGGTCCCCAGTGCGGTTGATGAATGCAATCAGCTGTTGGTGTAAAACAGGCATTAAGAACTGTAGCTGCCGATATGTCAACTCGTTCTGCAGTGTCCTGTACAAATATTGTATGGGGGGGGGGGTCAGACTTCAAATACTGAGATTATTGCTGATACTGATGATGGACAGTGATGAACATTCACGATATATCTTAACTTGATACAGAGATTTAATATATTTTGAAAGCATTAATTAGCTACTTAGACAGTTAGTTACTTAGTGAATCTAATCTATCCATATAGTAATTCACCAGTTTAGTTGATGATTTTCTATCAATAGTTACCATACATAGCATACTTCTGAAAAAAATGTATTTTCCTGTCGTTTATCATGGCAAAATTAATTAGTTAATTAATTAGCTATGAGGGAATTTTTATTTTATTCATTACTATTTGGCTCTATACAGTATTCCCTTTAAATAGATACCATAGTCGACCAATTTATGCAGAATCTGGAATTTTAATGATTTTTGCCAACTATTGTCAAAATAATTACGCTAATTATCACATTTAATTGATTTCTGAAGGAATCTCGGGGACTTTTAGTATGTTGTTACTAATGACATAGAGAACCTGGATGCAAAAATCCAGCTTTATCATATTTTTTTCCTTAGTTTTCTCTCCGGGATCTATAATTCTTCTACGATACGTCATCTGCAAAAATTCAGCAGTTGGTTGGTTACGGGAAAGGAACAGGGAACTATCAAATGCTGTTGAATGATAACTTCATATAACAATAAAACTATAACCACCTGTAAAAAACCTAAATAAATCGGAATAATTTGAAAAACGCAGCTAAATACTGTTTATGCGACTAATCGGCGCATCCATTTTGCCTAAGCAGGGACCAATTACTCACACTGCTGGACCATTGCGAACTGGTGTACTGGTGTATGCAGATGAATAACGAATATCCTATACAGCTGATCATATAATCTCAGTTATATTTGCATTAACCTGATTAGCCAGTACATCGTAGAGGTAAAATAGTGTTTACTTTTTTTTTTTAATTTGTCTGAAAGTTGTTTCAAGCGACATGACGGTCACTGATTTGAAAATATTCAGCAGGTTATGTTAAGATTCTAGAAATCAGCAATGTATTTTGAAAACATTTTAACTGAAACTTCCACTGGAAACGTTAACATTCAATTATAATGTTTTCAAAGATGATCAATAATTTAACAGCAGCAAGCTAATCGTTCTCTATCGGTGCCTATAGAGAATAGGATTTGTACCACTTGCGAGACTTTCTCAAATTATTCCGATTTATTTCCAGTGTTTTACAGGCTGTAGTATTTAATTATTATATCAAGCAACCAGTCAGCAGCATTTGATAGTTCCCCTTTTCCCTTCATTTAGCATTCCAGATGCCATTTATATCACTAAGCCCACACACATCCTCCACTTCAAGTAAGGCTAGGCAAAAACCTGGTGTTGGGAGCTTTAGTAGACCAAAGGTGTCGTATATGAAAAGTAGGTCACTATGGCTTACTTTTACAGTTCAGTGAGCATTAATTGTATCCAATACTCTTCCACTAATCTTAGTGTATGGGTACATCTTAGGGTCAAGGTGTGGAGTGTATCCTAAATGGTTCACGCTTCATTAAAGATCTTGTGAAGACTCGCTAAGCGATCATTCTTATCAGCTAAACTCATTCAACGATAAATCCTGAAACAAATTACAATTTATAGCATATTCTGTTAAATATTTTGAAATTAATGTCTGTCCTGAGGTTGAGATAAGGGGAATTTATTTTTGAAAGGGTTGATAATTGTCAGAATATATAGTCTCCTTAACTAATAGAACACGGTGCAATTATCGAGCTACTCACTCCAGTAATAAATTTTCAACAAGAGCTCCACAAACGGCGCATAATACCCCGCCATGATGACAAACCAATGAATGAGAGCTATCAGAAAATATTTATTTCTTCCTTAGCCCCATCAGACCGGTCATCCTTATGAAGTGCCAAAGCGATTCGTTAAACGGTCAAGGATGTATCGTCCGGAAACCAATTTTCAAGATGGCTGCCGCTGACTGGCGGCCATATTAGATTTCAGATTATCGTAAATTTTGATAAGTTTCTTCACCAGACATATTCCAACGACTGTAGGAAGTGATCCAATAAATGAAATCCAGAAATCAACTTTCAAGATGGCGGCCATCTTGGAGTTCGGATCATCGTCAATTTCGAGAGGTTTCTTCTCCACACCGAGTCCAACCATCCTATAAAGTTTCAAAGGGATCCAATAAACGGTAACAGAGTTATCATTTGTAAACCAATTTTCAAGATGGCCACCGGTGGCTGGCAGCCATCTTGGAGTTTGTATCATTGTCTGCCGGCCATCTTGGATTTCGGATCATCATCGATTTCGATAAGTTTCTTCCACAGACCTAGTCCAACCATCCTATAAAGTTTCAAAGCAATCCGATAAACGGTAACGGAGTTATCATCCAGAAACCAATTTTCAAGTTGGCCACCTGTGGCTGGTGGCCATTTTGGATTTTGGATCATCATCGATTTCGATAGGTTTCTTCCCCAGTCCTCGTCCAACCACTCCATGAAGTTTCAAAGTGATCCGATACACGGTAACAGAGTTATCATCCGGAAACCCATTTTCAATATGGCCGTCTGTGGCAGGCGGCCATCTTGGATTTTGGATCATTGTCGATTTCGATAACTCCCAAGACCTAGTCCAACCACCCTATGAAGTTTCAATGCGATCCGACAAACGGTAACGGAGTTATCATCTGGAAACCACTCTGCCGCCCGCCCGGACAGACAGATGGCGCCATTACATAATACTCCACCAAATTTTTTAGTGGGGTATAAAAATGGTTCTCTTGGCCTGTAAATGGACATTCCTAAAAAACATTTCAAAGGCCAGTTTTGGCCGGCTTAGCCATCAACGTGTTAAAATGCGTCCAACCTTAAATTTATGTGATATAGACCAGGGGCATTGCAGCCAAGTTTTTCCTGGACATTTTCGGAAAAACCGTGATGGCTGTAAAAAATATTGACAAATCAAATTTCTCAATTAGCCCTGTATGGTCTTTCAAGCCAAGTCTGGTTAAAACTGAGTACCCCTGGCAAAATGTAAACTCGTCTAATACTTCGATAAGATGGTCGACCCCAAAATAATAGACCGCTTCATAAGTCAACATACCCATGAAATATGGTCAGAATTGGTCCAGAAATTATTTTTGGGTGGCAAATGTCCATTTGCAATTCGCGGACCAAGAGAAAAATATTTTTAAAAGCTTGTCATTCAAATCACTGGCTCTGTTATTGAGCCAGTCATTCCAGTGGTGTTTTAAAAAATATTCTATTGGTCCTCAAATGGACATTTTCTAAGATTGATCAGAAACCATTTTGTCCATCCTGACCATGAGTAAAAACTGTTGCATTTAAACCTCCTAAAGTACTCTGACTGGTTATTCCTATTCAAGAATGCATTATAGCGGTTACTTTGGTTACCATGTGATGACATGTGTACATTACAGTGTCACCTTGGTTACCACATGTTGATGTGTGGGTAGTGGACAAATTTGAGGAGCGGGCTAAGGGCAACAGGGAGGGGCTGCAATACTTTTTCTACGGGGCAGGTATGCGAGCAACTGGAGCAAACATTTCTGTTGCACACCGCCAGCACTACATACACCACTGTGTGGGCGGGCGGTCACATTGACTGCAAGGTGCTCATATCTTCATAAACAACAATGCTTTTGCACAATAGTATTTATAAGTAAATTTTATTTATTCTTTACTTTCCTAGTATGTAAATGATATAATTTCAATACATGTATATAAATTTTTTTTAATAGACCAACACTGCTGTAGACTGACAGACTGACGTGATACAATCAGTAACCAACATACATTTTGGAATAACAGAAAAAAAGATGCGATCAACGTCACACCATGCCTGTAGGATATCGACCTACTGACTGCTGATCAACGTCACACCATGCCTGTAGGATATCGACCTACTGAATGGTGATCAACGCCACACCATGCCTGTAGGATATCGACCTACTGAATGGTGATCAACGCCACACCATGCCTGTAGGATATCGACCTACTGACTGGCAATCAACGCCACACCATGCCTGTAGGCTACTGACAGGCGATCAGTGCCACACCATGCCTGTAGGCTACTGACTTACTGACTGGCGATCAATGCCACACCATGCCTTGGCTATTCACCTACTGACAGGCGATCAATGTCACACCATGCCTGTAGGATATCGACCTACTGACTGGTGATCAATGCCACATCATGCCTCTAGGCTACTGACTGGCGATCAATGCCACACCATGCCTGTATGCTACTGACTGGTTATCAATGCCACACCATGCCTGTAGGCTACTGACTGGCGATCAATGCCACACCATGCCTGTAGGCTACTGGCCTACTGACAGGCGATCAATGCCACACCATGCCCATAAGCTACTGACAGGCGATCAATGCCACACAATCCCTGTAGGCTACTGACAGGCGATCAATGCCACACCATGCCTGTAGGCTACTGACAGACGATCAATGCCACACCATGCCTGTAGGCTACTGACTGGTGATAAATGCCACACCATGCCTGTAGGCTACTGACAGGTGATCAATGCCACACCATGCCTGTAGGCTACTGACAGGCGATCAATGTCACACCATGCATGTAGGCTACTGACAGGCGATCAATGCCACACCATGCCTGTAGGCTACTGACAGGTGATTAATGTCACACCATGCCTGTAGGCTACTGACAGACGATCAATGCCACACCATTCCTGTAGGCTACTGACTGGTTATCAATGCCACACCATGCATGTAGGCTACTGACTGGTTGTCAATGCCACACAATGCCTGTAGGCTGGTGATCAATGCCACACCATGCCTGTAGGCTACTGACTGGCAATCAATGCCACACTATGTATGTAGGCTACTTACCTACTGACAGGCGATCAATGCCACACCATGCCTGTAGGCTACTGGCAGGCAATCAATGTCACACCATGCCTGTAGGCTACTGACTGGTTATCAATGCCACACCATGCCTGTAGGCTACTGATTGGCGATCAATGCCACACTATGTATGTAGGCTACTGACCACCCGACAGGCGGTCAATGCCACACCATGCCTGTAGGCTACTGACAGGCAATCAATGTCACACCATGCTTGTAGGCTACTGGCAGGCGATCAATGCCACATGATGCATGTAGGCTACTGGAAGGTGATCAATGTCACACCATGTCTGTAGGATATTGACCTCCTGACTGGTGATCAATGCCACATCATGCCTGTAGGCTACTGACTTACTGACTGGCGATCAATGCCACACCATGCCTTGGCTATTCACCTACTGACAGGTGATCAATGTCACACCATGCCTGTAGGATATTGACCTACTGACTGGTGATTAATGCCACACCATGCCTGTAGGCTACTGACTGTTTATCAATGCCACACCATGCCTGTAGGCTACTGACTGGTGATCGATGCCACACCATGCCTGTAGGCTACTGACTGGTGATCAATGACACTATGTCTGTAGGCTACTTACCTGCCGACAGGCGATCAATGCCACACCATGCCTGTAGGCTACTGACTGGTTATCAATGCCACACCATGCCTGTAGGCTACTGACTGGCGATCACTGCTACACTATGTATGTAGGCTACTGACTGGCAATCAATGTCACACCATGCCTGTAGGTTACTGACTGGCAATCAATGTCACATCATGCCTGTAGGCTACTGACTGGTGATCAATGCCACACCATGCCTGTAGGCTACAGACTGGCGATCAATGCCACACCATGCCTGTAGGCTACTGACTGGTGATCAATGCCACACCATGCCTGTAGGCTACTGACTGCCGATCAATGCCACACTATGTATGTAGGCTACTGACCTACCGACAGGTGATCAATGCGACACCATGCCAGTAGGCTACTGACTGGCAATCAACGTCACACCATGCATGTAGGCTACTGACAGGCAATCACCGTCACACCATGCCTGTAGGCTACTGACTGGAAATCAACATCACACCATGCATGTAGGCTACTGACTGACAATCAACATCACACCATGCCTGTAGGCTACTGACTGGCAATCAATGTCACACTATGTATGTAGGTTACTGACTGGCAATCAACATCACACCATGCCTGTAGGCTACTGACAGGCAATCAATGTCACACCATGCCTGTAGGCTACTGACTGGCAATCAATGTCACACCATGCCTGTAGGCTACTGACTGGCAATCAATGTCACACTATGTATGTAGGTTACTGACTGGCAATCAACATCACACCATGCCTGTAGGCTACTGACAGGCAATCAATGTCACACCATGCCTGTAGGCTACTGACTGGCAATCAATGTCACACCATGCCTGTAGGTTACTGACTGGCAATCAATGTCACACCATGCATGTAGGCTACTAACAGGCAATCAATGTCACACCATGCCTGTAAGCTACTGACTGGCAATCAATGTCACACCATGCCTGTAGGTTACTGACAGGCAATCAATGTCACACCATGTCTGTAGGCTACTGACTGGCAATCAACGTCACACCATGCCTGTAGGTTACTGACTGGCGACCAATGCCACACCATGCCTGTAGGTTATTGACTGGCGATCAATGTCACACCATGCCTGTAGGTTACTGACAGGCAATCAATGTCACACCATGCCTGTAGGCTACTGACAGGCAATCAACGTCACACCATGCCTGTAGGCTACTGACTGGCAATCACTGTCACACCATGCCTGTAGGTTACTGACTGGTGAACACATCAGGTCAGAGATGAGGTAATTGTTACAAAACATATTAGCATAAAGTATATATAAAATATGTGATGTGGTCTTTTCCACTCTCCTCTCCCTCCTCCCCCCCTCCCCCCACCCCGCCCCAGGTCAGGCAATGTAACATTGATAAATGTAAACATGTACTCATCGCACAGATTATGCAGCAGATCACAACAGATAAAGCATACATGGAATCCCGACCTTATCATGCATTACCTAAATCATTAAAATCATTTGTTGGTCAGTCCTTGAAAGAAGTGTATACTTTTAAAAAATTATACGATTTTTAATTTTTTTAAATAACATTTATCACAGGAATATAAATAAATTTATCAATATCTTTGTAAACAATTATCATGATAATCAACAATAAGAGGTTGAAGTGGCCTGTATCACTCACCTGGAACATTGCCATTTAACTGTCACACCGCTGCAAGCCACCAAACAATAATTTCATTGAGGAAAAACACTTGACTTACTGAATATTTTGAAAATAATTTGACTGAAAGTTGTTGGTAGCCACCAAAAACTTTCAGTCAAATTGTTTTTAAAATATTTAGATCCAGGGAAATGATCCTTGGAATATGTCGTCTGCAAAAACTCAGCAGTCGGACATTTAAAGGATAAATGCCATGTCTTACAAGTAGAACGCTAGTGTTAAAGCAGAACTTGTCAACGGGTGGGTTAGCATTAGTGTTAAGCAGTATCCCGGACATAGTCCAAAATTAAAGATGAAACCAAATAAATTGACCAATCAAATTTCTGTATACAAGTTATGAAACGTACCATCGTACCGTACTTCCAGCCTTAAAGCGTCCGCCAGCTAAATTTGGCTAAAACTCATTTTCAAAGGAGCATTTATGTTTTGAAGAATTTCTGAACATTTTCTGTTCAAGTCGGACAATTTCTGTATGCAATTCCGGATGCCGTAGGGTCCTACCAGCCTAGTTTGGTCAAAATCTGATCATCTTTGAAGATGTTTTGAAAGATTTCTGTAAAATGTTGGAAAATCCAAGATTAGGTGGCGGAAAACTAACAGATCAAATTTCTGTGTGTGACTTAGTAAACCTACTGCCTTAGGGTCCCCGCCAAACAAATGGTTACAATCTGTAAAGCGGTTAATGAAGACCAGTTCTAAAGCAAATGTTTCGAACGGACAGTTGCCATACCGTATTAACTGTCTGACTGCTAAATTTCTGCAGACTACATTTTCTATGGAATTTTATTCCGGATATGCTTACTATTTTTACAACAATTTGACTGAATGTTGTTGGTGGCCAAGCCACCAATAACTTTCAGTCAAATTGTTGTTAAAATATTCAACAGGTCCATAGTTACTGCCCATTGCATTATTGTCTGGTGGCTTGCATTAGTCACAGTTAAGCTCACTTGTGACATTGGGTCATATGAGCTGATAAATGAGATCTATTTGGCAATGGAGGAATCCAGTTTTAGCTATGCCCCGCCCGTTTATAGCTAAGCTCCACCCACACTTCGCCCATATTGGGATCGATCGATCCCAGAAATCCTTGGCTGTTAATGTCCAGAAATCTATACAGGTAAGCTGTTGAATATTTTGAAACTAATTTGACTGGGTGCTGTTGCTGCCATAGCCCAGTCAAATTAGTTCCAAAATATTCAACAGCATGTTTATTAAATAGACTTACAATTCGTACAACAATGCTTAGTGTGTCATCAATTAACCGTTTGTGACAAATTTAGTTACATCATTCATGACATAATTGTTTATGATGTCATCCTACGCATTGCGTCGTTGATTATGATGTCATATGATTGATGGATAAACTGGAACGGTGCATTGACAGTTGTAAGTATGATAAAGCTTGTTCATCTAAAAGTCAACAAGAGATTCTAAAATATCTGCTAGAATAATATTTCTGTAAATTTAAAAAAATATTTAATACTTAAATGGCATTTTAATAAATATTCAATAAATTAAAGCCATAAAATATATAGTCTGTAAACCATTAGTGGTCAAGCCGGCCAAAATCCGCCACTGGAGTGATCTTAGTGAATGCTCAATTATAGGTCAATAATATTATTTGAAAATTTACTACGGGAATGACTGGCTCAATAACCGAGCCAGTCATTCTAGTGGTAAATTTTCAAAAATACTCTTCTCTTGGTTTATAAAACAGGCATTCACTAGACACAAATTTTAATTTTCTTGACCAAGTTGACCATTAAAGGGTTAAATTGTCTTATATATATATATATATATATAAAATACTTGGCCTGCTAAATGCAGAGCCTATAAATATATAGTCTGCTAAAATCAGACTATTTCTAAATAAATTTTGAAATACTAAAAAATTAAGTAAAAAACAATGCCACAAATCTACTGTACAAGATAAAGGCAGTAAAGTATCAATGACTATTCTATCGAAAAAATATGGAAAAATATCATTACGGTAATGGTAGCTTAGATGAAGCGCTAAATATTGGTGGATATCAGCTTACCCTTTAACACTCATATAAAATCTCCATTTGCAGACCAAGAGAAGCCTATTTTTGAAAATTTACTACTGGAATGACTGGCTCGGTTATCGAGCCAGTCATTCCAATCATAAATTTTCGAAAATAGGCTTCTCTGGGTCTGCAAATGGACATTTCTCAAGACCAGTGCTGAAGCCATTTTTTGGCTGATATGAGTTAAAGGGTTAATCATTATAAAAGGTTCTGGGTGGAGCGTACACACATTTTCCCGGTTTCAGCTATGTCTCATCAATATTGATACTCATGTAAGACGACAGCATAACGAGGCGTTATATATCTGCAACTCCATTCATCTGTCACTCGTTATTGCTTGGGTGTCCTTCTCCGAAAAAATTATACTCAGAGAGGTAATATCTTGAATTAATCCTCTAACCCTCAAATATATTCAAGAAAATTCTCATTCTCATAGAAAATTAGAAAATGTCCATTTGCAGACCAGAAGACTATTTTTGAAAATGTATGACTGGAGAAAATTCCCATTCTCTCATAGAAAATGTCCATTTGTAGACCAGAAGACTATTTTTATGACTGGAATGACTGGGTCGGTTATCGAGCCAGTCATTCCAGTCATAATTTTTCAAAAATAGTCTTCTAGTCTGCATAAATGGACATTTCTCAAGAGCGCTGTAGAAGCCGTTTTGGGCCGACTCGAGTGTTAAAGGGTTACATGCGTAATTCCATTATATATACAATAAATGAGTGAATAATGGCTTCAATATAGAGATCAATACTCCAATAATCTGATTGCAGGTCATTGTAGCGAACATACACATCCATCCGGATATCCATCCTTATCTATGATTGCACCTTGATGAAATGTTTGCTCAAGATTGGTCATCAGCTCTTAGTCTGAAATAAACAATACATTAACACTTTAATGGCCAAAACCTCCATTTGCAGGCCAAGAGAGGACTATTTTTGAAAATTTAACACTAGAATGACTGGCTCGACAACCGAGCCAGTCATTCCAGTGGTAAATTTACAAAAATAGTCTTCTCTTGGCCAGCAAATGGACATTTAATACCGGTAAGCAAATATTTTGATATCCTTGAGAAAATTTAGTTATTAAGGGTTTAAATGCATGTATGAATGATTACTGTATTCTGTGGCTGTGGTAGTAGAAACATCCTACATCCTACACTCAGTCCTTCTTCGTTTTGACCCACTGTGTCTTGTCCTCAGCCGTAATCCCTAGCTTTCGAGGTCCATCCTTGACTTGATTGTAACGAGTTCTGCTTTCTTGGTCACCTCGTAGCACGCTCAGCAGATTTATGCAATGACGTCCTCTCCTGGATTTGTATTTGCTGGCTCTGAGTAGGGAGAATTCCAAGGCTCTCTGTGCTGGTCTTCTGGCATCCTTAGCATATGACCAAACATGGACCATCATTTCTGGGCGACTTACAGACAGCGGCGATGTATTCAGAGTTGCCCTTATGCGTCCTTTTGCGCGTATATACGCATAAAAATGGCAGAGGGACGCATACAAACTAACCCTCTGCGTCCCCCAAGGACGCACGACGGACGCAGTGAAAAAGTGTAACGGAAACTGGTAACTTTGGTGTGTGCTTAATTATCGATTATATTATCATGTGTGTATATTTATTTGTGCATGTTTTTACTTTTAAAAATATACCTAATGTATTGTGTGTTCAATAAAAACGAACTTACTGCATTGTTTAAGACTATGATTTGTTGTATGTTTTCTTGCACAATTCAAAGTTGTTAATGCCCATAAATCAGATTCAACCACCACATTTAATTGTAAACACAATCCCCAAATCATCCTTAGTATTCCATTTGGTCTAATTTTTTATAAGTAGAGTTTACAAGCCCGAAATTAGTCGCCTTGTTCGGCCTACAAATTGCAAAAATACCCGCCATGTTTCTGTCTGTTGTGCTAAACGTCAGTATGACGTGTCAGTATTTGATTGGATAACAGCGGAATCGCCCTCTAGAGGAACTCACGCTTGAGAAATCCAATACAACTGACCAAGCAAGCATATACAAACGTGTCTGGGCGTCTTAACCCTTTCACAGCTCAGAACATTGGACAGATCACAAAGTTGTTATCACTAATCTGCTGAATATTTTGAAATTAATTTGCGCATGCCTACTTGCCTAAAGCAGCAACGACTTACAGGCAAAATATTTTTTTCTATTTACTTATCAAAATATCTAAATGGATGAAGGAATATATGGAAGATATTGTGATATCTTTTACATTTGAATGGTAATTTGACGGATTAGCGGTGATGTCTTTGTATTGCTGTTTGAATAACGGTATCAATACGAGCTATAAGCCGTCTTTCATTTAGCAACAGCGGCTGATTGATTGACTGATGGATTAGTGTTTTATAATGTTTAGCAATACTCGATCGTTAGGTGTTCCCAATTTGTCAACTACAAAGCTTATCCCAGCAGCGATGTTCAACGATATCATCGATCTACAGGTAGGCATGTGTTAAAATATTGATTTTTTTTCCAAACAGCATGTAGCTCAAAGCTCTCTGATACAAGCGTCTTATTGGATACACGCTAATGCGTTATCTATGCTTCAACCAATCAGCAATCGTGTTATATAGTTACTCCCTATGAATTAGACATATCCGGTTATTGGCTGATATATTTTCACTAATTACGCAGTTTAATCTGATTTATACAGACTATGTTTGATAAATTATTGTTTAGTCTGATCTTAACCTATGTATTCCACTATATTTGGTCATTCCAGTTACATTATAAAAAATATGCCCGCATTATATCGAAGTAGGTCAAGTCGTCCTTGAGCAAACTCGCCCCAGATACTCGTAATTTTTCAATTCGTCCAAAGTCAAGTTAGGGTTTAATAGAAAAATTAATGCAGTGGTTTTTGCTAATTACTAATGTCGTGGTCTTTGGAAATGTTAATCATGCAAGGTTGTCAATGTAGGTTGGTTGGTTTATCAGACAACAAACAAGTACAGTGCTTTAAGTTATTGTGTATTGACATGCAGTTCAAATATTATTAGTTAAATATACAAGGGCCACGTCAATAGATCAATTTTAGCCACCATTGTAGATCACAGAATACATATTTTTGAAAATTTACCACTGGAATGACTGGCACTGTTTTCAACATGTTTAATAAAGTGCTTTACAATTAGATCAATGTGTTGTGTTTATTTTAGGAAAAAAACATGGGACCCCCATATTTCAGATGAGGACCCCATGGGACCCCCAGATTTTACAGTTGGACCCCCAAATCTGAAGGTGTGGGGTCCTTGGGACCCCCAAAAATCAGATGTTGTGGGCAACACTGGATGTATTACCCATCTTGTACAGTGCATCATTGGAAATTATGCTCTCTGGCCATCGGTATCCAGTGATGGTACGTAGGTGTTTGCGGTGGCAGGCATCGAGTTTGTCTAGAGCTGCCTTTGGAGCTGCCCAGCTGTTACAGTTATACAGCATCAAGGATACACAGGTTGCATTGTATAAACATAGCCTTTTAATCAAGGGCATCTTTGTTCTACGAATCCATAGCTTCCAGAAGGACTGGAAAGCTATGTTCCCCATGACACAGCGTGCAGCAATGTCAGCAGTACTGCAAAGCTGTGAACCCAGAATTTTATTTTTCCTCTATGGTTCGCCACCACGATGTGGATCGTCATTTTCTTTAGTTTCATGCTTTGTAGATAGGTATATGTGGGTGAACTCTGTTTTAGATTCATTCATAAAGAGATTCTCATTTTTTAGTTTGCTTGCAGCTATTGGGAGAAGGGGTTAAAGTGGTCAAGGGGTTTCTTTTCCTCATCCATGAAGTCCACATCATCGGCATATTCCATCTCTAGCGGCATACTCAGTATTGTTGACACTGGGGGGGTTTGGTCTTGTGGAACTTTCCAATACGGATTTCAATGCAGCAGCCAGGTAACAGGTGAAAAGCACCAGAGATAGACCATCTCTCTGTGGGGAGCCAATTGATGTCTCAAACTCTACAGACTTCACTGACTTGACTCGTACTCTCAGCTTGGTGTCTGTAAACACTAGTCTCACTAGTCATAGCTCATCTTCTCTTGGCCCTTAATGCATGTATATACATGGAATATTTGGACAGAAGGCATGTCAGTGATATCCAAGCAGAATTAACAAAAACACAGCTTTTTCAATCAGAAACGTTGAGAATAAGAAAACAAACACACATTTTGATTGGCAATATGAATATTTGTGCCAATATGTAGCCCTAAAATGTGTGAATTTGGTATTAAAAGCAAGAATAATGGAGTAGAAATGTATAAATGTGGATATTTTATATGTACATTTTATATGGTATTGAAATGGCAAAAAGCAGCAGTCATCAGATGTCATATTGCACAGACTTTTTTTATTTTCCAGATTTTTCTCCAACATTTTAAAAATCATACACAAAGTTGTAGAATCCTAGTTTATGGTCTTTCTTTTTTGTGTTAACCATCTGATGGCTGTAGAATACATATTCCAGGGGTTAAATCCCTGGACCAGCTAAATATTTTGAAAACAATTTGACTGAAAGTTGTTGGTGGCTAGCCCCCAACAAATCATTTTCAAAATATTCAGTATGTCGAGTTTTTCATTATTGAAATTAATGTCTAGTGGCTTGTAGTGAGACAGTTAAGATCAGTTTTTGAGATACATCTCCGGATACACACAGACGCATGCACGCACGCACTCCCGCCTGCCCGCCCACCCGTCCGCACGCACGCACGCATGCGCACACACACACACACATGTACATACAGAGACTTTGGGAGAGGGTAACAAGAGGGACACGGTGACAATGTTGTCTGCAAATACAAAGATTTCCATAGGAACCATGGAAATCTACGTTCAAAATAACAGGAAATGTCAACTTTGTCAGAAAATAAGAGAAATAGAGGATTCCAGTCTGTCAGTCAAGTAATGTGACATCATAATTAACTATACTGCCAGGTCGATAAAGCGTCATTGCAAATCTCCATGTTCATTGCTTTGAACATTTGACACACACCCACAACCCACCCCTCGGGGCAGAGCCAAATGTAAGTGTACCTTTGCACTCCGCAATCATATGGATAGCTCACATACCAAATTTGGTTAAATTCCGTCAAACAGTTTCGGATGGGTAATTCGCATACCAAATTTGGTTGAATTCCATCCAATGGTTTCAGAGGTGTTGCATTACAATAAATCTTTTTACCTTTTAACCACCATCCACCACCCACCCCTGGGGGCGGGGCCAAATGTAAATGTGCATTAATATGGGTAACTCACATACCAAATTTGATGGAATTCTGTCCAACGGTTTTGGAGGAAATGCGTTACAATCAATTTCCACAGGTTAAAATTTTACCTTTTGACCCATCCCCCACCCCCTGAGGGCAGAACTAAATGTAATTGGCCTCTTGCACTCTGCAATCAAATGGGTAACTCACATATCAAATTTGGTTGAATTCCATCCAACGGTTTCAGAGTAGTTCCATTACAAGTGATTTAACCCTTTGACACCTGCCCCACACACACACCCCCCCCCCCCACACACACACCACACCACACCACACCACACCACACCACACACACACACACACACACACACACACACCCGTGGGTGCGGAGCCAAATCTAAATATCGTCTTGCAAAGTGCAATCATATGGGTAACCCACATTACATACCAAATTTGGTTGAATTCGACCCAACTGTTTGGGAGGAGATAGCATGACGGACGGACACAGACAGACAGACGGACGGAGGCGATTACAATATCCCCGACTTTTTTTTAAAACAGGATATTTATGTCACATGTAGGCTGACATCACAATCAATTACGTCACAAATGACATATCTATGTCATAAATGATTAATAGTCTGTCAAGTTGTACGAATCGTTTGTCTTTACTATTTAACAAACATTCTGTTGGATATTTAGAAACTAACTTCATTGAAAAGGCTGAGTAGGTGCGATTAGGTATGAATGAATGCAGGGATATGATCGATGTTGAAGAAAAAAATAGGAAATAGCTCAATGCGAAGTGGTAGTACTTCTTGACTTCAAAATTGGCATGAACTCTTAAGCCAATTAACCCTTAAATCAGGGGAGTCAAAAAGGCTATACAATGGTCCTGAGAAATATACATTTGCAGGACAAGTCTTTTTTTTAACCCTTATCAGAAACTGGTGTACATTCTTCAACAATTTTGGTGGAAGATGTTGCTGTCTATGACAGCACCATCACCTACCAAATTTGTTGAAAAATGAACACCAGTTCATCTTTTAATTTATTTTGCAAATTTCAAGTTTTGACACCAGAGTGGTAAGGGTTAAATTTACCACTGCATCAAAAAAGCATCCGCTTTTGTTTCTACGAGAATTCTTAATACTTACCAGATGTACTATTATGATAATGTCTATTATCTAGTCTAGCTCAAAATAAACAATTAAAATTCTGCACTCTCCTGGTCCTGCCCACACTGTGTCTGGGAATACCATAGCCGCAGGTACCGAGTCAATTCCCAATCACAGTGAGATTCATCTTATATTTGCCTTGACAAACACTGAAAGCAGTTCAGCCTCACCTCAGCGGGGCAGCTGAGGCAGGGCCATAGTACATCTGGTAAGTATTAAGAATTCTCGTAGAAACAAAAGCGGATGGGAGGAGGTGAGGCTCGAACCAGCACTCATCTACCATCCAACAGAGATGGTTGTGAAGAGACTAGACCCTGGCATATGCTTGGGTTCTGCTATCTGACTCATAGAGTGCTAAACTTCCATGGTCTAGACCGCGCTCTCCCCCCCTCTTTTGTCCGCACAAAATTCAGAGGGCTGTCGAAAAGGGGATGCAACACCCACAAGACCCATGTCAGCCCCAAGTCTCAGCTAGGGCAGTCAAGTAGAGTGCAAAGAAGCTACTACAACTTCTAATTTTTTTTAAATATCCGTATATCGATTAATTTTTCAAATTGGAATGAGTCTAATGTCTGTTTGAGAGGATAAGTATACTCTAACACCAGACTATTTACCTACACAGTCTGGTATTTCGACTGTAAGTAAATTATTTATAGTCACTTAATTAATGTAAATACTCACTATTTTGGGTGCTTGGTCTTTTCTTGTTCATCACAGGAGCTCGGCCCAATCCATGGTCGTTCTCAGGTCATGTGCATAGCCATTGCTCAGTGCAAGTGGAAGAACTTGTGATGTGTGCGAAATAGTGGTCGGATGTGGCTTAGTTCAGATTTGATAAATTGGCGACGGCTACCAAATTAAGTGCACTGGAGATGTCGCGAAGGTAGAAATCATTGAATGAACACTCGGCATGCCATTGTGCTACAGACATCACCTCCTCTAATGAGACCCTTATAAAGGGCCGATGATGCTGCTAGTGCTCGAACCTGATGGGAATTCGCACGATCAATCTGCTTTCCTGTAGCAATTTTGTGTGACATCTGAATAGCATCGACTATCCAACGAGAAATGGTATCTTTCGAGGCGCGCAAATGTGGAGCTTTGAGACATAACCACAGAGATTTTGGGTCATCTCTCCACTCCTCAGTATGTTTCTTATACATTTTCAGACATCTGACAGGACACCAAGCAGAAGAGTTTGGGTCATGTCTAGTTAAACTTGGCAAATTGATCAGCTGTTCTGAATATTTAAGTGACTGATTCTTTGCCAGGAAACAAAGACGTGGAAGTAGTCTTAAACCTTCACCCGTGACGACAAAACGGTCTTGTTCGGCAGAAAGCGCATGAATTTCACTTCTCCTTCTTGCCGACGCTGCTGCAACCAAGAAAACTGATTTAATAGTTAACAGTTTAATATCTATAGATCTAATCAGTTCAAAGGGAGCATGACCTAAAACCTGTAGAACAAGAGATAGATTCCATGCAGGGATAGGAATTGGCTGTGTAGGTCGCAGATTGCTCATTCCTTTAATAACTTCATTTAAAGTGTCATTTTCCACTCCTTCAATGGCCAGACTGGGAATGACTGACGCCAATGCAGACTTATATGCTGCTAGGGTTGAAGGTACAAGTTTTTCAACTTTGTATAAATGACAGATAAAATCTGCTACGTGTTGAACAGATGCAGAAAAGGGATCGATATCTCTTCCCTTACACCATTCTGCAAATTTGTTGATTCTATAATTATATGTTTTAGTGGTTGAACCTCTTCTGGCTGAAGCGACAGATCTGTCGACACTGCCCACATGCCTTTTCTCAGCCCTGTCATCACTGCTGCTACAGTCTCCATCTGAAATTTGGGAGAAAGAATAAATTTGTTCAACGGTTTGAGATTGAGAATTGGTCTCCATCCTCCGGTACGTTTCGGAACTAGGAACATCATCGAATAGAAGCCTAGGGATGACTGATTGTGGACTAGATGAATCGCGTTCTTCTGCTGAAGAGATTCTATTTCTGAGCAAATGGCATCTAGACAATCGGATTCCCTTGGAATGGGAGTCCACACTGGAGTCGATGTTAACGGAACTAATGATTGACGGATGAGCCAGTCCGGTTCGTAGCCGTTTCTTAACCACTGACAGACTAAACAATCTCGCACGACCTGTTCCCATTGGCTTGAGAACAGTTGAAGTCTGCCTCCGACGGTAGGAATCTGCACACAGCTGGTGGTCGAGTTTGCACGATAAGATGCTAAATCGCTTGGGTGAAGATTGTCAACTCCCTTCGTTCCTGACGTCACCGGAACTGATTCCGCCGGAAATCCGTCAGGACCGGCCTCCACGGCCACCCTGCGGCTTCTTGGAACATGACGGTCCGGAACCACCACCATGGTTATCCTTACGGTAACCGCTGCGGCCCGAACCGCCACCCTTCCTGTCATCCTCATACGGCCTCTTATTAGAGGACTTGTATGAGGACGAACGGCCAGGTCCCTGAGATTCGGATGCCCGATGGGCATCACGGCCAGAAGGACGGAAGGGTGATCTTTGGCGCTGCCTCTGCTGCTTGTGCCGATGTTGTTTAAAGGACTGCTGCGGCTGTGTCCTCTTAGTCGACTTCCATGACTTGCCGACTACTTCCTGTTCAGCAACCACTGACGCGACCTTGGATAAGGCTTGTCGTGCCGAGCCGCCGAACAAGCCTGGACAAATGAAAGGCGCAGAAGATAACGTAGCCCTCATCTCAGGTCCTTGTTCTACACAATCGAGAACCATTCTCCAGCACTTGTCCACCTTCCGCCGTGCAGGTCAGCATACCCTGCAGGATGGTACATCTGTGCGAGAGTGCAGCCATGGCTGCCCTCGCCGCATCTTCAATGAGCATTAGCTCATTGAACGGATCTTTATTGGCTTGGGAAACTAAGGGACGAGAACGGCCCTTAGATTTTCAAGCGAACGGCCTATTCAGCGCCTCTCGCTCCCAGACGGAAAGCCGTGGAACCCGGGCATACTGATGGTAGGCCTGCTCAGGAAAACAGACCCTACTCCTTATCCCCTTCGGGGCTTTGGTCAACGCATACTCTGGCTGAACCAGACGATATGCCGCAACCTCCAACATGTCGGAAGTCTGCGTGTCCACAGGGAGCGTCGGCATGGCCGAAGAGCCACTTGACAGAGCCCTAGCCGCTCGCTCTGACATCCGTTCCATCGGCGGATCGCGCTGAGATTCTAGATCCGATGCCAACCCGAGACGGTCAGACATCCAGCCAAGGACCTGCACCCATTGAGCTTCGGTGCAGAAAGCGGATTCATCCATCATTGGACTACCATTTTCATCCTCCTTCTCACCCTTGGATGAGTAGGCTGCTGACGATCCATGCTGAGAGCTATGGCCCGCACTTCTGCCAACATGAGGCGCGTCCATAGCCCGACTACTAGCGGCACCGGTGTCCAGCGAATCGCCGGACACGGATTCACTGCAGTCCATCGACTCCAGCACGGGAGGCGGGACCACAGCCGCTTTTCTATGGTAGGTGCCAGTATTCCGAGAGGAGCCGCACCTAATGCCGCCGGGATGCCGCTAGGAACCACAAAACATGGCTCCACCAACAACGCTGGTTGCACAAAATCTGGGTGGAAAATGCCCGACGGAACGTCGACATCACCACCCGCTTGGCAAACCCGTACAAATCCCAAGGGAGATCCCTGGGATGTACTAGGCATAGCTGTCAGCGAGATATCTGGCATGCCGGAATCTTACATTAGAAGATCTTCCTCCTCCGCCGTCGGCTCTTGAGCCAAGGTCAGAGAAGGGACAGGTGCTCATTCCTCCGCAGAACTAGCCAGGCCACCTGCATCGTCGGGATCGTGGACTGCAATGACTCAAACATTGCCTTGAACTGGGCCGCCCATATCCCCAGTGCTGAATCCATACGTTCATTCAGACGACCTTCCAGTCCTCTCATCGACGCCTGATCCAGCTTGGATGCCTTGTCCCTCGCGATCCTCTCCAAGTGCGCCCGACGGTCACGATCAAATTCTGCCACCATTTCTGACGACCACTTGGCGCACCCATCACACAGACTTCCCACCTTGCACTTAGCGCAAGCCACACAATGATGGCCTGAGTACTTGCGCTTCATGAACCTGTTGCATTTGTGGCACAACGTGTCCTGGTTTTTGGCTTTCTGCGAACACAGAGAAGAATTAAAACGCTGCACATGACAAACGATGACGAGCAATACGCACAACTGACTTAATTGTAAAATAGAATTACTTAGAAACATTAACTTTCTCTTAAATTAATGATAATCAAGCCTTAGGCAGGAAATATTTGAAACTTTTTTGAGTGAAAATTAATAAACACAACTTGGAAGTTAACTAACGCTAATACAGCCAATAAATAAATGCTGATCGCTACAAACACCCTTGACAATGAAGCGAGAGCTAAAAATCGGCATAAAACAGAGTGCATAGACATGCCAAGCCAAGCCAAAACATTAATCATGGGCGCTGCCATCTTGGCTAAGGGCGCATCCATCTTGGAAGTAACCGAGTCGCAAGAGAAATTAACGATGCCATAACCCGGATTAAAACTAAAGAGTTAACCGGTACCAAGCGACTCCAACAATGGCTACCATTTTAGAATAATGTGCCAATTTAAGGAAATTTCAAACAGTCATTATGGCACGAATGTATAAATTCTAGATTGATACAACCTGCCCCTGTGATGATTTCCCTTTCTCTTCCATTATGCCAGCAATAGAACACGCCAACAACCCTGAATTCCGTTTAAAATTGAGAATTTTAACGAGCTTAGAAAACACGACTTTCACAAGTCAGCAAAATAGACAAATCTGACTGTGATTGGGAATTGACTCGGTACCTGCGGCTATGGTATTCCCGGACACAGTATGGGCAGGACCAGGAGAGTGCAGAGTTTTAATTGTTTATTTTGAGCTAGACTAGATAATAGACATTATTATAATAGTACATCTGGTAAGTATTATTCGAAGTAGAAATGACTGGCTCGGCAACCGAGCCCGGCAACTGAGCCAGTCATTCCAGTGATCAATTTTCAAAATTTATCTCTTTTCCTGTAAATGAACATTCACTAAGCACAGATTTAGATTTTCTTGATTATGCTAGTAGGGGGAGGGGGGAGGGAGGGGTAGCTCACCATCCCAACCCATGAGCCAGACTTGAATGAATGAATGAATACAAACAAAAGGGGGGTTTGGGTGAAATATGAAGAGTTATATACACCTGTGCAACGGTTAAGCACCACCCTATTTTTACGCACATGCGAGGGTATATTCATGTGCTATGAAGAAAGCAATAGCATAAACATTTATGTACCCGTCCATCTTAGTGCAAGAGGTAATAATGCAACTAGAGGAATGCTGATTATGATGGTGGGGAAACACTGTATGTTTTTGTTTGAACTTGAAAACGAGGCCTGAATATGGTTACGTTGACACAACTGACAACTATTGCCCTACAGTTGACACACGTGGCTAGATTGTCATTAATGGTGTCTGAAAACGAAGTTTAACATCTGTGCACGAGTTTGAGACTGTCATTATTAATACCGGGTATATCCACCTTGTGCCTGGATGACGGCCTGGACACGACGTCTCATGCTGGTCACCAACCGACTGATACGCCATTGTGGTATTCGTTGCCATTCAAGATGGAGTGCATCTGTTAATTCCTGTAGGTTCTGCACAGGAGGATCCCTCCTTCTCACCATGTTTCCCAGAATGTCCCAGATATGCTCAATAGGGTTCATGTCAGGGCTCCTTGCTGGCCATGGTAGGGTTTCGATGGCATTCTGGCGGAGGTATTCATGCACAGCTCTAGCACGATGTGGTCGGGCGTTGTCATCCATGAATATAGGGTGGGTTCCAGGTGCATGATTTAAAAATGAGGGACCACAACTCTATCCAGTATGGAATCTTGATATCTTTGTCCATTTAGTGTTCCAGGTACAGTCAACAGATCCAGCTTACAATCAAATGAGATGCACCCCCATATCATAACGGAACCTCCACCAAATGGAACTTCTTCCATGATGTTACGTTGGTCGTACGCCGTGCGTCTGGACCTCCATACACGAGTTCGACCATCTGTGGCATGAAGCAGGAACCGACTTTCATCGGACCAGTGTACCCGTCTCCAGGATCTCATGTTCCAGTGTCTTCTTTCGTTGCACCACCTCAGACGCTCCTCTTTGTGGTGTGCAGTGAGGAGAGGACGTCTGACAGGTCTCCTAGCTTTCATGCCTGCAGCATACAGTCTCCTTTTGACGGTAGACATTGACACTCTATTGCGCGTTTCCCATTGCTGGCTGAGCACTCTGCTGTTGGTGAATGGAGATCTCCTAACAAGGCGTACTAGGGCTCGATCATCACGGGCAGTAGTCTTCTTCGGTCTTCCAGATCTAGGCCTGTCCTCACCTCGTTAGTTTGCCCATGTTTTGCAATCAAACGACTGATTACAGTATGGTTAATGTTCAGCTGTCTGCCAATCTCTCTGCATGACATACCAGTGGTATGCATGCCTATGATTTGCCATTTCACACGATCACTTAACCTTCGTCTTGCCATAGCGGTTCACAATCAACAGCTAATTCTCTCTGTACAAATAAACCACGGTCATGAACACAAAATTCCTAATCTTGTCGCCTAAATCTGTATGTAATGTTCTACACCTCAAACTGGACTTTTACATAACTGAACACGTGTGCTGTTTCCCGCCACGCACGGACATCAAGCGGCGTGAAGTCATGCATGCATGTGCATTTCGTACTTGGAATTATGTCAGCTAACGCGGGGACAAAAAGTATGGCAGCCTAGTTGTACCATCATGTTTCTACGTTCTATTGTTTTTGCTGGTGCTTAACTTTTGCACAGGTGTATAGATTTTATTGAATTACTGCTCAAGCCATGAGGGCCCATGTACCAATTTCTGCTTTAATTAGACAATGCAGTCTATGGTCCTCCAAACCTCACCCAATTGACCAATCTGACCATTAAAGGGAAAAGATTACACTATTTCTGCAAGGATGATGCTTCTTGAAAACCTGACCAACAAAATCATAGGATTTCCTATAAATCTGGTTAGAGAGAAATAGGATTTCCTATAAAAATAGAAAAAATCTCATCCTGAATGAATAAGATTGATGCTTACTCTTATATGTTACCTTGTTGCTCAAGCTCCGACTGCACATTGCTATAAGCTTCCACAGACATCACCTTGCTCATATCCTGCTCTGTTTCTTCAGGAATCACCTCTGTTGTATGAACACCAGAGACACTGGCAACACCATAACTAAATATAGCAAACACAGGAGACACAACACCATGAGTAATAAAGCAAACACAGGAGACACTCACAAGACCATAACTAAATAGAGCAAACACAGGAGACACTCGCTACACAACAACTAAATAGAGCAAACCCAGGAGACACTCGCTACACCATAACTTAATAGAGCAAACACAGGAGACACTCGCTACACAACAACTAAATAGAGCAAACACAGGAGAGACTCACAAGACCATAACTAAATAGAGCAAACCCAGGAGACACTCGCTAGTCCATAAATAAATAGAGCAAACACAGGAGACACTCGCTACACAATAACTAAATAGAGCAAACACAGGAGTCACTTGCTACACAACAACTAAATAGAGCAAACCCTGAAGACACTCGCTACTCAATAAACAAATAGAGCAAATACAGGAGACACTCGCTACACAACAACTAAATAGAACAACCACAGGAGAGACTCGCTACACCATAACTAAATAGAGCAAACACAGGAGACACTCGCTACACCATAACTAGATATAGCAAACACATGAGACACTCGCTACACAACAACTAAATAGGACTCACACAGGAGACACTCACAAGACCATAACTAAACAGAGCAAACTCAGGAGACACTCACTAGTCCATAACTAAATAGAGAAAACACAGGGGACACTCGCTACATAATTACTAAATACAGCAAACACAGGAGACACTCACTGCACAATAACTAAATAGAACAAACACAGGAGACACTCGCTAGACCATAACTAAATAGAGCAAGTACAGGAGACACTCGCTAGACCATAACTAAATAAAGCAAACCCAGGAGACACTCGTTACTCCATAACTAAATAGAGCAAACACCAGGGACACTCGCTACACAATAACTAAATAGAACAACCACAGGAGACACTCACTACACAACAACTAAATAGACCAAACACAGGAGACACTCGCTACACCATAACTAAATAGAGCAAACACAGGAGACACTCGCTACTCCATAACTAAATAAAACAAACACAGGAGACACTCAAAATGCAAAACTAAACACAGGAGACACTCGCAATGCCATAATTAAACAGAGGAGACACTCACAATGCCATAACTAAACACAGGAGACACTCATAATGACATAATTAAACATAGGAAACACTCACACTGCCATAACTAAACACAGGAGACATTCTACTAAACACAGGAGACACTCAAAATGCCGTATTTAAACAAAGGAGATAGTCAAAATTTCATAAATAAGCACAGGAGACACTCAAAATCCCATACGAAAGCACAGGAGATACTCAAAATGTCATATTTAAACACAGGAGTCAGTCAAAATGCCATAACTAAACATAGGAGATACAATGGCATAACTAAACACAGGAGACACTCAAAATGTCATAACTAAACATAGGAGACACAATGGCATAACTAAACACAGGAGACACCCAAAATGCCATAACACAGGAGACACTCATAGTGTCATAACTAAACAGAGTAGACACTCGGTTAAAGGATTAATGAATGGCATAGCAAAACTAAAGTAGAATGACAAGCTTTTCATTGTTAGCCACATAAATGATGACGGCTTCACCAGACTAAATGTCGCTGCTGTCATACACACTATAAATCATATGCACCGGTTATTCAGGCTATTAGACACTATTGTAACTCATTTCTGTCATCTATTACTTATACACACCTGTCATTCAAGCCAATAATCTGGTGGTCAGGAACTTTATTTTCAGCTGTGAAAGGTCGGTGAGAAACAGCTCTGTCTCGCTCATCTTGTAGGGGCCTGCAAATGAAACCAATAATAACATGTTATCAATCTCAATACAAGTACGATAGGCGACACACACTCAGATAGCAGAGGTGGTGTGGCACACGGTGATACACACTCAGATAGCAGAGCTGGTGAGGCACACGGCGACACACACTCAGATAGCAGAGGTGGTGTAGCACATGGGGACACACACTCAGATAGCAGAGGTGGTGTGGCACACGGCGACACACACTTAGATAGCAGAGGTGGTGTGGCACACAGCGACACACACTCAGATAGCAGAGGTGGTGAGGCACACGGTGACACATGTTCAGATGGCAGAGGTGGTGAGGTGAGGTACATGGCAACATAAACACAGATGGCAGAGGTGGTGAGGCACATGCTCAGATGACAGAGATGGTGAAGAACATGGCGATACACTCAGATGGCAGTGGTGGTGAGGCACACAGCGACACACTCAGAAGGCAGTGGTGGTGAGGCACACGGTGACACATGCTCAGATGGCAGAGGTGGTGCGGCACATGGCGACACATGGCGACACATGCTCAGATGGCAGAGGGGGTGAGGCACACAGCGACACACGCTCAGATGGCAGAGGGGGTGAGGCACACAGCGACACATGCTCAGATGGCAGAGGTGGTGAGGTACACGGTGACACATGCTCAGATGGCAGAGGTGGTGAGGCACATGGTGACACATGCTCAGATGACAGAGGTGGTGAGGCACATGGTGACACACACTCAGATGACAGAGGTGGTGAGGTACACAGGGGCACATGCTCAGATGACAGAGGTGGTGAGGCACATGATGACACACACTCAGATGGCAGAGGTGGTGAGGCACACAGCGACACATGCTCAGATGGCAGAGGGGGTGAGGCACACAGCGACACATGCTCAGATGGCAGAGGTGGTGAGGCACATGCTCAGATGACAGAGGTGGTGCGGCACACGGCGACACATGCTCAGATGGCAGAGGTGGTGAGGTACACAGTGACACATGCTCAGATGGCAGAGGTGGTGAGGTACACAGCGACACATGCTCAGATGGCAGAGGTGGTGAGGCACATGCTCAGATGACAGAGGTGGTGAGGCACATGGCGACACATGCTCAGATGACAGAGGTGGTGAGGCACATGGCGACACATGCTCAGATGACAGAGGTAGTGAGGTACATGGTGACACATGCTCAGATGACAGAGGTGGTGAGGCACCCGGCGACACATGCTCAGATGGCAGAGGTGGTGAGGTACACAGCGACACATGCTCAGATGGCAGAGGTGGTGAGGCACACAGCGACACATGCTCAGATGGCAGAGGTGGTGAGGTACACCGCGACACATGCTCAGATGGCAGAGGGGGTGAGGCACACGGCGACACATGCTCAGATGGCAGAGGTGGTGAGGTACACAGCGACACATGCTCAGATGGCAGAGGTGGTGAGGTACACCGCGACACATGCTCAGATGGCAGAGGTGGTGAGGTACACCGCGACACATGCTCAGATGGCAGAGGGGGTGAGGCACACAGCGACACATGCTCAGATGGCAGAGGTGGTGAGGTACACCGCGACACATGCTCAGATGGCAGAGGGGGTGAGGCACACGGCGACACATGCTCAGATGGCAGAGGGGGTGAGGCACACGGCGACACATGCTCAGAATGGACGAATACATTTTTAGCCATGCCCCGGCCATCTTTAGCTAAGCTCCACCCATGCTTTTAACCCTGGTGGAATCGACCAAACCCTGCACACCATGAATTTCCAGAAAACTACACATGTAAGCTGTTGAATATTTTTTAATTAATTTGCCTGGGTGTTGTTGCTGCCTATGGTAGTAACAGCACTCAGTCAAATTAATTTCAAAATATTCAACAGAATGTTTAGTAAATAGTAGACATACAATTTGTACAACAATGCTTAGTCCATCATCAATTACGTGTTCATGACGCACTGAGCTACATCGTTTATCACATACCATAAATCGCCTATTAGTAACAGCATCCCTAATAGAAGTCGCATGTCATTTTTTTAGCTTGAGCCATTTCAATTTCTTAGCAGTTTTAAAACAGCAAATGTATCTAATAGAAGTTGCATCCAAATTTCTGCAGTTTGTGTTTTGCGAGTTAAATTACTACTAACTGTCAAATAAAAGGAAATTTGAAAGTAAGTTTTGCAATAACTTCACGGAAACAGCATCAAAATTACAGTACTTCCTTATATAAAACAACTTCTATCATGGAAAAATTTTATCATATGGGTACCCATTAAGCGGAGGTAATCGGATCGAATGTATAACTCATTCACCATCACCTAATGATCACTATATGTATATAGCAATTTCCGAGTTCCCGAGTTCAGTATATTAGGTCAGTAAGTCGGAGACGATTCTACCGAGTACTTGCTCTTAGTATTCATACTTCTTAATTTGATGAGTTTAAGCCGTCACCCTCGTAGCCACTCAGGTATGTACTCGAGGTGCAACCCTCCTATTTATGTGCACTGGGCAAGTATCTACCCGGGTACAAATATTAGCGTTTTCGCGCTATGCGAATAACAACCTACTCGTCCTATAGAGGGAGCTGATTTGTCACGTGATTTGTATTTTTTCTCAATGACATTTTATGTTAAAATTCTGACTAATTTTGATGAAATAAATGATGTTTATTAAAGCATACACAATATTTAGGTGGTCCTATTTAATAATTTCACTCCGCGATGATGGATATAAGGTATACATTTAGCAAATTCGTAAGACGGTAAGAATTTATGCCATGAAATTGTGCTCTATTTTCCTCTTTCTTTTTCATTTTCTTGAAGTATACCTCATAGAAGACTACCACCACCCCTTTCTCAGAGATTTGGATTTAAGGAAATTACAGCCCTTGTCCTATTACAAGCTGCGGCTAACAAAGAGTGACTTACGTTAATTGATTATGATGTCATCCTACATGTCACGTAGTTGATTATGTCATTTGATTGATGGATAAACTGGAATCCTCCATTGTTTTGTAGTCATACTGTATTATTGTTACTGGCTAGATTTAAACCAGAAATGTGGTTGCAATGTAACCATGAAGCTCGACCTTACGATTTTGCAATGAACTATGAAGCTTGACTTCCAACATAAAATAAATATAGAAGACTTATCAATATTCTTAAAATCGGAAAAATGTACATCGTCATCTTCGCATTCTTCTTCATTGCGAATAAATCTATGTTGGGTTTTCCCCAATGATTGAACAGATGATCCGCCACACATTGATTTAGTTGCCATTCCGCAGGCAGAATGCTCATCATTCGACTCAATGAGTCTGCTCACAGATTCAGCCTTCCTGGAATATGAACTGTTTTCAAGGTGATCATATGATCCATGCACCAGCAAAGCAGCTTCCATGTTGTCATACAGAGACTGGGCGACTTCGTTCCGCCCTGGCGGTTTATGTAACTCACTACTGTTGAGTTGTCTGAGCGCATAACAAATTTTCCCTCCACTTCCTTCAAGAAGTGTTCCACGCCTAGAATTACAGCCCGTAATTCTAGCATGTTGATATGTTCCTTTGACTGATCCAGATTCCAAAGCCATGATATTGTGGCTTCTTCCAGGCAAGCTCCCCATCCCTCCATCGATGCATCCGTAAACATCGTTACTTGAGGGTGGGAAGGGGTCAGCATGACCCTCGCCAGGAGATTCCCTCTCTCCATCCACCAATGAAGGTGATGAATGAAAGGGTCCAACACTTGAATGCGCGAGTCCAGTGATCCTGAACTCTGCGTCCACTGAGTCATGAGAAACAATTGCGTACGGCTGTGTCATGGTGCTATTAGGCCAGGTATAGGAAATTCTGTGTGAAATTATATATTATTGATTTTATCCAGCATAAATTAGAATGTTCCTAATCATGGCCAGCTGAATCATATGAAATCAAGCATGACAATTCTAGGAGTATAGTGGACAGAGGACAATAGCCCAATTAATAGCCAGGACAATTAAAGTGTGGACATAATAAATCACAGTATTCCAAGACATGTATATGCTGAACTTTTATATATATATAATAAGATACTTATGAAAATGCATGTTTATAATCCGTTAACCGTTTTCATTCTGAATTCCCATAAACATGATTTCAAGACATTGGCATAAGAAACCTGCATATTATTTTGGAAACAGTTTGACTGAAAGTTGTTGCTGCTTCAAGGAGAAACAACTTTTGCTTTGATTGTTTTCAAAATAGCCATCAGGATTTTCTGAATTTGTCAGAGTAAAATACAGTTTTACAGTTCTCACGTATACAGAATGAAAGTGGTTAATTATATTTTTCATTGAATTGCATAAATCTGGTATTCACAAAAGTACTATTAGTAAAAACTTGATTCTTTAAACAAATTATTAATGATTTTAGACATGTTCCGACTTTATTTTGAACATGTCTCTTGACTACCCTTTTGGTGACTCTAACGACTACTAGCTATAAAATGTGCATGAATTTGTATACGAGGGAGATAGAGTGAGTGAGAGAAACAGTGAGAGTCAGAGCTAGAGATAGAGAGATAGAATTAGATTGAGAGATAGAATTATACAATCATACAGATAGATATAGCGATTCATAGACTTAGAGATAGTTTTCTACAGATAGATAATTAGGGTTTGTAACATTTACTATCACCAGTTGAACTTGAAGTAAAGTTTAGAATCAGTAAACATTTAATATCAGTAATATGTGAAGAACGAGCTTGTTTATTGTTTATTAAAGTGTCTTCACTCGCCGTCTCATCCTGAAGTGGAGCAGAGCTATTTCCACCCAGCTAATCCCCATATTCAGAAATAGGTGGAAAATATCCCCGTAACAGCTGCCTGAGGAATGACTGGTTCCATTGAAACCATCAGACCTAACATTCTCAGATAGACTCGTGCTAGAATATAACGACTCTTGCAAACCAACTGAATGCACGAGATGAGATTCTCCACTCTCTCCTGGGATGGATAAACATATCCTATCTCCAGATCGAAGAACATACCCAGGTAAACAAACCTCTGGGATGGAGTCAGCTCTGATTTCTGAAAGTTGATCATCCAGCCTAAATCTGTGAGAGTTTTCAAAACTATCTCCAGATTTGTTGTCAAACTTTCAGGGTTGTATGCTTTTAGCAACCAGTCGTCTATTTAAGTGTGGACTGCTATATTTCTCCTTTGGAGGTATGCTGTGATAGCAAGTACCACTCGAGTGAATACCCTTGGCGCCGTCGAGATGCTGAATGGAAGAACTTTGAATTCCCATTGGCGTCCCTGAAAGGCAAATCTCAGGAACCGACGAAAACTCCTTGCAATTGGAATGTGGAAATAAGCATCTTTGAGATCTATTGATGCTGTCCACATCCCCTTCTCTAACCCCAACAACACCAATTTTATTGTTTCCATCTTGAAACTCGGTGTATCTATAAACTTGTTTAGCGGTTTGAGGTTGAGAGTTGGTCTCCACCCCCTACCCCCCCCCCCCCCCCCCCCCCCTGTTCTTTGTCACAAGAAACACATTTGAATAGAAACCCGGGCAATCCTGCACCGGTTGAATTGCTTCTTTTAGAATTAGAGATTCTATCTCCTCTTCTATGCACAACCGCTTGTCTGGATCTCTTGGAATTTGAGTCCAGACCGGTACCAGAGACAGATGGAATAGCAGACCTTTTATCCACTCTGGACTGTATCCGCGCGAAAGCCATTGCAAGATTAAGCGGTCCTGAATTAACCGCTCCCACTTCTGAATGTGGAAAGTCAAATGACCTCCCACTGGTGCACCTAGGGTTAACGGGGTGCCCATGAATTTTTGAAGTGGGTGTGTCTCTGGTACGTGTGACAACACCAGAGTGAATTCTTTTAGCCCATCAGGCCCGGTTACCACACATCGCTCCTCGCGCGCCACGCCCAGCACCACGTGCACCTCAGTGCATGGGCTGCTGTCTGGCTGGCTGCGCTTGAGGCGCTGGCTAATGTACAGTAGCATGCTGCTGCTGGTGCGGCTGATGCGGTCTCTGAACCCGGCCGGCCTGCTGGCCACTGACAATGCCAGCACCGCCATGAGCGTACTGCTGTCGAGCAGCCGAGGGCTGAACACGCACGTGTTCTCTGCGCAGCACTTCAAACTGTGCACGCAGTGCCCTCTGGTTGTTCACCAAATTAACTGTCTCTTGGATGTGCCGATAACCCTCACCTCCAAAAAGACCAGAACCCGCCATCGGTGCTTGCAATAACCGCGACTTGAGCTCCTGGGATGGGCACAAATTGTCTAAGGCAAATGTGCGCCTCGTCCTCAGTGACTTGGTGACTGACCTAGTCAGACAGTCCAATGCCAGGTTGATCCCATCCTGGATGGCTCGTTGCACTGGTGCACTGAGGCTGCTATTACCCCCGATAGCAGCTGAGACACGAGAGACAGTGCACTGATCGCTGCTCGCGAGCTCTCCTCGGTGTCACACAAGGCGGCATTAGCCGAGCGCATAGCACCCGAGCACAGCGTTGTCTGCATGGGAGCCCAGCCACGTATCTTCTCCCAGAGTGGCCCGGTCACCCGCGCTCAGTCTGGGCGCTAGACCATATCAAGTCCTGTGCATCTCACTCACTAACTCTACCTTGAAGGCCTCAAGCTCACCCTTCCCAGATGCCTTCTTCTTACCCTCCTTCTTCGCCTTCTTGCCATCATTGACCATCAGCTTTGCCTGTAATGCAAATAATTCAGAGGTTAAATCCCCCCACTCTTTACAAATGGCACATTTGTTGGACAGCCTACAAATGGTACAAGATGGGCAAGGGTGGGGGAAGAAACTAGCCCTCATGGACTTGCAACAAGATGGACATGACTTCTGAAAGGAAAGCATATGAAGACAATGAGTATTATAGTTTGTAAACTTTGTTATTTCTTTTTAGTAAATAAAAGAACAAACTCGAGAGAGAAGACACCCACCCACTTTTATTACTGACAACCCCGAAGGGACAGATGACTTCTCTTGTTAACAATAACAAGCAACAACCAGGGACCCAAATTAATAATGGATGAGGATGAGTGAAAGATTATGACTATCTAGATATCTCTCCACATTCATAATAAAGGATGATAATAACATCAATAAGATTTCTCCAAACTAGGATTATGACATCAAGGAAAGTGAAAAATCTCTGGTTGATTATGACATCAAACCTCAATGCAACAGCTCCATCAAGGAGAGGGGACATCAGAAATGAATGCAAGAAATACCTAGTGACTAAAACATTCATATTCAAGAATAATATAATATTAAATTATTTATATCCAAGAGCCCATGCACATACAAGAGAGAATACAGTGCAATAAAGATGGCAGCAGAAATTGTAAATATTTTCAAATAATTAAGTGCCATAATTAATAAACTCCCTTATCCTGAACACAGGCATGCCATCCTCTTGTGCAGAACACGTCCATCCATCCGCCGAGACTCTTCTTTCTGCAGAGACTGATGAAAGGGATGGGACAAAAGGAGGGAGATATTTATTCATGCTATATCGCCAACCCGTAGACATATCATAATGATAAGTCAGAAAAAGAGACGTGAACAACCTCCGAGAGAAGAACAGGCACCCTTACCCTTTTTATCCATAAGTTGAACCTGTGAACGCAAAGCACAAGGGATCAATAGCCCTAGGCGCTGGGAGAATTTAACAAGAATTCCCAGCACCTGAAAACGCATTAAGGCCAAATTGGCCGCGAACGAAAACCGGTAACATATAAAAGTTACAAGTCTTAATTAATATATGGAACAATATCACCTTAATGGATGAAGAGGACTCCTCTGACGATTTTGCATCAGCCATTATGGATAAATGATGATAATAGATAGTTAAAATTCTCAATAAAGAGCTTGGAAAGTTTTCCACAAGTTGCTTGTTAGCCAATATATTAGAAAATAGAAGTACCAGTATACGCATGAACAGTAGGTGGGGTCTGTCATATGCATTACTGTGTACATCCACCTGCCCATTAGGGGCACCTAACTTTTTATAATTCTGAATATTATTGAACTTAGAGCCGATATACTAGTATATCAAGAGTGTTAGGGAGGTAAGTATGTTCTCATGATGTGAAAGGGTCTGTCCAGCCAACTAGGGTTGAAATCTGTCAAGCGGTTAATGATGAGTAGCGTTTTGACAATTTCCGGTAAATTTTTCATAAAATCTAAGGTTTTCACCAAAAAAACTTGACCAATCAAAATTGTGTAAATATGTTCTGAAGTCTACCCCCATAGGGTCCTTCCAGCCAAAGTAAGTTGAGATCTGCCAAGCGGTTAATGAGGAGTAGCGTTTTAACAATTTCCGGTAAATTTGTTATAAAATCTAAGATTTTCACCCACAAAACTTGACCAATCAAATTCTGTACACAAGTCCTGCTGAGGCTTAGCCCCATAGGATCTTTCCAGCCAAAGTAAGTTGAGATACGCCAAGCGGTTAATGAGTGAGGAGTAGCGTTTTAACAATTTCCGATACATTTTTCATGAAATCTAGGATTTTCACACAAAAAATTGAACAATCTAAATTCTGTATAGAATTTCTGTAATCTACCACCATATGGTCCTTCCAGCCAAAGTAAGTTGAAATCTGTCACATGCGGTTAATGAGGATTATGCGTTTTGACAATTTGCGGTAAATTTGTCATAAAATCTAAAATTTTCACCAAAAAATGGATCAATCAAAATTCTGTATATATGTTCTGAAGCCTAATCACATAGGAAACTTCCAGCCAAATTAAGTTGAAATCCACCAAGTGGTTAATGAGGAGTAGCGTTTTGACAATTTTCACAAAATCTTTCATAAGATCTAAGATTTTTACACAAAATAGTTGACCAATAAAAATTCTGTATACAAGTTCTGAAGTCTAGAGCTATAATTGAAATCCACAAAGCTGTTAATGAGGAGAAGCATTTTGACAATATTGGTAAATTTTTCATAAAATCTAAAGGATTTTAACCCAAAAAATTTACCAATCAAAATTCTCTATACATGTTCTGAAACCTACCGATTTTTAAGCTGACAGACAGACAACAGATGGCTGATAGATGGTCACCATGCCATTAGCTCACTTGGCCTCTCAGGCCAGGTGAGCTAAAAATCGACCCATTAAAATTCTGATTAGATGTCTGGAGGCTAACGCGATAAGGTCTGTCCAGCCAACTAGCATTGAAATCTGTCAAGCGGTTAATGATGAGTAGCGTTTTGACAATTTCCCCAAACTTACCATAAAACCTAAGATGTTGACCCCCCAAAGATTGACAACTTAAAATTCTGTACACAAATTCTTGGGTCATTCCAGACAATGTAAGTTGAAATTTTCCCTCAAATTTGTTCAAGAAATGTTCAAATTTCTCCTAGAAACTGTCAATTTGAAGATCAAGAGAAGACTATTTTTTTAATTTACCATTGGAATGACTGGCTTGGTAATCGAGCCAATCATTCCAATGGTAAATTTTCAAAAAATGTCTTCTCTTGGTCTGCAAATTGACATTTATCAGCTTTTGGCTGGAATGAATGGCAAAGGGTGAATGAGGCGTAGAACAAAATTCTGTATAGCGGTTCTGAAAACTATCCGCATATGGTCCTCCACCCAAAGTAAGTTGAAAGAGGTTAGTGAGGAGTAGCGTTTTGACAATTTCAGGATTTTGAGCCAAAAGAATTGACCAATCAAAATTCTGTATACAAGTTTTGAAGTCGGAACATTGGAGTTAAATTAGGTTGAAATCCACCAAGCGATTAATGATAGTAGTGTATATTCTGTCTATTAACCCTTTTAAACTCATATCAGCAAAGACACTTTTTGCAGTGGTTTTGAGAAATGTTCATTTATAGACTAAAAGAAGACTACTTTCGAACATTTACCACTTTTCAAAAACAGACATTTTCTATGAGAAAATTTTAATTTTCCTGACCAAATTCAAAAGTTAAAGGATTAAACAGTGATAAGTGTGTTACTTTACTAACCCTTTAACACTTGAATTTGACATTTTTGTTTAAAAATGTTGATTTACAAACCAAGAGAAGACTATTTTTAACAATTTACCACTGGAATGACTGGCTCGGTTACCATTGGTAAATTTTCAAAAATAGTCTTCTCTTGCTCTGCAAATCGACATTTCTCAAGAACGCTGCAGAAGTCATTTTTGGCTGATATGAGTGTTAAAGGGTTAAACCGTAGTCGTCAATCTGACAGTACATACTTGAGTTTTGTAGGAAGAGCAACACTTGCAGGAATGAGGTTACCAAAGTCTGTCTCTGCTTGACGAACAGAATTTAACTTGACAGCAACCTGGTACTTCTCCTGCAACAAACAGATAAAAACACACACACTTATTAGTACCATTTTATCATCGTCACAACAAGCTAAATTCTTAATGAATTTAGTAAGCTAACCCATACTCATTAACCCCTTCTGTGGGCTTGCGCGATTACGTGATTAAATAAAAAATTGTGATAATTTTTCAAATCGTGAATTTATAAATATCTACTGCGTAAATGTTTCGAAATCTACATTTTAATTTACTCTTTAATACGATAGGCTAAGTAAAGTAAAAAAATTTTCAATGAATGTATGTCCATTCAGAGGCCAAGAAATAACTGTTTTTGAAAATGTATCACTGGAATGATTGGCTCGAGAATAGTTTTCTCTTGGCCTGCAAATGCGCATTTCTAAACACCATTGCAGCTTTAGTCACTGATATGCTTTTGTAGGCTGATTAATCGAGTAATCACGATTATTCTTAAATAATCGATCGTGATCACTGAAATCAATAATCATGAAAGCCTACCCTTCTGATATTCTCAAGTTTGGTTCCAATTGGATCAGGCATTGCTGAGATATAAGGCAATAACTTTTGTTTAACGCAAAAACTTAACGTAAAATATTAACAAAGATTATACTGTAACCTTTGACCCCTGTAACCTTGACGTCATGGCCTTTTTATTGGCGGGCTGCTTCCTTTTGATGTATATTACCATGCACACAAGTTTGCTTCCAATTGGATCAGGCATTGCTGAGATATAAACTTAACTTAAACGTTTACGACGCATCGCAGGCAAGACAAAAATAGCCTTCTCTTGGTCTGCAAATGGATATTTCTCAAGACCACTACAGAAGCCATTTTTTTGTCTGATATGCGTGTTAAATTGTTAATGTGATCCTGGTTTTGGGGACGTACATATCAAAGTTTCATGTTCCAAACCCCCCCCCACCCCCACGCGTACACACGCACACATGCATGCACGCACGCACGCATGCACGCACACAAACACACACGCCCACCACCACCAATTCAGTAATGCATGACCAAACTTTTAACATTAGGCATATTTCCAAGGATAGATGGATATACATGTGGATGGAGAGGATGAGTGGATGAAAAGGTTTTAACATTAGACACATTTTTAGGTGAGGTGCAAGCATGCGATCCAGTTTCAAATAATTCCCTCTCGTACTGTAGGAGGACTTTCAGGACAAGATTTATGGGGGTGGACAGACATACAGATAGGACAAAAACCTGCTACACAGAGGGTATAACTATAGGTCACCATTTTGGTCAAACAGAGCAAAAACTCATTTTCCCACGAGTAAATAGAGATATTGAGTGTCCATATTTGTGTGCATGTATGTGACTGAACATGAATCTATGTTTCTGTACACACGTGTATGCGACTGAGCATGAATCTATATTTGTGCGCATGCTTTGTATGTGACTGAACATGAATCTATGTTTATGCAAATGCATGTATGCGACTGAACATGAATCTATGTTTGTGTGCACACGTGTATGCGACTGAGCATGAATCAATGTTTGTGCACATGCATGTATGCGACTGAACATGAATCTATGTTTGTGTGCATGCATGTATACGACTGAGCACGAATCGATGTTTCTGCACATGTATGTATGCTACTGAAGATGAATCTATATTTATGCACATGCAGGTCTGCGACTGAACATGAATCTATGTTTGTGTGCATGCATGCATGTGACTGAGCATGAATCTATGTTTGTGCGCATGCATGTATGCGACTGAGCATGAATCTATGTTTGTGCGCATGCATGTATGCGACTGAACATGAATCTATGTTTGTGTGCATGCATGTATACGACTGAGCACGAATCGATGTTTCTGCACATTTATGTATGCTACTGAAGATGAATCTATATTTATGCACATGCAGGTCTGTGACTGAACATGAATCTATGTTTGTGTGCATGCATGCATGCGACTGAGCGTGAATCTATGTTTGTGCGCATGCATGTATGCGACTGAGCATGAATCTATGTTTGTGTGCATGCATGTATGTGAGTGAGCATGAATCTATGTTTCTGTGCACGCATATATGTGACTGAAAATGGATCTATGTTTCTGTACATGCATGTATGTGACTGAACATGGATCTATGTTTCTGAGCATGCATGTGTGCAACTGAACATGAATTTTTGTTTTTTGTGCACGTGAGTGAGTGAGTGAGTGAGTGAGTGAGTGAGTGAGTGAGTGAGTGAGTGAGTGAGTGAGTGCGAGTATGATTACCCTGCGCATTGCCAATCTGATGGGTCCTGGTACATCAGGGATAATGTACTCCATTATAAAGCGCACTGCAAACACAAGGTGCTGAAACAAAGCAGAGCAAACTGTAACACTCACAGAACATATTTAATCTCATCATTATTGAACTTTCTATCAAAAGCGTAAAACACAATTTTTTTTTGCTTAAGTGTATGTCCATTTACAGGCAAAGGGAAGAGCATTTAAAAAAATGACCACTGGAATGACTGGTTCAAAGGAGGATTCCAGTTCCTCGGTCAATCATACGATGTCATAATCAACTATGTGATGTGTGGGATGACATCATAATCAATTATGTTATAAATGACGTAGGTAAGTTCATCACGAACACTTAATTGATGACGGACTAAGCGCTGTTGTACGAATTGTATGTCTTTACTATTTAAAAAATATTCTGTTCAATATTTTGAAACTAATTTGAGTCAGACTAGTTTCAAAATATTCAACAGCTTACTTGCATAGTTTTCTGGAAATTGAGAGTCTCAAAAAAGCATCCGCGTTTGTTTCTACGAGAATTCTTAATACTTACCAGATGTACTATTATGATAATGCCTTATCTAGTCTAGCTCAAAATAAACAATTAAAACTCCGCACTCTCCTGGTCCTGCCCATACTGTGTCTGGGAATTACCATAGCCCCAGGTACCGAGTCAGTTCCCAATCACAGTCAGATTCGTCTTATATTTGCATTGACAAACAGCGAAAGCAGCTCAGCCTCACCTCAGCGGGGCGGCTGAGACAGGGCCATAGTACATCTGGTAAGTATTAAGAATTCTCGTAGAAACAAAAGCGGATGATTTTTTTATTCTACTTCGAATAATACTTGCCAGATGTACTATTATGATAAACTCTGGATTTCAACAGCCAAGAAATACCGGTGGGAGGAGGTGAGGCTCGAACCAGCACTCATCAACAATCCAACAGAGAAGGTTGTGAAGAGATTAGAACCATGGCATACGCTTGGGTTCTGCCATCTGACTCATAGTGCTAAACTTCCATGGTCTAGACCGCGTTCCCCCTCCCCACTCTTTTGTCGGCACAAAATCCAGAGGGCTGTCGAAAAAACACCCACCAGACCCGTGTCAGCCCCAAGTCTCAGCTAGGGCAGTCCAGTAGAGTGCAAAGAAACTACTACAACTTCTAATTTTGAAAAAATATCAGTAAATCGATTAAGTTTTCAAATTGGAATGAGTCTAATGTCTGTTTGAGAGGATAAGTATACTCTTACACCAGACTAATTACCTAAGCAGTCTGGTATTTCGACTGTAAGTAAATTATTATTATTAGTCACTTAATTAATGTAAACACTCACCATTTTGAGTGCTTGTTCTTTCTTGATCATCCTAGGAGCTCGGCCCAATCCACAGTCATTCACTGGTCATCTGCATGGCTCTTGCTCAGTGCAGGAGGAAGTAACTGCAATGTTTGTGAAATAGTGGTCGGATGTGGCTTATCTAAGGTTCGACAAATTGGCGACGGCTACCGGATTAAGTGCGCTGGATATGTCGTGAAGGTAGAAATCAGTAAATGACGACTTGGCATGCCATTGTGCTACAGACATCACCGCCTCTAATGAGACACCCTTAAAAAGGGCCGATGCTGCTGCTAATGCTCGGACCTGATGGACGTTCGCACGATTAATCTGCTTTCCTGTAGCAATTTTGTGCGACATCTGAATAGCATCAACTATCCAACGAGAAATAGTATCTTTCGAGGCGCGCAAATGAGGAGCTTTGAGACATAACCACAGAGATTTTGGGTCATCTCTCCACTCCTCAGCACGTTTTTTATACATTTTCAGACATCTGACAGGACACCAAGCAGAAGAGTTTGGGTCATGTCTAATTAAACTTGGCAAATTGATCGGTTGACCTGGATATTTAAGTGACTGATTCTTTGCCATGAAACAAAGACGTGGAAGTAGTCTTAAACCTTAACCTGTGACGACAAAATGGTCTTGCTCGGCAGATAGCGCATGAATCTCGCTTCTCCTTCTCGCCGATGCTGACGCAACCAAGAAAACTGATTTAATAGTTAACAGTTTAATATCTATAGATCTAATCGGTTCAAAGGGAGCATGCCCTAAAACCTGTAGAGCAAGAAATAGATTCCATGCTGGGATAGGAATTGACTGTCTAGGTCGCAGATTGCTCATTCCTTTAATAACTTCATTCAAAGTGTCATTCTCCACTCCTTCAATGGCCAGACTGGGAACGACTGAAGCTAATGCAGACTTATATGCTGCTAGGGTTGAAGGTACAAGTTTTTCAACTTCGTATAAATGACAGATAAAATCTGCTACGTGTTGAACACATGCAGACAAGGGATTAATATCTCTTTCCTGACACCATTCTGCAAATTTGTTGATTCTTATAATTATATGTTTTGGTGGTTGACCCTCTTCTGGCTGAAGCGACAAACTTCGCTGCTTGCTCAGAAAAGCCACCCTCAATTGCACGCTGCCTGACAACATCCATGCAGTCAATTTGAACATTTCAGGTCTGTCGTGAAGACACAGACCCTTGTTCTGAGTGATTAAATCCCTTCGGTCTGGAAGAGGGATTGGATTGCAGACCAGAAGGTCCAGCAGATCCGTAAACCATGATCGGCCTGGCCAATGAGGGGCGATCAGTAGTACTTGGCATACTTCCTCTCTTATCTTTGCCAGGACTTTTGGGATGAGAATCGTTGGAGGATACGCATACGTGTACATTCCCTTCCAACTTATCGCCAGTGCGTCTACTGCCAAGGCTAGCGGGTCCGGGATCGGTGACATGTATGTGACCATCTTTGTATTTAGTTTCATCGCAAACAGATCCACATTTGGTTTGCTCCAATGTTTGAATAGAACCTCCGCTACAGATTGGCTGAGCTGCCATTCCGTCGGACGACAAACCGTCCTTCGACTGAGCGCATCTGCTAGGATGTTCAGTCTTCCTGGAATGTGTGCTGCCCGAAGAATAATATTCCTCACTTGGCACCACAGCAGAAGGTTCTAAATCATCATGGACAACTCTGGTGACCTCGTCCCGCCTTGGCGGTTCAAATAAGACACCACTGTTGAGTTGTCTGTCCTTACTAGGACAATCTTGTCTCTGATTAAGTTCTCGAATTCTCGAAGTGCTGATGCCAATGCTAATAATTCGAGAACATAGATATGTTTCTGCGCATTGGTCTTATCCCATTCCCCTGACACTGACTGATCGTCCAATACCGCTCCCCAACCCATCGTCGATGCATCTGTAAAGATGGACATCTGTGGTTGAGGAGGTTGTAGAAGAATACATCGCAGGAGATTCTGTTCTGATAACCACCCCTGAAGGTGGAATATCAATGGTTCTTTTACTGGAATTCTCAGAGATAATGGATCCGTTCTCTGAGACCAGAATTACATTAGATACATCTGAATCGGCCTGTGCCTGAGTGCCGCATATGCAACCATTTTCTCCAGAGACACTAGTAAACCCAGTATCCTGAGAAATTGGCGCGCCGTCAGAAAAGCTCCTAGAGAAACTGACTCCAGAACTGCAATCAGGATCTTGAAAAGCTACGCCATCCCTGAGGTTGAAAAATATTCTCAGATAAACAAACTCCTGGGATGGAGTCAATTCTGATTTCTCTAGATTCACAATCCATCCTAGGTCCTTTAGCAAAGCTAGGACTACCTGAAGATTGTTGCGCAGAGTGACTGGATTCCCCGCTTTCAGCAGCCAGTCATCTATGTAAGTACGAACAGCTATGTTTCTCCCGCGAAGATAAGAAGTCATGGCGAGAAACACTTTGGTGAAGACCCTCGGTGCTGTGGTCAGGCCTGTGGAAGTGCATTGAATTCCCAAACATTGTCTTGGAATGCAAAGCGAAGGTATTTCTGAAAAGGAATTGACATTGGAATATGAAAATATGCATCCTTCAGATCTTTTCTCAGCCCTGTCATCACCGCTGCTACAGTCTCCATCTGAAATTTGGGAGAAAGAATAAATTTGTTCAACGGTTTGAGATTGAGAATTGGTCTCCATCCTCCGGTACGTTTCGGAATGAGGAACATCATTGAATAGAAGTCTAGGGAGGACTGATTGCGGACTAGATGAATCGCGTTCTCCCGCTGAAGCGCTTCGATTTCTGAGCAAATGGCATCTAGACGATCGGATTCCCTTGGAACGGGAGTCCACACTGGAGTCGATGTTAATGGAACTAATGATTGATGGATGAGCCAGTCCAGTTCATAGCTGTTTCTTAACCACTGACAGACTAAACAATCTCGCACGACCTGTTCCCATTGTTGAAGTATGCCTCCGACGGTAGTAATTTGCACACAGCTGGTGGTCGATAGTGCACAATAAGACGCTAAATCGCTTGGGTGAAGATTCTCGACTCCCTTCGTTCCTGACGTCACCGTAACTGATTCTGCCGGAAACCCGTCAGGACCGACCTCCACGGCCGCCCCGCGGTTTCTTGGAGTATGACAGTCCAGGACTGCCGCCACGACCATCTTTATGATAACCACCGCGACCCGAACCGCCACCCTTCCTGTCCTCCTCATACGGCCTCTTATTAGAGGACTTGTATGAGGACGAACGGCCAGGTCCCTGCGATCTAGATGCCCGATGGGCATCATGGCCGGAAGGATGGAAGGGCGATCTCTGGTGCAGCCTCTGTTTCTCCTGACCATGCTGCTTGTAGCACGGCTCCGGCTGTGTCCTCTCAGTCGACTTCCACGACTTGCTGACTACTTCCTGCTCTGCGACCATTGACGCGACCTTGGATAAGGCTTGCTGTGCCGAGCCACCAAACAAGCCTAGACCAATGAAAGGCGCAGAAGATAACGCAGCCCTCATCTCAGGTCCTGGTTCTACACAATCAAGAACCATTCTCTTACGCTCCACCAATGATCTGGTGATCACCCTGGCCAGGTAATCCTGGGACAAGCGCATGGTGTACCGGACAACTCCGGGAGCAGCCTCTGGCACTTCCCCACCTTCCGCCACGCAGGTCAGCATACTGTGCAGGATGGTACATCCATGCGAGAGTGCAGCCATGGCTGCCCTCACCGCATCCTCAATGAGCGTTAACTCATTAAAAGGATCCTTATTGGCCTGGGAAACTAAGGGACGAGAACGACCCTTCGATTTGCCAGCCAATGGCTTATTCAACGTGTCTCACTCCCCGATGGAAAGCCGTGGAACCCGGGCATACTAACAGTAGGCCTGCTCAGGAAAACGGAGCCTACTCCTTATCCCCTTTGGGGCCTTGGGCAACGAATAGTCTGGTTGAACCAGACGATACGCCGCAACTTCCAACATGTCAGAAGTCTGCGTGTCTAAGGGGAGCGTTGGCATGGCTGAAGAGCCACTTGACAGAGCGCTAGCCACTTGCTCTGACATCCGTTCCATCGCGGGATCACGCTGAGATCCCTGATCCGATGCCAACCCGAGATGGCCGAGCGAAATCCGGGTGAAAGATGCCCGATGGAACGTTGACATCACCACCCGCTTGGCAAACTCGTACAAAACCCGAGGGAGATCCCTGGGATGTACTTGGTTGAGTCGTTAACGAAAAATCTGGCATGCCGGAATCTTCCATAAGCAGAAGATCTTCCTCCTCCGCCGTCGGCTCTTGAGCCAAGGTCGGAGGAGGGACAGGTACTCGTCCCTCCACAGAACTAGCTGGACCACCGAAAGGTTGCCCTGCACCAGCCTGCATCGTCGGGATCATGGACTGCAGTCTCAAATATTGTTTTAAACTGGGCCACCCATCCGCTCGTTCAGATGCTCTTCAAGTCCCTTTACTGACGCCTGATCCAGCTTGGCCGCCTTGTCCCTCGCGATCCTCTCCAAACGCGCACGTCGATCACGATCGAACTCTGCCACCAACTCCGACGACCACTTCACGCACACGTCACAAGGACTTCCCACTTTGCACTTCACACAAGCCACACAGTGATGACCACTGAACTTGCGTTTCATGAACCTGTTACACTTTTGACACAGAGTGTCCTGGTTCTTGGTCTTCTGCGCGCAAGAATTAAAACGTTGCACATGACATACGATGATGAGCAATACGCACAATTGACTTGATTGTAAGATAAAATTACTTAGAAACATTAACTTTCTCTTAAATTAATGATAATCAAGCCTTTAGGCAGGAAATATTTGAAACTTTTTAGAGTGAAATTTAATAAACACAACTTGGAAATTAACTAACGTTAATAAAGCCAAGAAATAAATGCCGAAAACTACAAACACCCTCGACAATGAAGCGAAAGCTAAGGATCGACATAAAAACAGAGTGCATAGACACGCCAGCCAAAACGAAATGTTAATCATGGGCCCCGCCATCTTGGCAACAGGCGCATCCATCTTGGAAGGAACCGAGTCGCAAGAGAAATTAACCGGGTACCCGGATAAGATTAAACAGTTAACGAGTACCGGAGCGACACCAACAATGGCAATCATTTTAGAATAATGTGCCAATTTAAGAAATTTTCAATCAGTCATTACGCCACGAATGTATAAATTCTAGATTGATACAACCTGCCCCAGTGATGACTTTCCTTTTCCTTCCATGATGCCAGCAACGAATAGGCGAGAGCACGCGTAAATCCGAAAATTTGAGCAAATTTTCAACTAGAAAAAACATGCGACTTTCCAAGTCAGCAAAATAAGCGAATCTGTATGTGATTGAGAATTTACTCAGTACCTGCGGCTATGGTAATTCCCGGACACAGTATGGGCAGGACCAGGAGAGTGCAGAGTTTTTAATTGTTTATTTTGAGCTAAACTAGATAATAGGCATTATCATAATAGTACATCTGGTAAGTATTATTCGAAGTAGAATAGCGTGTCAGTATGTAGCTGTTATTATAGAGAGCAGTCATAATATCTGCTGAATATCATGAGAATAGTTTGTCAGTGTGCAGCTGTCTTATAGAGCAGTTATAATATCTGCTGAACATCATAAGAATAGCTTTTCAGTGTGTAGCTGTTATAATAGAGAGCAGTCATAATATCCGCTGAACATCATGAGAATAGCTTGAGAGTGTGTACCTGTTATTATAGAGAGCAATCATATCTGCTGAACATCACGAGTACAGCTTGTCAGTATGTAGCTGTTATAATAGAGAGCAGTCATAATATCTGCTGAACATCATGAGAATAGCTTGTCAGTGTGTAGCTGTTATTATAGAGAGCAGTCATATCTGCTGAACATCATGGGAACAGCTTGTCAGTGTGTAGCTGTTATTGTAGAGAGCAGTCATATCTGCTGAACATCATGAGAACAGCTTGTCAATGTGTAGCCATTAAAATAAAGAGCAGTCATAATATCTGCTGAACGTCATGAGAATAGCTTGTCAGTGTGTAGTTGTTATTATGGAGAGCAGTCATAATATCTGCTGAACATCATGAGAACAGCTTGTCAATATGTAGCTGTTATAATAGAGAGCAGTTATAATATCTGCTGAACATCTTGAGAATAGCTTGGCAGTGTGCTGTTGTAGACCTACCTCAAATCCAATTACCACCCAGAGCTTGCCAGCAGTGTCAAAACTATTGCCCCAGCTTGATGTGAACGCAATAAGGAAGCCATTTGAAACGACACCGCAAATATTGACAAATGTCAGGATATTGTACCACATTCCTGAAACAGAGGAGAGAATACGGATCTAAGCGCGTGTTTGTGGCACATGATACAGAAATAAGCGGGTGTTTGTGGAACATGATACAGAAATAATCAGGGGTTTGTGGAACATGATACATAAATAAGCGGGTGTTTGTGGCACATGATACAGAAATAAGCGGGTGTTTGTGGCACATGATACAGAAATAAGCGGGTGTTTGTGGAACATGATACATAAATAAGCGGGTGTTTGTAGAACATGATACAGAAATAAGCGGGTGTTTGTGGACCATGATGCAGAAATAATCAGGTGTTTGTGGAACATGATACAGAAATAAGCGGGTGTATGTGGAATATGATACAGAAATAAGCGGGTGTATGTGGAATATGATACAGAAATAAGCGGGTGTTTGTGGAACATGATACAGAAATAAGCGGGTGTATGTGGAATATGATACAGAAATAAGCGGGTGTATGTGGAATATGATACAGAAATAAGCGGGTGTTTGTGGAACATGATACAGAAATAAGCGGGTGTATTTGGAATATGATAGATGTCTGTCCAGCCAACTAGGGTTGAAATCTGTCAAGCAGTTAATGATGAGTAGTGTTTTGACAATTTCCAGTACATTTTCCATAACATCTAAGATTTTCACCCAAAAATATTGAGCAATCAAAATTGTGGACACACGTTCTGAAGCCTATCCTCATAGGGTCCTTCGAGCCAAAGTAAGCTAAGATCTGTCAAGCTATTAATGAGGAGTAGCGTTTTGACAATTTCTGGTAAATTTTGCATAAAATCTAGGATTTTCAGCCAAAAAATTTACCAGTTGTGACCATTAAAAGGAAAAGAATACACTACTTCTGTATTTCACTGAAAAGTTCCACATACAAATTCTGAAGCCTTCACCCTAATTAGGTTGAAATCTGTCAAGTGGTTAATGAGTAGCGTTTTTAAACAAAAGATACTGTTAAAATTTGACTAAAGGACGCAGTTTTTTTGTCATATTGCATGTTCTAGGAAAGTGGTGCTTCTTATAATCGAGTACAGTCTTTGAGCACCCTTTTTTGTCAACTTTCGAAAAAAAATAAATGAAACCACGGAAATTCAATGGTACAAATTCTCGCCACCTTACGACTATACCTCCAATCATCGCGGAAGTGAAATTATTAAATTGGAGTGCCTAAATATTGAGTATCCATTAATAAATATCATTTATTACATCAAAATTAATCCTGAATTTGACATAAAATGGCGTCGAGAAAAGATATAAATCGTGTGATTCGCCTCCAAACGCAAAAGATTGTTTTTAATTAGAGCGAGTACTCAGATAAAATATTCTGGACTCGGAACTCTGAATACTATATATATTATCATTGCACGATAGGAATTAAGTATTGTACTTTAGGTCTGATCCGTACCCATTTGATAACAAACTCCCATTAGCGTATAAGATCTCGCGAGAACACGGCGCCTCCAATCGCAAAAGAGTCAGAGGCTTGCCAACGTAAGAAGCGCTTTATCTCATTTTAGTTCTTATTCCGTTTTGGATCATTTAATGTTGGTCGGCATTATAAAATTAATGCGCAATATGAGAGCAAACACTGTTCTATTATTAATTTTTACTGAAGAGAAATATTATTTCCCTCGTTCTGATTGGATAAATTCTCCCGTACAAGCCAATGAAAATAGAGAATGGCAGATATTACAAGAATTCTAGTAAACACAACTGCTATCTGACTGCATTCCTAATATCACATGATTTCCATATTTTCAAGGCGACATTTTATGTCAAAAGTAGCATTGATTTTAATGTAATAAATGATCTTTATTGAAGACATGCAATATTTAGGCTGTCCCATTAAAGGATAACTAATTTGAACCCTTGATAGCTATTCAGGTGATCTAATATGCCAGTCATAAACTATGCAGGTAATATTAATCTTTTCATGATGCCGCTAAAGAAAGATGTTCCAGGCTTTAGTAGCTAAATGTTGCTACATTTCTACAGCCTATGATGTCTGTCATGATTTACTTTTCAACCAATCAGAAAAATCCTAACGTGCCTGCCTCGGGATATAGCTCAGTCATAGAGGCGCCTGCTATAGTTTAGCAGTGTGGATGAAAGCAATCATACAGGTAAGCGGTTGAATATTTTGAAACTAATTTGACTGGACGTTGTTGCTGCCATAGACAGCAACAACTTCCAGTCAAATTAGTTTCCACCAAATCTGTCATGAGAAAGATGAATGCAAGAAGAAGAAATTAGTTTCAAAATATTCAATGAGATGAATATTACATAATAAAGAATGTAATATATTGGCACTTACATGACATCACACACTATCGGTTGAGGAGACAAAATGGTGGCGATCACTGTTTAACACTTACGCGATATTACACAGCAGATAATTGTGATACAGAAACGGGAATGTGACAGGATATGAGTGATCTGGAATCTATAAACCATAATCTATCGGTGCAGTATAACATTTGAGATGAGATTAGCATCGCTTTAATAATTTCACTTCTACTATGATATTTTTGAGGCGTACATTAAACATAGTGGTACGGAGGTAAGCATGTGTATGGAAATTGCGTTAAATTTTTGTGGTAGGTGCTATGAGTTTTAACCATTTTAGAGAATGGATTTCAATTTCTCTATGTGTCCTTTCTATGAGAATAAGGATTTTTGGGGAGGATTTGGACCACAATTTAGCCTGCGTCCAATACATGCTAGTGTCCTTTCCTCGAATAAAAACGGTACTGGAGGGATGATGAACAACAGACAGTCGACATGTGTATCAGTGACCTTGACCTTTGACCTTTTGACCCCAACATCATTGTTTGATACCGTGTTCTAATAAGGAGGCATGTGTCCAAGTTTGGTTCTAGAATGATTAACCAAAATATGAGATATAAACAGAAAAGTTAAGCTAAACAGAAAATGTTAAAGTTGAAAAAACATTTTGGAAAATTTAACACTGTAACGAAGCCAGTCATTCCAGTGATAAATTTTCTAAACTTATCTTCTCTCGGCTTGCAAATGGACATTGAGTATAAGCACAAATTTAGATTTTCTTGACCAATCGTGACCATTAAATGTAAAGATTACACGCTTTCAGCAAATCAGGACTGATGAATCAACATAATTTGATATTAAAGTCTTCTAAAATGTTAATCTATATCACCTTTAAGATACTTGTATGATTCGCCTTGAAAATCTACCCAACAAAATTATAGGATTTCCTATAATTCTGGGTAGCAAAAAACAGGATTTCCTATAAAAATAAGAAATCTAATCCTTGATAGCTAGAAATGGGCGGGGCATAGCTAGAAATGGGCGGGCATAGCTGGAAATGGATCCCTTTGTAGCTTTGACTAGTTCATATTGACCTTTCAAGTAGTGACATCATTTTCTGAATCTTCACATTGACCTTTGACCCACTGACTTTATTTTCCTGATCTTCATATATATACTCACCTATATCTTGAGAGATGAATGCGACCGGTCGTCGATACCACCACAACATTCGCTTAGCATCCACACGAATGTCAATCAAGTTAGTGAGAAGAGCTAAGAGCGGTGCGAGGGGGAATGAGGCAGCAAACAACTGAAACAGAACAATATAGTGTGTCACTCATGGGACATACTGTTATGAGGAAGCCAGCGCGATTATCTGATTAAATCGAAAACTGCGATTATTTTTATTGATATGATTACAAATTATATATTCGAATAATTATGAATAATTTCTACTCCATATAATATTTCAATTACAACCTTTTGATGACTTTTAAATGAGACTGGTTGCAAAAATTGGCATGTATATGAACGTATGTCCAATTGCAGACTAAGAGAAGACTATTTTTTTTAAAGCATCACTGGAATGACTGGCTCGAGTAATCACAATTATTCTTAAATAATCGATCATGATCACTCAAAGAAGTAATCGCACAAGCCTAATTAAGTGTTGTAAGATGAAACAGGACATAAATCGTGACAGTAAGAATACATCTTCTTTATGAGCTGTACTCAGGGTTTCTCATGGCATCTAAATTTTGACGGCCCAACGGACCCCAAACCCTAAAATACATGGACCCAAGCGGACATCTGGGGGTTGCAAATTGACATCAGGTATTCTCATGCAGTGTTTTTCTAATTTATGCTAACGTTAGAGGTACCACAGAGTCACAGGTCTCAATTATGGCGGTCCCATCCATGTGGGTATTTTTAATGCAAATACATATATAAAACTAATTAATACCTTACAATCATACAAAATTTTCAGTGGTCCAATGGGATCCAATGCCACTACTTTTTGTTGTTCTCAGTATACGACTCACCATGAGGTATTGTATAAACATCTCTGTATATGACTCACCCTGAGGTATTGCATAAACTCCTCAGTATATGACTCACTGTGAGGTATTTTATAAACATCTCTGTATATGACTCACCCTGAGGCATTGTATAAACTCCTCAGTATATGACTCACTGTGAGGTATTGTATAAACATCTCTGTATATTACTCACCCTGAGGTACTGTATAAACTCCTCAGTATATGACTTACCCTGAGGTAATATATAAACTCCTCAGTATATGACTCACACTGAGGTACTGTATAAACTCCTAAGTATATGACTCACCCTGAGGTATTGTATAAACTCCTCATTAGATGACTCACCATTAGGTATTGTATAAACTCCTCAGTATATGACTCACTGTGAGGTATTGTATAAACTCCTCAGTATATGACTCACTGTGAGGTATTGTATAAACTCTTCAGTATATGACTCACTGTGAGGTATTGTACAAACTCTTCAGTATATGACTAACTTAGGTGCAGACTGTGAACACTATAAAATCGATATCACATGCATTCAAGAGACTAAAGTAGCTAAACACTCAGAGCAGCAACTTCAGACAAGCCATAAGCTAGTACTCATGGGCAAAAACAGGCCACTTACCATGGATTAGGCTTCGTAATCGGACCAAGGGTATTGGACGATGTTATTAGTTTTGGATACGTCAGTGATCGCGTTGCATTTATCGACCTGGCTATACCAACGCGAAAGCGCACCATCACTAAGTGTCGCATAGTCAATGCATATGGGCCAACCACCGAAAGGGCCAAAGAGAATTCAGCTATATTAGATTCCTTCTATGCAGAACTGAGCTCTGCCATTACTATCCCAGCTAGATGGCAACTGTTCGTGTGTGGCGATTTCAACTCCAAGCTGGGTAAACTCGGCATTGTGGACAAAAGTTCAGGACTTGGCTCATGTATGGGATCGTATGGACAGGGCACACGCAACAGCAATGATGATGCAATGGTGGCATTCCTTAGTTCCAATGGCCTATTTGCCACAAATACAGCTTTCAAACACCCATGCCGACACCAGACAACATGGACTGGACACACTGCTGATCGCAAAGCCCCTAAAGGTTCTAAGGCTACAAAAGCTGTCTTCAACCAAATAGATTCCATATCATGCAAGACAGCAGCAAAACCCCTACTCCAGGATGTTCATTCCTATGGAGGCACAGACCTCAATTCTGACCATAGGCCAGTCATTACACGCCTCCATATGAACTAACTCTACCTAATGTACAAACGCTATACCAGGCAAGAGGGTAGAGTCACCTACAACTTACCCAAGCTTATCAGCGACACTGACACTCAAATGTCATACAAAAAGGTCCTCAGGGAGCAGATAGCTAACATCGACGTCAGCTCCGATCCAAACGAAGCCCTAACCAAAATACTGATAACTATGGAATCATCAGCTACTAGAACCATAGGTGTTCTAAAAAACAACAGAACTAGGTATACTGACGACCCTCTCGTAGGACAACTGTCAGCAGAACAGAAAGCGTTACGTCTGCGCATCTATCAAAGTGGCCAAAGTGAAGATCACACCAAACTATGCCAGGAACACAATAACATTCTGCACCACATTAGCGAACGCTTAAAAGATCTTGCTATCCAACAAGCAGATGCCCTAGCAGATGAAATCACTGCCATGGATGACTGCCACAGAATGTTTCGGGCAGCCCGAGCCCTGAGAGTTGCTGACTACACCCCCCCCACTAACTGTACACAACTCTGAAGGACATTTTATCGGGACTGACCAGGGCAAAGTCGAGGCAATTCGAGAATGGTTCAAGGAACAGTTCACTGACCACGATGATGAGCCCTTGCACCCATTCTCAGGAGACCCCAAGCCATTACTAACAGCAATTAATACAGCAGAGGTTGAGAAGGCACTTAAAGCCCTGAAAAATGGACGTGCATCTGGACCTGATGGCATGAGCAATGAACTATTCAAAGATGCAGGTGACATTATTGTACAAACCCCTCAGTATATGACTCACTATGATGTATTGCATAAAATCCTCAGTATATGATTAACTGTGAGGTATTGTATAAACTCCTCTGTATATGACGCACTGTGAGGTATTGTACAATCTCCTCAGTATATGACTCACTGTGATGTATTGTATAAACTTCTCAGTATATGACTCACTGTGAGGTATTGTATAAACTTCTCTGCATATGACTCACTGTGATGTATTGTATAAACTTCTCTGCATATGGCTCACTGTGATGTATTGTATAAACCTCTCTGTATATGGCTCACTGTGATGTATTGTAAAAATTTCTCTGTATATGACTCACTAAGAGGTATTGTATAAACTGCTCTGTACATGACTCACTGTGATGTATTGTATAAACTCCTCAGTATATGACTAACTGTGAGGTATTGTATAAACTCCTCTGTATATGACTCACTGTGATGTATTGCATAAACTCCTCAGGATATGATCACTGTGATGTATTGTATAAACTTCTCTGTATATGACTCACCATGAGGTATTGTATAAACTCCTCGGTATATGACTCACTGTGATGTATTGTATAAACTCCTCAGTATATGACTCACTATGATGTATTGTATACACTTCTCTGTATATGACTCACCGTGATGTATTGTATAAACTCCTCCGTACATGACTAACTGTGAGGTATTGTATAAAATCCTCAGTATATGACTAACTGTGAGGTATTGTATAAACTCCTCAGTATATGACTCACTGTGAGGTATTGTATAAACTCTTCAGTATATGACTCACTGTGGGTATTGTATAAACTCCTCAGTATATGATTAACTGTGAGGTATTGTATAAACTCCTCTGTATATGATGCACTGTGAGGTATTGTACAATCTCCTCAGTATATGACTCACTGTGATGTATTGTATAAACTTCTCAGTATATGACTCACTGTGAGGTATTGTATAAACTTCTCTGCATATGACTCACTGTGATGTATTGTATAAACTTCTCTGCATATGGCTCACTGTGATGTATTGTATAAACCTCTCTGTATATGACTCACTGTGAGGTATTGTATAAACTCCTCAGTATATGGCCCACTGTGATGTATTGTATAAATTTCTCTGTATATGACTCACTGTGAAGTATTGTATAAACTTCTCTGCATATGACTCACTGTGATGTATTGTATAAACTTCTATGTATATGACTCACTGTGATGTATTGTATAAACTCCTCTGTATATGACTCACTAAGAGGTATTGTATAAACTGCTCTGTACATGACTCACTGTGATGTATTGTATAAACTCCTCAGTATATGACTCACTGTGATGTATTGCATAAACTTCTCTGTGTATGACTCACTGTGATGTATTGTATAAACTCCTCAGTATATGATTCACTGTGCGGTATTGTATAAACTTCTCTGCATATGACTCACCATGGGGTATTGTATAAACACCTTAGTATAATACTCACTAAGAGGTATTGTATAAACTCCTCTGTATATGACTCACTAAGATGTATTCTATAAACTGTTCTGTACATGACTCACTGTGATGTATTGTATAAACTCCTCAGTATATGACTCACGGTGATGTATTTTATAAACTTCTCTGTATATGACTCACTGTGAAGTATTGTATAAACTTCTCTGTGTATGACTCACTGTGATGTATTGTATAAACTCCTCAGTATATGATTCACTGTGCGGTATTGTATACACTTCTCTGCATATGACTCACCATGGGGTATTGTATAAACTGTTCTGTACATGACTTACTGTGATGTATTGTATAAACTCCTCAGTATATGACTCACGGTGATGTATTTTATAAACTTCTCTGTATATGACTCACTGTGATGTATTGTATAAACTTCTCTGTGTATGACTCACTGTGATGTATTGTATAAACTCCTCAGTATATGATTCACTGTGCGGTATTGTATAAACTTCTCTGCATATGACTCACCATGGGGTATTGTATAAACACCTTAGTATATGACTCACTAAGAGGTATTGTATAAACTCCTCTGTATATGACTCACTAAGAGGTATTGTATAAACTGCTCTGTACATGACTCACTGTGATGTATTGTATAAACTCCTCTGTATACGACTCACCATGAGGTATTGTATAAACATCTCTGTATATGACTCACCCAGAGGTATTGCATAAACTTCTCAGTATATGACTCACCATGAGGTATCCGTATTGTATAAATTTCTCTGTGTACTCTCCCAGCGTAAAATCCTCCAATGATGGTTTCAGTCTCTCATGCTCTAAGAACTCCTGAAGAGGATTATGAGCGGGGGATGCTGCTCCGGTTTCTTCATCAATCTTATTTTTCTTTTTTCCCAAACATCTCAAACACCAACTTGGCCGTTTGTGCCACCTTTTTTTAACAAACCTGAAAAAATTATGTAAATCAAATACATTAGTTTCATAGAATGTTGTAACGTCCATTATTAGTCGAAGAATTTAACCCTTGAACCATCAAATTTGTTGAAGAAAATTTAAATTTTTTCATAGAAAATGTCCATTTGCAAACCAGGAGAAAACTATTTTAGAAAATTTACCACTGGAATGACTGGCTCGGTTAGTGAGCCAGTCAATTGCATTGGTAAATTTTCAAAAATAGTCTTCTCTTGGTGAGCAGATGGACATTTCTCAAGACCACTGCAGAAGCTGTTTTTGCCTGATATGATTGTTAAAGGTAAGAGGGTACCAGTCAGCATGATTGATTACAATCCAATGTAGCTGATGAATTAAAAATTTCTCACATTCCTTGCATAAAACTGTTGCCTCTATGGTGTTGGAATCATGGTGGAGGCCTTCACTGATACTTTACTCAACTGCTATGGTTCCATGTTGTGGGAACATCAGATGTTGGGCTACAGGGGTTTCCCAGGCTTTTTTAATAATCCTGTAAGTATTTTTTGACATGTATTTGAAATTCACATTTTATCTCACCTACAAATTGGTTATAGCTTCCATTATTAATCACTACATTTATGAAAGGAATATGAGAAATTGTTTATTCATCAGCTACATTGGATTGGAATCAATCACGCTGACTGGTAACCCTCTACTACTTTAAACCTTTAATAACACTCATATTAGCCAAAAGCGGCTTCTGCAGTGGTCTTGAGAAATCTCCATCTGCAGACCAAGAGTAGACTATCTTTGAAAATTTACCGATGGAATGACTGGAGTTAAGCACTAGTGGCAGAATAAGCATTGGAGCTAAGCACTAGTGGCTAAGGAAAGAATAAGTATAGGAGCTAAGCACTAGTGGCTAAGGACATAATAAGTATAGGAGCTAAGCACTAGTGGCTAACCACAGAATAAGTATAGGAGCTAAGCACTAGTGGCTAAGCACAGAATAAATATAATACAGCCTATGAATAAGTTAACATGTTTCCGAAACAAAACAATTTAGAACACAATGCAAGAAATGTTCTGTGGAATATTTAGAACATAATTTGATTGGAAGACATTGCCGCTTCCAATCCAATTATATTTTTTAATATTCAACAATACCGTTTTATTTTGCTTTGAGCCGACTTTATGCAAAGACTCTTGTAGTTACTGTATGGGAGATGAGCATGTGATCAGTTACCCTCTGGGTAAATAACCAAGTGTTATTTTAGTCCAGGAGCTAAAGCTAGGTCAGAATCGTGACGTAGCACACCCAGTATTCGGAAGGTCTGACACTTGCTGTGGCTTGGGGGACATGTCCCACACATTTTAAGCCCTGTTGTACAAACAAATTGTGGTAGCACTAATTAGTTATCCTGATTTCTTTGCATAGGGGGTCTAGGCTTTGGCTGTATCCACAGTGCACAACGATATAAGCATGATCGTGTCATAACTCAAAGTAATATCGTATTAGATTCACCATATATGATATTTAGATGGATATCGACCTAACATCGGTCATTACATTCGACTTGGCCATATATGTCAAGGCAAAAGAGATACAGTGGCGATATAAAGAAGAGTTTAGTGACACTGTGATCAGACTGGGGGGATTCCACATTGCGCTAAACTACTTAGCTGTTATTGGAAAGATGTTTGATGACTCTGGCTTAGAAGATCTCCTCATAGAGGCCAACACATATGGTAGCAGCATGGCTGCTGCTCTACTTAAAGGGAAGTCATATAATCGAGGAGTGAGGGCTCACAAATTGGATCTGGAAGCGCTGCTGCGATTACAATGGCAGTCTTTTTCCAAATGGGTTCAACAAAATGGACAACATGAAGACCACATTACTCCAACAGATTTGGAGTCTGGATGAGAAAATTAAGATGTGCCGAAGCAGCATTGATGACTTAGACGCACTGCAAGAAAATTTCAAAGAGGTGTGTATGTACGTGAATAAATTGCAACAGCTGTTCAAATCCTTTAAAGTTGAGTCAAGCTCGAAATCACACCTGTTCGCATTTTGGAACTCATATATTCATATGGTAGAGCTGCTGCTTGGATTCATAAGAGCTGAGAGAACTGGAGATTGGCAGGCACACCTATCTGCTACTGCTGCTATGGCGCCATATTTCTACAGCATGGACAGAACCAATTATGCAAGATGGCTGCCAATATATCTTGCGGACATGAAGATGCTTCCAAGTACACATCCCCATGTACATGAACAATTCTTGAATGGAAATCATTCCGTAAGTCGCTCACACCATCCATTCAATCAAGTGTGGACAGATATGGCCTTAGAGCAATCGATTAATTTGGATTCCAAAAAGCGAGGTGGTATTATTGGAATAACACAAAAGCCAGGAGCTCTGGAGAGGTGGTTTTTAACTAGCCACGAGAGGGCAGCCATAACAACGGTCACAAAGGAAATATGTGGATTACACGATAGTCACATGTTTGGAGTACATAAGGAAATGGGGACTAATCGAATGAACAGGGATGAAACCGATGTGCAGAAGATACTTTCTTGCTGGTGGCTTTAACGATGGAATGGATGTTGTTGTCATTTCAGCGAACAATTCGTCGTATTTGGAAGAACTTCGATCAGATCACGAGGAAGCAGATACGCGTATGATGTTGCACGCGCTACACGCTTCAAAAGACCACATGCGTGTTGTTATACAGTCTCCTGATACAGACGTGGCAGTACTTAGTATATATACGTATCGTTCGCTTCACTGTTCTGAACTATGGTTCCGTACGGGCACAAAGGACAAATTGCGATACATACCAATACATACAGTTGCTCAAGTACTGGGCCCAGCTATCTGTCTGTCTTTGCCTGGGTTTCATTCTCTTACAGGTTGTGATAGTACTAGTGCATTATTTGGAGTCGCTAAGAGAAAATCATTCAATCTCTTAAAGTCATCTGAATGTCATCAGCTTAGCTTAGCCCAACTCGGCGAACATGTTGACTTATCACTGAATACTGCAATTCTATGTGAGAAATTTGTCTGTGAGTTGTATACCACCAGGGATGTGGGAAAGACAGCTGATGAAACCCGTTATTGGCTCTTTTGTCAAAAGAGACAAAGAAATGAAAATCTTCCACCTACATCAAATAGTCTAAAGCATCACACCGAAAGGGCCAATTTTCAAGCTGTTGTTTGGAGACGTTCATTGCAAGCTGTTCAGAATCTTCCATCTCCAAATGGACATGGCTGGAGTATAGTGGATGGTCTACTCAAGCCTGTTCTAATGTCAAAGGATCCTGCTCCATTTGGATTAATTGAACTCACATCATGTAGATGTCAAGTCTGCCTGCAAAAGAACAGATCTCTGTCAATGCAACGCTAACAATCTACTCTGCACTGAAGCATGCCTTTGTATGGGAGGTGAAATGTGTGACAATGTTCAGCATACAATTGTCGAAGATGACTCTGAGACGGATGTGTAACATTCTCTCATTTGCTCACGTGATAAATATGTCCTGCCAGCTTGTGTAGACATGCACTGCATGTCAGTTAAAAGTTTAATTATGAAAAATGTATAAAACATGGGCATTGTTGTAGCTAAGGTATTGCTAGTCACAAGAAGACCTAAGTGCCCCAATATGTACAAAGCAACATACAGGTGTCTTAAACGAGGTTGATTATGTATAAATCTGCGATATACGATCACTCCTTTCCATTTTGGTTAAGATTGTATTGATATAACATGCGCTTAAGTTTGTGAAAAATTTACCATTGTGAAAATTGTCTGAAAACTACATTCAACACCTATTGTAAATGGGCTTCTCACGGGTTAGTGATACCACAATTTTCTTGTACAACACGGCTCAGAATATACCCAAGACATCGGTCTAGCATAATATAGAGACAAACCTTCTGAATACTGGGTGTGCTACGAAACCATTCTTCTAGACCCCTTTTGAAAATTGGCTCCCGGACTATTTCAATACAAACACGTAACCTACTTGACTTAACAGTGCTGATAGGTGGGTAACCTAGAGTAGGTGCTACAGTACATACTCTATCAGTTTAGCCACTACTCTAGTACTCACTCAAGTAGCTACTCTACTAGGGGCATAAACTTGACCCTTGAAAAAATCTTAGTTATGTGTGAGCTTTACTGTAGAGTAGTGTGAGCTTTACTGTAGAGTAGCTAAAGATTAGTCCCTAAACACGGTATAAATAGATGAGATAAGCCTTTAGAGTCCTCATGGTATTGATATCCTAAGCCTTACACAATACTCATGGTATTATGATATCTTAAAACTCTTTACTGGTCATGCCGGAATGGTTATTTGAAGGGCAAGAGATCATTTTTGAAAATTTACCACTGGAATGACTGGCTTGGTAACCGAGCCAGTTACTCCAGTAGTAAATTTTCAAAAAATAGTCTTCTCTTGCTATGCAAATGAACATTCAAAGGGAAATATTTAGATTTTCTTGACCAAACTTGAGCATTAAAGGCTTAAGCATGATACAGTACTCACGGTATTATGATATCCTTGAGAAGTTTAGGGAAAGGTTTAACGAGCATGAGAACGAGCACCTGTATCGACAGCTCTGGCATACAGCTATCTGCTGCGCAGCTGTCTGCATATGCAGTGCCAAGGCCAATCACACCATTGGCACCAAATCTCTGAAACAATAAACAATTTAATAGTTAGGCATTTAGTCAGATTCTAGCCAATCACCACTCAGTCAGCCGGGGTTCCACGAGAGACGTGTTATGACTTGCTGAGATCAGTGTGCTTATGGCTTTTAACCAGATCAGTTATTTGTTAACAAAATGCCTATTAACCTGAAAAATTTGCATTTTCTGTTATTAATTTGTGATATATAATAAGATAGTGATAACTAGTTGTGAAAGTTGTTAATTAAAGTCTTTAAAATTAAAGCTTTAAGTGTTTTGTGTGATTTGTAGTGTTTGGAGTAAATTAAGTTTTAGCACATGGCTGATAGACAAGAACTAGCTGCCATTTTAGATGCAGAGCAGCAGTCTAGAGTGATTTGGGTCATATGTGGGCAATAAATTGCTGACCCAGCTTATCAGTGCAAGGGTGATGAAGTAAACTTGAAATGAGCCCAGTACAATCATATACATACATAGTTTTTTAGAGCATGGGGGAGGAACAAATTCCAGTGACCCCATTTTCCTCTGTACATGCACTGCTTATCATGGCCAGAGGGAAGGAGCAAACCCTTAGTGATCTCTGAAGCTAAATTTCTACAGGCAAATCTTCTCTATCAGCAATTAAACCACAGCTGTAAATTGGTTAACTGTGATAGCTGAATTGGGATATACAGTGCTTTAAATATCATCTGTATCATTATCATTAGTAATTCAGAGCAAATGTTCAGCTTTCTTTGTCTGCAAACAGCAGTGAAAGCTTCATCTGATAATGTCACACACCGTTTTATGGATATTTATTCAACAGAGGAGAGTTCAGAGTGTATACCAACATGTGCTATAAATTAGCTTAATGCTCACACAATGCCTAGAGAGAGGAGGGGGTGAATATGTGAATATTCAAGTTACAATGCAGGATCTGGCTATATTTAATGGTGCTGAAATAATATGGTAAGCTTAGAAGTTAGATGGCTGACTTTCCAACGTTCTATTAAAGGAAATATTAATATTATTAATATGCTATTAATTCGGGAGGGGGAGTGGGTGCATTCCTTATCAGTCTCCTGTGATCACTCCTTGTCTCGGTTTACTGACCATGGGATCCGGTCCTTTGTAATCGATCAACTGCGGCCCTTTGTTGGCTTATTAAACCATGCCAAAATACCCCGTGTTTCCTGTCTCTAATCTGGCGACAGACTTTATCAGCCGACCACCTGTGGGGGAAATGGCTTCGTATGTGTCGTATCACGCATGTGTGCCCAGGTCATGAATATTGATGAGGGTCGCTGTGACCCTATCACAAACCGACCATGCGCGAGGCATGTGCCTTGCTCCTCTTCCCCTTGCCCAGGGCATCCAATAGTTTCTCTATATCCGCGAGTGGTGCGATATACCCTCGCATGCGCCCGTGGGAATACTCATATCAGTTTTGTAGCAGCTGCCTTTTACATGCTTCTCTGCTAGATTTATTAAAGGATTTTCCCTCCCACACGACCCGCACGCGCGTTATCCCCGCACTTCATGCACTACACATGTATTGCTTAGAATGCTTACACCATGTACTATGATATATTATGTATATAAATTGTTAGTTATGTTTAGTTTAGTTTATTGTATATGGAGGACCATAGATCTTAGCAATATATATAGCCTTCTGAGGCTCTCTATATTGTATGGGATCCGTGCAGACCCAGCGCGCAGCACTGCAATAAATCTATGGCTCTTCATGTGACACCCAAACCATCTTTTCTGTCTTGCTCTGTCCCTTTCCTGGCATAAGGTGGGATTGGTGGGGGGCCCTCGCTCACCCTCACCTTGATTAATTATAGTAAATATAGCAATGCCAGATGAAAAATAAGAGGAGAGACTCGTCACATATGTCAGTCGCTGCTCATAACCAAAGTTAATCCAGAATGTAAATCTCTTCTCAGTAACCCTATTTAAAGGCATTAAAATGCAAAGGGTTAACGTTTGCTATGCTCTTGCTATAAGTATTGTCGTAACCTCATTAAGGAGGACACCACAATCTAAGAGATTTTATCAGTAAATAATATATATATCTCTTTTATTACTAACACCGGTTATATGCTCATTTAAGATAAATGTGTGCCACACTGTGTGCATTACATCAGTCACATATGTGTCACACCAGTCACACTACTCGCATGTGTCACACCAGTTACATGATGTGCCACACTAGTCACGCGATGTGTCACACCAGTCACATGATGTGTACACAAGTCACATAATGTGTCACACTAGTCACATGATGCGGTACACCAGTCACATGATGTGCTACACCAGTAACATTATGTGCCACACTAGTCACATGATGTGCAACAACAGTCACATGATGTGCTACACCAGTCATATGCTGTGCCACACTAGTCATATGATATTCTACACCAGTCATATGATGTGTCACACCAATCACACTACTTGCATGTGTCACACTAGTCACATGATGTGACACACTAGTCACATGATGTGCTACACCAGTCACATGATGTGCTACACCAGCTACATGATGTTCACACAAGTCACCTAATGTGTCACACTAGTCACATGATGTACTACACCAGTCACATGATGTGCTACACCAGTCATATTATGTGCCACACTAGTCACATGATGTGCAACACCAGTCACATGATGTGTCACACCAGTTACACTACTCGCATGTGTCACACTAGTCACATGATGTGCTACACCAGTCACATGATGTGCCACACCAGTCATATGATGTACCACACTAGTCACATGATGTGCAACACCAGTCACATGATGTGCCTCACCAATCACATGATGTTCTACACCAGTCACATGATGTACCACATTAGTCATATGATGTGCAACACCAGTCATATGATGTGCCACACTAGTCACATGATGTGCAACACCAGTCACATGATGTGCCACATTAGTCATATGATGTGCCACACTAGTCATATGATGTGCCACACTAGTCATATGATGTGCCACACTAGTCACATGATGTGTAACACCAGTCACATGATGTGCCACATTAGTCATATGATGTACCACACCAGTCATATGATGTGCCACACCAGTCATATGATGTGCCACACTAGTCATATGATGTGCCACACCAGTCGCATGTGTCACACCAGTAAAATGATGTGCCACACAAGTCATATGATGTGCTACACTAGTCATATGATGTGCCACATTAGTCATATGATGTGCCACATTAGTCATATGATGTGCCACATTAGTCATATGATGTGCCACATTAGTCATATGATGTGCTATACTAGTCATATGATCTGCCACGCTAGTCATATGATGTGCTACACCAGTCACAAGATGTGCTACACCAGTCATATAATGTGCCACACTAGTCATATGATGTGCCACACTAGTCATATGATGTGCTATACTAGTCATATGATGTGCCACACTAGTCATATGATGTGCTATACTAGTCATATGATGTGCCACACTAGTCATATGATGTACTACACTAGTCATATGATGTGCCACACTAGTCATGATATGCTACACCAGTCACATGATGTGCACACAAGTCACATAATGTGCCACGCTAGTCACATGATGTGCTACACCAGTCACATGATGAGAACTAAACACACACAATTACATATTACATAGTGATAGAAATCATACATCAAAGGTGGTTGCAATTGCATTTAGTTCCCTTCCCCTCTCAGGAATGCATGCATAATGGACAAATCCATGCATAATGGACGAATCCGACCTGTCACTCAAGTATATGACATCATAATCAATTACGTCACATGTAGGCTGATGTTACTCTCATAATTGACGGAAATACTCTGTCATGAAGCTGGAGTAGTTGGTCAAGTGTACGAATTGTATGTCTTTGATGGATTTACTATTTAATAAACATTCTGTTGAAAACTTTGAAACTAATTTGACTGGGCACTATTGCTGCCATAGGCCGCAACATCAGCCTGTCAAACTATTTTCTGAATATTCAACAGTCTACCTGTATAGTTTTAAGGAAATTGAGATTCAGGGAGTGCAGGGATCAATCAATCCCAACAGACAAGTGTAGGTGGATTTTGGCTAGAGATGGTCAGGGCATGCTAGAATTTGATTCCTCTATTTTATCTAAATATCTAGTTTAATTGCCTACCCCTCTGAAGAATGCAATATAGAAGCATGAAGCATAAGAGTTAGCAAATTGGAAGCCAAACAACTTGATAATCAGAGCGTCTTCATAAGCTGTTTGTGTCCGATGGTTTTCTGAAACATAAAGATAGTTTTTTTAAAACATTTAAGTTAAATATTTCAAGATAGTGATAGAGACTAGAACAGGAAGAGAAATTATAATGTATAATTTGAAAATAATTTTGATTGAATCGTGCAGCCTACCCCATTAATCACAATCACAATTGATCAACAGAATATATTTTCTTTCACAATGAATGGAAGGAGGAAGGGATGGTCTACAAAGAATGGATGGAGGAGGATCTACAGAGAATGGAAGGGGGGAGGGTCTACAGAGAATGGATGGAGGGAGGGTCTACAGAGAATGGATGGAGGGAGGGTCTACAGAGAATGGATGGAGGGAGGGTCTACAGAGAATGGATGGAGGGAGGGTCTACAGAGAATGGATGGAGGGAAGGTCTACAAAGAATTGAAGGAGGGAAGGTCTACAGAAAATTGAAGGAGGGACGGTCTACAGAGAGTGAAAGGAGGGATGGTCTACAGAGAATGGATGACGGGAGGGTCTACAGAGAATGGATGGAGGGAGCATCTACAGAGAATGGATGGAGGGAAGGTCTGCAGAGAATTGAAGGCGGGATGGTCTACAAAGAATTGAAGGAGGGAAGGTCTACAGAGAATGGAAGGAGGGAAGGTCTACAAAGAATTGAAGGAGGGAAGGTCTACAGAGAATGGAAGGAGGGATGGTCTACAGAGAATGGAAGGATGGATGGTCTACAGAGAATGGATGACGGGATGGTCTACAGAGAATGGAAGGAGGGATGGTCTACAGAGAATGGATGGAGGGAGGGTCTACAGAGAATGGATGGAGGGAAGGTCTACAAAGAATTGAAGGAGGGAAGGTCCACAGACCATGGATGGGGGGAAGGTCTGCAGAGAATGGATGGAGGGATGGTCTACAGAGAATGGAAGGAGAGATGGTCTACAGAGAATGGATGGAGGGATGGTCTACAGACCATGGATGGGGGGAAGGTCTGCAGAGAATGGATGGAGGGATGGTTCACAGAGAATGGATGGAGAGGTCTACAGAGAATTGATGGACGGATGAATGGATGAAGGGATGGTATACAGAGAATTGATGGAGGGATGAATGGGTGGAGGAATGGCCTACAAAGGATGGAGGAATATGTGGTCCACAGAGAGGAATCATAAACATAGCCCAATCAGTCAGCAAGACTGCCAGGCAGTCTTTACAATCTTTATATAACTAGTTAGTTGACTAGTTAGCTATCTATGGTTAACTAGTTAGTCAGCTTAACTGCTAGCAAATTCTAAAGCTATATATTAACTTAGCCCAGTCAGTCAGCTTAACTGCTAACAAATTCTAAAGCTATATATTTACTTACCCCAGTCTGTCAGCTTAACTGCTAGCAAATCATAAAGCTGTAAAACAAAACAGATAATTTAAACCTAAAATCAGCTAAGCATTTGATTCTTAAATTTCATTGCCTTTCATAAGATAACTGGAAACTCTTTATGGAAACACTGCTGTTATAAGTAGTTGTTGTTTAATACGGTGTCATAAATGCATATTAACATCCGTGTGATAAGGGTTCACCTGGGAAGTGAGAAGTTTAACTGTCTGACTGCTGCAATCCACCAGACAATAACTTCAATGTGAAATAACTCTGGACCGGCTGAATACTTCGAAGACAAGTTGACTAAAAGTTGTTGGTGGCAATTTTCAGTCAAATTGCCTTCAAAATATTCAGCATATCCAGCAATAAACATCATGGATAATGTATTCAGCAGAAATTTAGTGGGCAGACAGATAAAAACAAAAAAACAAGTATTTACTACAGCAACATTCTAGGCTTTGTTCTAAAGCAATATATTTGAATCAAACATGCTTGCCATGCGAATATAAAACCTATCAGCTTTGTGACATAAACTAGCACTACTGTTGCCTTCAACAGTAAGCTTGTTTACCTCTCTCTTGATGCCTTCAACACTATGCTTGTCTAACTCTCTCCTGTTGCCTTCAACACTATGCTTGTCTAACTCTCTCCTGTTGCTCTCCTGGTGTGTTCAACATTAAGCTTGTCTAACTCTCTCCTAAGCTTGTCTAACTCTCTCAAGTTGTCTTCAATACTAAGCTTGTTTAATTTTCTCGTGTTGCCTTCAACACTATGCTTGTCTAACTCTTCCCTGTTGCCTTCAACACTATGCTTGTCTAACTCTTCCCTGTTGCCTTCAACACTATGCTTGATAACTTTCCCGTTGTCTTCAACACTAGACTTGTCTAACTCTCTCATGTTGTCTTCACAACTACACTTGTCTAACTCTGTCCTGTTGTCTTCAATACTAAGCTTATCTAAGCTTGTCTACCGCTCTCCTGGTGTGTTTAACATTAAGCTTGTCTAACTCTCTCCTGTTGTCTTCAACACTAAGCTTGTCTAACTCTCTCAAGTTGTCTTCAATACTAAGCTTGTTTAATTTTCTCGTGTTGTCTTCAACATTAGGCTTGTCTACCTCTCCCCTGTTGTCTTCAACACTAAGCTTGTCTAGCCCTCTCCTGTTGTCTTCAACACTAAGCTTGTCTAACTCTCTCCAGTTGTCTTCAATACTAAGCTTATCTAACTCTCTCCTGTCGTCTTCAACATTAAGCTTATCTATCTCTCCCCTGTCGTCTTCAATACTAAGCTTATCTAAGTCTCCTCTGTTATCATTCTTGAGATTCAGCAAGTGATCTGCTTTCTCACAGTCTATTCGCAGTACTCAACAACTCTAGAAGAATTTCTTTGCTTTCATAGCAGTGTCATCAGCATACCGCAGATTGTTGGTTCTTCTACCCTTTGATTATTCAAGGTGAATTTCAGCAGAACTAAAATGTTTTAAATAGCAAGTTTGCCCTAGAGGACACCAGAGATCTTAGTTGATCTGTAGGGTAACAGCACAGAATTATTAATTAAAGGTGTAGTAGGTTGAATGACTGATGTAAACCTAGATGTAGCGCACAATAGTGCACTGTTCATGTTCACTGTATTCATCTCTTCACTGCTCCATGTCGTGTTTGTTCACCAGATTCATACAGTATTGTTACTGACATAGATGAGTTGTGTACATCAGACATAGAGCTAGTGATTCCATTGGGAAATTTAAAAAAAAGACGTCATTTTGGTATTAACTGGACATTTCTCAAGACCAGCACAAAAGCAATATTAGCCGACTTGACCATGAAAGCGCTGTTTTGTTATTTTTGTTGTTATTGATGGTGGTGGTTGTTGTGGTGACCGAGGTGGTGGTAGTTGTGGTTGTCATGGTGTCAGTTGTGGTGGCAGTGGAGGTGGTGATGGTTGTGGTGCCGGGGGTTGGGGGGGGGGGGTGTGTGGATGTGGTGGTGGTGATGAAGGTGGTGGTGGTTGTTGTGGTGGAGGTGGTGGTGGCGGCGGTGGTGATTGTTGTGACGGAGGTGGCCATGGTGGTGGTAGTGGTGGTGGTGGCCTTTGGTGGTTGTTGTGGTGGAGGTGGTGGTGGTGGCAGAGGTGGTGTTGGCGGAGGTGGTGGCGGCGGAGGAGGTGGTGGTGGTGTTAGTAGCAGTGGTGGTGGTGGTGGGGCTGTTGGTGGTGGTGGCAGGGATGCTGGTGTCATCTTTGTAAGATTGATATATTAAATAACTGCATACCTTGCCAAGTAAGAGAATGGAGCCAGCATTGAAGACTGATGATATGACGCTGGTGAGGAACATGCAGCTGGCAGCACTCAATGTAGGACAGTAATCAACACTGATAATCACGCGATAAACTATCACACCCAACACACTCACAAATACAAGGAACACCTGAAATAAGAAACAGAAACTGATAATCACATGATAAACTATCACATCCAACACACTCACAAATACAAGGAACACTTGAAATAGGAAACAGAAACTCATAATCACACGATAAACTATCACACCCAACACACTTACAAATACAAGGAACACCTGAAATAGGAAACAGAAACTGATAATCACACGATAAACTATCAACCCCAACACACTCACAAATACAAGGAACACCTGAAATAGGAAACAGAAACTCATAATCACACGATAAACTATCACACCCAACACACTCACAAATACAAGGAACACCTGAAATACGAAACAAATATGAATACAAAAGACATATGAAATATGAAATGAAGATAATATGATACACCTGAGTTTCAAATTCAGTAGCCACCGAAAGCTTATACTGCAATTTTTGTTGTCAAAACCCATCCGAAAATTGATGACATGAAAATCTTCACACACGCACGCACGCACGCACGCACGCACACACGCACACACACACACATTACATGCATGTCCACACACACAAACAGATTAACTGTCTCGTTGCTGCAGCCCACCAAACAATAATTTCAGTGGGAAATAACTCTGGACCGGCTGAATATTTTGAAAACAATTTGACTGAAAGTTGTCGGTAGCTTCGCCACCATCAACTTTCAGTCAAATTGTTTTCAAAATATTTAGCATACCCAGCGATATAACACTTGGAATGTCATCTGCAAAAACTCAGCATTCAGATGGTTAAATAGATCATATACTTACCATAAATAGAAGCATGAATCCTGAGGTAGTGAATTTGAAAACCTGTTTCTTTATTGGATAAAACCAGTTCAACTCCTTTGTCACTGGATCCTACAAAGGATAAATTGTCATCCAGTAAACTCATCATGCATTACTGGGGCAATGGAGGGATCTGTGACTCAAGTATATGATGTCATACTCAATGGACCTTTCAAACCATGATCGCGGGAGTGAAATTATTACTTGGGAAGGTATAAATATTGCATGTTTTGTAAAAAGCATGGTTTATAAAATCAAAATTTGACATCAAATGGCGTCGTGGGAATATATAAATCAAGTGATATTGCTTGCTCTCCTGTTTTTTTTGGAGGCGAGAGGTGGTGCGTTCACAAATGTGATAGCTAAAGGAGATGGTATACATGCTTTAGCAAGCATGGCGAACTATCCTAGATGTTTCTGAAGGCTAACTACTATTAGTAAAATATATAAATCACGTGATATTGCTCGCTCTCCTGGTTTTGGAGGCGAGGGTGGTGTGTTCACAAATGTGATAGCTAAATGAGATGGTATACACGCTTTAGCAAGCAAGGTGAACTATCCAAGATGTTTCTGAAGGCTAACTATTATTATTAACCGGGTATTCGGTAAATGCGGAGCAGATCTAAACATTATATGTCTATGGATCTAAAGTACATTCCTAATATCACATGATTTGTATCTTTTCACAAAGACGACATGAAATGCCAAATTTTAGGATTCATTTTCATGTAATAAATGAGGATTTTAACAGAGTACGCAATATTTAGGTTGTCCATTATAATAATTTCACTCTCGCAGTGATGGATATGGTACACATTAAGCCAAGGGGTAAGGCGGCAAGAAATTACTAATTGTGTCCTATTTTCATATTATTAACGATCAGTTTAAGCATTTTGGCGACTGGATTTCAAGTTTTTGTTGAAACTTACCAATTAGAAGTCATCCGGCTAAAAATGATATGAAAGCTCAGAGCAAAACTGATATGGCTACATAAGCCACACCACGCAGTCCAACTCAACCCAAGACCAATTCACCCCATGAATTCATATACCTTAAAATAGGCTATACGATATATATCAAAATATTGCAAATTTTTTCACCACGATATATCGCTATAGCTCCTAGGACAATATCATGCAAGCCTAGGTCCATTAGGTCACATGTACACTGCAATCACAATAGATAGTGATGCATAGAGCTCCATCATGAACATCTAAGTCTGTGAAGTGTACAAATTGAATGTCTTTGAGCGATGTACTATTTTATAAACATTCTGTTGAATATCTTGAATCTAATTTGACTGGGTGCTGCCTTAGGCAGCGATAGAACCTAGCTAAATAAGTTTCGAAATATTCAACAGCTTACCTGTATAGTTATTTGGAAATTGGGATTCTGGTAATTCAGAGTTCATGGTATAAAGATAGATATAAATAGACACAAAACATGGGAATGACATAGCTAGAAATTGGCATAGCATAGCTAGAAATGGGCGTAGCATAGCTAGACATGGGCATGGCATAGCTAGAAATGGGTGTTGCATAGCTAGAAATGGGTGTGGCATTGCGAGAAATGGATCTCCCTATTAATCAATGATTGAATTTGTCTCGTAGAGCACTAAGCTGAGCCATCCTCCACTTCGACTAGGGCTTGAGAAATGTGCTGTGGTAAGTATGGGTGAATTTTGATTTGAATAGTAAATAGTGTTGCCAGATTGATTTGCTATTGCACTCAGGGATATGGTCTGGCAAGACTGCATCAGGTCTGGGGTCAAATACAAAAGTATTTGTATTTGAAGTAATTTAAATACATTTTTCAAGTATTTGAAAGTATTTGTATCTGAAAAGTATTTAAGGCAAAAGTATTTGTATTTGTATTTAAATACATTGTCAATGTATTTGAGTATTTTCAAATATTTTTCAAAATACTTCTCTGTCTATTTCTGATAAATTGTTACATACTTCTCTGTCTATTTCTGATAAATTCTTACATACTTCTCTGTCTATTTCTGATAAATTCTTACATACTTCTCTGTCTATTTCTGATAAACTCTTAAATTCAAATGTAGGCCTACATGTATATTGCAAACTAAAATTTAATACAGATTTCTCATATCTTCTGTAACTCTTTGCATGACATACTGTTGAATGTTTAAAAATTAATTTGACTGGATGCAGTTGTTGCCTTAAGAAGCAACACTCTTCAGGTAAATCTTTGTCTCTGGGGTTAATTAGCCTTTCTTGCACTTATGTCAAACGATTAAACTTTGTAGAAGGCTCATATAGGAAATAGTGTTGATTTCTTAGACAGAATCCACCTACAAGCAGCACGAAGAACAGTTATCATGTGAAAAGGAATGAGACTTAGGAATCTAAAATTTAAATAAAAGCTCTGAATATTTTTGGGTGAAATTTGAATACAAGTTTTCACAAAAACTACATTGAGCCAGATAGTTTTAGCACATCTAAATAAATAAATAAACAAAATAAATAAATAAACTCTGTTATCCCATTCATACTGAAATTTAAACTCTTTTCAAAGGTAATAAAAATAAGACTAACAATTCCTTGGTAAATGTCTGGTACTATTTGCTAACCTTTAGTGGTTAAAATTTAGCATACAAATCTAAGATTTCTGCTTTGTGAATCTCCATTTAGATGCCAAGGGAAGAGCATTTTTGAAAATTTACCATTAGAATGACTAGCTTGCTTATCAAGCCAGTCATTTTCAAAAATATTTTTTTCCTGGCCTGTAAATGGGCAATACTCACGACCAATGCAGAGAGCAGTCTTGGCTGGCTTTACCATTAAAGGTATGAAAGGGTTAACTGCATAAAACTGTGATAGATCAAGTGAGTCAGAGTAAGAACCTTGTTTAGCTGGTCTAAATATCACACCTCTTAAATCAGTAGTTGATTGGGTAATTATCTCCTTTCAAAGCAACCTGGGTAGAGCTGGTCAGGTATTAACAACACATCCATTGTACTAGCCTGCATGACTCTATACCTGAGTGTTAACCATTTTCATCACAAATTTTATACTCATAGCATTCATTTAGATTGGATTAATTATCCCTTATCATAATGATGTCAATATTTTTAAAACTTTACCACCGGAATGAAGAAACACGGATGTACATTTTGGAAATGTTATTGCTCTCTTAACCCTTTCTTAACACTAAAATTTGTTCGAAAAAAAATTAAAATTTTCTCATACAAAATGTCCATTTACAGACCAAGAGAAGACTAATTTAGAAAATTTACAACTGGAATGACTGGCTCGGTTATCAAGACAGTCATCTAGTGGTAAATTAAAAAAAAATAGTCTTCTGTTGGTATGCAAATGGACATTTCTCAAGACTACTGCAAAAACTGTTTTTTGCTGATATGAATGTTAAAGGGTTAAACAGCAGCAGTATATAGCAACTTTGGTTTTCAAAATTAAACAAAAGATTGGAATATCTTTGGTAACAATTTGAATACAAGTTTTTGAATGAGATAGTCTTAAGAATAATCAGCAAGGATCTACATAAATAAACTGAATCAATAAATAAACCTTGTTATAATGCTATCCCTTTTTTAGCCGAACTTTAATAAACATTGTTTCAAAGGTAATATATATGAAATTAATATTAAAAAAATTATTTGACTGGGCATGTTCTAGTCATAGACAGCAACAACTCTCAGTCAAATTGTTTTCAAAATAATTACATGATTTTGTATCAATATGTAATCTCTTTACTCTCCTGTAGGAAATGCCATGTTATACAGAAACCCACAATCATGGAAGCCTCACAGGCAAAGCAAGCATTAATGTCTTATGGCTTTGGTCTGGTGGAAGCGTTTGTGGCTATTGTCATGGAGCAAGCCTCCCTGTGGTGCTCAATTAAGCGATTCAAATTGGAAAGCTGTTGTCTAGGGGTTAAATATCGGGAGGATTTACCGTTAATCAATTCATTTGATCCGAATTGCTTAACTAAACCGAAGTTAAGTCAATGCAATTATGACTCAAATGAATTCAAGATGGTGGATTGACGGAATCAAGAGACCCAAGATGGCGGTCTCTTTTTCAAATTGACTCAATATGGTAACATCATCTTTCGAAGATCCAATATGATGATTTCTTGACCTCAGAATGACCTTATAGGGCGATCTCAATATCCAAGAAGATACAGGGTTACGAAATGGAAAAACCAATCTGAAGTGTAAATCTATCGGAGACCCAAGATGGCCACCAATGACAATTCTAGGATTTACCGGACGTCGACTGACGTTAAGTTAATATGATGTAATTTATGATTGGACCATCTCGATGAACTAGGAAATCAAATGACGTGTGAATATTCTGACGTAATCATAAAGTGTGTCAAGATGGCGGACTGTCAATTCCTACTTGGATGACTCGTTGAACGACTCGTCGAGATTAAATTCTATGGTCCCATCTCTATGGTCGATGAATTGGTTGTTAATCAAGAAAGTGGATTGGATATCCCAGACAAAGTTTCAAATTACTAATTCCTAAGAACAGACTTAAACTAACTGGATATCATTGTTGGCAGCGAATGTGTCAAAGAGTGTTAATTAGACAAAGAAAAACAGATACCAATATCAGTTGTTAAAAAATATTTAATATATGTATAGCATTTCAATTAAAAATATCATCAATTGCACAGTTGGATAAAACGGAATAAAATGGATGAGATGGACGGACAGTAATGGTATATCACAGATAATTTGAATCAAGATTGAACGAATTCACGATGCATGCTATTTCAGCGAAAGTTGAAGCATCAGACCTACTATAATTTGGTTTATAAATCAGTCATTACCCAACCATTAACTGCTTGAAACCGAAATGTATAAACATCACTAAACATACAATTTTTTACCTTCTTGTCTCGATAAGTGACAGGATATGATTCAGTTTAAATAATGAATCGATTCCGTTAATTCGTGTTGAGTCGAAAATTATATAAAATTGTGAAACTCAAATCTTTACTGATTTTACCTGCTGGAAATAACTTCTATCTTGGGTCTGAGAAATGTCCATTTTCGTAGGAATAGATTATTATGAAAATTTACTACTGGAATGATTCATTCATCACTGACTTTCATTATAAGTGGTAGTCAGTATACCATTAAGTAATTACTAACCTATACTAATTAAATAATTAAGATGTATAGTATATTACGTTTTGTGTTTGTTGGTGTAATGTCATACCAAAACCTGCATATCTTTTGTAGAGACGTAAAGACTGTAGTCTGTCATAGTTGAGTTGCTCGACCCTGGAGAGGTGGTCGAAGATGATCCGAAATAGGTCGTGCAAATCCGGAATAATAATCGATATATATGTGTGATATAAACACAGGCACAGGAATATAAGGAATGTGACATCACTGGCGAAACATATATGAGCAACGCCCAATGTGGGCGTTAAAGCACAATGACGTTAAACGAAATGGAGATCCAGAGGTGATTCATTGAAGACTATCCTCGGATGACTGCTGTTAAGAATCGAGTCCCGAAATGTAATTCGAAGAAGATAACTATATTACATCAGTGTTCTGATAACTGATGCGTAGATGTAAAGAATGGGTTCGACACATCCCTATGGTGATTGAGAATGTTCGATGATGGATCTTTATGTTTGCAGCTTTTATGGGTGGAAAGCAATCCCGGAATAGACTGAAGATTATCGTAGAATCGTTCGACGATGGGTCATAAGATTAGAAGACTCATGAGCAGATGAATGACTACTGAAGAAGGTTCAATGGCGGGTTTGGGAGGATAAGTGGTTACCCATGGCTGATTTGAACCCGGAGCCACAAATACGCAGGTACTATATTGAAAAAATAAAGGCATATGCCATTGGACATACACATTCATATCTGCGTTGCTGTTGGGGTTGGTAAAATTATGACGCTTGAGCTGTAATTGAATAGTTTACTTGATGATAGATTTGGTAAAGATGGCGACAATGGAATCCAGCGACATAGAACGCGTGGTAGTTTACTAATGACTATCTGCCAGTCAAACACACCTACATTTACCTAATCAAAAAACATTGCGCTCGACTGACAAATACTCGACTATTGGTCACTACATTTAGCAGATCAAACCTGTGCTGAGAGGTATGTAAATAATTATTGTATGAGCATGCACAGTTTATAGTTGCTTTCAGAATGTAAGATTTACATGTAAGAAAAATCAACAGAATGCAGAGTTCAAAATACAACAATCTGGGATGTTGTTGCTTTATTTTCTTTAATTAGACATGACAACCAAATCAAAAAAGAAAAATTATTACACCGCCTGATAGTGTTATTAATTGAAATTACCAACTCCAGAATTAAAAAGAATTATGCTCGCTGATTATTGCCTAGCACTCTGCAACTACCGGTAAGTACATACTTGGTATTTCACCACAGACTCAGGGTCTGCAGCAAAAGAAAGAAAATTATATGGTGATTCGACCGAGTAACTAGCTTGTTTTCTCAATGACAAAGGTGTTACCTCACTATTGTTAGCTGGTTTATCGTAGGGCTTTGTGTTGTGATTAGTAATTATTCGACATGTGCATGGCATGGCGGAATATAAACACAATGAACACAGGTGTGAATTGATTATAATTGTACTCATGTACTGTTAAAATGTGACAGAAAAGTACATACTTTAGATTTTAAATAAACATGAAATTTTTTATCAATTACATTGTAAAAATCATGATTTAAAAAATAAATTGAACTTCACAATTAAAAAAAAAACCAGCGCAAGCCTAGATTACATGTATATAAGTGTGTTACAATAATCAATGATACGTGACCACATAATACACACCCCCCACCCCCAACATTCTTACAAGCTTTCTGATTTTCTGGAACTACCTGGATTAACAGACCACATATATTAAGCTGTTGGCAGTGGATTGTCGCTCAACACAGATTTGACTAGTATATATGGTTTAGCCATAAGGGCCTAGCATCATGAACTCGATCAAAACTTTGATCAGTATCAGGTGTAAATCAGCCATTGAGTTCCACCAGAAAATTGAAGATGATTTACTCCTGTAGAAGCCTGGAGACAAGCAAGCACTGATAACACCATGTCAGCCATAGACACAGATTAGCGATAATGGATACTATATCTTAGCTGCTATGGTTTGTGGTATACCATAGCACCACAGGGTCTGCTGAGCAAAATGTCTTAATGGTATTGCTAGCCCCAGAGTTCAGCTTCAATCAATCACTCCATTTCCACAAGATGCCTACCATGTAGCCAACATAGCCTGTGCTAGTTGAAGCACATCTTCCTGGGTTATGCTAGAGCTATCGTAGTGCTTCCACATTATCATGCGACATCGCTATTAGTATACTTGTGGGAGCGCAAATCTTACTGGATATGTTTTTAATGGGCCCAATCGGCATCATCCATGCTGACTGGTAATCCCTTTTGCATCACTGCAAAATGCATGCAAGTTACTTTAAACAAAACCCACCTAACATTCCTTGTGTACTCTAAATGAATTCGCTCAGTACATAGAGTCCACAGTCAGCCGGTAGGTGTTGGTGTGAGCATTTGGCAGCTAAGTAATACACACAGGACAGCTTTACATATCACTGCGCTGTGTAGTACTTAACTGTCAGATGGACACATAACACCCCTACTGGCTGACTGATACCTTGCAGTACTGAGTGAATCATTTTATAGAAGGTGATAAGTGCTGCACATGTCTTGCTTAATGAAAATTCTGAGATGGGGAGCTTTCCTAGATTTGAACAATTTGACATGGAAGACTGAGTCAGGAACAAAGCTCCAATTTGGTGATAAATTATAAACCTGCACATTTTTATATATCCAGAGATTACCGGGTATTTATAACCCATGATGTGTGGAGCCATCACAGATGCATGATAGAGAGGATATGCAGAGTTCAGGTAATTTGGAAGAGCATAGCAATATTTCTACACACGGCTGTATTGAGCTTGCAAACATTAGCTATCTACTGACATGAGATATTTAGTTTAGCTTTAGCTTTTTCATAAGATATGAGTATGCTGCTAGCATAAATTGTTGGCACTAGATGAGCACATTAATGGAGGAATCCAGTTTTAGCTATGCCCTGCACATCTCTAGCTAAGCTCCACCCACACTTTGCCCACATTGAAATCGATCGATCGATCACTTGACTCTATGAATCTCAATTTCCAATAAAATACACAGATAGGCTGTTGAATACTTTGAAACTAATTTGTCTGGGTGCTGTTGTTGCCTATGGCAGCAACAGCTCCCAGTCAAATTAGTTTCAAAATATTCAATAGCATGTTTATTAAATAGTAAAGACATATAAATTGTATAACCTGACAGACTATTAAGCATTTAAGACGGACTAAATCAAGTCACTCATGATGTAATTGATTATGACATCAGCCTACATGTCACGTAGTTGATTATAACATCATATGATTGATGGATAAACTGGATTCCTCCATTAGGATTAGAGGCTATTACTTACAGATCTATTCATGGTCCCGTAAAACTGAGGCCGGTCTGGCTCATGAGCTTCATAATTATCAACATCCCATTCATATGCCAAAGTGGCTGTTGTACGCTTCCACATCTCAAGGAATATAGTTCCTGAAAAGAAGGTCAATCACATACTAACTGTTCATGGAAAATTATTTGTTATATTAAGGGAGGGATGGAGGGATAGAGAAAGTGAGGGAGACAGGCAGGCAGGCAGGCAGGCCGGCAGGCAGGCAGGCAGGCAGGCAGGCAGGCAGACACACACATACAGACAGGCATACACAGACAGACAGACAGACAGACAGACAGACAGACAGACCGACAGACAGACAGACAGACAGACAGACAGACAGACAGACAGACAGACAGACAGAAAGACAGACAGACAGACAGACAGACATGCACAGATGCATGTGCATGTGTATACCAGATTAGTATAATTACTCACATTCTTTAATACCTCTCGCTTTCACATTATTTACCACTCATTATCACTCTCATCCTTAGTTACCACTCTCATCCATAGTTACCACTCTCACCCCTTAGTTACCACTGTCATTCTCATGCTTAGTTACCACTCTCACTCTCATGATTAGTTACAACTCTCATCCTTAGTTACACTCACTTTCATTCTCAGCTACAACTCTCATGCTTAGTTACCATTCTCACTCTCATCGTTGGTCACCACTCTCACACTCATTGTTAGTTACCACTCTCATCCTTAGTTACAATCACTTTCATCCTTAGCTACCACTCTCATCCTTAGTTAGCGCTCCCACTCTCATCCTTAGTTACCACTCTCACTCTCATCGTTAACTACCACTCTCATTCTTAGTTACACTGACTTTCATTCTTAGCTACCACTCTTATCCATAGATACAACTCTCACTTTCATCCTTAGTTACCACTCTCATCCTTAGTTACCACTCTCACTCTCATCCTTAGTTACCGTTCTCACTCTCATTCTTAGTTACCACGCTCACTCTCATTCTTAGTTACCACGCTCACTCTCATCCTTAGTTACCATTCTCATTCTTAGTTACACTGACTTTCATTCTTAGCTACCACTCTTATCCATAGTTACAACTCTCACTCTAATCCTTAGTTACCACTCTCATCCTTAGTTACCACTCTCACTCTCATCCTTAGTTACCATTCTCATTCTCATCCTTAGTTACCACTCTCATAATTGGTTACCATTCTCATTCTCATTCTTAGTTACCACGCTCACTCTCATCCTTAGTTAACACACTCACTCTCATCCTTAGTTAACACTATCACTCTCATCCCTTGATTACCATTATTCCTCTCATTTCTAAATATCATTAGTCATCATAGACAAATGATTCACCCATAAACAAATGACTCATCACATAAATGACTCACACCATAAACAAATGACGCATGCCATAAACAAATGACTCATCCCATAAAGAAATGACTCACCCCATAAACAAATAACTCACCCCATAAACAAATGACTCACCCCATAAACAAATAACTAGGGCAAAGTATGGTGTGACAGCATTATCTAGCGATGCTTGCAGTACAGTCAGAGTCACATCTACAGCTTGCTTCACACTGTCAATCAAATATATAAACAAGAGGCCCATGGGCCCTGTATCGCTCACCTGGACCATTGGCATTTCAACTAGAATGTTCATTAACAATAAGCAGAACTCTAATGAGTTGAGCAGAATTGTAACAAGAAAACAGAGGCCATGTTTCTTTATGTATCAACTTTTCTTGAACAAACTTTAATGGCCCTTAGTCATCAATATCATCTCCCAAATTTTGGCCCGATCACCAGCAGTTCTGGAGAAGTCATTTTCTCGAAAACTTGGTCACCCAAGATGGCCACCAAATGATTCAGCCAATCAAGTTCACAAGTGAACAAATTTGGTTCAGCGCTTGCCGTAGATGATATTTCATGAGTTCTGAATCGATCCCTCAAATGGTTCAAGATGGCTGCCGGCCCAATTGGCCAATCGGCTTCATTTGAACAAACTTGAATCTCTATGCCCTAAGGATGCTTCCTGCCAAATATAATTGAAATTGTCCCATTAGTTATCGAGAACACATTACAAATTTCCTATTGCTTTAGTATGGGAACTTTTGGCAGGAAAATGATCCAATATGGCCGCCAAACCGTTTATCCGACCATTTAAAAAATTGCAAATTTGAGATCAGAATACTCAAAAACACATAAAACCAATTTCGGCCTCAAAATCCATCAAATAAAAAAATGCAATATGGCCGCAAAATACGCTATATTTTGATTGGCCCAGGGTGGCCATGTTTTTTTGGAGGTTCAACTTCACTTGAACAAACTTTAATGGGCCTTAGTCCCTAATCACATCTGCCAAATTTTTACCAGATCTGTTCAGCGGTTCTGGAGAAGTCATTTTCGCTAAAACTATCTTCATGGGGTTTGCATCAATCCCACAAGCGGTTTCAGAGAAGATTTTTAATTTCCAAGATGGCCATCAGCTAAATTGGCCGATCGTCTTCGTTTGAACAAATTTGGATCCCTATGGCCTAAGGATGCTTCCTGCCAAATATAATTGAAATCGGCCCAGTGATTCTTGAGAAGTCGTTTAAAGGAAAAGTTGATGGACAGATGATGGGTGGACGATGGACGGATGGACGGTCGACTGATGGTCGCCATGGCATAAGCTCACTTGGCCTTTCAGGCCAGGTGAGCTAATAATATTTCCACTGATGTGAGAATTTATTTTTTTCCAATAAATTTTACTGACATTAAGATTTAAATAAGAATGCTTGATATGCCCCGGCCCCTTTTTGTGTGTTTGTTCATCATTATATAAAACAAAAATTATAATAATAAACAATATTAAATATTTCTTATTACTTGGATACATACAAATCAAACGTAATATGTGAATGAGCCTTCACTAGCCCCTCCACTGATGAATTACCCATATCTCATTTTCAGGGCAACCTTACAGGAAATCTGTTAAATATCTTGATATTAATTTGATTGGAAGCCATTGCTGCCTTAAAGGCAGCAATGGCTTCCAGACAAAATAATTTCAGAATTTTTTACAGAATAAGTTTTATATCGCAAAGAATATACTTTTTCAGGCATTTGATGGTGAAAGTGTTAATAGAGCAATATACTAGATATGCACCTGATGTCACTGAACGGTTAACCTTATTGGACATGATGTAATATGTTATCCCTTTAACACAATTTGCCAATTTACAGGCCAAGAGAGGACTATTTTTGAAAATTTATCACTGAAGTGACTGGCTCGATAACAGAGCCAGTCGTTCCAGTCATAAATTAAAAAAAATAATCTCTTGGTCTGCAAATGGCCATTTTAAAAGAGAAAATTTAAATTTTCTTGAATATATTTGATTTTACAGAGTTAATGATGGATAGATGTAAGAGCATGTTTATAAGCTTTATGACGTGTAAGGTTACATACCCATCAATAACACTGCCCGCCGTGATCGTGGAGTTTGGTGCGAGTGTAGTAGTGACCGCTATACTGTCAATCTCAGCCTGTTTCTCAACACTGCAAAATTAAGAACACACAAAGTCATAATCATTAACCTTCTGCTGCGCAAAGTTTTTTGCCGGAAAAAGATCCAAGATGGCCTCGAAGCCATTTATCCGACAGTTTCGAAAATGGCAAATATGGAATCAGAACTCCCAAAAACATATATAAGACTAATTTCGGCCTCAAAATCCAATAAATCCTTGAACAAACCTTAATGGACCTTTGTCCCTAATCATATCTCCCAAATTTTGGCCTGATCTCATCAGAGGATCTTGAAAAGAAGTAATTTTCGGGAAAACTATGTCATCCAAAATGTCTGCCGAACCATTTGGTAAATAAAGTTCTCTTGAACATACTTGACTTACCTCTTTCCCTAGATGATGTTTCATCAGTTTTGAATCGATTCCCCAAGCTGTTTCGGAGATTTTTAAAAACGTTTCCTAAAATCAGCCAAAATCCAAGATTGCCACTGGCCAAATTGGCCAATCTGCTTCATTTGTAAAAACTTGATCCCTATTCCCTAAGGATGCTTCCAGCCATATATAATTGAAATTGGCCGAGTGGTTCTTGAGAGGTCGTTTAAAGGAACAGTTGACGGACGACGGACGGACGGTCACCATGGCATAAGCTCATTTCGCCTTTCAGATCAGGTGAGCTAATAATGAGTGAATGCTTGTTGCCATTTTGTGTTCCGGAAAACTGTTTCTATTTATTGGATTAACAGCTATAAAACATTTTGAGATTGGACGGTCGATGCCAGGACATAGGATGGAGGGAGGGAGAGAGGGGAAGAGTGTGACAGGTCGACCAACCAACCGGCCGACAGAAATTGGATTGACAGAATGACAGACTGATTTCGGATGATCGCAATAGCTCAGCTGACTGAAGTCAGCTGAGCTAAATATGAGTTACAATATTATTAGACTAAGTACTCTTTAACACTAAAATTCTTTTTTTTAAATCTAATTTTCCAATAGAAGTGTTGATCAAGCGAAAACTATATTTTAAAATTTACCACTGGAATGACTGGCTTGGTTATCAAGCACATCATTACAATGGTAAATTTCCAAAAAATAATCTTCACTTAGTCTGCAAATGGAAATTTTTCAAGATGACTGCAGAAGCCACTTTTGACATATGAGTGCTATGGGTTAAACTAAGCAATCTCATGAGCGTACCTGAGTGCAATTCCATAGAAGAAGATAATCAGTCCAAATAGTGTGGGAATCCAGAGCGACATTATGAAGGCACCAGACCAGGCAAAGTAGAAGGCAATTTTCTCACCAAAGTAGTTACGAATCTTCCACAATGGCTGGAACTTTGTGAACTGAGCCCATGTATTATCCAGATCCTGTCGCGTATCGTTTTGCGACTCAATGCCAGTAAGCTCAGATCTCTTGGACTGTAAAGTTCCTACTGCTTTCATGCTATTACTCTTACTGGTCTCTAGTGGAATCTTATCATCCATCTTCTTATAACCTTTGGTTTCATTTTCCTGCATCCACTTTACTATATCAATGGGATCCTCCACTGAATCATCGTGCAGAACAAATGAATCAGTGTAGATTCCCTTCATCTGGAGATATGGAAGGCCTGCAAATAACATATATATTCCATTCATCTGAAGGTACGGAATGCCTGCAAATAACATATATTCACTTCATTTGAAATGGATATTCACTTCATCTGAAAGTATGGAAGGCCTGCAAATAAAATATATATTCACTTCATCTGGAGGTATGGAAGGCCTGCAAATAACTATATATTCACTTCATCTGAAAGGAAGCTGTGTTCTATTCTCAGGCCTCCATACCTTCAGATGAAAGGAATATGAGAATAGAACACAGCTTCCTTTCATCTGCAGGTATGGAGGGCTGAGAATAGAACATAGATTCCACATTACAAATTTACCCAGAAGCAACTACATCCACTACACAACAAAAGCACCAGTACGTAGATTAATACATCTAAAATAGCTAATGACATTTAATAATAAGAGACGCAAAGGCTTTAATCTGATTATTCGATTGACTACATTTCACATAGAAATCATTGTATTTACATCCCAAATGTTCATAAATATTTCATGTTCCTGATGTTGCATGTGAGTGAATGGTGATTGCCACCGACTTGATCGACCAATCAGATTAGAGTATAAAATTCCTATTAACGAAGCTACAAACCTAGATAGGGTATTGTAATTTTCGATGTGAAAATCCTTCAATTAACAATAGCAAAATGGAGGATTCTTGTTTATCCATCAATCATATGACATCATAATCAACTATATGATGTGTAGGATGATGTCATAATCAATGATCTCATGAATGACGTAGATATGTTCGTCACAAATGCTTAATTGATGACAGACTAAGTATTGTTGTATGAATTGTATGTCTTTACTATTCAATAATGATGCTGTTGAATATTTTGAACCTAATTTGACTGGATGCTGTTACTGCCAGTCAAATCAGTTTAAAAATATTCAACAGCTTGCCTGTATAATTTTCTGGAACTTGATAGTCAGGCAGTTCAGGGATAGATCGATCCCAAAACGGCGAAGTGAGCTCAGCTAAAAGATGGGTGAGGCATAGCTAAAACTGTAATCGTCCATTGTGATTGGTCATGTTTTGTCAAATGACCTTTAGTTGATAGTTATATTTATCAAGCTTTTCCAGGATGCTTCATGACTAATTTGGTTGAAAGCAGCACAGTAGTTCTTGAGATGTCTTAAGTTTGATGACAGATGACAGGCAGACGAAAGACAGGTGGTTGCCATGGCATAAGCTATTTTGCTTAATATGCGAATCAACAAAGATAACATAATTACAATGGCACAAATCCATACACTACTGGTACATGGTCCTCTGGCAGGACAGGAAGGCCTGGGACTAGAACACCTATAGGTTCAATTCATATTAGAGACATACAGATAAAACAAAGGGATCTTGACTTATAGCTAGAGTTATACTGGTTGATTAGTTTGAAAACAGTTTTCTGAATGTCCTCACTACATCAGGTGAATTGTTTCAAAATATTTTACAGATTTCACATTATTACATCATGTAGATTTCTTGAAGGATGTAAATATGACATGGTTTAACCTGAGAATGTCACAAAAAAATATGACAGGAAATGAATGATCAATACCTTTCAATCCATAGCCAGGACTCCAGATGATAACCAATAACCAGGACAGATAATAGACAGGGCTCCAGATGATCGCCAGTAGTCATGGTTCCAGATGATAGCCAGGGCTCCATTGATGATAGTCTGTAGCCAGGCCTCGAGATGATAGCTCATAGCCAATGCTCCAGAAGATAGTCAATAGCCAGGGCTCTGGATGGTAGTACATAGTAAGGGCTCCAGATGATAGTCAATAGCCAGGGCTCCAGATGATAGCGAGGGCTACAGATGATAGCAAGGGCTCCAGATGATAGTCCATAGACAGGGCTCCAGATAAGAGCCCATAGACAAGGCTCCAGATGATAGCCAGATCTCCAGATGATAGACAGGGCTCCAGATGATAGCAAGGGCTCCAGATAATAGACAAGGCACCAGATGATAGTCAGGTCTCCAGATAATAGACAAGGCTACAGATGATAGCTAGGGCTCCAGATGATAGCCAGGCCTCCAGATGATAGTCCATCACCAGGGCTCCAGATAATACCCATAGATAAGGCTCCAGATGATAGCCAGGTCTCCAGATGATAGCCAGGGCTCCAGATGAGAGACAAGGCTTCAGATGATAGACAGGGTGCCAGATGATAATCCATTGGCAGGGCTCTAGATAATAGCTCATAGACAGGCCTCCAGATGAGAGCCAATGGTCTAAATGATAGTTCATAGCCAGGGCTCCACATGATAGCCAGAGTTCTAGATAATAGCCAATGGTTTAAATGATAGTTCATAGCCAGAGCTCCACATGATAGCCAATGGTCTAAATGATAGTTCATAGCCAGGGCTCCACATGATAGCCAGGGTTCTAGATAATAGCCAATGGTCTAAATGATAGTTCATAGATAGGGCTCCAGATGATAGTCAGTGGTCTAAATGATAGTTCATAGCCATGGCTCCAGATGATAGTCAGCGGTCTAAGAGATAGTTCATAGCCAGGGCTCCAGATAATAGTCATTGGTCTAAATAATAGTTCATAGACAGGGCTCTAGATGATAGTCAGCAGTCTAAATGATAGTTCATAGCTAGGGCTCCACATGACAGCCAATGGTCTAAAAGATAGTTCATAGCCAGGGCTCCATATGATAGCCAGGGTTCTAGATGATAGGCAGCGGTCTAAGTGATAGTTCATAGCCAGGGCTCCACATGATAGTCAGGGTTCTAGATAATAGGCAGCGGTCTAAATGATAGTTCATAGCCAGGGCTCCACATGATAGCGAGGGTTCTAGATGATAGCCCATAGCCAGGGCTCCAGATGATAGTCAATAGCCTAAATCATAGTTCATAGCCAGGGCCCCAGATGATAGTCAGTGGTCTAAATGATAGTTCATAGCCAGGGCTCCGGATGATAGCCAGCGGTCTAAATGATAGTTCATAGCTAGGGCTCCACATGACAGCCAATGGTCTAAATGATAGTTCATAGCCAGGGCTCCATATGATAGCCAGGGTTCTAGATAATAGCCAATGGTCTAAATGATAGTTCATAGCCAGGGCTCCAGATGATAGTCAGCGGTCTAAGTGATAGTTCATAGCTAGGGCTCCACATGACAGCCAATGGTCTAAAAGATAGTTCATAGCCAGGGCTCCATATGATAGCCAGGGTTCTAGATGATAGCCAGCGGTCTAAATGATAGTTCATAGCCAGGGCTCCACATGATAGTCAGGGTTCTAGATAATAGCCAGCGGTCTAAATGATAGTTCATAGCCAGGGCTCCACATGATAGCGAGGGTTCTAGTTGATAGCCCATAGCCAGGGCTCCAGATGATAGTCAATAGCCTAAATCATAGTTTATAGCCAGGGCTCCAGATGATAGTCAGCGGTCTAAATGATAGTTCATAGCTAGGGCTCCACATGACAGCCAATGGTCTAAATGATAGTTCATAGCCAGGGCTCCATATGATAGCCAGGGTTCTAGATGATAGCCAGCAGTCTAAATGATAGTTCATAGCTAGGGCTCCACATGACAGCCAATGGTCTAAATGATAGTCCATAGCCAGGGCTCCACATGGTAGCCAGGGTTCTAGATAATAGTCAGTGGTCTAAATGATAGTTCATAGCCAGGGCTCCACATGATAGCGAGGGTTCTAGATGATAGCCCATAGCCAGGGCTCCAGATGATAGTCAATAGCCTAAATCATAGTTCATAGCCAGGGCTCCAGATGATAGTCAGTGGTCTAAATGATAGTTCATAGCCAGGGCTCCACATGATAGCCAGTGGTCTAAATGATAGTTCATAGCCATGGCTCCACATGATAGCCAGTGGTCTAAATGATAGTTCATAGCTAGGGCTCCACATGACAGCCAATGGTCTAAATGATAGTTCATAGCCATGGCTCCACATGATAGCCAGTGGTCTAAATGATAGTTCATAGCTAGGGCTCCACATGACAGCCAATGGTCTAAATGATAGTTCATAGCCAGGGCTCCATATGATAGCCAGGGTTCTAGATGATAGCCAGCAGTCTAAATGATAGTCCATAGCTAGGGCTCCACATGACAGCCAATGGTCTAAATGATAGTTCATAGCCATGGCTCCACATGATAGCCAGTGGTCTAAATGATAGTTCATAGCTAGGGCTCCACATGACAGCCAATGGTCTAAATGATAGTTCATAGCCAGGGCTCCATATGATAGCCAGGGTTCTAGATGATAGCCAGCAGTCTAAATGATAGTCCATAGCTAGGGCTCCACATGACAGCCAATGGTCTAAATGATAGTTCATAGCCATGGCTCCACATGATAGCCAGTGGTCTAAATGATAGTTCATAGCTAGGGCTCCACATGACAGCCAATGGTCTAAATGATAGTTCATAGCCAGGGCTCCATATGATAGCCAGGGTTCTAGATGATAGCCAGCAGTCTAAATGATAGTCCATAGCCAGGGCTCCACATGGTAGCCAGGGTTCTAGATAATAGTCAGTGGTCTAAATGATAGTTCATAGCCAGGGCTCCACATGATAGCGAGGGTTCTAGATGATAGCCCATAGCCAGGGCTCCAGATGATAGTCAATAGCCTAAATCATAGTTCATAGCCAGGGCTCCAGATGATAGTCAGTGGTCTAAATGATAGTTCATAGCCAGGGCTCCACATGATAGCCAGTGGTCTAAATGATAGTTCATAGCCATGGCTCCACATGATAGCCAGTGGTCTAAATGATAGTTCATAGCCATGGCTCCACATGATAGCAAGGGTTCTAGATGATAGCCCATAGCCAGACTTCCAGATGATAGTCCACAACCATATGTATATAATCAACTATCTTATTCAGAGTTCCCACAGGTTTTTGTAAATTTAATTCACGGTCCTTTCAAGGATTTTTAAGGTTAACAAAAACAATTTTCAAGGACCTTTTTATGGTACAGCCTCATTTACCTCCCCTTCTAGTCATCCATTCCTCCCACATAATTCTTTATTATCACATTTTAATTAGAGCATTTTAGAAATAGATTACCCTAAATTCTGAATTACAAATCCTGTGATGAAAATACTTATTATATAGACTTCTATATTATTGCTTGGTCTGCCATAGGTGGGGAATTTGGATAATGTCAAATTTAAGGGCTTTTCAAGGAAATGTTAAATTCTGGATAAATTTAAGGACTTTTCAAGGCCTTGAAAATGCAATACAATTTTTCAAGGATTTTCAAGGAATTTCAAGGTTGTTGGAACCCTGTTATCATGCCTGTCAAATTTATCAGATTATGGTTGAATTTGTTAGCAAAAACAATAATATTATTAGTTCCGATGAGTTTGTGCTGCCGATGAGTGTGTGCATGGAATATGATAAATTTGTAGTTTGTTTAATATTGTACAAGACTTTACTGAAGCAACATGTCAATGGTCAAGCTGACAAAATGGCTTTTGCACTTGTTGAGAGAAATGACCATTGGCAATCAATTATTTTGAAAATTTATCATTGGAATGGTGGCTCGATAAGAGAGATGGTCATATCATTGTTAGATTTTCAAAATGATTTTTCTTCTCTTACCCTGCAAATAGACATTTACTAAGAATTTTTTATTTTCTTGATCAATTCTGACCATTAAAAGATTAAATATACAAAGAATAAAGATTAACCCTTCCAATGACAAATCCCTGAAAAAGGAATTTTTTTACAATGCATAGCATATTTTGTTGAATATTTTGACATTAATATGCTTCTAGTCATATTAATTTCAAAATATTCAACAGGTTCCATGTTTGTTTGTATTGAGATTGAGACATGGGGGATTTATCAAGCCATTTTAACAACATAAGGAGTGTACTGGTAAGTGAATAAAGCTCTCCGGCATCAAAGCATTTTTTGTTGTAAATTGTCTTGGAGTTGTCGCGCCTTAAGTTTGTCGCTATAAAGACGAATGATTGTGAAACAATGAATTTTATTATAAAAACGGCTGTAATAATCGGTAACATTGCAACTTAAAATAATCATTTTCTGAGATTATACAATATTACCACAAGAAGACATAATTTGGACATTTTTTACCAAGTCCTTTAAAGTAAGCTTGTCCTTTTGTGAATAATCTATTCTTAAAGGTGCATATTCACAACAGAATGCTTGAAAATAAAATTGTCAAAATTGTATTCTTTTAGAGGCTTAAATCGTCGGCCTATATGTAATGGAACAAAATAAATCTTAACATATGATGGTTTCAATCCATATAAATTAGTATAATTTTTTAAGCTGTGAAATTGAAATAGAGGCATGCATCCCTAATTAAAATTAACAACCTAGAAAATTATATTAATTTATATGTAATGAAATCATCATATGTTAAGATTTATTTTGTTTCATTACATCTAGGCCAACAATTTAAACCTTTAAATGTATACACTTAAACAACTGCACTTTCAGGCAGTTTGCTGTGAATATGCACCTTTATATATAACCAATTTCTGCAGCATAAATCATTGATTACAGTATCTCTGAAAGCAAAAGAAAGTATTGCATAACTGCATGTGCGTGCATGTGTGTGCGTGCATGTGTTTTGTGTGTGTGTGTGTGTGTGTGTGTGTGTGTGTGTGTGTGTGTGTGTGTGTGTGTGTGTGTGAGCTTGGGTACATGCGAGCGAGTGAAGATACATGCATGCATGTATCTCCCTTAGAGCAGGAGGTTGCTTACAGCAGGTGGTCACTTACAGCAGGAAGCCAGTTACAGCAGGAGGTCACTTACAGCAGAAGTTCGCCTACGGCAGGAGGTCGCTTAAAGCATGAGGTCATTTACAGCAGGAGCAGGTGGTCACTTAGAGCAGGAGGTCGCTTACAGCAGGAGGTAGCTTACAACAGGTCATTTAAAGCAGGTCGCTTAAAGCAGGTCGCGTAAAGCAGGTGGTCGCGTAAAGCAAGAGTTTGCTTAATGCAGGAGGTCACTTAAAGCAGCAGGTCATGTAAAGCAAGAGGTCGCGTAAAGCAAGAGGCCGCTTAAAGCAGGTCGCGTAAAGCAGGTTGCGTAAAGCAAGGTCACTTAAAGCAGGTCACATAAAGCAGGTCGTGTAAAGCAAGGTCACTTAAAGCAGGAGGTCGCTTAAAGCAGGTCTCACTTAAAGCAGGAAGTTGCTTAAAGCAGGTCACTTAGAGCAATTCGCATAAAGCAAGAGGTCGCTTAGAGTAGGTCGCTTAGATTATGTCACTTATAGCAGGTCGTTTACAGCAGGAGGTCAACTAAAGCAGGTCACTTAAAGCAGGAGGTGGCTTAAAACTTACAGCAGCAGGTCGCCTAAAGCAGGTCACTTAGATCAGGTCGCCTAGAGCAGGTCGCTTACAGCAGGAGGCTGCTTATAGCAGGAGTTCGCTTACAGCAGGTCGCCTAAAGCAGGAGGTCACTTAAAGCAGGTCGCTTACAGCAGGATGTCACTTAGATCAGGTCGCTTACATCAGGAAGTCGCTTACAGCATGAGGTCACTTACAGCAGGTCACCTAAAGCAGGTGGTCACCTAAAGCAGGTCACCTAAAGCAGGAGGTTGCTTACAGCAGGAGGTCGCCTAAAGAAGGAGGTCACATAAAGCAGGAGGTCACCTAAAGCATGTCACTTAAAGCAGGAGGTTGCTTAGAGTAGGTCACTTACAGCAGCTTGTTTGATTGCACACATAAAATTCAAATATTAATTTACAATTGATATTGAAGTGCTGAATAAAAATAGTTTAACAAGGAATTAAATTGCTACGTAATAAAATTTTCAAGTTTAACAATCTGCTACAGAGTGGATGAAATCTTGTTCTTTTTGGTATCTGGGTGGGTGAACATATTAGTGCAAAACAAACAGTGCTAAAGAAACACAACACATCACTCAAACAATTTCAACACATCACAGCACAAGTGCCTAAAGCAGAAGGTCAAACAAACAGTGTTAAAGAAACACAACACATCACTCAACAAATTTCAACACATAACAGTACAAGTTCCAAAACCAGTATCGATGAGTGAGACTCCCCTTGTGGCAAATCATTGGAGTTCTTACACACTGGGTACCCAGATACATGGAAGAACGCAGTCAGCGCATATGGAAGTAAATATGCTGAGTGAACCTTTTTGCTGAAATTTGAAAATGCAGTAGGAATTTTCGATTGTAATCAGCTGCTGCATTGAGAAACGCATACCTATTATATATATATATATATATATATATGAAAGTTTGTATTTAAATGTGATCGAGGACGGGTGCAGGAATATCTAGAAATTATCAAGCTGTGTGGTATATTTAACATGCAAAGGTGTGAGCGGTGATCAGTGTAATGGAGAATTCCAGTTTATCCGTCAATCATATGATGCCATAATCAACTATGTGGCATATAGGCTGACATCATAATTAATTGTGTCATGAATGACGTAGATAGGTTCGTCAGGAAAGCTTAATTGATGACAGACTAAGCATTGTTGTACTAACTGTATGTCTTGACTATTTAATAAACATGCTGTTGAAAATTTTGAAACTAATTTGACTGGGTGCTGCTGCTGCCATAGGCAGCAACAGGACCCAGTAAAATTAGTTTAAAAATATTCAACAGCTTAGCTGTATGGTTTTCTGAAAATTGAGATATAGAGCATGCAGGGATCGATTGATCCCAACACAGGCAAAGCGTGGGTGGGGCTTTACTAAATATGGGTGGGGCATAGCTAAAACTGGATTACTCCATTCAAAACAAAACAGTGTATGAATATTTCTCTAATGTGATTGCACCTCTGTGACATGAACACTCGGAGGTGACATGCTGCGCAGTCAATGGACTCACCCACCCTTGGCCCTTCTGTTTCATAGAGCTCACATTCAACAATGCTCCGCGGTAAGAACTCAAAGAAATCTTCTAAAGAGAAATATGGTCACTTGTAAGAGTATATTTGATTGACAGCGCTAGATGATATAGATTTGACGTATGAAATTTAAATTACAAAACTTAGGCATAAACTGCCGATTGTCTCTATCAATTCCGATCACATGAATAGAGTTTTTATTCGAGGCAAAGATGCCAGCTTGTATTGGACGCAAGCTAAATTTCGTCCAAAACCATCCCCAAAAATCCTTATACTCATAGAAAGGATGCAGAGAGAAATTGAAATCCGTTCTCTAAAATTGTTAAAACTCATATAGAACCTACCACAGAAATTGAACGCAATTTCCATACACATTCTTACCGCTGTACCACTATGTTTAATGTATTGTATCTTCAATAAAGATCGTTTATTACATCAAAATCATGCTACTGTTGACATAAATTGTTGCCGAGAAAATATAGAAATCTCGTGACATTAGGAAGGTGGTAAGATCACCAGTTGTGTTTACTAAACTTCTTCTAATATCTGCCATTCTCTATTTTCATTGGCTTGTATGGGAGAATTTATCCAATCACAACAGAGAAATAATATTTCTCTTCAGAAAAAAATATAATAATGGAACAGTGTTTTCTTTGGCATTGCGCATAAATTTTGCAATGCCGATCAACATTAAATGATCCAAAACGGAATCAAGATGTACGACAAAAATTGTGCTTCTTATGTTAGCGAGCCGCTGGCTCTTTTGCGATTGGATGCGCTGTGTTCTCTCGAGATCTTATACACTAACGGGAGTTGTTTATCAAATGGGTACGGATCAGACAAAGTACAATACTTAGTTCCTAATGCGCAATGATAATATATAGTATTTAGAGTTCCGAGTCCAGAATATTTTATCTGAGTACTCGCTCTAATTAAAAACAATTTCGCGATTGGAGGCGAATCATGTGATTTATATCTTTTCTCGACGCCACTTTATGTCAAATTCAGGATTAATTTTGATGTAAGAAATTATGTTTATTAGTGGATACGCAATATTTAGGCACTCCAATTTAATAATTTCACTTCCGCGATGATGTTTTGAGGTATACATTAAACATAGTCTTAAGGCGGTGAGAATTTGTACCATGCGAAAATGAGTTGAATTTTCATGGTATAATTTATTTAATTTTTTTTTTTACGAAACTTAAGTAAAAAAATTTGTGCTCAAAGAATGTACTCGATTATAGGACGCACCCCTTCCTAGAACATGTAATATGCCAAAAAAACTGCGTCCTTTCCTTGAATCAAAACGGTACCTTTACATGCCTATAAAACCATACATGCCCAGCTACAAAATATTATAGCACAGATCTGAAATAACTTAAATTGTTTTCAAAACAAAATAAAAACATACTATTGAATATTTTGAACATAATTGGATTGGAAGACATTGCTGCCTAAGGCAGCAATATCTTCCCATCCAATTATGTTCAAAATATTCAACAGAATATTTCTTACTTCGTGCTCAACATTGTTTTGTTTGGGAAACATACCACATCATTTCTGCGCTGGACTGTATGAGATCGCCACCTCCAGTGGGAGAAACCATAGTGACTCCTCGCCTCCAGTGAGAGGAATACAAAGCACTACACTAAACAAGCTTATAAGCTTAAAAGCTACACATGAAAATAGCATTGGAAAATGAAGCAGAAAGCTTGAAGCATGATTACCCTGTGCTGACGTGATATTATCTTCATCTGTCCCTTGATCAGTTTCCATGTCACTGGCTCCTGAAAAGGTAGCTGTAGATTAGGCAATGGAGGATTCTAGATTATCCATCAATCATATGACATCATAATAAACTATGTGATGTGTAGGATGATGTCATAATCAATTATATTATGAATGGCGTAGCTAGATTCGTCACTAACACTTAATTTATGATGGACTAAGTGTTGTTATGCGAATTGTATCTCTTTACTATTTAATAAACATGCCGTTGAATATTTTGAAACTAAAGGCAGCAACAGCACCCAGTCAAATTAGATTCAAAATAGTCAAGAGCTCATCTGTATAGTTTTCTGGAAATTGAGATTCAGAGAGTGCAGGGATCGATTCATCCCAACATGGTCAAAGTGTGGGTGGAGCTTAACTAAAGGTGGGCAGGCATAGCTATAACTGGATTCCTCCATTACTATGCAAATTTGAAAAAAAACCGCTTTGCAAAATATCCAACTGTCTGCTTTACGTGCTGTAAAGACAGACAAGGAATCAGGTTTCCATCAGTGTGATTTTAATTTTAGAAAAGTTACCTTTTTGGTGACATCACATCATGATAATTCAGAAAATGGGAGGAAATAATATGTGATGTCATAATAATCAAACATGATGTCATAGTAGTCGCATGTGATGTCATAATAGGGGTATGTGATGTCATAATAGTCAAATGTTATGTCATAATAGTCATGTATGGTGCCATAATACTCATGCATGATCTCCTAATAGTAATAAGTGATGTTATAATACTCATGTGTGATGTTATAATAGTAATAAGTGATGTTATAATACTCACATGTGATGTTATAATACTCATGTGTGATGTTATAATAGTAATAAGTGATGTTATAATCATCACATGTGATGTTATAATACTCATGTGTGATGTCATAATCATCATATGTGATGTTATAATACTCATAGATATCCATAGATTGGACAATGAGCATGTCAGCATCTATTGGAAATGTGACAGTTGTGTGGGAATCCTCCTGTTGGATAGTTACGTTTTCGCTAGAATCCAACTGAGAGTCTTTAAGAGGTAATAATTCATAATATACACATCTAAACAATTAGCTGTTTAATTAGCGTAACAGAGGAGATGCGAATTAGTCGGAAAATAGTTAAAGTTAATAAATCCCAGCGACATGAAAAGATCTACAGTGCCTAATAGATACGCGTATTGTGTTTCTGTGACTGACTGAAATGACACAAATGGCCCGCTAACAACCCTTAAGGTTGAGAAGTTATACATTTCATCCCATGTAGCTTAAAGTATAAACCATCACCTACTTAATGTAGCATCTGTAATGTTAGACTATGCCAATTTTCTCCGTAAAGGACCATGCAAGGAAATGCAGTTTTTCTTAAATTTATTGTCACATTAAGCAAAATGTCCTATTTCTATATATTAATACGTATGCCTATTAAAAATAAAAGCTGCATATCCAGAAATGTCATTTATGACAATGCATTAGGCTATTCCAAGCATGTACTGAGAAGTCATTGTATTCTTCTATAAATGACAAGAATATAATGATATCTCATTCTCAGCATATGTTTAGACTAACTTGATAAACAATGCATGAATTATATGAAACCTTTAATGATCAAACTGACATTTGCAGTTATCTTGAGAAATGTTCTTTTGAGCGTCAAAAATCAATGTTTTTAAAAATTGTACGACTGGATTGACTGGTTCAATAAACGAGGCCGTCATTCCAATGGTAAAATTAAAAAAATGGCTTCTTGGTCTGCAAATGGACATTTTCTCAGGCAATTCTTAGCTTTTCTTGGACATTATGGTGTTAATTATTCAAGTTGTGTGTTTGGAATCCTTCGTACACACCGCCCAGCTGCCTTGAAATTTACTGTCATTGCTGCATTGTGGGTTGAAAATTGGACTATTGAGTGGGCCAAGAAATATCAAAATTTTATCAAGAAGCAATTATAGTTGCACAGGCAAGAGCGGTTGATCAAATATTACCATATACAGTACATCATCATCATCCTCACACTAGAATGTGCAGTCGATGGTACACCATTGTCGCAATCCCACATGCTTTCGTCTACTTTCACGACGTTCTGTACCACGACCTAGTGCAGAACCTAATGCAAAGATCTCGCAATCTCCAATCATAATCATAGTAACCCAAAAAGCAAATTTGGTTTCAAAATTCTACCAACTTTGCTATCCTGTCCCCACCGCCTCAACCCTAGCCCCCTCCCCTCATCCTAGGTGTGAGCCTAATGTAAATATTGTCTCACAGTCTGCAATCATATGGGTAACTGATATACCTTTCTGAGCAGATGATTGCTTTCTCATACTTAGCGTGAGTGGAGTGCTTTAGATCTCTGTGAATGGACATTTTACCTGATTACACCTACCGACATACAACATACTCGAAACATTCTCTATGCACCTTTTAGTAATTGCTGTCTTGCACTAAGCAAATAGAATAGTTTTGAAACTATTAAGCGGGTTTTATGTTTTATCATTTCATGCACATCACATGCCACGCTAAGTCGTGTAATATAAACCCCTTGAATGCTTAAATTTCAGTATATATATATATATATATATATACTGAAATTTAAGCATTCAAGGGGTTTATATTACACGACTTAGCGTGGCATGTGATGTGCATGAAATGATAAAACATAAAACCCGCTTAATAGTTTCAAAACTATTCTATTTGCTTAGTGCAAGACAGCAATTACTAAAAGGTGCATAGAGAATGTATATATATATTTCATGACAGCTATGCAGAAAAGCTGTGGAATATTTTGAGACCAATTCTACTGGATCCTAATGCTTATGGCAGTAACAGCTTCTCGTCAAATAAGCTGGAAAATATTCAACAGAATATTTATTAAATTGGAACTGATTTTTATCCAGATGCAATGTAGGTCATATTGTATGATGGTGCATGTCAATACCCCCCCCCCACCCACCCACCCCGTGTTACTGCACCTATGTAGGGGTCAATGTCTAGTTTTAGCAACATCTGTCTATTGCCCATAATTATTTCCCCCATAAAAACCCCTGAAATTCCTTGAATATATGGTTTTCAGTGTATCACCAGAAAATATCTTGACCCATTTAGTTCAAATTTCAATGGACTGTTCTAGTTTTAACTATGCCCCACCCATCTCTAGCTAAGCTCCACCCACACCACACTTGTGCTGGGATCGATCGATCTCTGAACTCCTGACTATCAATTTCCAGAAAACTATGTAGCTAAGCTGCTGAATATTTTAAAATTAATTTGACTGGGTGGAGTTGCTGCCTATTGCAGCAAGAGCTCCCAGTCAAATTAGTTTCTAAATAATCAACAGCATGTTTATTAAATAGCAAAGACACACAATTCGTACAACTTGTCAGATTATTAAGCGCTAAAGAAGGACTATATTGAATCATTCATGATGTCATAATTATGACATTAGCCTACTCGTCACTTAGTTGATTATGATATCATATGGATGGATGGATAAACTGGAAAGGTGAATTGGTATACGGATAATAGTATCGGACAAAATATCAGATGTATCAGTTCCAATCATGTTTCAGCAAAATGGAGTTTCCAGATGTGAAATGAGTATGACACCTACTGTGGTTAATATTTTGAAGCTACATGTCTCCATTCAAATTATTTAAAAATATTCAAGATAATAGTCCGTAAATGTGCATATTCACACTAAAATGCTTTAAAATAAGTGTTCAAATTTAATAATTTTAAAGGCTTAAATTGTGTGACTAGATGTAACGAAACAAAATAAATCTTAGCATTCTATAATTTCATTACGCATAAATTAATATAATTTTTTAAGTTGTGAAATTGAATTAGCGACATGAGCCCCTAATTCAACATAACAACCAAAATTTTTAAAATAATTTATATGGAATGAAATCATCATATGCTAAGACTTATTTCGGTTCATTACTTTGAGGTACACAATTTAATCCTTTAAAATTATTCGATTTAAACAATTTTATTTTAAAGCATTTTTTGTGTGAAGATGCATCTTTAAGCTGTGAATAATTTGTGACTGATGGACAAAGATGGACTTCATAAAACTGTGTTGAGCTCAGAAATCTGTGCTTAATGGAAAAAATGTCCAGATTGTATTTGGAATCTGACTGGTTAATACGATGTCTTTTCTATGTAAGACTTTCTTAGCTGAAAAACTGATTGAAATTCATCATTGGTGTCCGATTTCTGGCTCTGGATATGTTTAACAGCAATTATTTGACCATGGATCAAGTGTTCAGGATCACAAGGCTATAAGTAGTCTGTGCCAGGGTATAATGTAGTAATTTGTTACATGTCATTTGAAACTCAATTGGATACATCTTGTGACCACTGCAGATGCCGTCTTCATCTGACTTGACCATTAATCAAAGTTTTACCAAATTATTGTCCATTTGCAGTCTAATAGACGACTACTTATTGAACATTTACCACTGGAATGGCTGGCTCTTTTATCTATCCAGTTATTCATGTGGTAAATTTTCAAGAATGGCATCTTAGCCTACAAATGGACACTCCTCAAGATCACAGGAGAGTTAAATTTTACTTGCTTGATCATTAAAGGGTTAAGATGTGCAAACCCATGCCCCAGAAACCTATGATGTAATATTACCCTTAGCTTTACTTAGGCTATCTATCTGGATTACAATGTTTTGTGAATGTGGGAGCAAATGATAGAGCATGCTTTGGCAATATGTAGTACACTTATACTGTTCTCTGCCTATTGCTTAAGATAGTTTTTCACTGCAAACGGGAGTTAACGCTGGGTACGGTACCTCAAAACAGGCAGTCAGGAGCCTGTCGACGATTATCTCCCTTGTGACAATGAAAAAAGCTATCTTGCATGTCGTCCTTATATCTGTAAGTTTTATTCTTACATTTTTGTAAAAACTATTTGAGGAATCCTAACGTCCATAGTACCAAGCGATGCAGCTAATAAGCAGTTATTTCCAGATACCTGAGTCATTAGAATCGGCGCACGGACACTGGCGATAACAGCATCTATAGATTTACACCAGGAAAGTGTCTGTCCGCTATACCGGCCCTTTAACAACTCCGACGTCATTCACCAACAGTCATACGGGAAAATACCACACAGATCTATGGGGAATGGCCAAAATATTGCGAGATGGCATATTGTGACGTAAACGATGACGTCATTAGGTCAATGACGTCATGTGACATCACAAAGGCGCTGTTGGTTAGATGTTGGATGGTTTTCTCACGCGATTTGTGCTTCTGTGGCCAATCCAATTAGTATATAGATCAATGATAATACTCATAGTAATAAGTGATGTCATAATCATCATATGTGATGTTATAATACTCATGTGTGATGAGAATATGCATTCTTGTGCCTCTTTGAGTCAAACAAATTGGGCAACACGTAAAAAAAAAATATATGGACAAATTTTAATCTTAAGGAAATTTGGACCAATCGAACCACCATAAATAAGAATGAATCTTCCAAACTACTAAAAGATGCCATGGAAACGAGGTACAAATCAACCAGGCTTCTCCATATAAACAGGGATGTTGTATACCCTGTTGGCAAATTCCAATGAGGATCTAAACTTCGCACTTACAGGACTTTAAAAAATAACTTCAACATTGAAAACTATTTACTAGTTAATGGAGACTATTCTAGACATACAGATTTTTGCCAAACTCTGAGTCAGTGCGCATAACCTCCAGATAGAAGTGGGTAGGCACACTGTTCCAAAAACTCCAGTAGAGAAAAGCGTGTGCTTATTTTACTCTGTTGGTGTTGTTGAGGACGAGAAGCATTTCATTGCTCACCGCCCATTCTACGAAATTGAAAGACTGACTATATTTAATTCCCTCAACTCATTTGTAAATATCGCTAATTTTAGCTTAGATGACAAATTTTTATTTTTATTAATGTCGTATTATAAGGGGGACACTGAGGTTTGTAAAGTGGTATTAAACTATGTTTCAAAATGCACCATTAAAAAGCAAAATGCCTTAACAAATATGATAACCATCAGCCCCCCAGAAACAAATGTCATAGCATACTATGCCAGTCTGTCAATCAAACGGCGGACTACATGTCTACCTGTGACAATCCATGTGTCTATATGTTGAATGTTTTGGAGGTAATTTTTCTGAGAGTTGTTGCTGCCTAGTGCAGCATCGGTTTCCAGTCAGATTAATTTTTATCTATATGTATATTTCATGTGTCATAATAGTTAAAACTATACAAACTAATCTGTCTACTTATTTATGCCAATTCATTTGTCGGGATATAAAAATGGATCTACCAATGAGTTGTGAAAAGTGTCTAGCTAACTGATTATTGTAACCCTTTGGAACTATTCATTGGGAATTTCACTCATTCACACCAACACTCACCCACACTCACACACCATCCACATCTTCCATGGCTGATAATGGTGAAAGTAATTAGTATCTACAGACAAAATCTTTTTATATTTGACTAGAATGCTTTTAATTACACCCAGTCTCACAAATTCTTTGAAGAAATCTACATCTGTGCTTCGTGCTGAATGCACAACTTACCATGATTATTTAATGTGTCCTTCTTGGTACCGTATAAAGCCAGTTTACGTATATCAATGTTGATCAAGATATTGTGAGTCTGAAAAATACACACAAATGTATGACATCACAGCGTATATAAATGGGGCACACATATATGAATGACATCACTGAGTACTTAAGTCCCCATCTATGAATGACATCATTGAGTACTTAGTATTTACGTCTACATATATGAATGGCATAACTGAAAATTTAAGTCGAATAAACATTTATGGATGGCATTACAGAGTAATTATGTCATGCACACATATATGAATGACATTGACTGAGTATTTAAATTGTCAAAACACTACTTCTCCTTAGCTGCTTGACAGAATTCAATCATATTTGGCTAGAAGAGCTTTGACAATTTATTCTAAGACTTTTATCCAAAAAATTGACCAATCAAAATTCTGAATAGTAGTTCTGGAGCCCACCACCATATGTGCCTTCGGTCAAAGCATGATGGGAAGTGATTGACAGACCGGTGTATGGACAGATGGTAAACGGATGGATGGCATGGCATAAGCTCACTTGGCCCAGGTGAGCCAATGACATCACGGAGTCTTTAACTTAAGTACAATTATATGAATGACATCATTGAATATTTAATTCAGGTACACATATATGAATGACATCACTGAAGATTTAAGTCAGGTACAATTATATAAATGACATGAACTGAGTATTTACGTCAGGTCCATATATATGAATGACATCACTGAGGATTTAAGTCAAGTGCACATATAAGAATGACATCACTGAGGATTTAAGTCAAGTACACCTATATGAATGACATCACTGATGATTTAAGTCAAGTACACATATATGAATGACATCACTGTGTATTTAAGTCAAGTACACATATATGAATACATCACTGAGTATTTAAGCCAAGCACACATATATGAATGACATGAACTGAGTACATTTAAGTCAGGTATACATATATGAATAACATCACCGAGGATTTAAGTCAAGTACACATATATGAATGAGATCACTGAGTATTTAAATTAAATACACATATAGGAATGAAATCATTGTGTACTTAAGACAATTACACATATATTAATGACATATTTAATATATGTGAATATTTAATTCAAGTACACCTATAGGAATGACATCACTGTGTACTGAAGCCAAGCACATATATATGAATGAAATGACTGAGGATTTAAGTAAGGTACACATATATGAATGACATCACTGAGGATTTAAGTCAAGTACACCTATATGAATGACATCACTGAGGATTTAAGTCAAGTACACATATATGAATGACATCACTGTGCATTTAAGTCAAGTACACATATATGAATACATCACTGAGTATTTAAGCCAAGCACACATATATGAATGACATGAACTGAGTACATTTAAGTCAGGTATACATATATGAATAACATCACCGAGGATTTAAGTCAAGTACACATATATGAATGAGATCACTGAGTATTTAAATTAAATACACATATAGGAATGAAATCATTGTGTACTTAAGTCAATTACACATATATTAATGACATATTTAATATATGTGAATATTTAATTCAAGTACACCTATAGGAATGACATCACTGTGTACTGAAGCCAAGCACATATATATGAATGAAATGACTGAGGATTTAAGTAAGGTACACATATATGAATGACATCACTGAGGATTTAAGTCAGGTACACATATAGGAATGACATCACTGTGTAATTAAGCCAAGCACACATATTTTAATGACATCACTGAATATTTAATTCAGGTACACATATATGAACTAGATGATATAAATCAAATAATTCCCCCGCAACGGCAGCCATGTTCGTGGGCTGACATAATCCCACTGATTTGGATAGACATATGGATGGATACAGAGACAAATGGGAGCTAATCATTATAAACTAGCCACATGAGGTTACTAACCTATTCAATAACACATCCAAGTAGAAGGTTTAGTTATGAAGTTTCCTCACAATACTCCAAGCAAAAATAAAGTTATTGAACGAAAACCCAAAATTTGCACGGATGGACGGACACAAATTCAGAGACAAAGGGATGATTGGACGTAGGGATGGGCTGACTGACCCACAAAATAATGTACATTTCCCTAGTACCATAGCCAATGTTCCATGAAGTTTCGTCACAATACTCCAAGCAAAAATAAAATTTTTGAACGAAAACCCAAAATTTGCAGGGATGGACAGACACGAATTCAGAGACAAAGGTATGGATGGACGGAGGAACGAGCTGACTGACCCACAAAATAATCTACATTTCCGTAGTACCATAGCCAATGTTCTCATGAGGTTTCCTCACAATACTCCAAGCAAAGATAAAGTTATTGAATGAAAACCCAAAATTTGCACGGACGGACACAAATTCAGAGACAAAGGGATGGACAGATGGAGGGACGAGCTGACTGACCCACAAAATAATGTACATTTCCATAGAAATATAGTCAGTGTTCCCATGAAGTTTTGTCACAATACTCCAAGCAAAAATAAAGTTATTGAACGAAAACCCAAAATTTGCACGGACGGACAGACACAAATTCAGCGACCAAGGTATGGACAGACGGCGGGATGAGCTGACTGACTCACAAAATAATGTACATTTCCCTAGTACCATAGCCAATGTTACCATGAAGTGTTGTCACAATATTCCAAGCAAAAGTAAAGTTATCGAATGATTGAAGGAAATTTCAATTTCCCTTTCTCCGAGATCTAACAATACTCACCATTCTATTACTTCTGATACAAGCTAGCTTGGATAGCTCGGCCCTAGGACTATAGACTTAGTAAGCTTTACTAACTCCTGGAACCGGGTACTCAGCTCCCAACTGCCGAGTACCCATTTGCCACGAAGCTCATATTGTTTGCATAGCCACCAAACAAGAGACACCCATGGCTTGCCTCCCGTGGGGCTGGGAGGCTGGGTCTGTAATAGAATGGTGAGTATTGTTAGATCTAGGAGAAAGGGAAATCGAAATTTCCTTCATTCTCCTTCGATCAATACTCACCATTCTATTACTTCTGATATACACCACATTTAGACAGTAACCTGGTGGGAAGGGGCAAGCCATCAATTGCTACTTTTGCCCCTTGGAGAAAGAGCTAGACTTAAACCTGATTAATGGAGACCTAAAAGGACCATCAAGTTAACGGAACCGAATCACATTCGCATCACTGCCCCCTCGCCCCCATTTTTCTCCTAAGAAAAGGGAGAGAACTCACGAACATGCATCTCGTGTGAAACACAAATATTCCAAGAGGGTTAACTGCTCTTTGCATATATTAGCCTGGGAATGAGCATGAATATATAGACATAATACAAAAAACTCTCAATCTTGAATTACCTCATGATATTTGGATTTCAGACGTGGAGCCTCCAACCATTCACTTGTCTGGCCATCAGTGACACAATCTGGTTGACATCCTCTCGTTCGACCATGTCTGCTTCTTAATTCTTCCTTACAAATGCCAAAAAAGGGAGAAAAGAAGTGTGGTCGTATAACTATCGTTTCAAAACAGCTAAAGCGAGTGGATTGGCGGAGTCTGACACATCCCTCATATAGTAATCCATGAAAGAGGACTCACAGTGCCATTGTGCAACAGCCATGATGTCCTTTAACGGAACACCAGTGTAAAGGGCGGTCGAGGCGGCTATTCCTCTAACATTGTGTGCCCTTACGCCTTGCACCTGGTGCCCAGTCACCATCTCATGAGTAGTCTGAATGCATTCGACCACCCAACGAGAGATAGTATCCATGGATGCGGCGCCATATGGCTTTTTATGGCAGATCTACAGATGTCTATCGTTCGACCGTAACAAGTCAGTCCGTTTCTTGTACTTAGTCAAAGCACGGACCGGGCACCAGACACTGGCATCACGATCAAACCTAGTTAACTTCGGTATAATGATCGGTTTGCCGGGATATCTCAAAGATTGGTTCTTTGACATAAACTCTGCTCTTGGCAGAAGACGCAGACCTTCTCCAGAAACAATAAATCGGTTCCTCTCTGCCGAAAGCGCATGGATCTCACTGCGCCTTCTAGCTGAGGAAGCTGCCAATAGAAAGACCGCCTTTAGAGTCAAATGCTTTAGACTAGCCGAACGCAATGGTTCGAAAGGGTGCTTGGCCAGTACATTAAGCACTAAAGATAGACTCCAGGCTGGAATGACTACCGGTTGGCTCGGGCGGAGATTGCTCATTCCCTTCAACATCACATTTAACTGGGCCACCTCTGGACTATCCCTGTTGGCTAGACAAGGGATAACTGATGCCAAAGCTGACTTGTATCCAGCAACTGTGACGGGAGCTAGTCCTGAAAAGAACAGCTCACAGAGAAAGTCTGCTATTTGCTGAATAGTGGATTGAAAGGTATCAATACCCTTTTCTTCACACCAGTCTGCAAATCTGTTAACCTTGTTGTTATATGACTTGAAGGTTGACCTCCTTCTCACAGCCGCGATGAAATCAGCAGCCTGTCGAGAAAAGCCTTCCGACGTGGAACGTTGTTTGATAACATCCACGCAGTCAATTCGAACATTTCGGGACGCTCATGTAGGAAGCGTCCCTTGGCCTGGGAGATTATGTTCGGAATCTCGGGCAACTGCACAGGATTTTCCACCAGCAGATCTAGAAGATCCGTGACCCATGCCCTGCTCGGCCAATATGGCGCTATTAGCAGGACCAGACACGGTTCCTCCCCGACCTTCACCAATACCTTCGGTAGAAGAATGGTGGGTGGGTACGCGTAAGCGTGCATCCCTCTCCAGCTTATCGTCAGAGCGTCTGTATCGACGGCATTTGGATCTGGAATCGGCGAGACATATGTCATGATTTGAGCATTTTCCTTTGTGCCGAACAAGTCCACGTTGGGTTTGCCCAAATGCTCGAAGATCCGTCGCAGAACCGGAGGGTTGAGGGACCATTCTGTTGGCAGGATTCTCTGTCTGCGAGACAAAGCATCCGCCAGAATGTTCAATCGGCCAGGAATATGAGCTGCTTTCAAAACAACCGAGTAATTCCTGCACCATTGAATCAAGTGCCACACCCTGATACACAGAGTGGGCGACCTGGTCCCGCCGTGGCGATTTATATATGATACTACTGTCGAATTGTCCGACCGTATCAATATCACCTTGCCCCTGATCATCGGAAGGAGCTCTTCCAATGCCAGTTCCACTGCCATCATTTCCAACAGATTGATATGCAGCTGACTCTCCGGGAGAGTCCATGTGCCCAAGACCTGGTGTTCTCCCAGGCAGGCACCCCACCCTTCCAGCGATGCATCCGTGTAGACGGACAGCTGGGGGTGGGGTAGGTGCAGCAAAACCCCTAATAGGAGATTCTGACGCTGTTTCCACCATAGAAGATGCAATATTATCGGCTCCAAAACTGGCATCAGTTTTGACAGGGGTTCTGTTCTCTGTTTCCACAGAGACATCAGATACAACTGGATAGGCCTTCGCATTAGAGCAGCGTACGGGATAACCTGCTCCATGGAGACCATCATGCCCAGCATCTGAAGGAACCGCCTCGCCTGAATGTGGTTTCCCACTCGAAAACTCTTGAGGATGGCTAACAGAGACACCACTCTGGGCTCTGACTGGTAAACCCTGCCCTCCTCGAGGTCGAATCGCATCCCCAAATAAACGAAATGTTGAGTGGGCGTCAACTCGGATTTCTCCTCGTTGACTATCCAGCCTAGATCTGAAAGTAACTTCAGAGTCAGAGCAGTATCCACGTTCAACCTGGCTGCCGAGTCTGCCTTGAGCAGCCAGTCGTCCATGTAGGTGTGTAGCTGAGTATGGGTCTCCATCCCCCTGTGCTCTTGGGGACAAGGAACATGTTTGAATAGAAGCCTGGAGTGTTTCGGTTTGCTGGTTTTATTGCTCCCTTCAGAAGCAAACCCGACACTTCCTTTTAAACGGCTTCTAACTTGTCTGGCTCCCTTGGTACGGGTGCCCAGACAGGTGCCAAAGACAGATTCTGTGGTGGAAAATCCCACCACTCCAGCATGTACCCCTGGGATAACCATCCCAGGACCAGACTGTCTGACGTCACACCTCGTCAAGCCTCAACGAAACGCATGAGCCTTCCACCCACTATAGACGCATCGACGCCTAATGCGGGTGTCTGGCTCGCGATCCGCTCCCCCCCCCCCCCCCTCTCTTGATGATAGAGAGTGAGAACCGTTTTGGTCTTGGCTTGGCCGGTCTAACTGGCACCGCTGTTCGTGTTGCACAGGTGTGGTCCAGGAAGATACGAAGGGAGCCCTCGTACACACAGGTATAATCCGCTCCCATCTTTCTGCCCTTAGAGGACTTATCCTTCCCCTTCCACTGCCTTTCCTACCTCTCGGGCGATCAGGAGCAACATTGGGGAGGGTAGGGGCCTCCACAACCTTCTTGGCCTTCTTCGCCAAAGGCGGCTGAGAAGACCCAGTAGAAGCAGAAGCAGCACTAGACTTAGCTTTCCCCTTGCTTTTGTGCTTCTTCTGCTTCTTAGAAGGTTGCCCGGTTAGTGGCTTGGCTACAGCCCCTAGTGTGTGCGCCTGACGCACTAGCTCCAGCTGTAGATTAACTGCCAACCAATTCTGCGTGATGTTGGCAGTGTCTTCTAAGATGGCCCGCGCTTGGCCACAAAAGGTGCTAGGGCCAGTAAGGGGCGTCACAAGAAGACGCTCCCTAACGGCAGTAGCTGGACGCATATGGTCAAGGACCATCTGCCTCCTAGACTTTGTCACTCGCGCTTGCACCCTTGCCAATGCATCCGTAGACAGCACCAGGCCATCATTGACACATGAAAGCGCCACAGGTGGCACAGGGTGGCCTGCCCCAGCTTCAGCCCACACCGACTGAAGAAGGTGATAAGAATGATTGACAGCACTCATTGCTGCCCTCACCCCCTCATCGCATAGGGACAGGACTTCGTCATGGTGTACCTGAGACTTGTCCACCAGCGCCAGGGCGGGGCCACCCGCTCCATTACTCTGGACACCCAGCACCCAGCGGTCATCCTCAGTGACCGTTGGGACAACACCATATCTGTCATATTCCCCCCGTGTGATACGACAAGTCACCCGCAACTCCCTGGAGGCTGCAGGAAGTTGGCCCTTGGTCAGGAGCTGTTTGCTATAAATAGCATCCAATAACTCCATAAACCTTGGGTCCCGTCCAATAGACTGGATCCGGGATGCGGGCAAGATTCCCATCCTAATCGACGCAACCGACGGACGGGGCGCATCTTCATCGGCCGTGGCCGAAACCACAGACGGGTCAAGCCTGGCTAGCCACGCCAGAGCATCTGACCAATCTACCTCCGATGAAGACACCCCCACAAACACGTCACCCGTTGACGTGCTCACGGGTCTGCCAGCCACAGCCTCCCGGCATGGAGCCACGGCTGACACGCCAGGCACTCCGGTACCACACGGTTCCGCTGCCACCCCATGAAACACTCCGGTCCATGGGGTAGGTCCGCACGGAAAACCGTACGGACCCGTAGCAGTCGCGGAACCATATCCGGACATGGGCGCCAACGGCACCCCACGTCCGACTGCCGGACCAGGCGAGATAGGTGAGTACCACGCCCGGCCCGGCACACCCGTTCCCGTGACGGCTGGTGCCAAACCAAGCCGCACGGAACCGGTGCACGGTAACGGATTTGCCTCAGCCACAGGCGGAGCCGCTGACCTGGCTTGCGCCAAACCAGACAAATGGAGGCCGGTTCCGTCCAGGACGGAATCAACCTCCATATTCTCCACCTGCGGCTTCACTGGCCGCAGCAACCTCTTCTCCTCGGCCTCCTCGTCTTCAGACTCCGAAGAGTCGTCACTAGACGAGTCAACCGTGGAACCGTCCTGGCGGACGGCTCCCACACCTGACGGACCGGCCACCGCTACTGGACCACCCGGAGGTGGCCGCAGAGAAACAGAAACCCGTCTGGCCGAAGCCAGACGGGACTGCCAGGGGGGCCGTACGAGACGGCCCCCTCGGTAACCAGTCCAGAATCCTGTCCGAGGACAGGATCCGTACCAGGCATGGGGAGAAACTGCCCCCCAACCTTTGGTAGCAGGGATGACACCAGCGTGGGCAGAACGCTATGCAGAAAAACCCTGCATAGCCGGACCAAACCACGCCGGCGGTGCCATCTCCGCCACCTCCAGCTGGGGACGTGGAGCACCCCCACCGGCCGAACCGGGCGCTCCACGATTTACTCTCGGACCGCCTGACCCCGCGTCAGACCCAGCCAAGTCCTTCTTGCAAGGAACTTAACCATCATCTCAACGGACCACACTGCACAAACATTACACCTATGATCAATATTACACAGGGAACACCTAAAACAGACATGGTCCTTGAACACGACATGGACAAACTTATGGCATTCGTCACATGATGGCGGGGCTGGCTTGGCCTATAACATAAGCACACACCTACAATAAACAAGCGGAACGAGACCAGGATGGAAGGCAGACAATTAATTTTCAAATAATTTGACTCATAAATTAACTGTTACAACAACGATCGCATTGATTATGACGACAAGACCGAGGCGGGCGTTAAACACACCCATAATAGATCCTCCAGGATGTGTAATGGCTCCAGGAATCATATCGCATAGCATTCGGGGTATATTTACTAATCAATATAAATTATACTCCTAACGAAAGCAGCACGATATGTGAAGAAAACAACAAAATGTATAACAAACTGCTGTATCACACGGTAAAACCGCAGACCACGCATCTACTCAAGAATTTTGAAACCACCGATCATTGCAAACCGATCGTGATCGCACGTAAACTTGATCATTCTAAAGTTTCCGGTACCATTTTTAGTAAGCAGCACCCAGAACAAGATGCGCGAATTAATGAACAAAATTTTCTTCACATAAACATCCGAGCGACCGGGTGTGACGTCACCCGCTCGGATCCTACGGAGAACGACGTCAGCCGATATTCGTGTTAGAAATACCGTAGCATAACACCTATTTTCATATCTGCCGATCGCCTGTTGGGGGTTAAAGAAGGCGATCGTCTGGCATATATCGTTGTTAGCACACGTCCCAGATTCTATGGGGTCAGAAATTGGAACATGCGACACAGCAAAATTTAGAGACCTAAGTCTTTTAACTATGGATAATAAAGAATGATACAACCTGGTTATCTTCGGCGGTATTCTCCATAGTATCCTTTAGTTAATCCTTTTACGAACACACAAACTATCACTACAGATTAAAGACTTAGATTTTCTTTCACAAAAAAACACTAAAATCCTCAATGCAGAAAGCATGTATTGCTCTTGTTGCTATGCAAACAAGAATGAGCTCTATGGTAAACGGGTACTCGGCAGTTGGGAGCCGAGTACCCGGTTCCCAGGAGTCGGTAAATCTTTCTAAGTCTATAATCCTAGAGCCACTGTCAAGGCCAGCTGTATATCAGAAGTAACAGAATGGTGAGTATTGATCGAAGGAGAAAACCCATACCCCTGTGCTCTTGGGAACAAGGAACATGTTTGAATAGAAACCTGGAGTGTTCTGGTTCGCTGGTTTTATTGCTCCCTTCAGAAGCAAACCTGACGCTTCGTTTTGAATGGCTTCTAACTTGTCTTGTTCCCTTGGAATGGGTGCCCAGACAGGTGCCAAAGACAGATTCTGTGGTGGAAAATCCCACCACTCCAGCATGTACCCCTGGGATAACCATCCCAGGACCAGACTGTCTGACGTCACACCTCGTCAAGCCTCAACGAAACGCATGAGCCTTCCACCCACTATAGACGCATCGACGCCTAATGCGGGTGTCTGGCTCGCGATCCGCTCCCCCCCCCCCCTCTCTTGATGATAGAGAGTGAGAACCGTTTTGGTCTTGGCTTGGCCGGTCTAACTGGCACCGCTGTTCGTGTTGCACAGGTGTGGTCCAGGAAGATACGAAGGGAGCCCTCGTACCCACAGGTATAATCCGCTCCCATCTTTCTGCCCTTAGAGGACTTATCCTTCCCCTTCCCCTGCCTTTCCTACCTCTCGGGCGATCAGGAGCAACATTGGGGAGGGTAGGGGCCTCCACAACCTTCTTGGCCTTCTTCGCCAAAGGCGGCTGAGAAGACCCAGTAGAAGCAGAAGCAGCACTAGACTTAGCTTTCCCCTTGCTTTTGTGCTTCTTCTGCTTCTTAGAAGGTTGCCCGGTTAGTGGCTTGGCTACAGCCCCTAGTGTGTGCGCCTGACGCACTAGCTCCAGCTGTAGATTAACTGCCAACCAATTCTGCGTGATGTTGGCAGTGTCTTCTAAGATGGCCCGCGCTTGGCCACAAAAGGTGCTAGGGCCAGTAAGGGGCGTCACAAGAAGACGCTCCCTAACGGCAGTAGCTGGACGCATATGGTCAAGGACCATCTGCCTCCTAGACTTTGTCACTCGCGCTTGCACCCTTGCCAATGCATCCGTAGACAGCACCAGGCCATCATTGACACATGAAAGCGCCACAGGTGGCACAGGGTGGCCTGCCCCAGCTTCAGCCCACACCGACTGAAGAAGGTGATAAGAATGATTGACAGCACTCATTGCTGCCCTCACCCCCTCATCGCATAGGGACAGGACTTCGTCATGGTGTACCTGAGACTTGTCCACCAGCGCCAGGGCGGGGCCACCCGCTCCATTACTCTGGACACCCAGCACCCAGCGGTCATCCTCAGTGACCGTTGGGACAACACCATATCTGTCATATTCCCCCCGTGTGATACGACAAGTCACCCGCAACTCCCTGGAGGCTGCAGGAAGTTGGCCCTTGGTCAGGAGCTGTTTGCTATAAATAGCATCCAATAACTCCATAAACCTTGGATCCCGTCCAATAGACTGGATCCGGGATGCGGGCAAGATTCCCGTCCTAATCGATGCAACCGACGGACAGGGCGCATCTTCATCGGCCGTGGCCGAAACCACAGACGGGTCAAGCCTGGCTAGCCACGCCAGAGCATCTGACCAATCTACCTCCGATGAAGACACCCCCACAAACACGTCACCCGTTGACGTGCTCACGGGTCTGCCAGCCACAGCCTCCCGGCATGGAGCCACGGCTGACACGCCAGGCACTCCGGTACCACACGGTTCAGCCGCCACCCCATGAAACACTCCGGTCCATGGGGTAGGTCCGCACGGAAAACCGTACGGACCCGTAGCAGTCGCGGAACCATATCCGGACATGGGCGCCAACGGCACCCCACGTCCGACTGCCGGACCAGGCGAGATAGGTGAGTACCACGCCCGGCCCGGCACACCCGTTCCCGTGACGGCTGGTGCCAAACCAAGCCGCACGGAACCGGTGCACGGTAACGGATTTGCCTCAGCCACAGGCGGAGCCGCTGACCTGGCTTGCGCCAAACCAGACAAATGGAGGCCGGTTCCGTCCAGGACGGAATCAACCTCCATATTCTCCACCTGCGGCTTCACTGGCCGCAGCAACCTCTTCTCCTCGGCCTCCTCGTCTTCAGACTCCGAAGAGTCGTCACTAGACGAGTCAACCGTGGAACCGTCCTGGCGGACGGCTCCCACACCTGACGGACCGGCCACCGCTACTGGACCACCCGGAGGTGGCCGCAGAGAAACAGAAACCTGTCTGGCCGAAGCCAGACGGGACTGCCAGGGGGGCCATACGAGACGGCCCCCTCGGTAACCAGTCCAGAATCCTGTCCGAGGACAGGATCCGTACCAGGCATGGGGAGAAACTGCCCCCCAACCTTTGGTAGCAGGGACGACACCAGCGTGGGCAGAACGCTATGCAGAAAAACCCTGCCTAGACGGACCAAACCACGCCGGCGGTGTCATCTCTGCCACCTCCAGCTGGGGACGTGGAGCACCCCCACCGGCCGAATCGGGCGCTCCACGATTTACTCTCGGACCGCCTGACCCCGCGTCAGACCCAGCCAAGTCCTTCTGGCAAGGAACTTAACCATCATCTCAACGGACCACACTGCACAAACATTACACCTATGATCAATATTACACAGGGAACACCTAAAACAGACATGGTCCTTGAACACGACACGGACAAACTTATGGCATTCGTCACATGATGGCGGGGCTGGCTTGGCCTATAACATAAGCACACACCTACAATAAACAAGCGGAACGAGACCCGGATGGAAGGCAGACAATTAATTTTCAAATAATTTGACTCATAAATTAACTGTAACCCTCCTGCACCCCACCCCGCCACGTTACAACAACGATCGCATTGATTATGACGACAAGAACGAGGCGGGCATTAAACACACCCATAATAGATCTTCCAGGATGTGTAACGGCTCCAGTAATCATATCGCATAGCATTCGGGGTATTTACTAATCAATATAAATTATACTCCTAACGAAAGCAGCACGATATGTGAAGAAAACAACAAAATGTAAACAAACTGCTGTATCACACGGTAAAACCGCAGACCACGCATCTACTCAAGAATTTTGAAACCACCGATCATTGCAAACCGATCGTGATCGCACGTAAACTTGATCATTCTAAAGTTTCCGGTACCATTTTTAGTACGCAGCACCCAGAACAAGATGCACGAATTAATGAAAAAACTTTTCTTCACATAAACATCCGAGCGACCGGGTGTGACGTCACCCGCTCGGATCCTACGGAGAACGACGTCAGCCGATATTCGTGTTAGAAATACCATAGCATAACACCTATTTTCATATCTGCCGATCGCCTGTTGGGGGTTAAAGAAGGCGATCGTCTGGCATATATCGTTGTTAGCACACGTCCCAGATTCTATGGGGTCAGAAATTGGAACATGCGACACAGCGAAATTTAGAGACCTAAGTCTTTTAACTATGGATAATAAAGAACGATACAACCTGGTTATCTTCGGCGGTATTCTCCATAGTATCCTTTAGTTAATCCTTTCACGAACACACAAACTATCACAGATTAAAGACTTAGATTTTCTTTCACAAAAAACACTAAAATCCTCAATGCAGAAAGCATGTATTGCTCTTGTTGCTATGCAAACAAGAATGAGCTCTATGTTCCCAGGAGTCGGTAAAGCTTTCTAAGTCTATAATCCTAGAGCCGCTGTCAGGGCCAGCTGTATATCAGAAGTAACAGAATGGTGAGTATTGATCGAAGGAGAAGGGGTGCATCCTCCTCAGCCATGGTCGAAACCACAGATGGGTCTACCCTGGCTAGCCAAGCCAGAGCCTCTGACCAGTCTGTCTCCGAGGAGGACACTCCTGTGAATAGGTCACCCGTTGACGTGTTCATGGCCCTACCAGCAATGGCCTCCCGGCTAGGAGCCATTGCTGATATGCCAGGAACTCCGGTACCGTACGGTTCCGCTGGCACCCCATGAAAAACACCAGTCCATGGAGTAGGCCCGCACGGGTAACGGCTGAAGAACTGTGGTCAAACATGGGTGCCAACGGCACCCCATGCCTGACCGCCGGACCAGGCGAGATAGGTGAGTACCACGCCTGACCAGCCACACCCGTCACCGTGTCTGTTGGCGGCAAACCAACCATCACGGGAGCAGTGCCCGGTACCAGAGTGGCATCAACCATGGGTGGAGCCGCTGCCCTGGCTTGCGCCAAGCCAGACAGATGGAGGACGGTTCCGTCCAGGACGGAATTGACCACCATGCTCTCCACCCGCGACATCTCTGGCCGCAGCAATCTCTCCTCCTCGGCCTCCTCGTCTTCAGACCCCCGAAGAGTCATCACTAGACGAGGAAATCGTTGAGCCGTCCTTGCGGACGGCTCCCATGTCTGATGGACCGGCCACCGCTACTGGACCACCCGGAGGTGGCCCCAGAGAGACAGAGCCCATCAGGCTGGAGCCCGACGGGACTTCCAGGGAGCCGTACGAGATGGCTCCCTCGGTGGCCGGTCCAGAACCCTGTCCAAGGACAGGGTCCGAACCAAGCACGGGAAGAGACTGCCCTACAACTGCTGATGACACCAGCGTAGGCAGAACGCTATGCAAGAAACCTCCGGTTGCAGACGTGGAACGCCCCCAAGGGCTGAAACGGACGCTCCACGATTTGCTTTCGGACCACCTGACCCGGCATCAGATCCTGCCAAGTCCTTCTGGGAAAGGAACTTGACCATTATGTCGGACGACCACACTGCACAAATGTTACACCTACTGTCAAGATTACATTTGGTACATCGGAACCAGACATGGTCCTTGAATAGAACCCTCACGAATTTATGGCATACGTCGCATGATGGCGGGGCTGGCTTGGCCTATAAATAAGCACGAATCTACAATAAGCAAGCGGAACAGGCAAGGATGTATAATGGAACCAGGAATCATATCGCATAGCATTCGGGGTATATTTACTAATCAATATAAATTATACTCCTAACGAAGGCCAAAACGAAGAAACAACAAAATGTAAACAAACTGCTGTAGCACACGGTAAAACCACAGACCACACATCTAAATCAAGAGTTTTGAAACCACCGATCATTGCAAACAGAAAACTTGAAAATTCCAAAGTTTTTCTGGTACCAATAAAGTACGCAACACCCAGAATCAGATGCGCGAATTAATGAAACATTTTCTTCACATAAAAATCTGCGACAACACGGGTGTGACGTCACTCGCTCGGATCTTACGGAGAATGACGTCAGCTGATTTTCATGTTAAAACACCGTAAAGCCAACACCGTATTTCATATCTGCCGATCTCCTGATGGGGTTAAGGGAAGGCGATCAATCTGGCAAATTTCGTTGTTAACACACGTCCCAGATTCGGCGTTCAGAAATTGGAACATGCAACACAGACAAAATTTTGAAGACCTAAGTCTTTTAACTATGGAATAACATGGAATTATACAACCTGGTTATCATCGGCTCCATCCATGGTAATCCAATAAAATCCTTAGAGAGCGCACACAAAGCTATCACAATACACAGAAAAAGACTTAGAAACTTAAGACTCCAACTGCACAAAAAAGCATGTAGCTCTTGTTGCTATGCAAACAAGAAATGAGCTTCATGGCAAATGGGTACTCAGCAGTTGGGAGCCGAGTGCCCGGTTCCAGGAGTCGGTAAAGCTTACTAAGTCTATAGTCCTATGGCCCAGCTATCCAGGCTAGCTTGTATCAGAAGTAATAGAATGGTGAGTATTGATCGAAGGAGAAAACCTGTGTGTGACGGATGCACAGACGGATGGACGGAAGCAAAAACATAATCCCCCCCGCTTTTCGCTAAAGCGGGGGGGGGATAATGACATCATCGAGTACATGTATGTATGACATCACTGAGTATTTAGGTCAAGCATACATGTATGATATCATCCAGCATAATCACAGCATATATGACATCATTAAATTTTAATTAATCTCACATTTCAGAGGTCACAGGACAAAATCATTGACCAAAAAGGTCAGAGGTCAACAGGCCAACAATATCGTGCTTAAATGTTCAATGGTGATTATTATATGCTACTGCATTAACACTAACACTCTAGCCGGCCAAAACAACTTCTGCAGTGGTCTTAGGAAATGTCCATTTACAGATCAAGAGAAAATAATTTTTGAAAATTTACCACAGGAATGACTGGTTTGATAATTGAGCCAGTTATTCAAGTGGTAAATTTTCAAAAATAATCTTCGCTTGATCTGCAAATGGACATTTTACTTGAGACAATTGACATTTTTTAAAACAAATTTATGGGTTAAATGGTTACAAGTGCATAGAACATACGAGTAAACTGCGTAATGTCGGTCTGAAGAAGTTCGTAGGATCTGCAAAGTTTTCATACAGATGTATATGCTCCATGAGAAAAGGTGCGCTCACAAAATCAACTAAAATAAAAAGAAAATAACAATTTCTTAATATATAAACAAAAAGATGCGTTGTGATCCGAGCTGTCACTCAAGTACATGTATGCGATGTCATAATTAAAACATGTCTCTTGTTAGCTGATGTCACAATAAAAAAAAAACCTACATTGATCCATCACAAAAGGGGAAAATGTTTGTTACGAAAGTGTCCTCATTTTATGTGTTTGATGAATTTACATTTAACTGTCTGACAGGCTGCTGAATTTCTGCAAACTACATTTTCCATGGGTTTTAACTCAGGATATGGTGAATATTTTGAAAACAATTTGACTGAAAGTTGTTGGTGGCTATGGAGTTATTTCCCATTGAAATTATGTCCGGTGGCTTGCAGCAATCAGACAGTAAAGAAACATTCTGAAAAATTTGGACAATTTTGACAAGAAGGCCATGCGACTCTTTAATGTACCAATATCTCTTGAACAAACTTTAATGGCCCATACGCCTTAATTATATTCATCAAGTTTCAGCATGATCCATTTAGCGGGTTTGGAGGACATTTTTGTGAAAACTAGGTCATTCAAGATGGCCATCAGGAAAATCAATGAAGCAGCATTTCTCTAGAGTACAGTTCTAAAATATCTCAACATGTTTCCAAAACAAAATAAAACGTATTGTTCAATATTTTGGACTTAAAGGAAGGGAAAAGGGAAATAGCAAATGATGTTTATTGGTAATCTCATACAATATTACCGTAAATAAACTAACATCGGTCAAAAATGGAAATGAATCGGGATTATTTGAGAAAAAACATTTACTAAATCTAAGAGTGCTTAACTTTGAGCCAATTAGTGACTGCTGGTGCTTCTCACTCCACGGTGTATCAACTATGTTTGCAGGTATACTGCGTAGGCCTACCTGAATATAACGAAAGCACACCTGAGTATAGTTTTATAAGTGGTATGAATAGTATTCTCTTTTTGCGCCGATGTAAAGCGATTAACTCGCAACTGCTAATTCACTATTGATCCTTTTGAAAACGTTATATTTGAGTCACTTTTTCTGGTGGAAGTAACTAGTTTCGTTCAAAATGATTTCAAAATACACTGCTGGTTTCCAAGGTCGCAATATGATGCCCACTGAATATTTTGAAATTTGTGTGACCGAATGTAGCCTGTCTCTGGAAACACTGGCTTTCAGTCAAATTGTTTTAAAACTAGACAGTATTTTACTTGCAGGAAGTAGTGGTTAATCAGCTTAACGCGAATATGACTGAGCTTATATGACCGGCTATAGTGGGTGTTATTTATTCGCTCGGCATACACCAGAGCGCATAGGTCCAGCTGGGTCGCTAATTGGATCCCGCCAGAGTGACATAAATGGTACGGTATTTGCTGGCTTTTTCTAATTATTCTGATTTATTTCTGGGTTTTTTACTGGTGGCTATAGGTTGGTTATTATATAAAGCTTTCATTCAAGAGCATATGTTAGTTCCATGATCCTTTCCTTTAATTAGATTGGAAACCAGACTTGCCTTAAATCCAAAATATACAACAGCACATTTATTACAGCATGTTCAAAATTGAACTAACTAACATGTTTCTGTGTTTGGTTTGGAAACTTGGTTTATTTATGAGCTGCACTGTAACAAACATGGTCAACATAGACACGGTTTTGTTGAGATTCACATGAATCAACCAAGCAGTTTTGAAGATGTTTAAAAGCAGGCGATAACATTTGACAAATTTGGCTAACCTAAAAATAGGTTGCCTGATTTTCATCCCAAGTAACCTACATGTATCCTATAGTATATTATCACTTAGTCGGTATGGGTGGGTGTCTGTCTGCCTGCCTGCCTGCCTGTATGCCTGCCTGCCTGTCTGTCTGGCTGCATGTCTGCCTGTGTGCCTGCTGTCTGTCTGTCAGTTTATCCGAGGCATATCGTGGGAATCCCATGAGGTAGAATCACCAAATCTATCGCATATGTTCATATTATGAGCGGCTAGAAAATATTTATTTTGGGTCAAAAGGTAAAAAATCGATGTCACTGGGTTACTTGGTGCATACCAGAATACACATTTTCGTCAATAACTCTGCAACGCACAAAGACAGAATCACCAAATCTGCAATGTATTCATATTGTAGTTGGCGAGAACCAAAATTTAAGTGCAGGTCAAGAGTTCAAATTTTTAGGTCAGAGCATTACTAAGTGTATCCTGAAATACACATTTATAGACATAAATTGGGAAAGCAAGCAGGTAGCATCACCATTCATATTATTGGGGGTGGGGGGGGGGGGGGTGGTGGTGGTGGCTAGAAGTTCGAGGGGATTCATGAGAAAGCATCAAATATCTACGTTATGGTGTCACAAAGTAAACACTGGATCACAGATTTTTTTTGCCATAACTCTGGACTATGAGAATCACCAGGTTTAGCACATGGCTTCATATTACAACACTTTACGATTGCTCTGTATTTGGGGTCAATAGGTCAACTATCTAGGTTACAGGGGAATGGTGTGTGTGCGTGTGCATGTGCGTGTGTGTGTGCGTGCGTGCATGCGTTTGTGTGTGCGTGAGACAGAGAGCAAAGGATTCAGCATCTCGCTTGAGTGTATTATAGCGATCTAGAAACCTGCCTTCATCATCAGTCTCAAAGTGATCCTCAATGAACTTGGCAAAATAACCAGTTGGTGCTGCTTCATAAATCTCACACTGAAATAGTTAGAGCACAATCAATGATCAACTTCCTCTGTACCCCAAACCTAGCTCTGTGTGCTTAACTGTCTCACCATACTGCAAGCCCCAGACAATAATTACGCAGAGCAAAAACTTTAGACTTGTTGAATATTTTGAAAACAATTTGACTGAATGTTGTTGGGGGCTATGCCACCTACAACTTTCAATCAAAGTGTTTTCAAAATATTTAGCAGGTTCAAAGATATAGCCCCTCACATATGTTGTCTGCAAAAACTGCAGTCAGGTGGCTAATCAGCAAATGTTTCACGTGTTGAAATCGATTTGAAACACTGACAAATTTAAGTTCCCAGAATGTAAATTTCAAGTATGTTTATTAAATTGTAAATTTATTAAAGATAATTCATATAGTTTTGGGATAAGTTTTACGACTCTTACCGCTTTTGTGACAGACCTACATCATGCCGATTGTGACATATTTGATAACTAGATTGCTCGGTCGATGACATCATAACAAATCCCCACATTCATGCTTTAACCTCCCACCTATGACCTCACCCCTGGGAGTGGAGCCAAATGCAAATGGCCTCTTTCACTCCATGATCATATGGGTAACTCAAATAGCAAATTTGGTTGAATTCCGTCCAATGGTTTTGGAGAGTTGTGTTAATTCGTTGGCTTTTTTTGCACACTCCCACGGTCCCACCCCCACGTCACCACCCACCCCAACACACCCTAACCCGTGGGGGTAAAGACATACAATTCACACAGTGTGTCAGATTAATAAGCATTAAAGACAGACTATATCGAGTCATTCATGATGTCATGATTATGATGTCATGATTATGATGTCATCATACACATCATGTAGTTGATTATGATGTCATGTGATGGATGGATAAACTTCAGAAAGGACCGTTGCAGCAGCAGTGAGAGGTTTCGTTGAATCTTTGCATCATTGTGTGAGCCCATGACATTGGCAAACAATGTGCACATAAACACCTGCTGAATTGATTCACTGTCTGACTGACACAAGCCACCAAACAATAATTCCAATGGGCAATAACTCTGGATAGGCTGCATATTTGAAAGACTGCAACAAATTGCAGAAAACAAATATTTTTCGTATTTCATAAGTCGAAAGAAGACGTAACTCCATCAAAAATTTACGCAAACTCCTGAAACTCGAAGTTGCTCTGTAATTTCACATAACAAAAGCAAAGTACCAATTCTCAGTTGAATATCTTGAGACTGCAAAAAATTGCAGAAAACTAATATTTTTTGTTTTTCATAAGTCGAAAGGTGGCATAACTCCATGAAAAATTGACGGAAATGTCTGAAACTCGAACTTGCTCTGTAACTGATTATAATAAAGAAACAAACCAATTCGCAGTTGAATACCTTGAAGGAATGCTCCTTCATATGGGAAACACACATACCAAATTTGGCTGAATTCCCTCTAACGGTTTCGGAGGAGTTGCATGACAATCAATTTATTGATCTTTTGACCCCTATTCCCCCCTCTCTTCCTGTGGGTGGAACCAAATGTACATGTCATCTTGCATTCCTCAATCACATGTGTAACTCACACACCAAACTTGGTTGAATTCTGTACAATATTTTCAAAGGTGTCGCGTTACAATCAATTGCTTGACCTTTTGAACCCCTACCCTAATGTGTGCGTGTGTGCGTGCGTGCGTGCGTGCGTGCGTGCGTGTGTGCGTGTGTGTGTGCGTGTGTGTTTGTGTGTGTGGTAAATGTAAATAGTCGCCTGCACACCACCATCATATAGTTAACTAACATATCAAATTTGGTTCAATTCTGTCAAACGTGTTGCGTAGCAATCAATTTCTTTAGTTTTTTATACTCAACCCCCCCTCCGCCCCCCCCCCCCCCCCCCTTTCCTGGGGGTTGAACCAAATGTAAATCATATGGGTAGCTCACATACTGAATTTGGTTGAATTCTGTGCAACCGTTTTGGAGTAGAGTTACATGTGCAATCAATTTCTGCACAGTCAGACACAAACAAACAGATGGATGGATGGACAGACATGCATGCACGTACGCACACTGAAAAATAGGGGAATAATGACATCAGATATTTGAGTGACAGATTGGATCCCTTCATTGTACTTCAATTTCTGTTTAATCATCAGTGATTTCTCCATTCCTAGTCTTAGAAGTTCACCATGTTTTGAGGAGACGTGGGTCAATCAGTCTTACTGAGAATACAGTTCCAAAGAATAAAGAAAGAGGAAACATCTGGATGGACGGATAATGGACAGTTGGTGCATTTCAGTCCAGGTGACCTATATAGTTCTAGGATGATGCAATCGATGAATCAAGCTTTAGTTATACCCCGCCCACCTCTAGCTAAGCTCTGCCCATGCGTTGGCCGTGTTGGGATCGATCGAACCCTGAACTCCCCGAATATCTATTTCTCGAAAACTATACAGGTAAGCTGTTGAATATTTTGAAATTAATTTGACTGGGTCCTGTTGCGGTAGCAACATCACCCAGTCAAATTAGTTTCAAAGTATTCAACAGCATGTTTATTAAATAATAGACATACAATTTGTACGACTTGACGGACTATTACAGGTTTATGACAGACTGTTTCTGTCAATTATGATTGCAGATTATGACACAGGATTGTAACGTCAACCTATATGTGACGTAGTTGATTATGACATCATATGATTGACCTATAAACTGGATTCCTCCATTAAATAAATGAATGCACTTACCCCTTTCAGTGGCATTTCCAGTTTCACTCGCTCAGCTTCAACACAAAGTCTTTTAAAGGGGGTATGTAACTTAGTAAATACCCTTTCATTTATCGTATCCTTCTGAATTTTCAACCCCTCAAGTTTGCAGGCTCTCTCGAACAACTTTCTCTGATTGTCATGTCTTTTTAACTCCTCACATTTCTTCACATCATCATGATCTGTCACAGGTTTATGTTCATGTATAAGAACATAATCAACTCTCTTCTTTTCCACAATCAATTCTTTCCCAAGCTCTGAATATCTCCGCTCAAACTTGGTGAGTTTTCGTTTTGGATCTCTCACATGCTTAGTTCGCCTGCGTTGATTACGAAGACGGACAGCACCTCTCGTGGCAGAAAGAACTTGATCTAGTTGCAGATTGGAATGCTCTGCCATGCTTGTGTTTAAGATTCATCAATGTTCTGCCATGCTTGTGTTTAAGATTCATCAATGTTCTGCCATGCTTGTGTTCAAGATTCATGAATGTTCTGCCAGGATTGTGCTCAAGATTCATGAATGTTCAGCCATGCATATGCTCAATATTCATCAATGTTCTGCCAGGCTTGTGTTCAAGATTCAGCAATGTTCTGGCATGTATGTGTTCATGATTCATCAATGTTCTGCCAGGCTTGTGTTCAAGATTCATGAATGTTCGGCCATGCGTGTGTTCAAGATTCATTAATATTCTGCCATGCTTGTGTTCGAGATTCATCAATGTTCTGCCATGTGTGTGCTCAAGATTCATGAATGTTCTGCCATACCTACTCTCAAGACTCAGGCTCATGGAATCAGACTAGAGGTGGAAATCACACTCATCTAGAAACATATAAAATAAGTAACAGAGTAAGTATATATGAACCTTTAAGCCTCGAATTTGTTCAAGAAAAGTTCAACTTTTTGATAGAAAATGTCCATTTGTAGACCAAGAGAAGACTATTTTTTTTTAATTTACCACTGGAATGACTGGCTCGCTTATGATAGTGGAATGGATGGACACAAATTCAAAGTCCTGTGCACGAACGCATAACTGAAGACGGACTAACACATCAATGATTTCGGAGGAGTTACATTACAATCAATTTTTTTACCTTTTGACCCCATCCCCACCCACCCCTGGGAGCGTGGCCAAATGTAAATGTGGTCATGTACTCCAGATTGATATGGGGTAACTCACATAAAAAAGTTGGTTGAATTCTGTTAAATGGTTTCAGAGGAGTTGCATTACAATCAATTTGTTTACCTTTTGACCCCATCCCCACCCACCCCAGGGAGCGTGGCCAATTGTAAATATGCTCATGCACTCCACATTGCTATGGGTAACTCACATAACAAATTTGGTTGAATTCTGTCCAATGGTTTTGGAGAAGTTGCAACAATAAATTTTTCTACCTTTGACCCCCATCTCTGTCCACCACTGGGGGTGGGGCCAAATGTATATTGTGCTCATCCAATCCACATTGATATGAGTAACACACATACCAAATTTGGAAGAATTCTGTTCAATGGTTTCGGAGGAGTGGCATCACAATAAATCTTTTGAACTTGTGACCCTTGGCAGGGCCAAATATAAATGTGCTCATGCACTCCAGCTTGATATGGTTAACTCACATATCAAATTTGGCTAAGTTCTGTCCAACGGTTTTGGAGGAGATGCGTTACAATCAATTTCTGCAGGTTAAAATTTTACCCTTTGACCCATCATCCGCCTCTGGAGGGCGAATCCAAATCTAAATGGCCTCATGCACTCCAAAATCATATGGGTAACTCACATATCAGATTTGGTTGAATTCCATGTAATGGTTTCAGAGGAGCTCCATTAATGATTTGGAACGTTGTTTGAAAACATCCACGCAGTTAATTTGAACATTTTGAGCTGATCATCTAGGAAGTGACCCTTGGCCTGGGAGATTATGTTCGGAATCTTGGGCAGCTGCACTGAATTGTCCACCAACAGATCCAGAAGATCCATGAACCACGCCCTGCTGGGACAAAATGGTGCTATCAGCAGGACCAGGCACAGTTCCTCTCGAATCTTCACCAACACCTTCAGTAGAAGGATGGTGGGGGGATACGCATATGCGTGCATTCCTCTCCAGCTTATCGCCAGAGCATCTGTATCGATAGGCATTTGGATCTGGAATCGGCGAGACATAAGTCGTGATTTGAGCATGTTCCTTTGTGGCGAACAAGTCCATGTTGGGTTTGTTGTGTACTAGAAGATGAAGACCATGAAGACAGTGAAGACCTGTCACAGGCTAACTAGCCTACACATTTTTAAACTCTATGTATCTATGTATGCTGGGAGAAGCGGGTGCAGGTTCTGGTGGGGGTGGGGGAAGTGTTCGGCTCGTGAGTAGCGAAATTCCTCCAAATGTTTGGCTGGAATGACTCGTGTTGTGGCAAAGTAATCAGCTGTTATGTTGGCATGTTCAGGTGTGAACTTGTGAAACAAGCGTAGATGTCTACAAATTACTGATTTTCTGCAGCCAGAACAAGGCTTGGCGATGTACTTCTCTGATATGCTGACTTAATCCAGTTTTGTCTGGGAAGTTATGTAAGTGTTGCAAACTCGCGGTGCCATTACCAAACAGCCAAGTAGAGGTGTTCGTTGTAGTATGACAGTATGACGTTATTTATTGCGATGTGAAAGGTGTGTGACATCATAGCTGTAACATCTCTGGGATGGGTAAATAAGGTAACCGGGATAAAAAATGCTGTGACTTGCAGTGATTCAAGTGTGTGTGTGTGTGTGTGTGTGTGTGTGTGTGTGTGTGTGTGTGTGTGTGTGTGTGTGTGTGCGTGCGTGCGTGCGTGCGTGCGTGCGTGCATGCGTGTGTGTGTGTTTACCAGACAGCGTGGTTGATGCCGATTGGGTCCATAGTATTTAACTGATATCCAGATCCAATAAGATTCACATTCCTTACGACAGGCACTGGTTGTTTTGTTGTCCGGATTATGTGGTAGTACTTCGATGGTCCGGTACTGTACATCAGTGTATTGATGTCCAGAGAGGTTGAAGTGTGATGCGACTAGTGTGTCTTTGTTGTTATATGTATTCACAAATTCTTCCAGGATTGAAGGTTTTTTGTTCGGATTCATATGTGTCCTGGTGTGTGGACTATTTAAAGAATCAATGTCCGTTTTGCTGTTGGGCCGTACATGTTTCCTGCTATTAGCAACACCATCTATCACCCTGTTGTTCAACAAGTCCGACACCGTCTCCATGGAGTATATGCTCATGGCTGACGGACTGACCAGTTCAGATTCCATGTTTACTACCATAATCTTCAGGCTTGACTTGCTGCCTCATGAAATCAAAAAGTATTGAGAACTTCTGAGAGGAGATATTAGCTAGACAAAACTGTATTACATCTGATGCTGATCTTAGTTTAGATCGAGTCAAGGATGCCAGGCCTAAGCGGTCTGTGCCTTATATACTCCCCAGGGGCTAGGGAAATTGCTACAACTTGTACACCGTTGTTAGGCATGAAGGAAATTTCAATTTTCCTTTCTCCGAGATCTAACAATACTTACCATTACATTACTTATTGATAAACAGCACCCTCAGTTGCTGTGCCCTAAGAATCTTAAGATTTAGAAAGCTCTAACTGGCTCCTGGAACCGGGTACCCGCCCCCCCAACAAATGGGTACCCGCCTTCAGAGCCTGATACATTGTTTGCATAGCTACCAAACCAGAACAAACTCATGGCTTGCCTCCCTGGTGCTGGGAGGCAGGGTCCATAATGTAATGGTAAGTATTGTTAGAGCTCGGAGAAAGGGAAATTGAAATTTCCTTCATTCTCCTTCGATCAATAATTTAACTATTAATAACACCAGATTTGATCAGTAACCTGGTGGGAAGGGGCAAGCCATATAAAGCCTCTTTTGCCCCTGGAGAAAGAATTTAGACCTAAACTTGACATACGGAGACCTAAAAGGACCGACAAGTTTTGGGACCGAATCACATTCGCATCACCGCCCCCACCCCCCTTTCTCCAAAAAAGGGAGAGAACTCACGAACATGTATCTCGCCTGAAAACAAAAGTATGCCAAGAGGGTTAACTGCTCTTGACACATATAAGCCTGGGAATGAGCATGAATATATAAGATGAATGAACATGATATATAAACATGATACAAAAAACAGTCTGACTTGAATTAACTCATGACTTTTGGTTCCAGACACAACTATCACACTTCCGACCAGAGGTGACATTTCGGGTTGAACTCCTCTCGCCTGACCATGTCTATCCTCACTACTTTTGATCTTTCAAAGTTACTAAAAGGAGATGAACAGTGTGACCACCAGACTAATGTTTCAAAACAGCTAAAGCAAGTGGATTGGCTGAGTCTGACATGTCCCTCATATAGTAATCCATGAAAGAGGACTCACAGTACCATTATGCAATAGCCATGATGTCCTCTAATGGGACGCCATTAAATAAGGCGGTCGAGGGGGGCTATCCCTCTAACATTGTGAGCCCTAGCCCATTGCACCTGGTGCCCAGTCACAATCTTGTGGGTAGACTGAATGCATTTTACAACCCAACGAGAGATAATACCCATGGATATGGTGCCATAAGGCTTCCTATGGCAGATCCACAGATGTCTATCATTTAACCGTAAAGTGTCCATCCATTTTTTGTATTTGGTCAAAGCATGGACTGGACACCAGGTACAGGCATCACGATCAAACCTAGTTAGTTTTGGTATAATGATCGGTTTGCCTGGATATTTCGCAATAGTGACATTACCGACCTCAGCGTTTCCATCTGAAACCGAGGCGTATGGATAAACCAATTTAATGGCCTGAGATTGAGTACGGATCTCCATCCCCCTGTGCTCTTGGGGACAAGGAACATGTCTGAATAGAAGCCTGGAGTGTTCCGGTTTGCTGGTTTTATTGCTCCCTTCAGAAGCAAACCTGATTCTTCGTTTTGAATGGCTTCTAACTTGTCTGGTTCCCTTGGTACGGGCATCCAGACAGGTGCCAAAGACAGATTCTGTGGTGGAAAATCCCAGCACTCCGGCATGTACCCCTGGGATAACCATCCCCGGACCAGACTGTCTGATGTCACACCTCGCCAAACCTCGATGAAACGCATGAGCCTTCCACCCACTATAGATGCATCGATGCCTAATGCGGGTGTCTGGCTCGCGATCCACTCCCCTCCTCTCTTGACGAGAGAGAGTGAGAACCATTTTGGTCTTGGCTTGGCCGGTCTAACTGGCACCGCTGTTCCTGTCGCACAAGTGCGGTCCAGGCAGATATGAAGGGAGCCCTCGTACCCTCACGTACGATCCTTTCCCTTCTTTCTGCCCTTAGAGGACTTACCCTTCTCCTTGCCCTTCCCGCCTCTCAGGCGATCAGGAGCAACATTGGGGAGGATAGGGACCTCTACAGCCTTCTTGGCCTTCTTTGCCAGGGGCGGCTGAAAAGACCCAGTAGAAGCAGAAGCAGCACTAGGCTTAGCTTTCGCCTTGTTTTTGTGCTTCTTCTGCTTCTTAGAAGGTTGCCCTGTTAGTGGCTTGGCTACAGCTCCTAGTGCGTGCGCCTGACGCACTAGCTCCAGCTGTAAATTAACCGCCAACCGATTCTGTGTGATGTTGGCAGTGTCTTCTAAGATGGCCCGTGCTTGGCCACCAAAGATGCTAGGGCCAGTAAGGGGCGTCCCAAGAAGATGCTCCCTAACGGCAGTAGCTGGACACATATGGTCAAGGACCATCTGCCTCCTAGACTTCGTTACACACGCTTGCACCCTTGCCAATGCATCCGTAGACAGCACCAGGCCATCATTGACACATGAAAGCGCCACAGGTGGCACAGGGTGGCCTGCCCCCGCTTCAGCCCACACCGACTGAAGAAGGCGATGAGAATGATTGACAGCACTCATTGCTGCCCTCACCCCCTCATCGCATAGGGACAGGACTTCGTCATGGTGTACCTGAGACTTGTCCACCAGCGCCGGGGCGGAGCCATCCACTCCAGCACTCTGGACACCCAGCACCCAGTGGTTATGCTCGGTGACCATTGGGACAACACCATATCTGTCATATTCCCCCCGTGGGATATGACACCTCACCCGCACCTTCCTGGAGGCTGCAGGAAGCTGGCCCTTGGTCAGGAGTTGTTTGCTATAAATAGCATCCAATAACTCCATAAACCTTGGATCCAGTCCAATAGACTGGATACGGGCTGCGGGCAAGATCCCCATCCTAATCGATGCCATCGATGGATGGGGTGCATCATCCTCGGCTGTGGTCGAAACCACAGATTGCAGGAAATTTTAATTTCCCTTTCTCCGAGATCTAACAATACTCACCATTCTGTTACTTCTGATATACAGCTGGCTCTAACAGCTGGCTCTAGGACTATAGACTTAGAAAGCTTTACCGACTCCTTGGAACCGGGTACTCGGCTCCCAACTGCCGAGTACCCGTCTACCATAGAGCTCATATTGTTTGCATAGCCACCAAACAAGAGAAATCCATGGCTTGCCTCCGTGGGGCTGGGAGGCTGGGTCCGTAACAGAATGGTGAGTATTGTTAGATCTCGGAGAAAGGGAAATTGAAATTTCCTGCATTCTCCTTCGATCAATACTCACCATTCTGTTACTTCTGATATACACCAGATTTGTTCAGTAACCTGGTGGGAAGGGGCAAGCAATAAATGCTACTTTTGCCCCTTGGAGAAAGATTTAGACTTAACAACTTGACTAACGGAGACCTAAAAGGACCGTCAAGTTATCGGAACCGAATCACATTCGCATCACTGCCCCCCCCCCCTTTTTCTCCTAAGAAAATGGAGAGAACTCACGAACATGTATCTCGCCTGAAACACAAATATGCCAAGAGGGTTAACTGCTCTTTGCATATATTAGCCTGGGAATGAGCATGAATATATAAGATGAATGATCATGATATATAGACATAATACAAAACACTCTCAATCGTGAATTACTTCATGATATTTGGAATTCAGACCTGGAGCCTCCAACCATTCACTTGTCCAGCCATCAGTGACATAACTGGTTGATATCCTCTCACTCGACCATGTCTGCTCCTTAATTCTCTCTTACAAATGCCAAAAAAGGAAGAAGAGCAGCGCGGTCATATAGCTATCGTCTCAAAACAGCTAAAGCGAGTGGAATGGCGAAGTCAGACACATCCCTCATATAGTAATCCGTGAAAGAGGACTCACAGTGCCCCTGTGCGACAGCCATGATGTCCTTAAACGGAACACCATTGTAAAGGGCGGAAGAGGCCGCTATTCCTATAACAACGTGCCCTTGCGCCTTGCACTTGGTGCCCAGTCGTAATCTCACGGGTAGTCTGAATGCATTCGATTACCCAATGAGAGATAGAATCCACGGATGCGGCGCCATATGGCTCCATATGGCAGATCCACAGATGTCTATCATTCGACCGTAACGAGTCTGTTCATTTTGTACTTAGTCAAAGCACGGACTGGGCACCAGACACTGGCATCACGATCCAACCTACTTAATTTCGGTATAACGATCGGTTTGCCGGGATATCTCAAAGATTGAATCTTTGACATAAACTCTGCTCTTGGCAGTGGACACAGACCCTCTCTGGAGACAATAAATCGGTCCCTCTCTGCTGAAAATGCATGGATCACACTGCGCCTTCTAGCTGAGGAAGCTGCCAATAGAAAGACCGCCTTTAGAGTCAAATGCTTTAGACTAGCCGAACGCAACGGTTCGAAAGGGTGCTTGGCCAGTACATTAACCACTAAAGATAGACTCCAGGCTGGAATGACTACCGGTTGTCTCGGTCGGAGATTGCTCATTCCCTTCACCCTCACACTCAACTGGGCCACCTCTGGACTATCCCTGTTGGCTAGACAAGGGATAACTGTCCGCCGCCACCCCATGAACCATACCAGTCCATGACATAGGTCCGCACGGAAAACCGTACGGACCCGTAGCGGACGCAGAACCGTGGCCAAACACGGGCGCCAACGGCACCCCATGTCCGACCGCCGGACCGGGCGAGATAGGTGAGTACCACACCCGGCCCTGCACACCGGTCACCGCGCCACAAAATGTAAAGAAACTGCTGTAGCACACGGTAAAACTGCAGACCACGCATCTCACAAGAATTTTGAAACCACAGATCATTGCAAACCGATCGTGATCACATGTAAACTTGACCATTCCAAAGTTTTCTGGTACCATTTTTAGTACGCAGCACCCAGAACAGATGCGCGAATTAATAAAAACATTTTCTTCACATAAACATCCGAGCCTCACGGGTGTGATGTCACCCGCTCGGACTCTACGGAAAACGACGTCAGCCGATATTCGTGTGAGAAATACTGTAGCAAACACCTATTTTCATATCTGCCGATCGCCTGTTGGGGTTTAAAGAAGGCGATCGTCCGGCATATCTCATTGTTAGCACACGTCCCAGATTCTATGGGGTCAGCAATTGGAACATGCGACACAACAAATTTTAGAGACCTAAGTCTTTTAACTATGGATAATAAGGAATTATACAACCTGGTCTTCATTGGCGGTATTCTCCATTTTATCCAGTTTGCAGGAAATGTCAATTTCCCTTTCTCCGAGATCTAACAATACTCACCATTCTGTTACTTCTGATATACAGCTGGCCCTGACAGCGGCTCTAGGATTATAGACTTAGAAAGCTTTACCGACTCCTGGGAACCGGGTACTCGGCTCCCAACTGCCGAGTACCCATTTACCATAGAGCTCATATTGTTTGCATAGCCACCAAACAAGAGAAAACTATGGCTTGCCTCCGTGGGGCTGGGAGGCTGGGTCCGTAACAGAATGGTGAGTATTGTTAGATCTCGGAGAATGCAGGAAATGTCCATTTCCTGCATTCTCCTTCGATCAATACTCACCATTCTGTTACTTCTGATATACACCAGATTTGATCAGTAACCTGGTGGGAAGGGGCAAGCCATACATGCTAATTTTGCCCCTTGGAGAAAGATTTTAGACTTCAAAACTTGACTAACGGAGACCTAAAAGGACCGTCAAGTTCACGGAACCGAATCACATTCGCGTCATAGCCCCCCCCCCCCCCTTTTTCCTCCTAAGAAAAGGGAGAGAACTAACGAACATGTATCTAGCCTGAAACACCAATATGCCAAGAGGGTTAACTACTCCCTGCATATCGCTTGTATTAGCCTGGGAATGGGCATGAATATATAAGATGAATGAACATGATACATATACATAATACAAAAAACTCTCACTTGTTGAATTACCTTATGATAACAGGACTTCAGACGTACCGCCTACAACCATTCACCGGTTCGGCGATCAGTGACACAATCTGGTTGACATCCTCTCGCTTGACCATGCCTGCTTTAGGTTCTTTTCTTACCAAAGTGAAAAAAGGGGAAAAGCAGTGTGGTCACTAACTATCGTTTCAAAACAGCTAAAGCGAGTGGATTGGCTGAGTCTGACACATCCCTCATATAGTAATCCGTAAATGAGGACTCACAGTGCCATTGTGCAACGGCCATGATGTCCTCTAACGGAACACCATTGTAAAGGGCGGTCGAGGCGGCTATTCCTCTAACATCGTGTGCCCTTACGCCCTGCACCTGGTGCCCAGTCGCCATCTCATGAGTAGTCTGAATGCATTCGACCACCCAACGAGAGATAGTATCCATGGATGCGGTGCCATAAGGCTTTTTATGGCAGATCCACAGATGTCTATCGTTCGACCGTAACGAGTCAGTCCGTTTCTTGTACTTAGTCAAAGCACGGACCAGGCACCAGACACTGGCATCACGATCAAACCTGGTTAACTTCGGTATAATGATCGGTTTGCCGGGATATCTCAAAGATTGGTTCTTTGACATAAATTCTGCTCTTGGCAGAAGACGCAGACCTTCTCCAGAAACAATAAATCGGTTCCTCTCTGCCGAAAGCGCATGGATCTCACTGCGCCTTCTAGCTGAGGAAGCTGCCAATAGAAAGACCGCCTTTAGAGTCAAATGCTTTAGACTAGCCGAACGCAACGGTTCGAATGGGTGCTTGGCCAGTACATTAAGCACTAAAGATAGACTCCAGGCTGGAATGACTACCGGTTGTCTCGGGCGGAGATTGCTCATTCCCTTCAACATCACGTTTAACTGGGCCACCTCTGGACTATCCCTGTTGGCTAGACAAGGGATAACTGATGCCAAAGCTGACTTGTATCCAGCAATTGTGACGGGAGCTAGTCCTGTAAAGAACAGCTCACAGAGAAAGTCTGCTATTTGCTGAATAGTGGATTGAAAGGTATCAATACCCTTTTCTTCACACCAGTCTGCAAATCTGTTAACCTTGTTGTTATATGACTTGAAGGTTGACCTCCTTCTCGCAGCCGCGATGAAATCAGCAGCCTGTCGAGAAAAGCCTTCCGACGTGGAACGTTGTTTGACAACATCCACGCAGTCAATTTGAACATTTCGGGACGCTCGTGTAGGAAGCGTCCCTTGGCCTGGGAGATTATGTTCGGAATCTTGGGCAACTGCACAGGATTTTCCACCAGCAGATCTAGAAGATCCGTGAACCACGCCCTGCTCGGCCAATACGGCGCTATTGGCAGGACCAGACACGGTTCCTCCCTGACCTTCACCAATACCTTCGGTAGAAGAATGGTGGGTGGATACGCGTAAGCGTGCATCCCTCTCCAGCTTATCGCCAGTGCGTCTGTATCGACGGCATTTGGATCTGGAATCGGCGAGACATATGTCATGATTTGAGCATTTTCCTTTGTGGCGAACAAGTCCACGTTGGGTTTGCCCCAATGCTCGAAGATCCGTCGTAGAACTGGAGGGTTGAGGGACCATTCTGTTGGCAAGATTCTCTGTCTGCGAGACAAAGCATCCGCCAGAATGTTCAATCGGCCAGGAATATGAGCTGCTTTCAAAACAACCGAGTAATTCCTGCACCATTGAATCAAGTGCCACACCCTGATGCACAGGGTGGGCGACCTGGTCCCTCCTTGGCGATTTATATATGATACTACTGTCGAATTGTCCGACCGTATCAATATCACCTTGCCCCTGATCATCGGAAGGAACTCTTTCAACGCCAGTTCCACTGCCATCATTTCCAACGGATTGATATGCAGCTGACTCTCCGGGAGAGTCCATGTGCCCGAGACCTGGTGTTCTCCCAGGCAGGCACCCCACCCTTCCAGCGATGCATCCGTGTAAACGGACAGCTGGGGGTGGGGTAGGTGCAGCGAAACCCCTATTAGGAGATTCTGACGCTGTTTCCACCATAGCAGACGCGATATTATCGGCTCCAAAACTGGCACCAGTTTTGACAGGGGTTCTGTTCTCTGTTTCCACAGAGACATCAGATACAACTGGATAGGTCTTCGCATTAGAGCAGCGTACGGGATAACCTGCTCCATGGAGACCATCATGCCCAGCATCTGAAGGAACCGCCTCGCCTGAATGTGGTTTCCCACTCGAAAACTCCCGAGGATGGCTAACAGAGACACCACTCTGGGCTCTGACGGGTAAACCCTGCCCTCCTCGAGGTCGAATCGCATCCCCAAATAAACGAAATGTTGAGTGGGCGTCAACTCGGATTTCTCCTCGTTGACTATCCAGCCTAGATCTGAAAGTAACTTCAGAGTCAGAGCAGTATCCACGTTCAACCTGGCTGCCGAGTCTGCCTTGAGCAGCCAGTCGTCTATGTAGGTGTGTAGCGCCACGTTCTCTTTTCTGAGAAACGCTGTCACCGCAAGGACCACTCTTGTGAAAACCCTCGGAGCTGTCAACAGGCCAAACGGGAGAACTGTAAACTCCCATACTTGATTCTGAAACGCAAATCTCAGAAACCTGTGCCAACTCCGATTCATCGGAATGTGGAAATATGCATCTTTCAGATCGATCGATACACACCACATTCCTTTCCTCAATCCCGCCATTACCGACCTCGGCGTTTCCATCTGGAACCGAGGCGTATGGATAAACCAATTTAATGGCCTGAGATTGAGTATGGGTCTCCATCCCCCTGTGCTCTTGGGGACAAGGAACATGTTTGAATAAAGCCTGGAGTGTTCCGGTTTGCTGGTTTTATTGCTCCCTTCAGAAGCAAACCCGACACTTCCTTTTGAACGGCTTCTAACTTGTCTGGCTCCCTTGGTACGGGTGTCCAGACAGGTGCCAGAGACAGATTTTGTGGCGGAAAGTCCCACCACTCCGGCATGTAACCCTGGGATAACCATCCCAGGACCAGACTGTCTGACGTCACACCTCGCCAGGCCTCGACGAAACGCATGAGCCTTCCACCCACCATAGACGCCTCGACGTCTAACGGAGTTGTCCGGCTCGCAGTCCGCCCCCCCCCCCCTTTCTTAACGAGAGAGAGTGAGAACCATTTCGTTCTAGGCACGACGGGTATAACTGGCACCGCTGTTCCTGTCGCACAGGCACGGTCCAGGCGGATATGAAGGGAGCTTTCGTACCCTCAGGTATGCTTCGGCCCCTTCTGTCCGCCCTTTGAGGCCTTACCCTTACCCTTCCCCTTGCCCTTCCCCGCCCTTAGGGCGGTCAGGAGCAACATTGGGGAAGGTAGGCACCTCTACAACCTTCCTGGGCTTCTTCGCCGGCGGCGGCTCTGAAAACCCAGCTGAAGCAGAAGTCGCAACAGGCCTGGCTTTCGCCTTGCCCTTATGCTTCTTCTGCTTCTTTGAAGGCTGTCCCATTAGCGGTTTCCCCACAGGCCCTAGTGCGTGTGCTTGCCGCACTAGCTCTAGCTGTAAGTTTACCGCTAACCGATTCTGCGCGATACTGGCGGTGTCCTCTAAGATGGCCCGCGCTTGGCCACCGAAGATGCTAGGCCCTGTCAGGGGCGTCCCAAGAAGACGCTCCTTGACTGCCGTAGCCAGACGCATATGGTCAATGACCATTTGCCTCCTGGACTCGTCACTCACGCTTGCACCCTTGCCAATGCGTCCATTGACAGCACCAAGCCGTCATTAACACATGAAAGCGCCACAGGTGGCACAGGGTGGCCTGCCCCCGCTTCAGCCCACACCGACTGAAGTAGACGATAAGAGTGGTTGACAGCACTCATAGCTGCCCTCACACCCTCATCACATAGGGACAGGACTTCTTCCTGGTGTACTTCGGATTTATCCACTAGTGCCGGACCGGGGCCACCCGACCCGGCACTCTGGACTCCGTGACCGACGGGACTACACCATACCTGTCGTATTCACCCCGCGGAATACGACATCTTGCCCGCACCTCCCTGGAGGCCGCAGGGAGCTGACCCTTGGTCATTAGTTGTTTACTATAAATAGCATCCAACAAATCAATGAACCGTGGATCCAGTCCCACTGACTGGATCCGGGCCGCGGGCAAAATCCCCGTCCTAATCGACGCAACCGACGGACGGGGCGCATCTTCATCGGCCGTGGCCGAAACCACAGACGGGTCCACTCTGGCTAGCCACGCCAGAGCATCAGACCAATCTACCTCCGAAGAAGATACCCCCGCAAACACGTCACCCGTTGACGTGCTCACGGGTCTGCCAGCCACGGCCTCCCGGCAAGGAGCCACGGCTGACACGCCAGGCACTCCGCTACCACACGGTTCCGCCGCCACCCCATGGAACACTCCGGTCCATGGGGTAGGTCCGCACGGAAAACCGTACGGACCCGTAGCAGGCGCGGAACCATAGCCGGACACGGGCGCCAACGGCACCACACGTCCGGCTGCCGGACCAGGCGAGATAGGTGAGTACCACGCCTGGCCCGGCACACCCGTTCCCGTGACGGCTGGTGACAAACCAAACCGCCCGGAACCGGTGCACGGTAACGGATTGGCCTCAGCCGCAGGCGGAGCCGCTGACCTGGCTTGCGCCAAACCAGACAAATGGAGGCCGGTTCCATCCAGGACGGAATCAACCTCCATATTCTCCACCTGCAGCTTCACGGGCCGCAGCAACCTCTCCTCCTCGGCCTCCTCATCTTCAGACTCCGAAGAGCCGTCACTAGACGAGTCAACCGTGGAGCCGTCCTGGTGGACGGCTCCCACACCTGACGGACCGGCCACCGCTACTGGACCACCTGGAGGTTGCCGCAGAGAGACAGAACCCGTCTGGCCGAAGCCAGACGGGACCGCCAGGGGGCCATACGAGACGGCCCCCTCAGTAACCAGTCCAGAATCCTGTCCGAGGACAGGATCCGTAACAGGCATGGGGAGAAACTTCCCCCCAACCTTTGGTAGCAGGGATGACACCAGCGTGGGCAGAACGCTATGCAGAAAACCCTGCATAGCCGGACCAAACCACGCCGGCGGTGCCATCTCCGCCACCTCCAGCTGGGGACGTGGAGCACCCCCACCGGCCAAACCGGGCGCTCCACGATTTCGTCTCGGACCGCCTGACCCCGCGTCAGACCCAGCCAAGTCCTTCTGGGCAAGGAACTTAACCATCATTTCGACGGACCACACTGCACAAACATTACACCTATGATCTATATTACACAGGGAACACCTAAAACAAGCATGGTCCTTGAACATTACATGGACAAATTTATGGCATTCGTCACATGATGGCGGGGCTGGCTTGGCCTATAAAATAAGCACAAACATACAATAAACAAGCGGAACGAGACCCGGATGGAAGGCAGACAATTAATTTTCAAATAATTTTGACTCATAAATTAACCGTAACCTCTCCGCACCCCACCCCGCCACGTTACAACAACGATCGCATTGATTATGACGACAAGAACGCGGCGGGCATCAACACACCCATATTAGATCCTCCAGGATGTGTAACGGCTCCAGGAATCATATCGCATAGCATTCGGGGTATATTTACTAATCAATATAAATTATACTCCTAACGAAAGCATCACGATATGTGAAGAAAACAACAAAATGTATAACAAACTGCTGTATCACACGGTAAAACCGCAGACCACGCATCTACTCAAGAATTTTGAAACCACCGATCATTGCAAACCGATCGTGATCGCACGTAAACTTGATCATTCTAAAGTTTCCGGTACCATTTTTAGTACGCAGCACCCAGAACAAGATGCGCGAATTAATGAAAAAATTTTTCTTCACATAAACATCCGAGCGACCGGGTGTGACGTCACCCGCTCGGATTCTACGGAGAACGACGTCAGCCGATATTCGTGTTAGAAATACTGTAGCAAACACCTATTTTCATATCTGCCGATCGCCTGTTGGGGTTTAAAGAAGGCGATCGTCTGGCATATATCGTTGTTAGCACACGTCCCAGATTCTATGGGGTCAGAAATTGGAACATGCGACACAACGAAATTTAGAGACCTAAGTCTTTTAACTATGGATAATAAAGAACGATACAACCTGGTTATCTTCAGCGGTATGCTCCATAGTCCTTAGTTAATCCTTTCACGAACACACAAATTAAAGACTTAGATCTTTTGTTTCACAAAAAAAAACCCACTAAAATCCTTAATGCAAAAAGCATGTATTGCTCTTGTTGCTATGCAAACAAGAATGAGCTCTATGGTAACCGGGTACTCGGCAGTTGGGAGCCGAGTACCCGGTTCCCAGGAGTCGGTAAAGCTTTCTAAGTCTATAATCCTAGAGCCGCTGTCAGGGCCAGCTGTATATCAGAAGTAACAGAATGGTGAGTATTGATCGAAGGAGAAATATCCTTTTACGAACGCACCCTATCAAATCACAGACAAGACTTAGATTTCCTTCACAAAAAAACTTAAAATCTTTCCTGCAAAGAAAAAACGTGGCCAGCTCTTGTTGCTATGCAAACAAGAATGAGCTCTATGGTAGACGGGTACTCGGCTGTTGGTAGCCGAGTACCCGGTTCCAAGGAGTCAGTAAAGTTTTCTAAGTCTATAGTCCTAGAGCCAGCTGTCAAGGCCAGCTGTGTATCAGAAAGTAACAGAATGGTGAGTATTGATCGAAGGAGAATGCGTAAGCTGGCGACAAGAACAAGATCAGGCCAATAATATACCCATAAATTGATCCTGCATGATCTATAAAACGGAACCAGGAACCGTATTGGATACATTCGCGGTATATTTAAGAATTGATTTCAAAATTATACTACTCCAACGAACGCCAAATGATATGAGAAGGAACAACAATGAATTAACACTACTGCTGTAGAACACAGTAAAGCCGCAGAACACACATCTTAATCAAGAATTTTGAAATCAACGACCAATGCAAACAGATCGTGATTACACACAAAACTTGACATAATTCTAAAGTTTCTGGTACAAAAACGCACGCAGCTACCGAGCATAAGATGCGTGAATTAATGAAACATTTCCTTCACCAAATAAGCCGAGCAATAAAAAGGTGTGACATCACCCGCTCAGACCACATGGAAGAACGACGTAAGCCGATTTTAGTGTTAAAAAAATTTAGACAAATGCCTAATCTTTCATATTACTGCCCGATCGCCGTTGGGATTTAAAGGCGATCTTATCTGGCATATTTCATTGTAACCACATGTCCCAGTTCCGCGGTTCAGAAAATGGGACACGCAACACACACAAAATTTCAGAGACATTTATGTCTCCATATAACTAGAGAAATAATATGAAAGAATACGACCTGAGGCTCAGTGGCACTTTCCATTATTAATCCAGTAATGCAGTAGATAGAAACAGCACAAAGCACAGAGAAAAACCACAAAGAAAACTAAGATTTCTCCAGGACAAAAAGCTTGTATCTCTTGTTGCTATGCAAACATGAATGGGTGTCTCTGGCAGGCGGTTGTTGAGAACCAGGTACCCGGTTCCTGGAGCCAGTAGAGCTTTCTAAATCTAGATTCCTAGAGCACAGCTTCAGTTGAGCTGTATTATCCAAAGAATCAATGTCCGTTTTGCTGTTGGACCGTCTTCCATTTTGCGGCCAACTGAGGCCAACCATGGACAACTGTGATGACACAACTACTTCTAATGAGGCCAACTGCGGACAACCGCCATGATGCAAGCAATTCTATTGCGGTCAACTCTTTCCTAGCAGCGGTGTACAAGTTGTAGCAATTTCCCTAGCCCACTGGGAGTATATAAGGCACAGACCGCTTAGGCCTGCCATCCTTGACTCGATCTAAAATAAGATAAGCATCAGGTGTAATACAGTTTCTTATAGCCAATATCTCCTCTGAGAAGTTCTCAATACTATGTATTTATGTATACCCTCAGTGATTTTCAATTGCATTTGCATCAGGCCACTTACTAAGCTACACCTACAAAAAGACACTTACTAGAGCGGGTACAACACAGGATGACACACATGATCCCAGGTTTAGCAAGTATACCTTATGAAATGTCTCCAGAAACTAAATCTTACAACATTAAAAACCAGGATAATCCGAGCTGACATGACAGAAGTGTACAAAATTTTTTCTAACCAGGACCATATTAAGCCAAATGACTTCTTCACAATGGCATCTATACACACTAGGGGACATGCACTTAAACTTTACAAACAGCCCTGTCGACTTGATCTACGCAAGTATTTCTTCACAAATAGAGTTGTTCATGTATGGAATTCTCTAACAACAGAAGCAAATAACGCTCCAACATTAAACACATTAAAAAACAACCTAGACTCATTCTTCAAGTCACCGGGTTTTATAAAGACCTAAGGTCGTCTAACTCCCAAAGCAGTCACTTCTTCTACACTGAAGTATTTGACTGCAATCACTGGTAAATCACTAGTAAGATACAGCACTGTAATGCTTAGTATATAATGCTATACAGATTTTGTCAAATGCTAGGCCCAATCTAAAAATAGAGGCGTGACTTCTTCGAGAATACACCTCTAATGCAATGACAGGCCATCTTATTGCATCATAATAACTACACTGTTACACAGACTCCACTTCGGAGACCAGACAGATCGGGACCAAGTCCATCTCCATAGTGGACTGAAAAAGGAACACAGTGGATCGTGTTGATTTTGGTATCATCTTAACCTCTGTATCACCAGCTTGATAGACATTAAAAATCGACTTGATTCATCCAGTGGTTCGTGTGATATCAGGATCTATGCAATGTTAGCACATTCCTAACCTCATTTTGTGTGCGACAGATTTGAATTTTATTACTAAATCAGAGGGATTATTTTTCTGTTAATATATAGACTACTATAGGGTCATTCCATCTCATATCACCCAAGGGCGGAAATGGCACCGACACCAATATTGACTAAATTTTGTCTATATATTATGTCTGTCACAAGAAACAAAAATATTAATTTTTATCGCGATCTGCCCAACCATTCAAGAGTTATGGCCCTTTAAAAGTTGTGAAAAATCACAAAAAACGTAAAAAATGTCCGAACAGCAAAACTTCAAACAACTATATCTTTTGAACTAGTGGACCGAATTGGTTGTAATTTGTGTCATTTGAAAGGGAATAACAAGGATTCTAAATATGTGATCAGAATGAGAATAGGACTAGGTTTATATATGATGACCTTTTGACCTTTGATTTGACCTTGAATTTGACCTTGTGGGCAACCTGCGAATAAAAAATTTGATATGACAAATTACACCTATACATGTTTTGTACATTATGTTAAAATTTAACAGGTATAATGTTCCTAGTTTTTGCACATTTTATTTATTAAAATGGCATGCACCAGTAAAAGAACAAAAATGAATGTGTTTTTGTTCTTTTACTGGTGCATGCCATTTTCATAAATAAAATGTGCAAAAACTAGGAACATTATACCTGTTAAATTTTAACATAATGTAGAAAACATGTATAGGTGTAATTTGTCATATCAAATTTTTTATTCGCAGGTTGCCCACAAGGTCAAATTCAAGGTCAAATCAAAGGTCAAAAGGTCATCATATATAAACCTAGTCCTATTCTCATTCTGATCACATATTTAGAATCCTTGTGTTATTCCCTTTCAAATGACACAAATTACAACCAATTCGGTCCACTAGTTCAAAAGATATAGTTGTTTGAAGTTTTGCTGTTCGGACATTTTTTACGTTTTTTGTGATTTTTCACAACTTTTAAAGGGCCATAACTCTTGAATGGTTGGGCAGATCGCGATAAAAATTAATATTTTTGTTTCTTGTGACAGACATAATATATAGACAAAATTTAGTCAATATTGGTGTCGGTGCCATTTCCGCCCTTGGGTGATATGAGATGGAATGACCCTATAGGCTTTATATCATCTCTTTTTACATGAAGTAATATGTTTCAATTCTTTCTACCACCATATTCTGGTGGAAATCACTACGCCAATGGCCACTCAATACATACAAGATACTTTTCTTGATCTCATATCGAAAGAGATCTCTCAAGATACGAATGATGCTAGGCCCTATCTCCCCTAGTACTCCCACCTCCCCATCTGTATTTCTAGGTGCAAAACAGGAATATTTGCGAAACAACCTGGATGCAGGGTGAACACACAAAGGTTCGAAACGGGAATCCGGGCAAAATAACCATGATTCGCTGGTATCAGGGCAACTCGAAAACCATAGTAAATGTATGAGTCAATGGATTACCAAAAAAGGTCCAAAAGTTCACAGCCGAACTAGACTTTTAAATGTTGTGGGCAAAGGAGGTCGGGTTTTGAGAAACACTAACACTAACTGTCTAATAGGACAGCGATGTCTATCAGTCCAAATAATTTTATAGTATTTGACAGAAAATTTGTTCTATCTATATAACATGCTTCTTTTCTTGTTTTGAAAAGAAATATTGACCTGCTACTAATACTGATGCTACTTCTGCTGCTACTACTGCTACTAGCACTACTACATCATGTACTACTGCTACAACTACTACTACTACTACTACTAGAATTATGACTAGATGATTCCACTTGCTATTATATCCAATAATAATTTCAATTACCATAGTAACAAACTATAGGACAAGCAGGAGAATGAGCACCCCTCCCCTCCATCCCCCTTCCCTTGTCCAAGGATGCTCCCCATTATCCAGCATCCTGTAAACAGTATATCATCATTATAAGTAAAAGTACCCTCCCCAAAAAATATATAAATATTTATTGTTGTATCTATAATCATAGACATCCATGTATATTATTGAACTTGACTATGTTCTGTGCTTGTCTGTTACGTAACTGTCTTGTCCTTATTTACTACCCATATGTATCGCAAAATAATAATAATAATAATAATAACCCAAGTGACTAACTCTTTCACACACCCTGCTGTTACAGTATTATATGTTGGTTCGCGGACTGAGAGAGGCCCACTCCTGGAGTTTTTCTTTCCGCTGTAATGACTGACTAGATAATTGAACCGGTGGCGAACTCTGCTGGGGGGGGGGGGAAGGGTTCTGGGGGAGGGGTGGTCTCCTCTTGACCCGCGAATTGACATATTTCCTTTTTGAAATTTAAACAGTTTATGTGGATCAAGGGTCAATAACGAAGTAGTAAATGTAATGTCTGAATTTATACCTGTATATATGTGTGTAAGGTGTCCTCCATAATAATAGGCACTGCCTTAGGCGGAAAACCTGGTATAATTCGTGAATACGTTTATCTTGGAATTATTGAATAAATAATCTTGAATCTTGAATCTAACAGTATTGATGAATTTGCGAAAACCGGTAACGATGAAAACGGTTTCTTATATATTTATCGCTACCATTAAATCTATACCAATTTGGCAGGTAATTATTAATAATTCGTTCAATGGCGTGCTGTAAAAAATAGGGGACTCGTTCATTTGTAGTTTTCTTGTTTCGTACTCCAAAAAGCACCTGTTGTTTCTACATGCTACGTTTTTCGCTAAGCAACCGAGATGTGGTAACCCTGAAAGGCGGATTCGGAGGCGAACGACCGAAGCATCATTTTATTATTATTATTATTATTATTATTATTATTATTATTATTATTATTATTATTATTATTATTATTATCGATAATACTGAACACAGGCCGTACCCGCCTCTATATTCAGGTGCACGAGTGACGCTAGTTTTTGAAATGGTTACTTCATGGTGAAGGTGCCTCGAAGTTAAATTCGAAAAAATTCTAAATACCATACAAAATGAAAAGAAATCCGCTTATATATTAGGTGACTTTAATATTGATTTGTTAAAACAACATAGCTTCTACACTCAAGACCTATTAAATTTATTAAAAATATCTGGCTTTTATCCATTTATAACGAAACCAACAAGAATTACAGAATGCTCGGCTACTGTTATTGACAACATCATCTCGAATAATGCTGTAAGTGGCAAGAATCAAACAGGTATCTTTGTTGTAGATATTTCAGACCATTTACCTATTTTCTATATAGAAAAAGAAAACAAAAAAGGAAAATCATTTGTAAAAGAAACAGTAACTTGTAGAGACTTCAAAAAGGAAAATATAGAAATGTTCAAAAACAATATGGCTAACATAAACTGGAACCAGGTAATTGAATCCCAGTCATGTGAAGATGCCTACAACACCTTCCACACTATATGCTCTAACATCTATGAATCTGCCTTTCCACTTAAAAATATTAAGAAATTTAAACAAAATCCTACTAAACCATGGATTACAAGAGGAGTGATAGCTGCCTGTCACAAGAAAAACAAGTTATATCTGAATTTTATTAAATATCCGACAAAGTATAATGACTCACAGTTCAAGAAATATAGAAACAGGCTAAATCAGATAATTAGGACAGCAAAAATACATTATTTTCATAATAAATTTGATGAACAAAAAGATAATATAAAGGAAACATGGAAACTGATTAAATCATTACTAAATAAGAAAAAAAACAATACTGAAGCATCACGGTTTATTTATAATAATAGAGTCATTAACGACAAAAAAGAAATAGCAGACAAATTTAATGAGTATTTTACTAACATTGGTCCTAATTTATCACAAAAAATTCAACCCAGCTCGAACATACATATAACGGACTTTCTAACAGGTAGTTATCAACACTCTATTTTCCTAAATCCAACAGATACTCACGAAATCTACAAAATACTAATGCAAATTAACACAGCTAAAAGTGCTGGAATCGATAATTTCAAATGGAAAATTTTTAAACACTGTGTAACAGAAATACTAACACCATTGGACCACATCTGTAATCTCTCACTTACACAGGGAGTATTTCCATCAAGATTAAAGGTTGCACGTGTGACACCCATATACAAAGCTAAAGATGTATCTGACTTTACTAATTATCGGCCAGTCTCGGTACTTCCACTTTTCTCAAAACTCTTAGAAAAGCTGTATTTTAGTAGAATTACTAAATATCTAAACAAAAACTCAATCATATATCCTTCTCAATATGGTTTCAGAGAAAAACACTCTACTATGCTTGCCATTGTGGATATGATAGAAAAATTATCAACCTCCCTTGAGAATAATGAACATACGCTAGGTGTATTCTTGGATCTTTCCAAAGCCTTCGATACAATTGATCATACAATTTTACTGCAAAAGCTTGCATACTATGGAATAAGAGGTACTGCATTGAACTGGATACAGAGTTACCTGTCAAACAGGGAACAGTGTGTACAATTCAATGGGGCTATCTCTGAATACAAAAATATAGTCTGTGGTGTTCCCCAAGGTTCAGTTCTTGGGCCCCTGCTGTTTCTCCTATATATGAATGACATACCCAAAGTCTGCAAACATCTCTCACTAATACTTTTTGCAGATGACACAAATGCTTTCTGCAGCCACAAGGATATAGAAATTCTATACAAAAATGTCAATAATGAAATGGCAAAATTAATAGACTGGTTTAAAGTAAACAAATTGTCCTTAAATGTATCAAAAACTAATTATATACTATTCACAAAATCTAAGAAACTAAAAGAAATAGCTCTCCCAAACCTCTATATCGACAACCAGATAATTCAAGAAGCACAATATGCTAAGTTTTTAGGAGTATATCTGGACACAAATTTAACATGGGAGAAGCATATTGAAATTATTACTACCAGGGTAGCAAAAAGCATTGGCATCATTCGCAGACTGAAACCCTATCTAACACCTAATATTATTAAAACCCTGTACTGCACAATGATACTTCCTCACATCACCTACTGCAATGCTATCTGGACTAATACATCTCAAGCTAGACTAAAAAAACTAAAATCTCTGCAAAAGCAATCTATTAAACTATTTTCACAAACAGCAGGTGGCCAGGATATCTTTAAATCAGAAAAGGTCTTAAAACTTGAGGACATAGGATGGCTCCAACTATACACAATCTTAAGGGACTTCCACAATGGCAACTTACCCTCATCCTTATCTAACATTTTTATGCTCAATACACAATTGCATCCTCACAACACAAGAACAAGAGATAACCTCCATTCAACACACCACCAAACAAAAGCAGCACAACAAAAACCCTCATACAAAGCAATTCAGTTATGGAATAATACAGACACAAACACACGCACAGCCATCATAAAGCTACAGTACTTTAAGCAGAATATCAAAAAGAAGATTATAGAAACCTACTAGACTCTGGAAAACACACACCATCATGGCATGCTATTCTCATACTTGCACCCAGTCACCAGAACAAATAATAATAATAATAATAATATTAATAATAAGAAGAATATCTGTCATAATGGTAACTACCAAACAACTAACTCTACCATCACAGCCTAAAAAATACTTTGTCATTGATAATAAGAATATGTAATATAGAATTATTAACTTAAGCAAGATAAGCACACATCCCTCTGTCATGTCTTTCCCTGTAAAAATGTAAATTGTCATACGTCTATTAACTGTTGGACTGCTGGAAGCGGACAATAACTCCAATTGGCAATGACTCTGGATTGGCTGAGTATTCTAGAAAAATTTGACTGAAAGTTGCTTGTGGCTTAGCCACCGACAACGTTTGGTCAAATTGTTTTAGAGGTACTCAGCATACCCTGAGTTAGGCTCCATGGAAAATGTAGACTGCAGAGGCTTGGCAGCGAGACAGTTAACTATATGTATATATAGGACTATAACATGTTAACCGTATGTATTCAGTATTCTCATGTCCTATACTGTTGTTGTTATATGTTATATGTTATATGTAGGGGTCCACCGCCACATAGGCTCTGCCTTTGGTGGACTACCTGTTGTGAAACTGTAAATGTATATTCTATATCAAAATAAATAATCTTGAACTTGAACTTGAACTTGAAACTTGAAATTTAATTTGTGCATTGTCCCAGTACTTATCCAGTCGGGGTTTAAAGCTTTGAATGGTCGGGGCATTAACGATATTGTCAGTTAGGCTATTCCATACTTTTGCTACCCTGTAATAAAATTGAAAACTTGGATATATTGTATTTAGCTCGCTGGATAAATAATTTTTTACTATGACCCCTGTTACTATTTCTTGAGGCACATTTTAATATTGGTACTGTGTCTGGATCATAGCTATTCAAAACCGTATATGTTTCAACCATGTCCCCTCTTAGACGTCTGTGGGGAGGTTTAGAGAAGATACCCTATGCTCATAACTGAGATTGCGAAATCCAGGGATAGTCTTTGTAGCGCGCCTCTACACATTTTCCACAGAGTATGTATGTTTTTTAAGTTGTGGATTCCATACTGTGTGTGCAAATTAAATGGTGGGGGGGGGGGTGGGCGCACAAAAGCTTTATATAATAGCAAAACCTTTCTTTATCCAAATATTTGTAGGTCAGTCTAATGAGGCTCATGATACTGTTGGCTTTATTGGTTCTATTTTAAATGTGGTGATCAAAGGAGAGAGCTGAGTCAAAGATGACTCTGAGATCCTCTTCGTTGTCCACTTGGGATAGGGTATGGCTAGCATTATCACATAAGTTTGTATTGGAAATTATGTTTTGCATAGCTACCAATGGATAATACATTACATTTATCAGGGTGGAATTTTAACATCCTTGTTTTTACCACATTTCCAGGCTTGTCAGACCCGGTTGCAGTTCATCACAATCAGATTGTTTTGTAATGTGCTTGAAAATCTCTGTGTCATCTGCATAAAGATATAGACTGGATGACTGTATTAGTTCAGGCATGTCATTTAGAGCACAGACAGAAGGGGGGGGGGGGGGCGGCGGGGGGCGAGTACACTGCCCTGTAGTATGCCACTAGTCATGCCTGTCCATTGAGAGTATGAGTTGTTTATGAGCAAGTTCGAATCTTTGCCTTTATTACTGCTCGTCTAACATCAAAGGTTGTGTTGTCAAGTGAGTTCCAACAGTGGTGAACGTTGTTTACAGTACATACATTGGCATTTAAGTATTTTGTTGATGTCTTCACGACACAGTCTTCTTTCCAGATGTTGTGTACAGTACAGTTGACTTACCTTTCTACTTGCACACTAACTTTGCTGTTAATTAGTTGGTAGTCACTTGGGAGCTAATACTTATGAAGCGTTTCTTGGCATTTCATGAACCAACTATTACCCTTAATATTCTTTACAGCAAGTTATCTGGCTGCTATCTGGAATTCCACAGTCTGCGGATGTTTCCCAGTAGTTTTAGTTTTCTGGAGTCTAGCTCTGTTTGGATGGGTCTTATTCCTAGTAGGCATACTGTTGTTGATGATTCTTTGGAAGGAGTTGCAATTGTTTAAGCCTTGCCAGTTGGAATAGTTCCACTGCACTAATCTCAGCTTTTGTCATTTGAATGACGTCTAGACCAAACAGTAATCTTGGAAGACAGTAGATTTTCCATATATGCATTGGAGTTAATGTGGAAAGCTCCCACCCCACCCCTCCCGTTTCCATGAAGTCCAGCACCCATCAGCGAATAAACTGTTCTTCATGTTGCTTTAACACGTTTTTCTACATTGCCGTTCCCATATATTGACCAATCTATACATAAGCATGTTTCACATTTAGATTCAAAGACCTGTCTGTGTCCTAGATGAATAACTGGAGCATGTTTAGATCGCTTGTTTAGCAAAATGAATGCACCTTTTCCAGGGTTTATCGTGTAGCTCTCTTGTAGTGCTCTTGCAGTGTTTAGTGATTAACTATGTTTAGGAGCTGCTGCAATTCTGCCAATACAGTGGACTGATCTTGGAATAGCCTGTACATAGACAAGAACACGCTCAGTAGCGATTCGATATATATATCTTTGCTTCCATGTCTGCACTTTGTGGTTGCATGAAGAGACACTAGCGTAGAGGAGGAGACTCGGATTGCGATGAACACAGAAAATGAAAACTACAGCAATAAGACCAACCAAGGCCGCCACAAGTCGACATGCAAACAAATGCTAGGCACAGCAGGGTGTAACCATGAGTGTGTAGCCTCTGGGGTGGGTACGCGGCGGCCCGCCCGAATATTCTGTTCCACTGTACACGATGCATGGACTAGCTGATTAGTGTCGGTTCTCGTGGTTACAGATCATGTTTCGCCACTCTCCAGAATGTACAAAGACCGATTTCTAGTGCCGGTGGAATGATAACGTTCCAGTGGGGTGGTGTGACCATTGCCGCCAAGATTGAACCACACTGTCTCGTCCCGGCTGTTCGTGTCACCGGTATGATGGTCCATTACTCAATTTGGGAGTTAGACATAATTAATCAAATAATATAACTAAAACAAACAATGCTACTCGTTTGCTAGTATGAGAGAGAAAGTATAGTACATAGAACTAAGTTGGTGTCTTGTTTAATGTGGGCTCGTCAGAGGTACCTCGCTGATCTTCAAATCCGCGAGGTATCCCTGCAAGGGAGAGACCTAGCGCGGTCACTTACGCGGTTTAATATAAGCCTTTATGCCCCTAGCAAAAGAGGAAAGTGCCTCGCATGGGCCTCCATCACAGGAAAATGCCTTCAACGCTGATGCGGTAGAAGAGAGTTGGCAAAAAGGGCCACTCTCTTGCTCAAACATATGCTAAGTGTGTAGTGTGAGTTAACCTAGTGAAACTGTATGCGATCGTGATGCACACTGAATTACGTGAAGATGGGGTGAATGATTTCTGGAGAATTCAACACCATCATCTTATGCAGATTAAAGATACTGCATTGGTAGTTGTGTCACGGGGATCGACCGTATGGGTATGAACCGTTCCAGCTAAGCTGGGTACGGGATGACTGCTCCGAGTACGTTCCAAGCATGCACCCCTGAGTCAGATAGTACATGTGTATAAAGCCCTATGAGAGTCCATAAGAACGCATAGCGCGCATGCACGTACATCAGAGCTTCCCTGGCAACACATGTTGCCATTGGGAGAGAGTGTATGCTTATAGTGTACCGAGTTGGTACTAGTGGTGTAAATTTTATCGGACCTGATGGTGTTTCAGTCTGCCGAGCCCGTGGGCGGGACAGAGTTACTTTAGAGCATGGATGATGATGATGGTGCTGTCGTAACTTTGATCAATTCATTATCGAATTCAACTTTTCGGTAGTAAAATCCTACTCGTGACTGACGACAGACTGCGGGCATCTTGCTCCCTTAATAATATTGACTGTTATTACGTGTGAATGATGTATATCTTTAACTGTTTCCGTACAACGTTTCCGGTGTGTGTGTGCGTGCGTGCGTGCGTGCGTGCGTGCGTGCGTGCGTGCGTGCGTGCGTGCGTGCGTGCGTGCGTGCGTGCGTGCGTGCGTGCATGGATGGTGTGTTGGAGAGGTTTTCCCCTATAGCGCGTACTGTAGATGGCTGCGGGGTATTCCTTCGATCCGTATGATCAGTTTCTCCGCAACTGGACAAAAGGTGTTTGCCGGAGAATGTTAGCTGGTGTTGATGGCGATCGTGTCTTGTTGTCGGGAGATCCGGGCTGCTGTCTGATGCTGATGTAGTGTGAGGTGGGCGTATCCCAGGTTTCCACGCTGGTGAATGCCGAGTCTGTTGTTGTTGTTGTGGGAGATCGGGTTTGCGGGAGGTGAAAAACCTCCCGCATCTGTGTGGATGGGAATGGTGTGGAAATTTATGTCTCTAACTTTTCCTAATTAAAAAGGCTAGGTTCTGTTAAACGATGTTGTTGCCGATGATGAAGGTCTCTTTTACCCTTAGCATAACAGAGCATGTATGTGATGTGCGTGCAACGATGCGTTGACGTATCCAGTCCTAATGGCCAGTGTGCTTTGTATGTGATTGGTGTTCCGTCTGTGGTGTGATGTTCTGACTGCTCACGGGGGAATGGGTGGACCGTATGGATGGGGTGGTCCTTGGAAATGGAAGAGTTGTCATCTCCCATTTCACGATGGTTGGTACATTATCATAATTTTTAGGTACCGGGAAAATTTGAGCCGAGAGTCTGCTGAGCAGGCTGCTTCCCTGCCCACCGTGGGGGCTTTGATTGGTCGATATGGTGTGGGATGCCACCTCCTCTGTAACAGCAGTCTCTCTCATATCTGAAACTTGATGGTCAACAGACGATGAGTGGAGTGTGAAGTGGACTGGGCCGGTGATGTCCGAACTTGATGTATAGATCAGTGATGCCAGTTGGAGTTGGGGTGATGGTGCAACTCGTGGATGGGGCATTGCTTGGTAGGGGATTGGTCTGGCAGTTTTGGGGCGTGGTCAGGTACACCAAGTTGTGCGGTTCTGCTGTTCTAGACACGCCAATACCTCATCTGGCCTCTTCACTTCCATGCTATTCATTACATGTTCCACCCCACAGAAAGCATGGCTTGGGTCTGCCTCAGCCCCCGCATGTGGTAACTTTATAATGGGGGTATAGCATGAAGTGGGTGGGAATGGGGAGAGGTCGGTGGAACAACTTTCGCATCCATGCCCTTGGACAAAACAAAGGAGAGTCTTCAGATGCAACTTCCCAGATCGAGTAGACCTGTGATGAGGAGGGAGAGGGCGAGTACGTATCTCGTCATTGTCCTCAGCATTAGCCGCCTGTTCACCGGACTTCTGGCTTGGTAGAAGAAGGGTCAAACTGGCACCGCGGTGCTTTGCACTAACATTGGGAATACTGGCTTCCGTAGAAACTCCTGCCTGGGTACCCATGTCATGGGGAACGCCCAGCCCAAGCTCTCAACAGAGCATGTATGTGATGTGCGCGCAATGATGAGTTGACGTATCCAGTCCTGAGGGCCAGTGTGCTTTGTATGTGATTGGCATTCCGTCTGTGGTGTGATGTTCTGACTGCTCATGGGGGAATGGGTGGACCGTATGGTTGGGGTGGTCCTTGGAAATGGAAGAGTTGTCATCTCCCATTACACGACGGTTGGTACCTTGTCATAATTTTTAGGTACCAGCAAAATTCTAGCTGAGAGTCTGCTGAACAGGTTGCCTCCCTGCCCACCGCGGGGGCTTTGATTGGTCGATATGGTGTGGGATGCCACCTCCTCTGTAACAGCAGTCTCCCTCATATCTGAAGATTTACGGTCAACAGACGATGAGTGGAGTGTGAAGTGGACTGGGCTGGTGATGTCCGAACTTGATGTATAGATGAGTGACGCCAGTTGGAGTTGGGGTGATGGTGCAACTCGTGGATGGGGAGTTTCTTGGTAGGGGATTGGTCTGGCGGTTTTGGGGCATGGTCGGGTACACCAAGTTGTGCGGTTCTGTTGTTCTAGACACTTCCATACTATTAATTACATGTTCCACCCCACAGGAAGTATGGCTTGGGTCTGCCTCAGCCTCCGCTTATGGTAACTCTATAGTGGGGGTATAGCATGAAGTGGGTGGGAATAGGGAGAGGTCGGTGGAACAACTTTTCCATCCATCCCCTTGGATATAACACGTTGTTGTTCTCTTTTGCCATCATGCCCATCGAGCATAGATCTGCCTGCCATAGTTCATCAATGGCTGAAACTCTTATTTTTCGCCTGTCAAACTTTGTTCTCCGCGGTCTGTGTAGGGTATATACTTCTTGGTGTTTTAACCATTTGTCGATGTAGTTGCGAGGTATTTTACCTTTGAACGCATTATATAGCTTTTCTTTCCCACCAAGAGACGCGTAATGTTTCGGATCAAAATATACTTTCGCCAATTTAGCATCATTCATGACTTATCTAAATTTACCCACACCGGAATTGAATGTCGCTTTTTCTTCCTGACGTCCGCTAGAGAACTATTTCTATGTATTCTTTTGCTCGCGGGCGTAGACGTGTACTCACTGGCGCTAACATCCTTTTCTGCACCATTATATATCTGTCTCATCGTTTTCTCTTGCCCTACAAATCTGCGGGGTATGGTTAGGTCGCGTAACACATTAAGAAACTTTCCCTCCACTTGATCACGCATACCAGCCATAAGAGGTTTACGACCATGCTCTACTACGTTTGTAAGCAGGTCGAGTGCTTTACTTTTTGGGAAAAACGTACCCTCTATTGTCACTTCGACCAAATCATTAACGTGAAAACGTTCAGGAACCGAAGGTAAAATATCAAGTACTCCACTGGCTTTTGTCTTGTATGTTTTTGGTATTCCCCTCATCGTGCGTTCAAGTGTTTGTGCGGGCAGTGCATCGTAGTTAGTTATGGGTTGTAGAGGTAATGGTTGATACTGTTGTTGTTGTCCTTGCGTTTGCTGATAGTAATGCCTATACTTATCCAATACTTGCGAATATGATTTTGCTTTTTCATTTTCAGTCAGATCGTGTCTGGTTAATATATTGGATATCTCGTTGTCGAGACTAATAGCTTTACGTATCGATGGATCTGTCTGTAGCAATGATATTTTACTCTGTTCATTTAAATTACCTATCAATTCGTGAGGAACTAGTGCCATTTTACGTGCATGTTCCATCTTTTCACGCGAACAGTTTACCAATTAATGGCGCTAGCGTACCGATCACCGTTGGTAATAAGGCACCTAAAAATCCGCCTGTTTGTAGCAATTTTCTTTTACATGCATATGGCACACCGCGACTAGTCAGCGTACGCATTTTCGCTTTGTATTTACTCAGCTGCTTGTATCGTATTTTAGTGAGATGAACATTCCCACGTAATACGTTTAGGCATGATTCGCATAGTACATCCACCAATTCGTTCGAACACTGTTTGATTACATCATTTCTGATTGAAGGCTTTACTTTAGCCAAATATTGCAGCATAGGTAAATGGCATTCCGTTTTACGTGATGCCATTTTTCTTAGGTATGTAAACGTAGCACCCCTCCTTCGGATGAACAGATGAACGGAGTCTGATATTGTCAGGTGTCGTCTGTTTCAAATCTAGGAGTAGATATGAGTGAGGTTCGCGTGTAGCGTCCTTATATGATTCGATCAAATACTTTGTATTGCCTGGGTACATCTGATTAGATAAAGAACGAATGGATGACGCATCACGGGGATTCTTAAACAATACCATGTAGTGACAGTTAACTGATAAGTTGCGTTGATTGCGAGACTTGTGAAACAGATTTTGTGCAACAAATATTACGCTACAATTCTCATGGTGAGAACGTTTTGTAAATAGGTCAGCTACACTCTCGTCGCATTTATTCATCAAATCGTCGAGCACAACCAATGTTCTGCAACTTTTGCCTAGTTCAACATTCACACCCTCTTTAAATTCAACTTCTTTTGCCAAATCGCTATACCCATCTTGCCACGCACTGTAGCACTACACAATCCTCTGTGGAGGGGCAGTAATGGCATAGGGATCTCTTATTAGTGCTCTTATCATCTCAGTTTTACCGCACTGTGTTGGACCACAGACAATCATAGTAAATGGGTGCCGTAACATCGTATTACAGTCAAGCGTTGATGCCATAGCGTCGTCACATGTGCGTCCACATACGACTAAGAAGGTATACGCTCATGCGCATATATATATATATATATATATATATATATATATATATATATATATATATATATATATATATATATATATATATATATATATATATATATATATATATATATATATATATATATATATATATATATATATATATATATATATATATATACCTTAGGCATACGTGGATGTGTGTGAACCGTCACTACGATGTAATATGTAGTTACTCTTCTGCGAATACCTTATCAATGCTTGATGGTTAGCGAACATTACAAATTGTGACATCGGATACTCGTGACGTAAGAGAAATGCTATGTCCATTTAAGAATGTCACATAAATTAGGAGAAATGCTACGATTGCAACGTCAGATACTCGTAATGCAGGAGAAATGCTGTGTCCATTTAAGAATTGTGACGTAAAATTAGGAGAAATACTACGATTGCGACCTCGGATAATCGAGACGTAGGAGGAATGCTATGTCCATTTAAAGATTGTATCATATAATTAGGAGAAATACTATGATTGTGACGTCAGATACTGGTGACGTAGGAGAAATGCTATGTACGTTTAAGAATTGTGTCGTCATATACACACTATGGAGGCACACTATGGAGCAGAAATGCTATGAACATTTAAGTGTATGATTATGACATCAGATACTTGTGCGACGATTCCATTACATCTTTAAATAGTTACAAAAATAAACACGATATTCAGTGAATATTTTGTCATGAAATTGAACAAAAACCATCTAACGGTGTTTTATTTAAGTATGCGCTATTCAGCTCACTCTATCATTCATTCACCTGGACCATTCTTCTCTAAATAATAGCTATGGCACGCTCCGTCAAATGCCTCCGTCAAGTGAAAAGCGGGCATACCAACGCGTGCGGAGGAGGCGGGGGAATGAATAGAGAGTCGCTAGTGACAGATAAAGAGATAGAGAGAGCTAGGTGCTAGTACTGCACACAGGAAACCCGATTTAAAAACGTTTTTATTAATACATACATCAATAATACATATCGTTACAAAGATACGAAAAAACACACCAAATACATTATATTTTACAAAGCTACGACTGACAAAATAAAACAATTAATTATGATTTTATTAAAAATTATCCTCGTGTTTTAATGCTTAAAAACACTCGATTAATTTTAAATAAAACTAAAAAAATTAATATTAATTATAGTTATGGCGCCAACATCTGTTTTTCGACGTGTATTATCGATGGATGTGCAAACTATTTTTAAAACAATCTGACTGTAAGTTCATGGCGTATGATAACAACTTTCAGTCATAATATGTATGCGGTAATATAAGGCTAGTAATGCGTGCGATAACTAAGCATAAGTTATGAATGAGAAAGACATCGATTAATGAAGCTTCGCAGCAATAATACGCGAACCCAATGCACTATGTCTATCCCATATTCGGTTAATAAACCCTTGCTAATTTCAGACATGAGTATAATTCTTCCAGCATTAATTTTGTCATCTCTTAAAGCGAACCGCATGCTCATCATAATCAACGTACGCATCTTATCCTTATCAGCGTTACACAGACTAGCAATATTTGTTATCATAGCGTTTGCAGCTAGTGCGGCTTCGGCGGACATGGATGACACCGACATTGTTTACGTACTGACTGAAAAAAGTGCGCTGTTGCTATTTATATTACGCTAGTGTAACCGTATGGTACTGATGATAAATCTCCCAGTTTCAAAATACGTTTTTTAAAGACGGGTCTGAAAATCCTACTGCTATTTACTGAAAGAATTCTAAAATGATCGGTGCACGTGATCTTTGATGGATAGCTTAATAGTATGCTATTACTATCCGTAATTCCACCATCATTTATAATTTGATCAATGGATTTTTTCATTGTATCAAAATTAACATGTTTTGATTGTTGGGTACTGAGCGTTAAACCTTTGACCTTCGTCACCTGTTTAACGATCGATGGATCGCCTCGACGCTTCGTTTCATAACTATATTTTTTTGGACCGAGGGCGCAAAAACTTGTTAATTCGTAATCGGTAGGGATTTCACTCGTCCAAGTACCTAGATACCCACTTCGTTCTTGAATGGTCGGCTCATCTTCACGTGTACTAAATACCACCGAATCCGTATCGTGATAGGCTACGCGGCGTCCGAGTAAGGACAAGACTTCAATCAGTTTTATTCGGCCATAGGCTGTCACGAAAGATGCAAGAATACAGTTGGTATTTAATGGTGACTGAAGTCACTCGTCATTGACCGAATAGGATGCCATTAGAAGACTATCATTCAGGAATGTAATGGAGCCTACAGTTTTACTTTTATCATTCAGAAGGGAGAGTAGACCTTTACATGTTGATATCATGCTATTCTTTTTATGATCACGAAGAGAAAATCGTCCCCACAAAATATTCAAACAGGATTTAGCGACAAAGCGCAAACCCGGGTTATACGATATTTTGGCAGGGTCAAGTTGTATTCCTTCATGTTTATAATAGTCAGGCACGTAATTCGCCTTTTAACTCTCACTACCGACACAATCAGGATAACCGCTACTCTCCTGTTTAATTTTCAGAAAACGGTTAATGTATTCTGAAAATAACCCATCGTCGCCATGCGGCTCATATCGCGATGACGCGTGATAATGCCATACTTCATACATTTTTTTAATGACATAACCATTGCGTATAGCTAGCTGTAACTCTGGAGTGGTCCATTTTCCGCATAAACTGCGCTGTTCTTCCGTATGTTCGCATACAGAAGATTTTCATTTTTTGCGCATTCATCGCATAATACAAACATGAGGCGTGAATTTATTCGAGCAGGTAGCACGGGAAAGTATAAATCACGAGGTGGAAGGACTTTGCATTTAATAAGACCGAAGAAGTCATGCACCGTCTTATCACTCAAGTCATCGCCTCTTAGAACCGTATATGACCCTTCTGGAAAACAACATTGTTTCATCACTGAAGGATACATGGAAACGCATTCTAATTATTCGAGTGTGGTATGCTCATCCGCTTCCATAAATAAATGAATCGCGGATGTACGACCACCGAATAGCGCATCACGCGGTGATATTGGGTGTGCTAAGTCCAATTCGGTGATAAAATCATTTAGCTCGTAGGAATCAGCGACTTGTTTCTTAAAGTCGCATTCCCACATAATTCTCACCGTATATCCGTGCGATTCAAATAAACAAATGCAACATTGAAGCGTGGAATATGCTTCTTCATATGTCTGATCGCCATATGGTGTATATGTCGTATCACACTTATCACCGCAACAAGCAGACTCGTGTCCGTGGAATTTACAACCTAAGAACTCGTAAAGAATATTTTCAGATACATCAATTCCATCCACATAATGGCCGCATATTTTCTGTTCACCGCCATTTAGCGCATGCACGATTTGGTGACCCTCGCATTGACTGACCCATTCCATCCATTCTACACCCAAAACACTATAAGCACGTTTTGCTCTTAGTGAGAAATCGGGTAAAGTCTGTACGCTCTCAGGTCGAAGCCATAAAGTGCGATAGGCCACATTACATGCTCCCGCTAGCGTTATCCCTGTCACAAATGGGTTTTGACCATCCGTCGATTTAGAAAATAAAGTCTTAAATCTAGACATGGCTAAACGTAAGACGGTTACGTCATCATTACAATATTCGATGAGATTTTTATCGACATCATAGCGCTCTTGTCTAGATATCTGGTAGTTGTACCATCGATCAAATTCGATTAATTCATTCGCATTCATATTTTGTGGACAGAATATCTCCCTCTCGGGAAAGGGTATTACCGTACCCCAATATTGAGGTGCGTTGAGCTGATGGGGAAATGTCCCCTTTCGAACAGAAAGATTAAAAGCATCGCCCACCTTACGTAATAAAAGGGGAAAAAAGATAATGGAATTGATAAACCGAATAGTACCTACGCCAAGTGAGAGAACTGAACGACTGCGCATGATAATATTTGTAGGTTTAAGATGCGTATTAGTGGTGTTGCAAATGCATTGAAGGAGTAAAAGAGAATCATAGGCACGAGCGTTGTGAGCGATCACCAAGTAGTCAGAGAAAACATATTTTCTAATGATATGATTACCGACATGCGCAGCCTTAACACATGTCAGCCAGCTAACGAACTGATCCACCGCGTCTAACCCATGAAAGCGAACATATCCATAATTCGTGCCTCGATGACATGTAGAGCAATCGTCTTCGAGTGGTTGTTCGAGGCATGCATCACAACATATGTTGGCAACCACGAGATTGACTTTATGCTCGGCTAGAATATTAGTATTGCTACTGTCGATAGGCGATAAAAATGTTTCTGTATCGTAAATGACGTATTTTTGAAATTGTCGGCATTCGTATGCATAGAGCGTTCGTGGGATAATGACATAATAGGTTCTTCAATTACTTTATGATAACACGTATGATTTTCAGTAATAACATACTTTTCTTTACACGCGTGACATTTTGTCATACCGCATACGTGTTCATCGTCATCTTTACGTATGCGACTGAAACAGTGGGGGCACGCCGTAACCATTTCACAGGTCCCATTAGAGAGGTGGTTCGACATACATTGACGGTTATAAAACTTACGATGATAATCAGTACACATTATCTTATGCGTAGCGTCTGTAGAAGTGCAAGATCCTTTATCAGAATAGGGTGTCTGACAACTACGACAGTGTGCAGCGCATGAGTGATCATTAGAGTATGACGCATTACACAGCGTACAGTAATTACGTACCATAAGAAATGCGGCCATAGACGTGATTAAGGATATATGATTATCACGTTCTGAATGCATAAGATTTATGCACAGTAAACTTGGGGAATCGCTACCGAATAGGCGTTCATGCGTTGACTCTGAGTAGACTTGAATAGAAAATTTATTGCGAAAATGTTCCTGAAATTTGTTCCAATCAGTACTATTAATTTCGCGTACAGGAATACTACAAGCTGTATGATATTCACGCACCATGTGCGTCAAATATGTTTTATTACGTCTAAAATTTTGCCATTCATTTGCAGAGATTAATTTGTTCATTTTCTCAATAAATTTTAGTCCTAAAAATATTCCTGCCGCGAAACAGAATGGATATTCGACGCATACAGGTATAATACATTTTTTATACGCATGTACGCATCTAAATCAGATGAATGTAAATTTAATAAATTTAATTGACTAGAATCGCTCCCACCTAGGAGAGTATCATTTCGCCCACCCGAGTTGTAGTCCTCTACATGAAAAACGTGAAATTCCAAACCCTCTGATAACCTACAATCAGTATTTGACTGAATAACTTTTTCCACTGATTCTAAAATTATGTCAGGCGTAATTTCATTCCATAGCCTAAAATCCATCGCTATCAGCATTTCCAAAGAAGGGTGAATCAACTCGATCCTCACATGATCATTCGACTGAAGATTACTATATTCGCTATACGTATCGAGCAAAGATTGAAAGATGCCTGACACAAACTCAGAATGAGAAAGTGGTGTATCGGCTATAGGATAACTTTTAAAAGATACATTATATTCAGTACCTTCGAGATGAAACTTTTTACTGCGGTATTTGCGAACAGTCTCCACAGATATATAGTCTGTATAATCAACTACCGACCCTCCGATTTGAGCGTGCTCATAGTGTTGCAAATAATGACTAAGCAGATCATCTGTAAGCACTATATTTTCTGATATACATCGACTGATTTCATCAGCGATGAGACTAATTTCATCTGTCGAATGATTTGCTTGCATGTCAATAAGAGATTGATGAGTAGGATTATCGATGCGATAAGCGGAATCGTTAGGAAGGTATGCTATATCCAGAGATAAGTCATTAACCGTAGGCTCGATATAGACTGGCATATCATCATGTAAATTTAGGTCGTTATCGTTAGGAAGACATGATAAATCCAGTGATATGTCATTAGCAGAAGGCACAATACAGTCTGGAACTGGCACGGCATCAAATAAATTTATGTCGGTATCATTAGGAAGACATGATAAATCAAGCGATATGTCATTAGCAGAAGGCACAATACAGTCTGGAACTGGCGCATTATCAAATAAATTTAGGTCATAATCATTAGGAATGCATGCTAAATCCTGTGATATGCCATTAGATGAAGGCACAAGAAAGTCAAGAAGGGATGCATCGTAGAATAAATTTACATCGTAATCATTATGAAGGCATACTAAATCCTGAGATAGGTCATTAGCGAAAGGCACAACGTCAATTAAATTTAGATCATGTCCATCACGTACATAGTCGAATAATTAGAATCAATTACGTCACATACGTTATGAGGATAATTAGCAAATGATGATGGTACGGTACTCAGATCAGGAATAGAATGTTCAGTTATAGTATGTATGGTTTGATCATCGATAGAAGCAGGTTGCTCAGGTATGATTACATCATAATCGTATAAATCGTCCAAATGATTGAAAAAATCAGCATCGGTATCAGACAGTTCAGGAATGACTTCGCGTAATGCTATGTCGTTATGTTCATCAGATATGTGCGGAATTGAAAAGTTGGGTTCATACAACATAGAACCCAGATTTAAAAGGTGATCCACATCTTCATCAGGCGAATTGGATATATCCACGTTTAAACTTGCAGCATCAGCGTCACGCATCTGCTGCAAAATCACATTAACAGCATCTTCACATTCTTTAATATCGGCGCTTAAATTATCTGCCATGTTGTTATGACTTTAACGCAATTTACTCCTCGTTAATATAAAATGGTTTTTAAGAATTATTCTCTTAAAATCTGTATACGTTTCTTTAGAAAAGCACAAATAGCGACAGCGAGCTAGACAGGTGCGCTTATATATGCGTGGAGAACAGCACCGGGCAAAGACCGGCCGGCATTGCATTCATCCTCAAACTGCTCCTCCTCCTCCTCATCCTCCTACGACCTCCATTATCGGACCACCTCTTAAACTCTATTATTTTACATTACTCTCTTATTATTTTTACATTATCTACTACGGTAGATAACCACGGAGGGGGGGGGGGGGGGGAGCGCCGCCACTACGTTAAAACGTAAAATACACAACTTTTAAACTTTTAAGGGTTAACTAATTCAAAATAATAGAACACTCCAGAGTTTTGCAAATCCAAAAAAACGTGTGCGGCTGTGCGTCATTGTTATCGAGAAAACATGGCGTTATAGACGTCATTGTTCTCTAGAATGTGTGTCGTTATAGTCGCCATTGTTCTCCAAACAATAGCGAATATAAATGGAGCATTTTGATTGGTTAAAACCACATTCCAACGAAAAGAACAATGACGCACAAAACCCCCCATTACTACTCACAGGCCGATGAAGCGGCATCAAAACCTCGACAGTATAATATCAAGGAGAATTTCAAATATTCTCTTACCTACATATTCCCGCACGAGATTGACACGGACTGGAATACATTCTTACAGACAAGACACAGATGCATGTATAAGATCATGCGCATATAGGGACGAAGATGGCCAAAACTAAACATACAAAATGGAGACAATCAGATTTCCCACACTATCGACCAGCAACATTAACCACTGCATCCAGAACACAGCACACCTTGAGCCATTACGCCATCAGCAGCACCGGCATCAACTGCAGTGACGGTACCAGCACCACCTGCAGTTTCCACTCCAGCAGCAACTACAGCAACGCCACCATCCACATCATGCACGACATCAGCATTCGCATCCGTAATTGGCCGGCCAATTTCAGTAGTTATTATGATGCCCATGCCAGAACCCGCGTTACAGGACATTTCGGATAGATCTACGTCTCCTTGTAGCCTTATCATTGACGACGAGATTAGCCTTATGGAAGCAATCCCGACCACTGCATCATGAACCAGCATAACCGCACACCCGCACATCAGCAGGACACCAACGGATCCAACCATACAAAAGACAACAATGCCAGAACGTACTTACCCTCGGAAGAAATGTAAAGCACACTCTCAAGAGATCCGACCCGTGCCGGACTACAGTCAGCCTACATGACTGCGTAATATTCTTGCATAGCTGTGTCTCACGATAAAATAATCGCTGCGGATTCCTGTGTTGTAAACACATCATGTGTGACGTAAGTACACAACACACCGTAGCGAATATGTCATAATCCCGTCATGCAATCTCAGCTACGCTGGGGCTGCCTGATGAACTAGTCTTTTTACTTTATTATTATATATATTATTTTTCTTATTATTTGTAAACCCCGCGTCAGTATGATGGGTGGATTTGGGGCAGCGAGAGCTGCTTGTGCGGAATCTGCACTGTATGCATCCACTTATATCATCAGGACACGCATACCACTAATATATATATATATATATATATATATATATATATATATATATATATATATATATATATATATATATATATATATATATATATATATATATATATATATATATATATATATATATATATATATATATATATATATATATATATATATATATATTTGTATGTCTGTGTGCGTGCGTGCGTGCGTGCGTGCGTGCGTGCGTGCGTGCGTGCGTGCGTGCGTGCGTGCGTGCGTGCGTGCGTGCGTGCGTGCGTGCGTACGTGTCCGTGCGTGCGTACGTGTTCGTGCGTGCGTGTGTGCGTGCGTGCGTGCGTGCGTGCGTGCGTGCGTGCGTGCGTGCGTCCCTTTATTTACCCGGGATGGACCATGTAATTAAACCAATCTGTGATACTCTGTCGGGTATAGTTACATGATTATATAACCTGTATACATCCTACTGTATTGTAATTGTGGTACGTTGGAGCTTATAATTATCCGCACCAAAGAGAACACCCATGCGAGCTATTGTTTAGGGATCATTGTCTAAATAATTAATAAAGCACGCACCAAGAAATAAACACAAAACAAAAAAAAAGAAAAGACCTGGAAAAATAATTCTAGGTCAAAAATTAAAATCAATGGTATGCCTCCCTCCCAAACTCTTTCGCACCTTATGTGCTCTGTCTTATGAACGCGCGTCTTTTGCGTCACTTTCCTCTCAGCTACGCGCCTACTCAGGAAGTCTGTAATTCCCGCCTAGCATGCTCCCGTGCGCTCAATCCGCCGTGCGTGATCGTTTGCCATGAGTGTCAAACTAGGCGAGGTGGTGTAGCACGGAGCGACTGGATGGGTACTGACCATCCCAGCAAAGCTGGGTACGGAACGGCCACTCCGGATTCGCTCCAAGCATGCCCCCCCCCCTGGGTAGGATAGTATGCATACATAAGCCCTATGAGAGACGGTTCTCATCAAAAATCGTCGTTATCGTCGAAGCTCCCCGCTAAATTATACTTAGAATGTTGCTATAACGTTGTAATCACGTGTATATATTAAACTAAATACAGAGTGATGTGTACACGTGGTCGATACGTCACTAGCATACCAGCACGCTGATTGGCTGGCGCTCGGCCGCTGATTGGTTGAGGCACCCAGCTATGACGTCACAGCGAGTATAAAAGGGGTGAAAAATCGATGATAAGGAGCATCGCCGGCATGGAAGCCAGACCCGCATAGGATGACTGGACCACCAGGATGATGGATGTAACCTGCTGACCTACCAGTGATTCTTGCTTCTACTGGTGTCTTACGGAACCTAGCACATCCGTGGTGGTAAGATGTCCTTGGCTTCCACAGAATTTTGTATACTCCTGGACAGCCATCCGGGAGAAATAAATTAAATTTAAAGTTAGACCTTCTGCATCCTGACTTTCCAAACACAACTTCTGCGGGAGGAGCCGTGCGGGCCCGGAATGTAATCCTACATGATGTAGAGCTACGGTGATTCTTAGTGGACGACTCGCCGGATCTGCCAACCACGCTGAAAAGTGGACACTAAATTCTGCACTGCATGTCATGTGTGTTTTAATTAACTTTTGGACCACAGTCTGGTGGACTTTGCTAAGTGCGCCGCAAGAGCTATGCAACGCATTCCGCACCATGTGCCAAGTTATGTATCTGCTTAACATTATATACCGCCCTCTCTGTTAATGGGCAACCTTTAACTTTACTACTTCCGTCGCCGGATGGAGAACTTTCTCACTCCTGCATATATTATGATTTAGTTACAGAGATTTTCTAACAGATGTCACTTCACTGCTCTGTTTCGCTGTCCTGAGTATGCACCGTATCTGCCCTGCCTGGAGGAGTCCACTGTGGAAATCGCCTGTGGAAATCTCTCCATCTCCAGAGAACGTGTCGACTCGCGCTATGAATATGTTAGCGCCTCAATTTCAGTAACATATTAGTTTGTTCCATACCGATGACTATTAGCTACTCAAGTAACTATACTATTGCACATCTAATTATTATTTCTGTATATGGCACTGATGACTAATAGGTGCCTTCCCGGGCTTAGGGCTGCAATTTTTAATTTCTTTTTTACTGTTCATATTATTCTTATCTACTGTAGGTGCTTTAACTAACCGTACCATTTAGGTCTATCAACCTGATACTTACTACCTCAAAAATTCTTATATATAAATTGTCATTGTTCATTGCATTGGTTAGTTGCATATGGCAGATATCCATCCAGTTGATATGTTTTCAACTATATGTATTCCTACCATCATCAATTTTACACCGAGGTCGCTGACCGTGCTCTAACTGTTTGAGCCTGGCATGTTACCGACTAAGCGTTACTATTTAGCTCAATAGGATAGGTTAAAGTGGTTATGGACAATCTCTTCGTTAGGAGACATATAGTGTACGCCTCTTTTCCGGTTGTTGCGATAATGTAGCCCCGCACTCCGGCAAGGTTGCGTAAAATTGGCCAAATACCTATAAGGCCTCGCATATATCAAGTTATTGTCCCTTACTGTGTATTATTGTGCTCATTTTACTGTCAAATGAATCACCTTGTTTGTATAGTACTTATTTATATTTCTAGTATATTATTCTAATTGTTCCGTTCTCTAAATAAGTATAGATAGACACACCGGTGACACAAATAGTTGGGACGACACCATGTGGTTCAATCTCAGCGGCATTGGTCGCATGGCCCCACTGGAACATCAGTGTTCCACCGGCTCTAGAGGTCGGTTTTTGTACACCATGGAGAGACGTCATACAGGATCCCCCAACCCCGAGATCCGCAGCTAACCTTGCGGTGCGATGGGTGGATATTTATTGGTGGACCAGCACATACCCCCCCCCCCCCCCCCGCGAGCAACAAAAGCTCTGATGCACGCGCATGTGCACTACGTGATCTCACAGACGTAGTCATTTTAGAAACCTCTCTTACATGGCTCTATATATGCATACTATCCTACTACGGGGGAGGCGTGCTCAGAACGTATCCGGGACAGCCATCCCATACCTGTCCGGTCAATCCACGCTACACCACCCCTCCTTGTTTGACACCCATGGCAAATGATACTGCCATGCGGAGCATGCTATGGGAGCACGCTAAGATTTTTGGGAGGGAGGCATACTTTTGATTTGGATTTTTTGCCTGGTATATATTCCTAGGCCTTTTTAATTTTTTTATTTTGATGTCATGGTGCGTGCTCTTTTTATTTTATTTTATTTTAGTACACTGATTTCTAAAACAATAGCTCGCATGGGTGTTCTCTTGGCCACGGATGATTAAATTTCCGCTGAGAACGCCCAAGCTCCAACGGACCTGAATTATGATATAAAAATATATTAAATATAAAAGATATATGTATGTGTTATATAGATATCACAATACGGATGAGTACAGTAATTATGTATGCATGCCAATATATGAGGGCATGCATACAGTGCAGCCCATTTTGGTGGGTGTGCGCGGCTAGCTCTTGCCATCCACAAGTCCGTCTCGTTATACTAAAACGAGAAGAAAATGAATAATAAGAAAAATAGTATGTAATAAGGTTTAAAGGTCTATCAGGCGGCCCCCAGCAATAGCTGGGACAGCATGATAATAAAAGACATACTCGCTGCGTTATGCTGTATACTTACATTGCATAAGGTGTATTTACAGCATAGGGTTCCGCGGTGATTTATTTATTTGAGACGCAGCTATGCAATAATTTATGTAGCTGTGTAGGATGACCATGGTCAGCCTAGGGATGGGGTTTCAATTTTAAGAAAAGTATATTAATAAGAAAAAGACTTAAAAAAAACCAACATAATAGTTCAATTTTCCGTACACCTAATCAAAAATTATGCTGCATCCATGACAATAGTGGCCACAGGTGGTTGCCGAAAAGTTACCTCAACGTGTTTGGGTGCCACGATCTGAAGAAGCTGGTCATGGGGCGTGATCCACTAGTGCTGATATACTGTTGCTTATATTAATGTTCTCTGCACTAGTGTTTGAAGAAGTTGCACATACATTTAACACAGGCAGTGTGGTGGTGATGATGCTAGATGCTCTGATGATTGTGGTAGCGGTAGTGGCTGTCATCACTGTGGTGGTTGCGGTGGTGGTTGCAGTGTGGGCTGGTGGTCTGTTGTATAATGCTGTGATGATGCGACTGTATGTAGTTTCTGTTGCTGTGGAAAGTTTTCAGATTTTCGTGGCCCGGATCAACCTACTTGCGGATGTACGAGGTACTGCTCGGATGTCTTGCTGATGTGCGAGGCGACACTTCCCCACATACGCTCTGACTGGCATGATAGCTTTCCTGATGGCGGCATCTAAAGATGTGGTAGTACTGCGTGAGGGTGTCGTAATACCAGTGCTAGGTTTCACGGTGCTGGTTTCTATGAAGCTGATCTCCTCGTCGATCATTAAACCCATTGGAGAAACAGAACAGTCCGAAAGATCAGGTAGAACTGGATCGCTAACTATCATCAGCACTTACAACCACTGATATAGGCTGACTGATCGAGGATGCTGATGATGTTGCGGTGGTGAGTGCTGCCGGTGTGGTCACTGCGGGTGCTGCCGGTGTGGATACCATAGTTGGTGCTGATGCCGAAACAGAGCATGCTGAAGGTGATGTTACTGAAGGTGCTGCTGGTGCTGTGGTGATGGTTGCTGCAGTGGTGGTGATGACTGACCGTGTTGCTGGTCCGGATGCAGAAGCTGGGCATGTCTGTGGCAAGTCAGGTTGACGTCTCTTCGTATGTTTTGTTTTAGCCATTTTCCTGGTTGGAATTTCAACTAAGGGTAGCCAGGCTTTTAAAAGTGGAGCAAGGACTTCTATAGCTTCGTCCGATTTACCAGGCATTAATGTTACCACTAATACACAATGTTTATAAGATAGCGCGTGAGTAACACTGTACCGAGTGGTTGAGTACAAGTACCTGCAGTCTGAACAATAGGCTCTCTGTAGTAAGTCATCTCAGTTAGGGTGGAGTTTCAGATCCGAGTTCTCAGAAAATTCTCGCTTACACAGCTGTCCATTGTATAATTTTAACATACAACGGATATCTCTTGGCCGTGTCTATCGGAGTTTGATCTTCCGAACTATCTGATAAAGCCAGGTCTTCCGAGAGTGACATACTACTTTTGCATATTGGTTGACTTGCAAAACCACAGACACATAACTAATTTTTCTCTTCATAACTTTACTCAGCCAATATATAAATGAAATAATAATAAGTGAAAACAGCAAAATTTGGTTTGCGACACGGAAGTAGCCTAATGCCTGATCTTCCCTAGTGTCGAGTTTGGAGGGAAGATGAAATTTCAGTATATTCTTTCCTCCTTTTATAGTGTTTGATGACGTCACAGGAGGGTGGATGACTATGCTCGAAGTTCTTGGGTGATTCGGTCGCAACCATATACGTTTTTTCAGAACATTAATTTTCCTGGAGTTCAATTTTATATTCCCTTCGTAAAAGGAAGGCAAATATAGATTTAAGAAGGAAGGACAGCCACTTTCATCTCCATTCCACGGGAAATCAGATCTCCGATCAACAATAAAATCCAGACGTACTTATGCCCACCTTTTAATTAATGTGATGCCGTTTTCAAGTTAGATGCTTATAAACTCGCCTGCTCAAATGTCAGGCTGACAGACCCTATGGGGTGTGGGAGAGCGTGATTACGTCAGCAGTTTTAACCATGAATCATCACCTCTCACCTCCTCCATCACGTCGTGGTAGCCACGTGGGAGGGAGATTCTCTTGTTTATAGCCTTTGATCTAATTTACCGGGAAACAGTAGTGATGATCATATGATACTTGTCTTGAAAGCACGTGGTTGATTGGAAACTTAGATGGGTTGTTTACGTGTCGAGAATTGCTGTTGCTGGCTCGCCGTATTTGATGTGGAAAATGAAAGTATATTGCCGTTTCATTACCCTGTTCCATAGAACAGCATCCCTTTTATGCACATGATTTTGATAGCACCTCCTCCTGTTTAAGGTGTTATATTCCTGCCCGTGTTGATTCCTGGCCAGAATATGTAGGTAAGAGAACATTTGAAATTCTTGGTACTGTCTAAGTATTGATGCCGCCTTGCCAGCCCACAGGCTAATGCTTTGTATATGCGCTAGAACAGTTATGTACTTAATCAAAATTAGGACAGTATAGTTGACTAATCTATTGTTTGGTTTAAACAGATTCATGCTTGCGGACGCCAAGTCTACTGACCCTGCTAAACTAGACTGTATTTTTCGGGTGGGCAGACTGCCAAGCATCCTCCTCTATGGGAGACCAAACTTAATTATTACAGTACAACTCGGAAAATGTGTTCCCTAGTTGTACAGTTTTACAATACCGTCATATGGAGATTATGAAGCAGTCATCCTGAGTGTCGGTATCACTGTCATGTTAGCGACGTTGATTGATACATGTGGCTGTTTATCTGTGGATGAATCTTGTGCTGTCGTGAAGTGTCAAAAGTTGTATTGCAGTTAAGGGGAGGGGCACTGCAATGATTGCAGTGACATCTTTATCGGACATTGAATGTATTCTGTCTGTAATGGCCAAGCCTTTTAACAGGCGGGACAGAGGTACTTAGAGTGAGGATGACCAATATGGCAGTTGTCGTAACTTGAATCAGACCATTGTCGAATTTCACGTTCTGTGCCTATCTCGTACTAGCTACCGACGACAGACTGTGATCATCCAACTCTCTCAATAAAGAAATCTGTTATCACGTGTGAATGAGATGTTTATTTTTTAGCTGTTCCATATGTCGCTTCCAAGAGGTGGGGTTGTCCTTGTGGCGTGTGCTGTTGATGGCTGCAATGTTTCCCTCCTCACCATATGATCAGTTTTCCATATACCATTGTTGGGGGGGGAGTGAGGAGAGGGGGGGGTGCTTGCATAAAATGTTGACTTGTTCCAATGAGTGTAGTTTTCTGTTGTAGGGAAGTCGTGGGTGCTATGTGATGCTGGCGTAGTGTGCGGTGGGCACATCAGGTTTCCAAGCTGGGGAATGCAGAGTCTGTTGTTTTGCGGAAAAGTAGGTTTGTGGTGGGTGGTAAACTCACCGCATTCATGCGGTAGGGAATGTTGCGGAATATATGTGTCTAACCTTTTCTGTTACAAAAGTTAGGTGCATGCTGCTATATTGTTGGTAACATACATAGTTGTTGCTCGTTGTAATCAGGTGTAGAATGTCTCAGTTATATTTCTTATAACCGGATGTGTATGTAGTATTCACACATTGAATAATTGACGTATCCAGCCTTGAGGGCAAGTGTGTTCCTGATGCTCCTGGCTTTCTGTGTCTTGGTGTGATGTTCTGACTGCTCACGGGGGGGGGGGCTTGTTAGGGTGGTTGTGGTCGGGGTTGCCCTTTGGATGGGGGTGGACATCTCCCGTTACACGATGGTTGGTACTCTGTCATAATTTTAAGTACCGGGAATATTTGAGCCCAGAGTCTACTGAACAGGCTGCTTCCCTGCCCACCACCAGTCGGAGGGGAAGTGGCTGTGGTGCAGGTTGCTCCCTCCTCCGAAACAGTAGACTCTCTCATATCTGAAGATTGACAGTCAGCAGACGACGAGTGGAGTGTGAAAAGGATGTGACTTGTGATGTCCAAACTCTGTGCGGTGATGAGGGACGCCAGTTCTTAATAAATTTACAAAATCTTGAGTAGTGGTTTCATTTTCTCTAAGTAAATCAATGTTGTATACACCCAATATATAAACTGTTTTATTCTCCTTTTGTATGGTTTTAAAGCATTTTTCTAATGTTTCTATGAATTTTTCTTTATCACTTTCTGGGGAACTGTAAATGACACCGGCAATTTTGTTCTTAGCTTTTTCCATAGGTATTTCAATACTAACATGCTATTTCAGTTTTTACTCATAGTGTGTGGTGTCGCTTTAAATGGTGTGTGTTAATTCGAAGTGTGGGTCTCGATTCTCAGTTCTTCGCTCAGCCAATCAACGCACGATATGTAGCCAATCAGCGTGCGAGCTGGAAGGGCAAGGATATTATCACCTGATAAACATCCTCCCCATTCATTTTGTACATGCACGCACTTATCACATTTTCAATATTTTGAGCATAATCTAAGGAGAAAAATAAGGATAACTCGCTCATTTCTGAACTGATTTTAAAATGGTTTACAGTTTTACATTCCTCGTTTCATTCCGGTCCTGATAGGTACCAAGAACGATGAGGATAGCATAATTAAAAAAAATTACATGCAGCAACTCGGTACATTTTAGTATGCATTCTCTCCCAAACACTGACACGTGTTGTCAGGGAAGCTCTGACGTGAATGCATGCATGCTACATGGTCTCACTCACTTAGTCAATTTAGAAAGCCTCTCTTAGCTGGCTTTATATATATGCATACTATTCTACTAAGGAGGGCGTGCTTGGAATGTACCCGGGACAGCTGTCCCGTACCCAGCCGAGCTGGGATGGCCCATACCTGTCCGGCCAATCCGTGCTACACCAGCACAATCTGATGGTCTTGACTGGAAACGCGAACTTCAGAAATATGTCACAGTATATTGCGGACTCAATCGCACAACAACCGGGAAGAGTCCAGCAGACTTACTCTTTATCCAGAAAATAATGGGAAAGCTTTCTGACTTTAGTGTTTCGGGTAAACCCGATCTGGAGGTTCGTGATTGTGATGCGGAACAAAAAGGAAACTCAAAGATATATACAGATGAACATCGTAGGGCTAAGTAGTCTAACATTGATGTTGGTGACCAAGTTCTCATACAACAGGGGAAGGTCAACGAATTTACACCATTTAATGCGACACCACACACTATGAGTAAAAATGGAAATAGCGTGTTAGTAGAATCGCCATCAGGAGCACACTATTCTAGGAACACTTCGTTTGTGGGGAAATATGTATCAGATCCTCAGAGTCCATCTCAAGTCATGTCACAGACAGTAAGCCCAACTCATAATCCGATAATGCTAGCACCAGAGACATCTGTTAGTCCAGTATCGGAGTACAGCCATCCTACAACTCCGAGCTTTAACATTATAACAATGACTCGTCCACGTAGGCAGATAAGAATGCCACAAACTCTTAGATTATGTCACTGACTAAATAACATTTAACTGACATTATTAATTAATCATTACCATAGTAATAATTAGTATCCTAAATGATAATTATCTTAATAAGCTTACATAAGTAATCATGTTTTCATAGTTCAGATGATCGATACAAAGTTAATATGTCAATTTCAAAACCAACATAATTTGAATCATTGAGATTATGATTACATTATACTTAGTAATTATGTTTGAAACCATGTTTCACTCTTTTAAGAAAAGGAGGGATGTTATGAGCTCATGCGATCTGGTAATTATATAACTATATGACAATTGCCTGTCAATCCGTATTTCGTACTCATCCGTGTTTCATATTCACCGAACATAAATAAGTATTGTAATTGAGCATGGTTTTAATAATAGATTAGTTTACCGCAAGTTTAACATTTGTTTTGTTGATTAATTAAATTCGTTACTCCCACAGTCCTGTAATACAGAGGCTGATACACAACACTCGGTGCGTTAGATTTCAACTGGTGCCTACAGATGAAGAAGAAGAAGAAGAAGAAGAAGAAGAAAAATGCCATCGGGATTTGAACCGCTGCCAGATACATTGAGTTCTAATGATTTACCAGATTATGAAGACACTTGTTTTACATCGCCAGACTCACCAAGCAATTTTGAAATTTACACCCAGCCAGACACTACACCGCATATACACCGATATGTTCCATCAAGATATAAATGAACGTGACTATCTGAGTTTTGGCACTAAAACCATTCCCAAATCTACAAGAGGCAATGCTACCGCTATTTTCGTGAACTTATTGAATTTAGCAATCTGTATACTAGCTGTTAGCGAATGTTATGGGTGTCAACATGACAGACTATCCCAGCGCGAACACCAGTGCATGGGTATCGATTATTTCTTAAGGCCTATCGACAATGTAGAATTACATAGCTTAAACGCATTAGAACATGCATCTAAAATCGATTTCTTTTGTGCTTTGTCTACCGACCCAAATTTATATTGGAATATCTATGAACTATACAACACCTGTAAGGCTCATTGGCTAAACTATGCACTAAGCGCTGTTTATAAACTGCACGAATAGTATCTTAAATTATAGATATAGTTATAACCTAGATTTATTGACAAAAAATTTAGCCTACAATTATTGAATTCATTTTTTTCTCAATCAAATTTCACTTGTATTACAGCTATTAAAATTGATATATGAGCCATCTAAAACATGTTTTTCTATTCGCTAACGATTCCCCTCACCCCACCGCCCCACCCCTCCCACCACCATACCACCCCTGCCTTAGGCAGTAAGAAGATTTCTCCAACTACAACCTGAAAAAACCTTCAACAATAAAATTTAGATTAAAAGTAATAGCTTTATCCTTTAATCAATATGCCAAGACATAAATGTAGGTCGCATGCCCTGGAATGACATAAGAGCCAATTCCATAGCAATGAAGATAGCGAACCATCAATGATATATACTGATGCACAATCGTCCGTCAAGTTGAATAGAACGCTCTCAGAGGCATTTGTGATATGCCAAGGGGTACGCCAAGGTGGAATTTTCTCAACAATCCATTACACATTCTTCATTAACAACCTTCTCAAGATAATTGAAGATGTGAATATTGGTGCTAAAATTGGGCACAGCAACTGCAGTGCACCAACATGTGCGGATGACATAGCCCTATTAGCTCAGGACACTGATCATCTACAGGAGCTTCTAATATAGTTCATCACTACACACTTCAAGGGCGCTACACTATAAGCCCTGGAAAAAGTGCATTGATTTCTTTAAACAAGTAATCTAGATCTGCTCCAGTTATTCATCTAGGATACAGACATATCTTTGAATCTAAATGTGAAACTCACTTAGGTATAGAATGGTCAACAAATGGGAAAGGCAATGTAGAAAAACGCATTCAAGCACACACGAAGAAAACTTTATTCACTGATGGGAGCTGGACTTCATGGAAATGGTGGACTTTTCCCGTTAACTTCAGCGCATATATGAAAAATCTACTGTCTTCCAAGATTTGGTGTAGAGGGCATTCAAATGACAGAGGCTGAGATTACTGCATTGGAACTATTCCAACTGTCAATTCTTAAAAAATTGCAGCCCATTCCAAAGAATGCAACATCATCAGCAAAACTATGCCTACTAGGAATAAGACCCATCCAAGCAGAGATAGACTCCTGAAAACTAAAACTACTAGAAAACATCCTCAGAAATGATGATACTGTAGAATTCCAGATAGCAGCCAGACAACTTGCTGTAAAGAATATTAAGAGCATAGTTGGTTTATTCCAACTGTCAATTCTTAAAAAATTGCAGCCCATTCCAAAGAATGCAACATCATCAGCAAAACTATGCCTACTAGGAATAAGACCCATCCAAGCAGAGATAGACTCCTGAAAACTAAAACTACTAGAAAACATCCTCAGAAATGATGATACTGTAGAATTCCAGATAGCAGCCAGACAACTTGCTGTAAAGAATATTAAGAGCATAGTTGGTTTATAAAATGACAAGAAACACTTCATAAGCATCAGCTCTCAAGTGTCTACCAACTAATTAACAGCATGCCTGCAAAGTTAGCATGGAAGGCACAAGTAGAAGAGTAAGACAGCTGTGCTGTACACGACATCTGGAAAGAAGACTGTGTCATGAAGACAGCAACAAAATACTTAAATGTCAATGCATCCACTGTAAACAACGTTCACCACTGTTAGAACTCACTTGACAACACAACCCAGGATGTTAGACGAGCAGTGATAAAGGCAAAAATTATGCTAGTGTTTCCTATGTCATTCAGCACCCGAGGGCAGGAATTACTTCATTACAATATGTATAGCACTGGAGGAGTCAAGAAAACTATATTTGAAGAGTATTCTCACTACCCTGTAGCTAGAAAATGACCTAATCATCATCAACACGTTATTAGCTGATCCTAAAAATACAAATCAGCTGATACTTGATCATACAATGATGGCATCCAGATTGAACATTAGGCTGGCCCCAGCAAATTCTCTCAAAATTGCGAAAACTACACGTTTTCTCTTTTATGCTTCGCACCTCAAACGTACACATTTGATTGAGGCACTATCTGTGAAACTTCAATAATCAAATTAAATTTTGTGTATTTGTGTATTTAAGATTTTTAGTGTTATATAGACATTTTGAAGAACCATTCGAACCCTACATAATAGGGGTGAGTCCACCGAGGCTGGATTTACAGATACAGATTGGCACAAAATCCATATACATACAGATGTAGCGATAGATATAAAATACAAATCGAAATTAACATACCGGTATTGGTGCATATGAGCAAAAATGAGTAGAAGTCACTTAATTATAGAATATCTTGACATCCTGGCTTAAGCGACTTTGGAGATAACACAAATGCTACAAGTGATCTCGGGAGAGAGATTCCATTAAAGGTGCAATACCAACACCAGAAAACAAAACTGGCAGGATGATGATGATGATGATGATGATGGTGATGTATATTTCTCCGCTGTCCAGAGAACCGCTGAAACAGCGTAATTGTTTCTTCTATGATTAGCACACATTCGATGATATTGCTCCTGTAGGTCGATGACACACGTCTATATCGTGATTGCACTGTACGGTTTACTTCTGTATTGAAAACATGGTAATATCTTCGTGGCCAAGATGTCAATGAATTTATAAAAGAAAGTGCAAGCCTAATGGAAGTAATAGTAGGTATCTCAGTACTCAGTTGTTTCTGTGGTAACGTCCTTTCATGGTGCAAGGCATAGCAGAGTCCCCTACTCAGGCTTTCTAGATGTAGCCTCAGTGGTGGGTACATGATGGTCCATCCAAATATTATGCTCCATGGCACCGCATGTGCATGGTGTGCAGATGAGCTGGTTAGTGTCAGTTCTCGGGGTGATGGACTGTCTCATCCCGGCTGTTCGTGTCACAGGTATGACCGTCCATTACTCAATTTAGGAGTTTAGACATAATTAATTAAAAAATGATATAACTAAAACAAACAATGCTACTCGTTTGTTAGTACAAGAGAGAAAATATAGTACATGGAAATAAGTTGGTGTCTTGTTTAACGTGGGCTCATCAGAGGTACCTTACTGATCTCGAAATCCGTGAGGTAACCCTGCAAGAGAGAGTCCAAGCTTGGTCACTTAGGTGGTTTAATATAAAGCATTATACCCCTAACAAAACGTTATTGTTGCGAGAGGAAAGTGCCTCGCATGGGCCTCCATCACAGGAAAATGCCTTCAATGCCAAAGTGGAGGAAGAGAGCTGGCAAAAAGGGCCACTCTCTTATTCAAACATATGCTAAGTGTGTAGTGCGGGTTAACCTAGCGAAACTGTATGCAGTTGTGATGCACGCTGGTTTACGTAAAGACTTCCTAAGAATTCAGACATTGTCATCTTATGTAGGTTAAAGATACTGTATTGGTAGTTGCCGCTTTATTTAGGCGGTCTTTCTGCTAATTCCCTAAACTAACCTTTAGTTGATAGGTCCATGTTCCAGGCTTTAGCCGCAAATGTCAAGTAATTCTACCTATCCTTTAATACATGATTGACTGGCAGAAAGGCCTGGGTCCCGTATGGTCACCTTACATAGCAATTCCCTCAGACAAACAGTGAACGGACATGTCACGGTGTGGCAGTTCCTGAATCAAATGACGATCCCATTACTGACCGCACCGCAACCACATACAACATCACCAGGGTAAACCACATTTTACAAAAGCATTTGAAAAACGTGTATAGGTTTACGGTGGGGAAAAGGAGATGGATATCCAACTATAGTGACCTTCCAGTGAGGGCGTGATAGGTTCCAAGACCACACCCAGTCACTAAGAAGAGTTAGAGGGGGTTCCATGTCCCGTCCGTCACCTGACATGATGAGGACTGATCATGTAGGATCCGTTCTCAAGGACTAACATTTTACCTGGTGTTAGTGTTATGTCATAACTATGCCCAGAGATGGCCGGTTAAAATAATATAATGTTTTTGCAGTGCTTCCTACTTTGGCATGGATATCTATACTAACTGGTATCCAAAGATACTTCGGGAATTTGTGCGGAATCGCCACTTTAGTGAAACCCCAATAGTTTCCAGAGTCGGATCACACCAACGTGTTGAAGGGAGGTCCAGACAATTATAAGCCTTATGGCTGGAGGAATGTAGGAAGAAACAATCACTCTATCTTAATAAGGAGGCCCCAAGATAACTGGCAAATTTATACAACTACTTCTAAACCTATCCTATCGAGCTAGAATAGCCAGGTTTAGTCGATCCTATGTCAGGTTCGCACAATGAGAACCTAACGAGTGACCTCAGTGAAAAGGTGACGCTGGGGAAAAAAAGGATGATGCGATGTTATTGTTGCTGTATAGTGTATCCTAGCGTACTGCGGTCCTAGTATTTTATATAAAATAAATAAAACAAGTAACTAGGATGGCTGCTGCCATATACATAACTAACTATCACAGAATTGACAATAATTACGGTGACCTGACCTTGAGGCGCTTGTTAGTCATGAGCACAAAACAAGGATAATATATACAGTAAAAGAATCAACCATAAAATGCGGTCTCAGACGACCGGTCTGCACCTATTAGTCATCAGTACCTATAGATATGAATAATACAATAATATGAAAATACAGTTGGATGAGTAACTTTTAGTAACCAGCACGGAAAAGGTTCATAGATCACTGTAAATGATACGTTCCCGATGACGAAGCTGAGATGGCTCGATTCTGTAGCAGCTGGGTTAATCTCCGAAGGCAAACTGTTGATACAACCCACTCTCAAAGACGGTGAAGAGGAACGATTGCGGTTGAAGATGGCTACTAGATAGTCATATTAATTTAAACATTGTAGTAAAGGATTCCGTACTATCACGGATGTTGAAAATGCTCCGTAGTAATGAACGGCTACTGTTAAATGTTAAATAATGATGCCTGTGCATCTTCTGTGTGCACAGTACATGATGCACCGCATAGCTCGTGCGACATACCAGCCAAAGTCCCACTAGACTGTGGTCTAAAAGTTAAATGTTACACACAATACATTGCGCGGAGTTTGATGACCACTTTGAGGCATGGTTCGGCAGATCTGATGAGTTGTCCACCAAGATTCAGCACTTGTTCCACATACTACGAGTTCTTACATCGGGGCCACACGGCCCATCCGCAGGAAGGCTCTGTTGTTGTTGGAAGTGATGGCCTCTTCTTTTAGATTTATTTATTTGCCCTCGGATGATATCCTCCCGAGAGCATACAAATGCGGATGTGGCAATTGTGTGCTAGAGACTAAGAGCTGAACTCCGAGAGGCACTGCTGCGGCTGTATGGTAACCACAGTCAGTAAGCAGTTTCCCACGTCTTGTACTGCTCTGGCCACACAACCTACCACCTTCTCTCTCGTCGAAGTGTGGGTCTCGATTCTCAGTTCTTTGCTTCCTTTTATACTCCTCATGATGTCGTAGCTGGAACACTCAGCCAATCAATGCACGATCTGTAGCAAATCAGCGTGCAAGCTGGAAGGGAGAGGACATTATTACGTGATAACCATCCTCCCCATTCACTTAGTACATAGACATGCTTATGCTGTTTTCAATATTTTGAGCATAATTTGAGCAGAAAAATAAGGATAACTCGGCCATTTCTGGACTGATTTTAAAATGGTTTATAGTTTTGAATTCCTCGCTTCATTCTGGTCCTGAAAGATATCAAGAACGACGACAATAACATAACTCAACGGGATTACATGTACCAACTCGTTACATTTGTAACATAGTAAATGGTTCATTGTTTCTCATTGGTATTACATTGAGTGTTACTGGTTAGGTAACAGTGCAAGGGAGATAACTGTTAAAAACGGCTGGGTTAATTTGGTTAGTTAAATACAAGGGAGGTAATTAATCAAATTTGTCATTTGTATTTTTGCAAAGTTATCTGTCTCGCGTGGTCTAGTCCTGTCTATATCTATGTTTGGTGTAAATATCAATCTCGTCAATGACCCTTTTACGGCAGGATAATTGATGTGTTTTTTAAACGAGCGTTTCTATGTTTTTTAAGATTAAGTTGTAATCACAATTATCCCTGTAAATGAATTGCGTAGGTAAGTCATGAATTAACATCTTCACGCGATGTGTAATGTCGCTAACGTAGGAATGTGTTCGATTTTAGTGTCTGTGGGTGAAGGGGTTAAACAGGTTTTTTCCTTCCTCGTCAAGCTCGGGTTTTGATATGCAAATGAGATTGGCAAAAGGCTGGAATGTTAGTGATGTGTAGGTGGATTGATTGACAGGTGTCGATTTCGGGTGAGAGTTGAGATGGTAAGGTGTAAGTGTGATTTAGGGGCACTTGAACAAACAATTGTCAGCAGACAACATCAATCCGTTAATTCGATCAATCAGTTGTGACTGAAGATGAGCCACTGGATAACGAGATAGCCGCAGACGTGTGTGACGGGTGAGTTGCCAGTAGTTTTTAAAATAATTGTCGGGGCGATTGTTTTGTTGAAGAAACGCCATAATGTAGATTTTGGGAAGGGTATAAAAAACCCCGGTACCGGGATCAAATTACATAGTGAGTATGTGTAATGTTGCTAGGGTAATTTGTAGAGCTCGAATTGGTTATTAATCATAGCTTGTAGAGTGGCGATAATGAACTGATTTGAGTGGCCTGTTCGTAGCGGTACATGGATATTATAATGAAACATGATTAAACCTGGTAACTAAATTGATCATTTTAATCTTGTATTGACCGTTAATATGCAAATTACGAGTGGGATTTATTTCCAGTAAACTATAACTAGCTCCGAATTTAATCCGTGGTAAAATGTCATATCAATAGTGTCATCGGCCAGAGGTTATGACGTCATTATTTCGATCGGTAGACGGTAGCCAGGTAATTAGCGTATTCGGAGGGAACGATTGAATGTATTTAAAATATGAAGTTTTAAGGTTTTCACGGGATATGCTCACTTCAAAATCAGGGAATCGTATCAGATGTTAAGTTACACTTCTACCGGTATATGTCATATAGGTTACTTATATTATTTGCGTGAGAGATCTGGTGTTGTTATTGGGAACAGTAGTCTGCTCGGTTTACATTCCTAGCATAGTATTGTTATTAAATATGACCCCATTTGCCCGTAATATTAAGTTATTGTAGAGTGTCTGCATATGCATAGTAAATGCATGTCAATGGATTGTGAATAGAGGTGTAAATCTGTGTTGGTTTTCAGGGCATTTGTTTGCTTGTATTATATATTCAGAACAGAATGTATATATCGTATCGCCTCTCAATTAGTAGTGGCTATACATTCTGCGACATGCATAGTTGTATCTGCTATGAAAGATTAGGACACGATTGGAATTTATCATTGATTTTCAAATTGCTATCATTAACCCTTTTAAGGCCAGATCACTGGAAATGTATATTCTTTACAATGTATGCAGTATTTTGTTGGGTAATTTTGGGTTAACATGACTGTAAATGACTTGCAGCCATGATAATTTCAAAATATTCAGCAGCTCCTATTTGTTTGCACTGAAATGTATCGGCGAAAAACTTAGACATTTTTTTCTATTCGCCATACAAGTTATAGTTTGCATAGCAATGGATGCTATGCCAATATCAAATTCTAAATAGGTCCTGATGGTAACATGATTGAACATTTAAAGCTGAAAGGTCGTGTTAAATATTGTATTCATTAGGGACGAAAATCCGTAAAGCAAACTATAAATAAATTGTGTAGCTATGTATGAGCAATTTATTTAAATTATGATAATTAAAGTTCTCATGTATTGATAAAAGGAAGTCCTGATTTTGACAATTAAAGTTCTCATGTATTGATAAGATCAAGCCGTGATTTTGACAATTAAAGTTCTCATGTATTGATAAAAGGAAGTCCTGATTTTGGAAACTCTGAATAAGAAATGATGTTTACTTGATATGGAATACCGTGTCCAGATATCCAATATAAGTTTGGAAGAAAGTTTGAAATAAGCATTAAATTATTGGTTGTTTTGTTAATCAAAGTCTTCAGAAGAGTTGCTGTTTTAGAATGGTAAACTCTTTTGATTTTATTGATTTAAAATACTCAATAATAAATTAGCTGTCCCCGATAGCCAGTAATATAGAATGAAGTCACAGTCAAGGATTAAATTGGTGAGAAGCATGTGGTCTTGAAGTAAATAGACTGTAGGATTGTACATTGTTCGTTTTGTTATAGAATATGTGTTATATAGACATTAAAGAGTGGATGACTACAAACATGCTGAAACTTAACGATGAAAAGACTGAAGCTCTGTTAGTCGGGCCAGCAAACCGACGTGCTAAGACTGACCTATGTGACATCACAGCTGGAAATAGTCAAATAAAGCTGTCAACTGTCGTAAAGGATCTTGGTGTATACTTAGACAATGAACTGACTATGGATAAACATGTTAGTTACATCTGCAAAGTCTGCTATTTTCAATTGCGCAATATCGGCAGCATCAGGCGCTATATCACAAAAGAGGCCGCGATCATGCTAGTACGAGCATTGATAACGTCGCGCCTGGATTATTGTAATAGCCTCCTGATTGGCGCCTCAAAAGAACTTATTCAGCGACTTCAGGTGGTCCAGAACACTGCAGCGAGAATCATATCCCTGTGTGCCAAGCGAGAACACATTACTCCGGTCCTACATGATTTGCACTGGCTCCCCATTGTGCAAAGAATAACTTTTAAGACACTATGTCTGACATACCAATGTGTATCTGGCACAGCACCAGCCTATCTCTCTGACCTTGTACAACCTTACATTCCTGGTCGCTCTCTCAGATCTGCAAATCTAAATCTACTAAAAGTACCTAAGGTCAACTCTAAAACATATGGCCATAAAACTTTCTCTTTCACTGCAGCTACCGAATGGAATAACTTACCAAATGAAATTAGAAACTCATCAACTTTAGAAATCTTTAAATCCAATCTTAAATTCTATTTATTTCAAATAGCATATCCATAGAATACTTACGCGCGTTAGCGCTTAGAGCATGCAGTTGCATGGATTAAGCGCTCTAAAAATGTACTATTATTATTATTATTATTATAGACAAAGATAATTTACTCTTGTTTCATTCTTTACAGGGTGAGGCGTATGTTGTTGCGTGATGGGTAATAAAATGCTGAAGCGGTGATGTGTCGGACCTGACATTCTTGTCCTGTATATTCCGGTAAGCGCTGTAGATTTTGGGAAATGACATGGGAAGTTTCTGTCTGGTAGGAAGTTTTGCTAAAATTGATATTTGCATTTGGACGACAGTTTGACACGGTTTTCAATGTTCATCTTTGTTAAAAAGCTGTTTATTGACAACAATGTCAGAGTGACCTAGATATTAAAGGATTTTAACGTTTCTGCAGACAGAATTTCCATCTAGGAAGCTACTCATGGCTACAATTTGATTTTGGCTGGGATTTGATGTTTGATCATTTGAGCTTGATTGCAATCTTGGTTGATGGTCAAATCCTTATCAGGATTAGATTGAGGTAACTTAGAGTGTTTGTGAATGACTTGGATTTGAATATACTTTGGACAGCTTGCCTGTTCAGTTCCATTGACTATTGGGAAACGGAATGCACAGTCAAAGTGTTTTCAAAAGTATCATCAATGTTTATCTTGAACAAAATTGGTTGAAGGCTTTCTATAGGTTTCCAATGGCGCTGTTGTAAAATTGGAATTTTGCAGAACAATTTTACTTCAAAGTTGGGATCTCCCAATTTGCAGTTGAATTGTTTTCAGAATTTCATCTAATATTGTGATGACTCGAAATAGACCAGAGACACGAATGACAGGTACAATGGTTCGCGAATATCTCATTTAATTTGGGGATAAATGTGAAAATTGCATTTAGGAAATATTTTAGATTGCTATCAAACTAGTTAATTTAAATTCGGCTTTAAACCCATGGCACAATGATGTCAATATTACCTTTTTATGTTGTCAAAGGCTAAGGAACTTGTGTGCATTTTTCAATGTTTTTTTTGGGGAATATGTTGCTGTATAGGACAGCATCACCTTCCGCCAAATTGGTTGAACAATGAACACCAGTTCATACATTAGTTTAAATAGAAGTTTAAGAATTTTGACATGAGATTTCAGATTTATGTTTGTATTGATGTAATCTATTTTCAAACTTGTACTGACCTTGTTACTCTAAAGAGATTTGAATTGGTATATCGGTATCTATAAGCTGTTATCCCAGGTTTTCTATAGTCCAGCCCATATCCAAAAGAATATTCAGTTTAAAATGGATGGATGTAATCTGTGACTCACTGTATCTTGAAACATTATTGATACAAATCAATTATGTTCCGGGGTGACATTGCGTTTGGGATTGTATTTCTCTTTGAAATATTTGGCGATGAAATGTGACAGAGTAGAGAAGTATTTGGTGTATATTGAAACATCGTAATCATATGGAATCATGACTTTGCTCTTTCTTGGTGTGATCTACAATGTAATATCCAGTTCAGAAATATGTGGAAAGATATGAAAGTCTAATTAAGTTACTATCTTTGTTCTGAGGTGATTGAATATTCATTATTTTCAAAATCTTACTAATTGAGAAGATAATGATGGTCAATGACTTCACATGGATTATTATATTTTGGAACCTCCATGGCAGGAAAATTGTGAAATTATTTGACATTGATTTGCCGCCCTCTAAGTCATTGATCTTTCAAGTTTACTATGGCTGCCGCCTTAATCTGAGAATTTATAATAATACAGTGATTTAACATAGTATAAGAACCTATTATTTATAGTTGGTGTTTCCTTGAAATTGAAATTGACATGCTTGCCGCCATGTATGTGCATGTATAAAATGTTGACACATTATTGAATATACATTCGCAAACATGGAAACGTATTTTAAAATGTTGATGATAACTGATCTAATAAATTCTTTGTTATATTTTTTTTATGGTTGTTCAGGGGGTCAGTGAGGGGAGAAATTTTACTCATGTAAATTCAATACTGTACCGGAGCAGAGATGGTGTCATTGATCAGTCAGTGAATCGATGCAATAAAATTTGGACACTGGAAGTTTGGATGTCAAGTTATCAATGAAAGGAATTTAAGTTAATGAAAAATTAAAGGTTTTGTCAACTTCTTCAAAATTTTGGACCATTACATATAGGATAATTTTAGGATTAGGTATTATTTAGAATTATAAATATTGTACATTATAAAGAAAGAAAGTAAACATTTGATTTTGAATTTTATCACTCGTTCGTTGCATATTTCTTCATTACTCTACTAGAGGCTGATTGCAAATATTGAAAAATCCTATAATTACTAAAGCCCTGTAGATCAAATTTGACCCTTCGAACCATGTAAGTGGACTGAAACTTTTTAAGGAATATATTCCCCATAAATTCTTCTAGGAAATCGTTAAAAAATTAGGCTTTAGAACTCCCGTCAGAAAGTTGACAATTTACACTTTCGATCGCCACTATCCAATCAACGTCCATAAAATTGTGACATACAATTCATACGATTAGCTCCCTTACACATTTTAGTATGCATTCTCTCCCAACACTGACACATGTTGTCAGGGAAGCTCTGACGCACACACATGCACGCTATGCAATCTTATGGACTTAGTCGTTTTGGGACCTCTCTCATATGGCTTCATACACACGTACTATCCTGCTAGGGGGGCGTGCTCAGAACTTACCTGGAATGGTCGTCCCGTACCCAGCCAAGCTGGAACGGTCCATACCTGTCCGGTAGACCCACGCTACACTAGCTGTATTATGAGAGGCTGAAATAAATCGGAAACTCTTGAGCTGTCCAGTACGAGTTGGGTGAACGTTGTTCCATTTGATGTAGCATCATTGAAAGTTCTTTTGTCTACTCCGGCGTCCTTAAGAAGTCTTTTCATTCCTGAGGTGAAGGGCTTCCTGATGTGTTCGACCCATGAACATCTGGAGATGAAATGTATTCTGTCTTCTGCACCATCTTTACACAATGGGCAATCCACCTTCACATTATGTTGGTTAAATCTGCTTTTACTTGCTTGTAGGGTGTATGTGCCGAGGAGCAATCTGCATTTGATTGATGCTTTGGTGATGGAGAGGCATTCATAACCAGCACTGTCCCATACGGGGTGCACTTTTCCTACTGACAGGTTTTTAATGTTCAGGAATTTTAGGGAAGTCTTTGTCAGCGCATCAGCTTTAAGTTTATTTTCCCAGTAGATGTTGATGGCACGTGTTGCTGCTCCTTTCCATGATTCCTTAATCAGTGGTTGCTCAAGACGATCGTGTGCATCTGGAAGGTTATGCTGCTGAAGGATTCCGGTGCCGGCTGTGAACCAGCTGTGAAATGTCTTTGTTTTCATGGCCAGTTGCCTTACCACAATGTTATATTCAATGGATCCAGGATCCATGGACCCTGATGATGCTACCGAAAGCAGTGAGCATGCGCTTATGTACTTCTCCTTGGACTGGGATTTGTCCTGCATCAAGTATACTGCAGCACCTGGTGTTCTATCTTGAAGGTGCTGGATATGCCTTAACAGTTGTTTATGGAGCTTGCCCATTTCAGCCATGTCCTTCATTGTTAGTCGTATTGTATCAAGACCATAGATAAGGCATGGAATGACATAAATATTTAGAAGGTGGTTAGAGACTTTCGGGTTAAGTCCATTTGCCTCCACCTATAAGTGCATATACTGTTTTATGTGCCACGGTTATTCGTTCGCTGCTGACCTTTTCTGCCCCATATTTAGAGGTGCTGTCCTTGGTAATTCCTAAGTGTGTTACAGTGTTTTCAATTGGTATAGGTGAACCATTGAACTGAAGATTTGGAAGGGTACTGTTACTGTTGAAGCAAACAACTGATGATTTGGCTTCACTTATGATATAATGTGCACGGTGTGCATGGTCTTGCTGTATATGGGGAAGTGACTGCATGTTTGCGATATTACCAGCTACGAGGCATACATCGTCTGCAACAGTCTGTGAACTGCAGTGAGAAGTACCGATCTTGCTACCTATGCCTTGTTCCAGGATATTGTCAAGCAATGGGTTGATAAATAGCTTATATGGAGTCAGAGACCATACGCCTCCTTGTCTTACTCCTTGTTGTTTCTGGAAACTTACTGATAAGGTGCCATCCCATTTCATGCAGGATGACATATTTGTGTACGAGTCTTTCATTTGGAGACAATTTTCGCCTTCTATGTGTATTTGATGAAGTTTACGGAGCATGGACTCATGCCAGAAGATGTCAAATGCCTTTTGTGCATCTACGAAGACATGTAGAGTGGTAGTCGTTTGTCTTTGGCCTCATCAATCAGTTCAGTTAGGATTATAGTGCCATTAGAGAAATCTGTACCCTTGGTGAAGCCTTTCTGAAGTGGACTCTGGGCGTTGCTCACCTGGGATTCGACAAGTTCTAGATGTACCTTTTCTACTATCTTCCCGAGTATGCTGGTAATAGTAATTTTCCTATAGGAGCTAGGGTCTTGCTTAGGATTACCCTTCTTTTTGTAGATTGGTGTAATGCGACCGACTTTGAAGGTTTCTGGAATTTTCTTTTAGCCGAGGACTTTGTTGATAATTGATGGCTACAAATTAGAGACTTCAATTTGTTTTTAAATGAGGCAGGGTTGGCGAACCAAAGAGGTGTCGCATTGTATATAAATGAGAGGCGTAAAGCAGTTCAGTATAAGATTGTGAGTCAATTCAAAGAAAGTGTATGGGTCAAAGTACAGCTAAACAACAGGGACGGCTTGCTAGTCGGGTGTATATATAAAAGTCCTAGTAGTAATAGAGGAAATGTGGATGAGCTAAGAAAAATTATTCGCAAGGTGAGCAACTTGACAAATGAATTCTCGCACTTACAGGTTATGGGGGATTTCAACTTTCCTAGCATTAACTGGGAAACTTGGACACCACATAATAGCACTGCGGTTTGGGGTGTTCAGTGAATGCATTCGAGATGGATATTTGTATCAGTATGTCCTCAAGCCTACACGAACAAGGAAAGACAACATCCCGAGTATCCTAGATCTAATATTTACAAATGAAGAGTTGGTGATAGACATACAATACATGAGTCCCTTTGGAGCTAGTGCTCATAGCGTCTTAAGATTTAAGTACCATAGCCATGTTGAAGGAAGCTGATGCAAAGATGGCAAATGTAATTGCTCCAAGGCGGATTACAAAGGGATGAGAAATACTTTGAGTATAGATTGGATCACAGAGTTAGGAAATCTTGATTCTACAGAAGCACTGGGAAGATTCATGGATGTATATGATGAAGCGCAGGACAAGTATGTACCAAAGATGAGTCCCAAAGGCAGCAAGTTTGACAAAAATCGAGGAAAGGTGAAACTAACGGGTGAACATAATCAAGAAGAACAAGAAAGAACACAGATGCTGGCAGAGATTTGTGGAGACAATGGATGGAGCTAAGCATAAGGAGTACAGCAAAATAAGAAATCAGGTCCAAGGATTGGTAAGAAAAGCTAAGAGCGAGAAGGAAAAGGAGATAACAAGAAAGGCCAAACTGATCCAAAACTCTTTTCGAGATATGTAAATTCGAACAGGCTTGCAAAAACTAGTATCGCCAAGCTCAAAACATCAGAAAATGGGGAAAGCAAATTAGCAAAGACGGATAAGGAAAACCAGATGTTCTGGCTTATTTCTTTACAAGTGTCTTCACCATTGAACCAGAAGGAGATATACCTCAGCTAGCATCTAAGCTAGTGCGAGAAAAATGTCAAGATGAACCTTGGACAGTGGAAGAGGTACAGAAACTCCTTAGAAGTATAGTGAAAAACAAAGGCCCTGGACCAGACAATGTCCACCCAAATGTTGTTTTAGAACTTGACAACCAGATATGTGGAAAATGGCGAATGTCATGGCACTATTAAAGAAGGGGGAGAAGTAAGATCCTGGGAACTATGGGCCAGTGAGCCTTACAAGTGTAGTCTGCAAACTTATGGAGAAGTTGGTCAGGATGAGAATCTTAGAACACATGTACAGGAACGATCTGTTCAGTAGACAGCAATTTGCTTTCCTCTCTGGGAGATCTACAGGTTTACAATTGCTTAAAGTGATGGATGAGTGGACTAGTATCTTGGGTAGAGGAGGTTCGATTGACACCAGTTACATGGATTTCATGAAGGCATCCGATACAGTACCTCATCGTCGTCTACTATGCAAATTAGAAAGTTATGGTATTAGTGAGAAGATAATTGCATGGATAAGAGGTTTTCTGACAGGTCGAATGCAAAAGGAATGATTCAAGAAGCAGAGATGTTACTAGTCGAATCCCTCAGGGTAGTGTGCTAGGGCCAATACTATTTGCCATTTATATAAATGACTTACTAGATATGGTGAATTCGACAGCATATCTGTTTGCAGATGACACAAAGCTTTACAGAGAGATAAAGAGCACAACTGACGAGGAAGAGCTGCAGAAGGACCTTGACACGTTGCAGGAATGGTCAGATAATTGGGTGTTGCGATTTCACCCTAATAAGTGTAAACTCATGACCATGTCAAGTGGGAAGCAAGGTTATGATAAAGGCAAGAAATACCACCTATACAACCAAGCCAATGAGAAGGTGATACTGGAAGAAGTAAACAAGGAAAAGGATATAGGTGTCGTGGTCTTACATTCAGGCACCACATACAAGCACAGGTCAACAAGGCAAATGGTATTATGGGGCTGATTTGAAGAGGTTTCATGTATTTAGATGAGGATATGTTTGTGTACCTATTCAATGCACTAGTGAGGCCCCATCTCGAGTATGCGGTTAGTGTCTGGAGCCCACAGTTAAAAAAAGATGCTATGACATTGGAAAGTGAAAAACGGAGGGCAACCAGACAGGTACCATCTCTAAAGAAAATGGACTATCCAAACAGACTGAGAAAGTTGGGGTTACCAACACTTAAGCATAGAAGATTGAGAGGTGATGCCATTTGGGGTGTTTAAGATATTATAAGGGATATATGACAGTGAAGTAACAGCAGACATGCTGGAGCTGGCAACCTTTACACCAACAAGGGGTCACAACTTAAAGCTAGAAAAGAAAAGGTCCAGACTAGATTTAATAAAATATGCATTTACAAACAGAGTGGTGGAAATGTGGAATGGTTTACCGGAAGATCTAATAAATGCTGAAACTGTGTTTGCATTTTAGGTTGGATAGGGTGCTTTTTGGAATAATCTAGAAGTCAAATATGATTTCACACCAGACTACAAGTCGTGAGGAAGTTATGTGAAAGGAAACTTTAAGCTAAAGAAAAATGAAGATGTGGACGAAGAGGTAATAAATGCCTGAGTCCACAATACCATCCTAAGAAGTCCTAAGAAGTGGTTATTGTCGATATACTGACCTTTCCCCCATATTTTAGATGCTCACTGGTGATGTTGAGGTGATCAGCTGCTTTGCCATCTTTAGGCCACCAATAATCTCCACAACAGTATCTGACGTGACATGTGGCGGTGGCTCTGTGTTAAGTTAATTAATTTCTTCAAGTAGAATGTGGTCAAGCATAATTTTCCATCTGTAGGGCTCCCACGCCTAGGCCCAAGATGTGTTCCCAGATGTAATTAAATGAAACAAATCCCAACATATGCCGACTCCAACACAGGTCAATATAAATCCTTAAGATGTGAAATCTAATTAGAGCTACAGGTCCTCAATTCACTACACAACCGAGAAGAACCACACTAGTCTTACTTCGGCAGTCGACAGGGATTCACACTAACATATGAAACCAAATCCCATTGCATTTATATATTTAGCTGATCACGAGAAATCTGGTGGGGATTGCCCCATTAGATTCATTGCCGTCTTCTGAGGCATACTAACACACGAAACCAACTTTCATGTACTTATACATTCAGCTGATCACGGGAAACCTGGTGGGGATGGCCCTATCAGATTTCATCACCGTCCTTCAGAGGCATACCTGATTTATGGTAACTGGTAGGAAAAAAACCGCCAGCCCATTATCACATCACAACACCCACTCCACGCATACCAAAAGTTTAACCTGACATTTGTTCACACAACTAAATCCACCGTCCTGATCAAGCAGACCACACACTTTGTAGCCGACATGGCTTTAGCCCTCGAGTTCACCATTATTAATCCGAGTTCGCCGTCTTGACAAACATTTGTAGATGAGCATATCCGAAGTTTCTGAAATTGTATGCTGGTAGCTGGGAAAATCTGCTGGATAAAGCTCCTTTGGATCCAGTATGTAGTCTCTCAGGAATACAGCCATGTTCACGAAACTGGCAGGGAATGCCCTGCCAGTTAGCTACGCTGTAGGATCATGTGATCTGCTTGTCCATAATCCAATTAGGCAGGAAATCCCCTGTTTGTTTTTACTATTGTGTAAGATCATGCTAGCACTGGCTTTGCATCCTGCTGGTCATTATGCAAATCTGGTGGGGATGGCCCTATTGGATCTATTATACTCAGCATAATAACCCTTACCAGTATCAGGAAGTGTATCAGTACACAGTAACATGTATAGATTATTTTGTATTAGTTATTAGGCACACGTGGGCATGTAGCTCATGGGCACTGTGTAAATGTCCAGTACAAGTGTAAATGTGTATATAGAATTTGCCATTTGTCCAAGAAAAACGTGTCCATTGTCTACAATTCAATTACTATCAGCCCACCTGCTGCTACAAGACCCACCACCTAAATGTGTATGGAAGCGTCATGTCCAAAAGGCTGTAAACACGGTAGTCCTAGAGATGCTAAAGGAAGACATTAAGCAGAAATCATCAGCCCGGTTTGAGAATGTTGACATCCTTGATATCGGAAGGCCACATCCGATCTGGTCAACAGTGACAGCAAATACATATGATGTAAAACGTGCCGTCATCAAGGCAAGGTTACTAACCGGTACATACTATCTGCAAGCACACAGATCCAAATTTAATTAATATGAGAATGATGCCTGTCCTTTTTGTAAGAACGTTATAGAAGACTGTATGCATTTCCTAGTTCAGTGTCCAGAATTTGCAGATATCAGAAGCATCTATATAGTGGAAATCGAGCATCTAGTGGCGGAAGATAGCTGGGAATTAATAAGCAAGGATGAGAATCTTATTCTCCAGATGTTACTCGACACAACTCTCCTGTGGTGATCTGATTGGAAGCGATTCAATGTCGAAAATTGAATCCATCTCCAGGAAACTCTGCTATAAACTTCATATCAGACGTAATCATCTCTTAAATGAAATGAATTACCTAACAAAGCTTGCATTATAAAATATCAAGTTAGTATAATTAAAGTCAATTGCACATAGATAAATACGGTGCACCTTATGCTTTCTGGATGCTCCTACATGTATTTCAATAACAATGAACTCATTTACACATCTGGTGAACATAAATTTACTCGTCTATGAACTGTGACCATTTACCTATATACAGATAGGAAAATCACTTGCGTGTGTACATACATGTACATAAATATCAGATTTAATGTTCGTTTGCGTGTGTGTATATAATATAATATATAATTAATGGAAAACTCCAGTAATTTGCGGATTCTAGAGATTCCCGGATAATACACCGAAAGGTGGTGCGCCAGACATTGGCGGAAACTCCAAGAACAGAACAGAACAGAACAGTTGGCTTTTCATGCGCCTCGTACTATCTAGAACTAGCGTAAATGTTTATACATGTATATTATGTATATATGTACATATGATGTACGAATATATGTATCCATCGTATATTACATGTCAACAAAAAGTTCCAACACCGGAAACAGTGACAAATAGTTAATATAAAAAGTATTTTGACCGACAAAAGGCCATACAGGCCTCATACGTCATAATGATGATGATGATAAATCTATATTCTAGAATGAAATCATCACAAGCCAAGACCCGTCCCTCCCCATCACACCAAGGCACTTCTTAGGACTTCTTATGATGGTATTATGGACTCATCCACATCTTCATTTTTCTTTAGCGCAAACTTTCCTTTCATGTGACTTCCTGGTGACTTGTAGTACAGATTCTCCAACATGCTAGGTACGGATTGACCGGTACGGTTTGGTTTGGGTACGGAATGACTGGTTTTTTATTTGATTTTATTCTCTTGGTAAATATTACAAATTACAAATATGATAACAGGGAGTCCACTGGAAGCTGTGCCTATTAGCTAAATATATAATTAATGGAAAGATCCACTGGTATCCAACCTAGGGCTCTAAAGAAATGAAAAGGAACTGAACTGAACTCTGTCGGGCAAAATTATCCTCTGTTGACTCTTGAGGAATGTTCATTTTCTGCCCGGGGAAGAACACATCTGAGTACTTGAGAAGAATTGGAGAAAAAGAATGCGGTTTTCCTCATATGTCGTGACAACCAGATCAACGGCATCATTTTTTAGAGGTGGGCCACAGGAAAAAACAGAAAAAGCGATATACGAGCCAGCCAAAGACAAAACCACAGAAAAAGCGACTACATGTCACTATGACGACAGTAAACCAGATCCCCGGTCCTCGAGTGAACGGTCCGTTGGAGACACGCCCAGTAAGGCCTCAAGGTTATCCATATCTTGTTCCACCGGTTATCAGCCATCAAGAAGCTGCCCCTGCAGTACGTCCACCAAACTACCAGACTACCAGTGCCTTCCACTTGGGACCAGACCTGTGGCGTCAACAGGCTGTACGGGACAGACCTCCAATTCAGGCACCAAGAGGCTACAGTGGGACAGCCATCGTTTGGTCAAGTAGTCTGGACCAGTACATCAGAAAAACAGATGAGGGAAGTCATAGGATCGTGGCAGTAGAAATACTTACTGAAGTGCCAATCTACCTTATTAATGTGTACATGCCTTCACGTGGAAATGACCAATCCGAACGCGACTTTGAGGCAGTCCTGGATGAAATTCATGAACTTATAGAAAAATATGAAGGAACTCATCTCATCATAATAGGCGGCGACATAAATGCATCAGCTCATAGAGATAAAGGGATCCCTAGAGACCAAAAGCTAAAAGACTTCATGAGTGAGCATGATATACACCTTCCTCAGAATTACCCTATCAAACCTACATTCTATTCTGAAAGTGGAAAGTTGTCATCACAAATAGATTACTGGCTGCTGTCTGGCAGGTCCAAGCCTATGGCCAAACAAGTCACGATAACTACAAAACATCCACTGAACCTCTCAGACCATACTGATGTGAAACTTACAGCTGCGGTTAGCTTCAACACCCACAAGAATGTAGGTAAAGCACAGGAATCTAAAATGCATCTCCAGACAGACCATATCCCTGAGAGAATTCACTGGAGAAAGTGTGATGTTGAGCAGTACAAAGAGATGGTTGATGGCATCCTATCTGACAAAACCCCGGAAATAGAAAGCAATCTAGCAGCACATATGATGGTGAAGACACTCTCAAGTGCCATGCACTGCGCTTCTCTCAAGGCTTCTGTGTGTTCAGTCAAGGACGGAACAAGGAAGCGCCCAAACAACAACAAAATATGGACCCCAACTTTAAATGCTCTGGCCACTATAAGTAAAAATGCCACACAGGATATGGATTCTTGAAGGCAAGCCAATTGAGAATGATAATGTTGCAAACCGTAGGCGAAAAGATGCTAGGCGGGCATTAAGGCAAGCTATACGACTGATGAACAGGCAGAAACGGAGTGACCATTGCAACAAGATCATGGAGGCACACGAATATGACAGACAAACCTTCTTCTACCTAAATGCAAAACAACGTACTCTAGGCAATAATGGAATCCACCACCTTATACATCATGGAACAACGTGTACTGATGAGGCTGATATCTTAGGGGCATTTAAGGAACACTTTGGTGCACTGGCCAGTCCTCTTCAAGATGCAGCATTTGACGAAGCCTATAAGACCTTAGTGGAGAATGATCTCATCGTAATTGAAGACCTGAGTCGTAACCAGAAAAAACAGAATCAGCCTGTAACAGAATTAGAGCTCAGGGAAATCGTAGCTGGGTTTAAGAACAATAAAGTTCCGGATTATCAAGGACTAACTGCAGAGCATCTGAAGCATGCCCCGGCAGCAGTATTTGATCACTTAGCAATTCTAATGAACTATATTCTCTCAAAGGGGCATGTTCCACGTGACATGAAGCAAGGAATATTAACACCTGTCCTCAAGAAAGATAAAGATAGTAAACTAGCAACAAATTATAGGGGGATTATGGTCCTGCCATTAATCGGAAAGATACTTGAGAAACTGCTTTTAAACCGAACTAAATATAGCCATGATAACATTCAGTCCATGTGGCAGAGAGGATTCACAGAGGGATCGTCCTCCAACAACACAGCGTTGATCATTTCAGAGGTTGTGAATGAGGCCAAGGACAACCAGGAACAAGTGGCTATGGTCACGCTAGATGCCTGCAAGGCATTTGATGTAGTTTGGCACGCTTCACTCCTTTGCAAGATTTACATCAGCGGAGTCAAACAATCACTCTGGGGAAGCATCCAAGACCTCTATACTGATGCCGAAACTGTGGTCAAGCTTAAGGGCCGAATTTCCTCACCATCTACAAATCCAGCAGGGAGTACGCCAGGGTGGAATCCTTTCCACCATCCATTATAAACTATTCAACAACAATCTCCTACATATGATTGAGGATATGCAAGTCGGATAAAAAATTGGACACATTAATTGCTCAGCACCAACTTGCGCTGATGACATTGCCATTCTCGCACGCGATAATAATCATCTCCAAGAGATTCTCAATGTTGTCCACCACTACACCAATCAGGAACGGTACTCTATCAATCCAGCAAAGAGTGCTCTTATCTTTCTTAACAAACGACCAAAAGAAATGCCCAAAATACAGCTAGGTGAAAAACAAATCCTTGAATCAAGGTGTGAAACACATCTGGGTATAGAACGTTCCCTACGGGGCAAAGAAAATGTGCAGAAGAGGATTCAAATGGCACGGAGAATGGTGTACTCCTTGATGGGAGCTGGACTGCACGGCAATGGCGGAATGTCTCCTGCACTAGCTGCGCATGTATGGAAAATCTACTGTCGCCCAAGATTACTCTTTGGTCTAGAAACTCTGGAAATTAACCAAACCGAGATTAATCTCATGGAGCAATTCCAACGCAAAATTCTCCGGCAACTCCAATCCCTTTCAAAGTGTACATCCTCAACAGCAACACTTTGCTTACTGGGCCTAAGACCTATAGAAGCTGAGATAGACTGCAGAAAACTGAACTTCTTAGGAAACATACTCAGAAACCGAGAGATGCTAGAGTATCAAATAACTGCGAGACAGTTAGCTGTAAAGAGTATCAGAAGCAGCAGCTGGTTTATGAGATGGCAACACCTACTCTCTAAGTATGATCTTCCAAGTATCTACCAGCTGATTGACAGCATCCCTTCAAAACCTCAGTGGAAAGCAGCAGTAGACACACAGATTAATAAAGTTGTTCATGAAGCCTGGAAGAATGACGCCAGCACAAAATCCACCCTCAAGTATCTTAACGTTCTCGACTGCTCAGTGAACCGTGTCTACCATGTCTGGAGCTCTACTGATAATACAACAAGAGATGTAAGATGTGCCACGATTAAAGGGAAACATCTTGGTTGATACATACATTCTACAAGCTAATCGTAGTCGCTTTAATCAGTTTGCTGCACCTGACACATGCCAGCTTTGTTGGCTAACAAAAGAAGACAGAACTCACTTCCTCGTAACTTGTCCAATGCTGATGGAATCCAGAAAACCGTATCTAGAAGATATCCGCTCTGTTGTACTCCAGGAGATCGACCCAGTAGCATATGATAGGCTGATTGCTGACCCAGAAAACGTGGCTAAACTAATCTTTGACCACTCCAAACTTTCCACCTGCTCCGATATCAACCTGTCTGCAGAGAACTATCAAAAAGTATCCAGAATCACACACGCTCTCTGCTATGCCCGTCATTTGAAGCTAACTGACCGGGAAAGCCATTGTATATAACTAAATCTCCGTGAATTTGTACATTGTGCACATACACCTTTTCCGCACTGACTTTTGTCAAGCTATCACACACGAACTATGTACAGTATGCACACACTTCTCAACACGATCGAATTGCTTGCCTGAGATACGGTTCCTGGGAAATTAATATAACCTGGATACTCTCCCAGGAGTGTCAGTGTCGCGACGGATTCAATTCAGCTTGTGCACGTGTGCTCGGCAACATCCGTTGCTTCTTCGTGTGTTCCGAACATTAGTTAAATTAATAAAAACTTTAATAATAAACTATTGTGCAACTCAAGTTGCAACTCTTCGTTACCCTGCTCGTGCCATGGGTGAGCCCATCGAGGCTGGCGTTCCGAGTACAGATGACAGAATAACAAACGAGTAACAAGAAAATATCTTAATTTCCTTCTAATCAAATGTCAAATGTAGTTAATGTGGAGGAAGACATGCTTCAAGAAAGCCTCTGAATGTTCAGTTTCTGCAAAATGGTTTGTTTATTTAAAGCATAAAACGAAATTAGATTTCGTCATTTATTAAAGCACCGTTTATATGTTTGTTACCAGTTTTCGAATAATTTATATTTCACGCCCTCATTCTCACGATTCAATATTGAAGATTCAAGATTATTTATTTTTTCATCTTAGTACTTCTTAGGATATTTCTGAGGACTCAGGCTGCTGTTTACCTTCTATGTCGGCATCTTCCATTAAAAATGTTCCACGTTCCTGATTTCATGGCATCCGATATTCAAATTGGTGAAATCAAATTTAATGGTTTGTTGTTCCCAAAATTTATCCAAGGCCACTTCAAAGGCAAAGACATTTACAATTTACTATGGTGCCAGGAAAGCTATTCTAACTTTCTACCACTATTTTTGAATATATATTTCCTAATATCTGTTCTACTGTGGTACTTGGCCAGTCTCAAGCTATGGCCTCTTGTGCCTCTACTTTCTGCCAATATTAGCAGCCCCTCAGAAGCTTCAGGGTAAGATATCTCATGGGTGAGTTTATAGACCTCAATCTTGTCTCCTCTCATCCTTCTGTACCGCATTGTGGGCATTTTCAGTCTCCAGCTTATCTATATAGCTCATGTTGGTTAATGCTGGGACTTGTTTGGATGCTCGCCATAGTACATTTTCTAATATGAAATTAGGCATTGCCTAGTGGGTGAGCGCAATATGCTACCTAGTCATTTCAAAATGATGGTCAAATATCACCTGTGTAACAATCATGACGCCATGTCCACCTGAATGTCACAGAGTTCTTGACAAATCACAATTCATGCCTACCGCACTGCTATACTACTGTCAGGTCTACTGTGCCACTTTACTCCCATTAGGGGGTTCGTCTTGAGGATTGAGATGAACCCGAGGGACGTGAATTACATAACAGAAAAGACCCGAACTAGACACTTTCAGCGTGATGTACTCGTGTGTTACCATAGAGGTAGTTATATTGACTGTTAGTATAGATAACTATGTGTGTTATCCTATATGTATATATATATATATATATATATATATATATATACAAGGTGGGAAAGGGCTATTAGGATAGGCTGTAATCAGCAGCCTCTCACGAAAAAGCTTGTATATGTATCAACTAAATAATATACTGAACCTCAAGTGAATGCATGCATCTTTCAAACGATGCATAAATTTAGGTCAACAGCATGCCTATAGTTTACACAATATATAAATAACTTGGCAGAAATGCGATAAAATTTCACATCAAACGTATACATTTTACCGACTCCACGGTTTTGATAAACAACAGCGAACCTTGGAGTCTGGTAATTGAGCAATAGTGTATTTGGTACCCGTTTAAACATGATCATTTGCAGATTGCAGCTTGCAATAGAAAGGAATGATTACAAATCTATATCCGGTAACATTGAGTTTCAACAGGGTTTTTTCAAAACAACTTATATTAGCTATATTTATGGGAGGTTTTTGGTTGTCACTTTCCTGATTTTGTTTGGATGCTCGCGTAGTACATTTTCTATTAGGACTACATCCTTTTTCAGATGAGGGCTCCACACACATACTGCATACTACGTGAGGTTTCACCAGGGCCTGGAACAACTGCTTAAACATTTCCTCATCTAAGTAAGTGAATGTTCTTCTAATTAGCACCATAATGCTGTTCGGCTTGTTAACTTGGGCTTGCATGAGGCTTGAGAAGGTTAAGTTAATGTCTACTGTGACTCCAATGTCCCTTTCCTGTTGTGTATTCTCAAGATTTACTGGTGTCCCATCTTGCTTGTAAAGGTGGTAGCTCTTCTCATCTGGTTGTTTTCCTTGCTCTCTACCATCAATACTTTGCATTTGTTTGGGTGGAATCTCAATAGCCATGTTTTTGATCACTCCTGAAGGGAGTCCAGATGCTCTTCATCATCATCATCATGGTCTCGGGACATAAGCCTAAGGCTTGTACCATCCAGCTATTAACGTGTTAATTTTCAGACTTTGTCGTGGTTGTGGCGGTCGAGTTTAAAAATTTAGCTTTCGTACAATTATTTACATTGTCAGCCTTGATTTCTCGTCTCTGCTGGAGTGGCTGGATATTGGTAAGTTCTTCCATCGCTGCTATTGGAGTGGTCTTCAGAGACCCTGTTATGATACGAAGAGCCTGATTTTGTACCTTATCCAATATCTGAAGGATGCTTGTAGCAGCTGTCATCCATGATGATGAGCCGTATTCGATGATTGGCCTAACTGATCCAGAGTAAACCTGTTTCAGAATTTTCATGTTAGCTCCCCATTTTTTTCCAGAGAGCTTACGCATAACTGCCAGTCTTCGCTTGGCTATACCTTCAGCTTTTCTGATTTGCGCCTTCCAGGTTAGTCTTTTGTCAAATATCGGACCAAGATAAGTTACTTCATCCTCAAAGTGCAGAACTGAGTCACCAAATTTCAGACTTGTCTTGTGTTCTTTATTAGTGGATAGTGTGAATAAAGTTGCGACTGTCTTCTCTTTGTTGATCTGGACAAACCATCTTGTAACCCAAGAATTGAGGTGATCAGTTGCGAGTTGCATGCAGTAATTGGCTGTTGACACATACTCCTCGTTGCTCCACATCACAAGATCGTCAGCATGCAATGCAGCTCTGACTCCCAATGGAAGGTTCTTCACCAGGTCATTGATGAATATTGTGAAGAGGGTGGGAGAGACTACACCACCCTGAGGTACACCATGTCATAGCAGGACTTTCTTGCTGCTCGTCCCATTCAGCTGTACTGAGGCCATCTATAAAAAAGATTTTGTTTCCTGCAAACTGGGTGTAGAAAAAAGATTTCGGTAGGAAATTAAATTTTTCTCATTATTAATTTATTTTATAGCGGTCATAAATATTTAGTTTCCAGATATTTGACCAGATATCAATTAAATATGGTTGTAATTGCCAAATTTGTTATGTTTTTCATGTCACAATTAGCAAACTGGATTCACATTGCATACAAATGGCATTAAAACATTGTAATTTGTATAGTTTGACAAATGTATGCATTGTTTTAACATTTATGCTGGGTAGAAAAAAAAAATTATTTTATTCGCGGCCGGGTGAAAACAAAGAAAAGTTTCACCCGGGAGGTTTACTGGAAACGAAACTAATTTTTTTTTTTGCCTGATGCCTTTCGGTGTGGAGATACTGGCATATCCAGCTGTACATTTTTCCAGAAATATCACTGATCCTGAGCTTTTGTAGGAATCCATGCTTCCATACTTTATCAAATGCCTTCTGCAGATCAACCCACACAGTGATGGTATGCTTTTTCTTTTGGAAAACCTCAATAGACTGTGTCAGATACGTTGTTTGATCCTCAGTAGATCTACACTTTCTGAAGCCATTTTGTTCATCCGCTAAGAGATTGTTGCTTTCAAGATGGTGAAGAAGTCTGGTTGAGGATTCTTTCCATGGCTTTGACAGTGCAACTAGTCAGACTGATAGGTCGATAACTTGCCGCTTTAGATTTATTCTTGCCTTTCTTCAGTACAGGGATCATGTTGGCCTCTCCAAGACTTGGGAACTTCTCCTGTGTACCAACTGTGGTTGAAAATCTCCAAAAGCTTGTGCTTTCCAATACTACCCAGATTCCTCAACATCTCATTGGTTATTCCATCTGGTCCAGGAGACTTCCTGTTTTTCAGAACTTTCAAGCTTTTCCCCAACTCGCTGATGGTCAGAAGCTCATCCATTCCCGTGGCATGTATTTGTGTCTCTCCGTTCCCCTTTGCAGACTTCATTGCAACTTTTTTACAACTCACTGGCACATCTAGATTGCTTACTTTCTGAAACATACAAGCAAAGTGTTCAACAGCAGCCTCCTGTTTTGATTTCACAATCCTCTTCAAGAGTTATGTTCGGTAATTTGGTGTTTTCATCGTTAAGCTGCTTCACAAGCCTCCAGAGTTTGTTTGTATCTTTTTCAAGATTTAAGCTTGACGTTTTTTCTCTCCACGATTCTCTGGTGGCTCTGATTTTGGCTTTCAGATATTTTGCCTTGGATTGTTGGAGTCTCACATGGTTGGCTTCTGTTGGGACATTCTCTGCAATTTCCCTTGCGTTGGACATTTCTTTGTGTAACTTTTGCAGAGACGTACTCCAGTAAGGTCTGTAATTTTTCCTGGATCCCCTAGGAATGCATTTGCCAGCAGCAGAGAGTAAAACAGAGTTAAGCTCTTTAACAACTTTATTGATATTTTGGTTTTTTTACATCAATGGCTTTTACCAATCTGTCACTCTCTTTCTGATATCTATCCCAATCTGCTTTCTTATAGTTCCATCGAGGAGTCTCAATTCCGGTCAATCTCAACATCCATGTTAATGGTAATGAAAACAGGGCAGTGATCACTGCCTCCAAGTTGTTCCCCAACAATGCGCAAAGATTCTTGATGTAGATTTTCTGTCGAAAATGCTAGATCATGAAAATTTGAGGTATGCCATTGTCTTGAGTAGAATGTAGGGGGTTTCATCTGCCTTATTCAAGAGAATCAGCTTCTGCTCATCCATCCAATTTTCAATGTCCTCACCCCTCCTATCAGTAGAATGATAGCCCCGTAACTGAGAATGACTGTTGAGGTCACCAGCAACGATAGTTGAATCTGGGTGAATTGGGATTTTTCTGAGATTCAATGGTTGATTATTAGGGCAGTAATAGTTGACAACAGTGATAAGATGTTTCTCTGGAACTATCTTGATTGTGGGAATTTCAGGTCCGTCCATGTCTCTCTGAACTTCAATGGCATGTAGGTTATTCCGGACCAGGGTTATGACTTCTCCTTTACGTCTTCCATCCATGTCAGATCTGAAGCACTGATATCCTCTTATACAGAATCTTCTGTTGGCATTCAGATGAGTTTCTTGGATACACGCGATATCTACGCTTTTCTCCTTGAGAATTTGGCTAAGCTCTATTTTCTTGGTAGAAACTCCTTCAGCGTTCCATTGCATGATAGTCAGCGGTTTGCTTACTTGTACTTTAGGTTGGACAACCTTTTTCTCCAAGGTCTACGAACTTTACCACTAGTAGCTTGGATGGACCCCTTTGAGGCTGGGGGCCCCAGTGCTGCACATGTCTGGCAGGAACTCACACAGCGAGCACCATGACGGATATTCATAATATTAGCTGTCATGAAAGAATAGTTGTTTAGTGGTATGGTTGGCCACTCACTCCAAATACCTGGCTTGGTACCCAGATAAAGTGTTACACCCATGCGCCCGACCCAAGATCAGAGATCTTAGATCTACTTTGAGGCCTAGCACTTGTAGCAGGGGAATCACTGTTTGAAAAGAAGTATTTTCGAATGTCCTTGTTGAACTGCTCCATTTTCAGTTTGTAATTATGACCTCCGGTTGTTTCCACATCAGACTTTCTTAGTATGGGTTGTCTATCAGCTTTGTGTCATCAGGAAATATCTTGCGTAAGCACTCGAGTGTGTCCGGTCGGTCATTAATAAAAATTAGGAAAAGTACAGGACCTAGCACACTGCCTTGTGGTACGCCACTTGACACGTCCTTCCAGTCTGATATTGCTTCATTGACACATACCTATTATTTACCATTGGTCAAGAAATTTTCTGTCCATTTGACTATTTTTTACCCAATGCCATATGCCTTGAGCTTCTTCAAGAGTCTTACATGTGGGGCTGTGTTGAATGCTTTTTTGAAGTCAAGGTATACCACATCGATGGGTTCATTTTATCTATCTTTTCCATTATTATTGCTAAATATTCCAATAGTTGCACCTAGCGCGACAGATTAGGTCTAAAGCCGTGTTGGCATGTAGTTAGTAAACCGCATTCTTCCATGTAGCTCATAATCACATCTCTGATGAATGACTCTACGACTTTGCATAGTATGCAAGTTAAGCTTACCGGGCGGTAATTCCCAGAGTCGTACTTTTAACCTTTCTTGTAGATCTATGCAAGTTACATTTGCGGTTTTCAATATCTCAGGAATAGCCCCTTCCTCTAGGGATTTATTAAATAGAATACACAATGGTTTACTTATCTCCTCGGCAACCTCTAACAGTATTTGAGCCGGTATTAAGTCTGGCCCATTACTTTTATTAGGATTTAGCTCTGAGTTTTTTCTTTACTGCTGTCGGGGTTATGACAATGTCAGCAAGGTAGTTGTCATTCCTGGGCATGATGGCAGGGACGTCTTCCAAGTTCTCAATAGTAAAACAGTAGCAAAAAAGTTGTTTAGTACTTCTGCCTTGTTACGGTCTGTTACTGCTATTTTCTCGCTACCTGGGTCACCTTTTGCTTCCTTTAATTGATTATTACTTTTTACATACTTCCAGAATGCTTTTGGATTTGTTTTGGTTTCTATTGCTAACTTATGTCAGGCCTGTGTTGTAATATTTTTAATGGTAACCCATAATAGGTTGCCTTATATGTTTTAAGGAGACATATGGTAACCTAAATCTTAGAAAGCTTATTGATGTCCATACTAAAATCAACAGATTACGGTAACCCGTTTCAGGTCTCCTGAAATAAATTAAGACAACCTCACGGAGAACGTTTTCAACAGGTTACCATAACAGCACAGGCCTGTATGTTCAAATAGCTTTTTGTTTTGTCTGATTTTTGATGTAGCACAGTTCTTTGCCTGTTTATATTCATTATAGTCTTCAGAGCACCTGCTTCTCTTGAATTTCTTAAATGCTTTCCTTTTGGCTTTGATTGCTCCAGACACATCTTTATTTGTCCAGCTTTTCCTTTTGGAGTTTGGTCCGGATAGTGGTATATGGTGATTTATTGCTTCAGTAAGCTTACCGTGTAAAAGTACTCCTATGCTTCGTTTGTGTTTAGGCTTGCCATTTCATCCCAAATAGTGGTGCAGAGTTCTTTCCTCACATCGTAGTAGTTGCCCTTATTTAACAGTAATTTATTGGTAGTAGCCTGAGTAGGATCGTTGAACAGGTTCGGATACATGCGGATCAATAGTGTATCGTGATCACTTTTACCTAGTGCTCTTGGGTGATATCCATTATGATGTCAGCGTCGTTTGAAAGGACCAGGTCGAGTAGGTTAGCTTTTTCATGTGGGCGATATCTTGTTGGTTTATTAATGTGTAATCTTGCAACTCAATTTCATCTTCCTTGCATCTGATCTGCTTGTAGATTTTTGTATCATCTGCGAAGGGATAACATGTAGATCTTACAGAGTCAGGGAGATCATTAATGTATATCACAAACAGGATAGGCCCTAACACACTGCCATGTGGGATTCCACTTGTTACTGGGTGGTTTTCTGAAACATTTTCATTGACCACGATGCATTGCTTTCTGTTTGAAAGAAAGTCCTGGACCCATAGTATTATGCGTTCGCTTAGACCATATTTTCTCAGCTTGCTGATGAGTCGCCTATGTGGGACAGTATCGAACGCCGTCATAAAGTCCATATATATGGCATCTATTTTTCCCCCTTTTGTCCACCACTTTTGTCCATTCATCCAGTACCTTTAGTAGTTGCAGTGCTGTTGATCATCCTTCCATAAAACCAAATTGTCTTTTGCTGAAGAATTTGTTTCTCTTCATATATTCTATTATTTCTCACCGCACTAGCTTTTCCAATAATTTACACAATACACTTGTCAGGCTTACTGGTCTTTAACTTCCTGGATCAGATTTGGCCCTCTTTGTAAATTGGCTGTCTTCCACTTGTCTGGTACTATCCCCTTATCCATAGATTTGTTAAAATATAATAGTCACGGGTAGGGATTCATGGTATGATGATATAAAACCGAATACCGGTATCATACCCATACCGGAATGATTTAATCAATACCGAAATATCGAGATATGGCATAAAACCAGTATGAATAATATTATTCAGAGTGTTTTAAATGACCGTTAAAAGATTGTATCCAAAAATTGATAAATTGACCCGGAAGTAATAAAGACTGCGCAAATCTCGCGAGATTTAACCAACTCTAACCCTTTATATGCATATCGTGCAGATTGATAAAACATTTCATGGGTATTATAAATATACTGTTGATTATTTTCAAATTAATGTGATTGATTGTTGTTGCTGCCTAAGGCAGCAACAACAATCAATCAAATTGTTTCCGAATTTTAATCAGCTTTACAAAATATGTCTATTATACTATAATTCCGCTCTTCACACCTCATAATCCATGTAGGTGAAGGATATTCAAGCGATCTGATCGCGGCGGCTTTGATGCGTGCCAGTGAGGGGAATCAATAGCTGGTTTAATCCATGCTATTCATATAAATTATTGATTTGAATTTGATTAATCATGTGATCCAAGCTCAGAGGCCATACATTTTACTAGATTTTATATAAATATAATCGTCTAGCCTTCCATACTATCAATGTTTCAAAATTTGTATCAGATTCATAGCTCTAGTTTATCAAGGTTATGGAACTAAGGCCAAGGGAACCTCTCCCATTTGGCTGCATTTCGGATTTGTACCCGATGAGAACGGCAAACCAACGGATGAAGAAAAACCAGTGTGTAGGTTGTGTGACGAAACAGTGTGTGCGCGAGGGGGTGACACCTCAAATTTAAGATTCCATCTACAGAAGCACCATCCGCAAGTTTTTTCACAGCTCACGTTCACCCCGAGTAAGCAAAAGTTTGACAAAGTTGCCGATGATGAGACACAGATTACACCATGTAAACAGCTTAAAATTAGTGACGCGCTAACAAAAGGACAGACATATGAAAAATCTCATCCACGATGGAAAAGATTAACGGAATCTGTGACGCGTTATCTGGCCAGTGGAATGCTGCCAATCTACACTGTAGACAACGACCACTTCATCGCTATGCTATCTCAGTTTGACTGCCGATATAAATTGCCTGATCGGAATTACTTTGGGGATACAGCTATTCTGAAGCTTTATAACGAAGTGTGTGATAAAATCTTGGATGAACTGAAATGTGTTGAGTATTTTGCAACCACGATGGATCTATGGTCGTCACAAAACATGGTACCATATCAGGGCCTTACTGTACACTTTGTGGACAAGAATTGGACTCTACCAGCTCACGTGTTAGAGACGCTGTATTTTCCAAATGACCATACAGCCAACAACATTGGACAAACACTGACTGAATGTTTTGCGACGTGGAGACTTAGCGCAGATAAACATGTGTGTATGACAACTGACAATGGTAGCAACATCAAGAAAGCTCTATGTGATCTAACATGGATTAACCTCTCGTGTTTTAGACATAATTTACATTTAGCTGTAAATGCTGCTATGAGTGATTCACGGATTTCGAGAACGGTTGGTGGCTGCCGAAAATCATGTCGACCTTCTCTACCAGTTGGAAGAAGTGGCGTGAACTCAGAGGCGCAGGAAATCCTTGGCCGACCGAAACACCAGCTGATCACGGTAAGATTCTATAATTTTTAGATTTTTTATGTAGTGCGCTATGCTCATGCTGAATATTTGGAGTAATAGTTTGACCAATTTCTTGATAGTTTTCAGTTAAATAATTATTAAAATATTCAGCATGATGCAAATATTACTACTTGATAATCTGGCATGAAAATGGTTAAAACGCCCACGTGTTGTCTTTGTAGGCTTAGCCTCGCTTGACCACTCACACTTACACAGCGAAAGTCATTGACACATTTCATTCTGTTAGAGATATTTCATTCTGTCATGTATCATATTTAGACTCGATAAACTGAATGACAACACAAAACTTGACAAAAGTAGCTTATCATCTCATAGATAATTTTACTGAAAATTGTTGATGAACTGTCAATAACTTTCAGCCAAATTATTTTCAAAATATACAGCTATTTTTATCTTAATATTCGTGCAAGACTGAAGAATGTTAACCAATTGAATCCTTGTGTGTTTACAGGACTGTGAGACCAGATGGGGAGCAAAGCATGCCATGATGAAGAGGATCTTTGAGCAGGCACCAGCCATAACCAGTGTGTTGAACTTAGATAGAAAGACTAAACATTTATCACCTACTTGGCACCAACAGAGAAAGGTTAACGATATACTCTCTCTGGCAACCTTTCTGGATCCCAAATTCAAAAATCAGAATATAACTGATGATGAGTTTAATTGTGTTAAAACCCAAATTCGTACCCCAACAAAGACGACTTTAGCAAGTTTGTTCACTCGACCATCCAAGAAAGTTAATGGCAATGATAGCTCAAACACTCTGATGCTAGTTGATTCAGAGATCGTTTTATATTTAACTTCCCCAGAACGAGACCAAGAGTCCAATCCATTAGACTGGTGGAAAATTCATGAGAAGAGCTACCCCACCTTAGCGAGGTTTGCCAAGAAGTATCTCTGTGTAACAGCAATGAGTTGTCCTTCAGAACGTGTGTTTAGTAAGGCTGGACAGATTGTTACTCCCAAACGAGCTTGCTTGAAGCCAGAGAAAGTTAATATGCTTTCTTTTCTGGCAGCCAATATTTCATGCTTTGTTGATAAATAGAGGGTCTTAGAGAATAGTCAATTTGCAGACCAAGAGAACACTATTTTTTTTAATCTACCACTGGAATGACTGGCTCAATAACTGAGCCAGTCATTCCAGTGGAATATTTTTAAGAGTATTCTCCTGGTCTGCAAATTGACATCTGGCTATGGAGATAGATAGCTGCCTTAGTGTCACTTTGCACCAAGAGAATACTATTTTTGAAAATCTACAACCGGAATAACTGGCTCAAAAACTCAGCCAGTCATTCCAGTGGAGCATTTAAAAAAAGAGTATTCTCCTGATCTGCAAATTCACATTTGTTTCCAGTGCTAAAATCATAGTACATTTCAGATTAATTGTAGTGGTCTAGAGAATAGCCGGTTTGCAGACCAAGAGAATACTATTTTTAGTAATCCACCAGTGAAATGTCTGGCTTGCTAACTTAGCCAGCCATTCCAGTGGTAGACTTTCAAAAAGAGTCTTATCTTGATGTGTAATTTGACTATGGAGATGGTCGCCTTGTGTTATAAAGTTCAGCGCTATAGTGATGTGGCGAACATACAGGACATGAAATAATGAATATTTTAAAACTAATCTGACAGGAAGGTGTTCAACAACACCTTCCAGTCAAATTATTTTTCAAATTATTCATTATTTCTTGTCCTGTATGGTCACCGTAACATTTCAACGAAGGATTGTATTTTTTCAAGAGATTGTTTTGTTTCTGAGTTTTAAAAGTGACTTTTAAAATAAAATTAAGTACATATTATCGTTTTGCTCAATGTTTATTCTGATGAGAACTGTCAAAATCAATGATGTCATGCTCAAACAATTCCCGTATCCCGTTGTCAAGTGCACGCAAACGTTACTCGCAGCTAATTTGAATGCACTTCCAGGTCACTTCCTGCTAAAAATAAACTGAGGCGTCAATTTGTGAGCAGTCTTCGCGACTTTCCTTCCGAAATACACTAGTAACACGATTTATATTATTATCTATATGAAATAATAATATAAATGGTGCCGCTTGTTAATTTCTGGAAACAACAGCGGGTAATAGATTGTATTTTTATAACAAAGTTAGGTGTCAGATGTCTGTTCGTCAAAACTGCATCATGGAATTTGGGGGGGAATATGAACACAAAACGCATGCTTTATTGTACAATATACAAATAATATCATGTCCCAATACCCAGAGACTACCCCCACCTCGCATACAATACCCATTTCAATAATACCGGTATTGAAGGTATGCCGGTATTGAAATTGATACCGTAACCGGTATTCGTAATTCTAATACCATGAAGCCCTAGTCACTCTCTATTTTAGCTCTGCTAATGCTTTGGGATGTACTCCATCTGGATCAGGTGATTTGGTTTTGTCTATTCCCTTTAGTATTTTCAGCACATCATCCTGGGTGAATGTTTTGTCTTGAAATTCAAATTCTGGTTTTAGTTTCTGGTACTCTGGCACTGGACCATCTGGTTCACACGTAAAAACACTAGTAAAAAAATCTGCCTGTACGTTAATTAGCCTTATCTATGGCTTCACTAGCAATTGAGTTATCCCATCTTTCTGAACCTTCAAATCGGAGATTCCACTTTTTATTTTCCTCTGAGTTTACATATTTCTAAGATTTCTTGGGGTTAGCTTTGGGGCCTTCCTGGCTATCTCCTTTTCATTATCTCACTGAGATTTACGTATTAGCCCTTTCTACTTCGAATAATACTTACCAGATGTACTATTATGATAATGTCTATTATCTAGTCTAGCTCAAAATAAACAATTAAAACTCCGCACTCTCCTGGTCCTGCCCACACTGTGTCCGGGAATTACCATAGCCGCAGGTACCGAGTCAATTCCCAATCAAAGTCAGATTCGTCTATTTTGCGACTTGAGAAAGTAACGTTTTTTCAAGCTCTTAAAAGTTTAAATTTTAACCAAATTTAAGCGTTGTTGGAGTGCGTTATTGTTGGCAACATGGAAGACAAAGGGAAATCATCACAGGGGCAGGTTGTATCAATCTAGAATTTATACATTCGTGCCATAGTGACTGTTTGAAATTTCCTTAAATTGGCACATTATTCTAAAATGGTAGCCATTGTTGGAGTCGCTCGGTACCCGTTAACTTATTAGTGTTAATCCGGGTACTCGGTTCTTTTCTCTTGCGACTCTAAGATGGATGCGCTCTTAGCCAAGATGGCTGCGCCCACGATGTTTATTTCGCTTGGCTTTGCGTATCTATGCACTCTGTTTATGCCGATTTTTAGCTTTCGCTTCATTGTCGAGGGTGTTTGTAGCGATCAGCATTTAATTCTTGGCTGTATTAATGTTAGTTAACTTCCAAGTTGTGTTTATTAATTTTCACTTTAAAAAGTTTCAAATATTTTCCTGCTTATGACTTGATTATCATTAATTTAAGAGAAAGTTAATGTTTTCTAAGTAATTTATTTTACAATCAAGTCAATTGTGCGTATTGCTCGTCATCGTTTGTCATGTGCAGCATTTTAATTCTTCTCTGTGTTCGCAGAAAGCAAAGAACTAGGACACGTTGTGCCAGAAATGCAACAGGTTCTTGAAGAGGAAGTATTCACGCCATCATTGTGTGGCCTGCGCTAAGTGCAAGGTTGGAAGTCCCTGTGATGTGTGCGCCAAGTGGTTGTCGGAGGTGGTGGCGGAATTCGATTGTGATCGACGTGCACGCTTGGAGAGGATCACGAGGAACAAGGTGACCAAGCTGGATCAGGCGTCTCTGAGAGGACTGGAAGGTCGTCTGAATGATCGCATGGATTCAGCACTGGGCGTATGGGCAGCCCAGTTCAAGGCAATGTTCGAGTCATTGCAGTCCACGGTCCCGACGATGCAGGCTGGTGCAGGGCAACCTTTAGGTGGTCCAACTAGTTCTGCGGAGGGACGAGCACCTGTCCCTTTTCTGTCGTTGGCTCAAGAGCCGACGGTGGAGGAGGAAGATCTTCTGATGGAAGATTCCGGCATGCCGGATATCTCGATGACGGCTATGCCCAGTACATCCCAGGGATCTCCCTCGGGTTTTGTACGGGTCTGCCAAGCGGATGGTGATGTCGACGTTCCGTCGGGCATTTTCCATCCAGATTTCGTGCAACCCGCGTTGTCGGTGGAGCCATGTTTTGCGGTTCCTGGCGGCATCCCGGTGGCATTAAGTGCGGCTCCTCTCGGAATGCCGACACCTGCCATAGTGAAAGCGGTCGTGGTCCCGACTCCCGTGCTGGACCTGATGGACTGCAGTGAATCCGTGTCCGGCGATTCGTTGGACACCGGTGCCGCTGGTAGTTGGGCTATGGACACGCTTCATGGTATTAGAAGTGCGGCCCATAGCTCTCAGCATGGATCGTCGGTGGCCTACTCATCCAAGGGTGAGAGGGAAGATGAAAACGGTAGTTCATTGATGGACGAATCCGTTTTCTGCACCGAAGCTGAATGGGTGCAGGTTCTTGGCTGGATGTCCGACCATCTCGGGTTGGCATCCGATCTAGGATCTCAGCGCGATCCGGCGGTGGAACGGATGTCAGAGCGAGCGGCATTTATTTATTTAATTATTAGGAAGCGTAACCAGTATGATTAATGCCATTTCTCAATAATTCTGCCCATTCTTCAGAATTTACTTGAGAAAGCAATAGTGATTCTAATATTCTTTGTCATTTAGCTTAACATATACGGGCAACCTTAATCTGCAACGGGCGAACTGAAAATGCATGAAATGGCATCATACATTGCCCTGCGGTCAACTACATCTTTTCATTTATTTCTAACCCTGAGGCATGTGATCCAAGGGGTACAAATCTGCGCCATTCCATATGTCATTCAACTGACACATCCTTCAGAGGGGCGTAAAGCCGTCGGTCCCGTCTCGTGTGGTGTCTGTGCCATGGGGGACGTAAAAGAACTCGCTCTGAGTGTCAGACCCTGTATCGGGACCTCAATTGTGAATACACTCTGATAGTGTACATAGTAGATGTCAGATGTCAGCCCTGTGGCTGATGTGTCCCTGACAGCCATGCCCGAGTCCTCTAAATACGGGATTAGTGCACCGATTAGACACACCGTGCAGCATAGTTGGCAGCCTGCTCTAAACCCCCCCCCCCCATATGTCATAGCTGTCATCTCCGCTGTCTGTGACCCCTGAGATGCACATATCTGAACCTTGTAAATACGTTGATAATTCACTGTAAACACACTCTGTGTGGGATATATGGCCAGTGGGTTCGTCGGCATATAGCAATGTCAGTCTGGACGGGGCTTCCATATAATGGAGGAATCTACGATCCATGAGTATGAGTATGAATGCCAACAACTCATAAGGAAATGATACAAATCAATCCAGTTTTCGCGTCAAACGACATCTGCCACTTACTGTCCTGAGTAGCATCGCAGATCCGCTTCCATAGCAATAATTTATTTGTCCCGAAGCGTGAAACTGGCATGGGGTGCTTATGTAGTTTTCAGATCTAGATTGAATTTTCTTTACCTGCAACAGTGATACTTGTAAACAGAGCCTAGTTACCACATGCAATATAAATTTCAATATTTTTTCTTTTTTCCGGTAGGCAAAACACATGTTTACTTTCAATACCACATTTACCAATTTGCAAAAGAAAACTGAAAGATTTTAACTTTTAATGTTTTGGCTGAAATTGGCTGCTACCTGCTGTCTGAAAAGCGGAATATGACCTGATCTGGATTTACAACTATAAATTAAGTTCTGTGTTCATATCAGACCCGTTTATGGCATTACTGTTGGTGACAAACTCTCCTTTGCTAAACAAATAAACACTGACATCAATTCACCGCCTCACTAGAGTTGAAATTATAAGAGTTATGGAGATTTATAAGCAGTAATTTTATTTTAAGGTTTATTTTTATTTTAATGCATGTTTTATTTCAGTGAATTTGTGCTAGTTATGAAATTGACAGCATTTGTTGATAAAAGTCCTACTCTTATATTAAATCTGCAAAAGTGTGCTTACACCCTCGAAAACTCATTATCCAATGATCAATATAAAGTCTGAGGCGAGATCGTATCCCTTTCACAGAGAGTCAATGTATGGCAATTAAAATCCCAAAATATGTCGGTTTACTGGCTAATAATTCCAGAACAGTAGTCAGGTCCCTGTACGTTAGATGGCATAACAATCAAATCAAATTTGAACCACGACAGTATTTAATGTGCGTTTAAATACCCGGATAGACTCCTTTCACTTAAAGGTAATGTACTGGGAGTGGTATACAGCCAAATATGGTTGAGTGGATACATCCATATAGTGGACACTTATTGACTGACGACCTGGCTTTCCGGAGTGCTGCAGAGCATGCCACCGAACTAGGCTATGAAATACATGAGGGAGTGAATAGGCTATGACAGTGGACAGAAGACTGGGGCCTCGAACTCAATGGAGCCCGCATCCAGAATCTTCTCAGTCCTCACTCATGCTTGGAGAGAGTACCTTATCAGAAACCAGCACACCCACCTTTTTGGCATGAATCTAGACTACTGTCTGATATGGAACCCCCACATTGAGGAGATGGAGGCGAGGTCCATAAGAAAGTTTGGTCTTATGAGGAAGCCACATGGGGATCAAACTGCAAGGTCCTGAGAACAGTCTATACAGGTGCAGTACAATCTGTGTTGGAGTATGCCTCAAACACTTGTAACATTGCATCAGAGATGAACAAATCAAAACTAGACAAGGTGCAAAAACTTAGACTCAGAAGCAGGCCCTAAAATTCGGGGAGACCGATCGTTTCGTTCGCCTATCGGTTACCTGACTGTAAAAACCAATTAAACAAAAAATCGCTCGCCTTGATTTTTATGAATAACAATTTTTTAAAAACATAATATTTTGTTCGGGTACGTACATATTTGTGACATTTCTAAGTTATATATTAAAACTAAATTGTCGACACCTTTTAATGACTGTAATTGGGTTAATCCGTCATGTTTATGGTATCCTACATAACAGAGTGAAGATGGGAGAGTTTAGTCATGTACCATAGAAAATGGTTCAATCGCTGGAAATAAGCGCAAGTTTGACGAAATTATAACCGGAAAGTTGGAATTAACATGGATAAAATACAGGAAAGAATGACACAGCCTAAAAATATTACCATTCAGCTTGAATAAAACATTAATGTTCATGGGTAATTGCAAGTTGACCATAAAGCTATATATCCTTTGTGTGTCTGCGAATCAGGGATGGGGTCAATTCCATTTTATCAATTCCAATTCCACATCAATTCATTTTATCAATTCCAATTCCACCCAGACAAATTCAATTCCAATTCCAATTCCATTTGATCAATTCCAAGTTCAATTCCAATTCCATACCAATATTTACTTGAGATCAACATTGTTATATTTTAACCCTTTAATGCCCAAGATTGGCCAAGAAAAACTAGATGCATCATTAGCAAATGTCAATTTGCATGATAAGAGAAGACTATTTTTTTTAATTTAACGATGCAATGACTGGCACAGTTATGGAATCAGTCATTCCACAGGTAAATTAAAAAAAATAGTCTCTGAGCATACATATGATCCTTCATCAAGACCAGTGCAGAAGGCATTTTTGGCCGGCTTCTCCATTAATATTTAAAACAATTAGAATACAAATTGTTGTTGCCAATAGGTAGTTATGTCTTTCAGTCAAGTTAAATTGTCAAAAAATCAACATTCAGCGGATCTTATTTTTAGTTCATTTGACTTAATTATAGCTAATTTTGAGTTTTTTCTGATGAGTATAACTAAAGGTTAATGCCATGTCTAATTATTGTAGATACATGTAAACCTTGCTATTATAATGTTTGCATTAAAAAGCATTAGAATACAATGTATATAGTACAGTACTAAGTGAGAGTACTGAGCACATATATGTAGAGTTGAATAACACCTCTAGTCCAGGTGTATGTGTTTTAAAAGCTGAGACATTTCTCAGAGGGGCTTGTTCAATGATTCCTTTGTTATGTGGGAGGGTGTAATTACAGGACAATTATCTTGTAATGTACTGCTTTCTTCACCCATTTCATTCCATGTAGATGATAGTTATTACTTTACTGAACACTGTTGCTAACATCTTGATGAATAATTTTAACACAATTTGGTTATCTTGGTTCTAGCTTTTATACTTGAAATCATTTTAACTAATTTGTATGATTTTAAAGATGGCATGATTTCATAGATATGAAAACCGGTTTCCAGGGAATTGCAGAATGAAATAAGTTCAAGATTAGCGGTTTTGATTGAATAAAGGAGGTACAAAGCTCATATAGGATAAAAACGTTAACTGGTCACTGGTCAGGGAGAATTGAGTTAATTCAATACTGTATTAAAGTTCATAGCATATATCAGATCTTTATTTTGTCAATTCAGAGGGCGAGAGATTATTTTTGGAAAATTGACCACTGGAATTACTGGCTCAGTTATCCAGCTAGCCACTCCAGTCGCAAATTTTCAAAAATAGTCTTCCATTGGCTTGCCAATGAACCTTTCTCAAACTCATTGCAGAATGTGTTTTGGTTGGCTTAGGTGTTAAAGGGTTAAGGACTAACTTGCTCATCACAATTATCAGTATCTCAAAATCTAGTCTTCAAACCAAACATATAAATAAGTTGTTAAAATTAATTTTAATAGAACTATTGCAGCCATAGGAGAGAAAAATATTCATTCAAATTAATTTTAAAATATTCAATAAGGCATCTAATAACAGCTGGCATAATAAATATCATCAACCTGCATATAGAATGAAATGTGGTAAATGATATCTTCTTCTTCTTTTCGTTCGCTGATCATACCGCCAGTCCTGTAAGTGACTATCGACATGATCATAAGCGTTAAGTGCGTGGATCCATGGTTTATTAGAGTGCGCTGTGCGGCCTGGAACCTCCGTCCTCAGCACTCTAGGTTTCTGTCAGGGTTACCTCACCCTTACCTCCTTTAGTCGCCTCGTATGACACGCAGAGGATACGGAAGGTGTATTCTAAGCCCCACCTACAGGGCAGGTAAATGATATCATATAGATCATTTAGGATGAAATGCATTAAGGGCATATAAGAGCAGTATATAATTTACAGATATTACATGTACATTTTATAGCCAACAATGTTCAGTAAATCTATCACAAATATGATTGGAATTGAATTGGAATTTACCAATTCCGGTCAATTCAAATTATCAATTCCAAATCCAATTCCAATTCTGGTGTCTTAAAATTTATCAATCCCAATTCCTCAGTCCTCAGATTTATCAATTCCAATTCCAATTCCGGAATTGAATTGGAATTGACTGATCAATTCCAATTCCAATCGGAATTGACCCCAACCCTGCTGCGAATATAAATGGTCGGACCTGCTTGATGTGTCCAATAAAAATCATTATCTTATATGCACTTGGGTATGGCCAGCTCTGTATTCGAAATGTCGGAAGCGGAATAATGAGCACATGCGATACAGTTATTTTCACATTCCTTATTTACTATAGCAGCTAACCGAAAAATGCTGAATGTTAGAAAGATTTAACAGACCTATCTATTCAATGCAGGACAGCGAGAGAGCTGATTTGGCAACTATTCTCATGTGAAGACGATTCTCATCTAACCAGCTCACTGTGTTACTTCTCACGATAAACGTTTTTACACATATTATAGCCTGTTGATGAAGTTTGCGCGATCGTTGTAAAAATGTCACAGAAAAAGGAACCTGTAAGAAGGCGTACATTTAGCAAGTGGTGGTTTAAAGCTGATTTTGAAGCCAGATTCGACGGTGTTACAAAATTAACTATGTATTAACTAATATATGTTCTAATAATTTAATGGCAATTCACCAAGACGCAAAACGTCTTGGTTTGAAGGGCACTCAATGCCCTTCAGCATTATGCTGATGGTGTTTTTTATGTACATAAAGCAAACATTGAGCGACATGTAAAATCAGGAGGGCTACACGACTGGGCGAAGAAAAACTGTATTCAACCTGATACATCTGTGCCTTCCTGTTCAACAAATACAACTCAATCAATTGTCCCTATTGAGCCATGTGATCTGAAAGACCAGCCAAAAATTATGTCTGTGTTAGGGAGAAATGTCCATTATCAATACTCCCATGCATTTAATACTGCACTCCATGTTGCCATTAAAGAAAAGCTATATTCTGAATTCCTATCTTTGATTTCACTACAACGGAAAAATGGTGTTAATTTTCTGTCAGGGAAAGATTCTGAAGTGTGTTGTAGGAACTTATTTCCTACAGGTATATAGCAGATGCCATGAGACAGGATATAAAAGACATCATGTCCTTATGCAATTTCTTCACTGGTGAACAGGATGGCTCACAGCCCAAAAAAACTGGATCTACAAAGGAAATCTACATGTACACCAGGTCCTATGTGTAACGAATTTGATCAATTGAATGTCAGCATAGATGAGGATGATGTCCTTTAGGGTTTGACCAATAGCCACGGTAATCTTAATCTCGGGATAAACTGACAGACCTGTTTAATATTTAGAAATTAATATGACTGGAAACCATTGCTGTCTATGGCAGCGCTGCCTAAATCCAGCGATTTTTTTACGATGATTTGGTATGTGCTGTGTACACCCTCCCATTCTTTTGCCAGTCTGTCTGAACTCTCATTGCCAGAGATACCACAATGTGCTGGTATCCACTGAAGGACTGTGGGAGACCTCTTGGAGTGCTCATGTAAGGTTCCCTTGATGGTGTTTATCAGCTTTTCAGAGCATCGTGCTGCAAGGGCTTGCAGAGCAGACAGCGAGTTGGTGAGGGGGGCTGTTCTGACTGGTCATTCCTCTATGGAATTTAGGTGGTCAGCTTCTGCTTGGAGGGCCATCACTTCTGCTTTGAGATTGCAATAGAGAGAACCACTGGGTACACAGATGGTTTCAGTAGGGTCTTCTTCTGTGTTGGATGAAGAGCCAACAGTCTCCATTTCGTATGGCTTCTTCAGCAGAGCTATCAAGGTAGGCATGTACCACTTCTTCGCTGGAACCCTCTGCTAGATTTTTTCAGTGACAGAACTTTGTGTGTGGCATCACTCTGTTCAATTCTTGTTTTCCAGAGAGTGCAACAGAGATGGGCCATATTCCGACACTGAGTAGCTCTGGAGTCTGGTGTGTAAGAATCTCACACACATTAAACACTCCTGGTTCAAATTTGATTTGATTGTTATGCCATCTGACATTTGATTACTGTGTATGTTGTTCTGTGTGGTCATAGATGTGCTGCACTAGTTCATGAGAAGGGTCCATCGCCGCTTAATCAAACAAAACCCATGTACATACATTACATTATAATATGTAGAGTGCAGCACTTAAGAAAGTGGCGGTAATGGTTTTTGTAGCTCTCATACCAGCCAAAGACCTGTAAGCTCCAGATTAAAAATTTATTTAAAGGTGCATATTCACAGTAAAATTACTGAAAATAAAATTGTTTAAATTATATATTTTTAGAGGCTTAAACTGTGAGCCTATACGTAATGAAACGAAATAAATCTTAACATGTGATGATTTCATTCCATATAAATTAATATAATTTTTTAAGTTGCGAAATTGAAATAGAGGCTACATGAATAGGCCTCTATTTCAATTTCGCAACTTAAAAATTTTTATTAATTTATATGGAATGAAATCATCATATGTTAAGACTTATTTCGTTTCATTACATATAGATACATAATTTAAGCCTATAAACTAATACAATTTTAATAATTTTATTTTCAAGCATTCTGGTGTGAATATGCACCTTTAATTGCTTAAATATCATAATTGAAAAATAAATTTGAAGCGTACACTCTATATTGCCTACTTTATTTCAAAACTGTATACCTTGATATATGTAAATACATTGCAATCAAGCCGAAGAGGGTTGATATGTAAATAAATAATATAACAAAAGTGTGTGTGGACCGCATCATAGATTGCTATATTATAGCATAATTAGGGTCCCACACCAGAATCGGTTAAGATAATTTAATGAAACTTGGCAGGTGGTTTTTGTATGATGGGTAGATATGCCTTCTGAACGATTCATCGTTGTCAGACCAAGATTTTGGGTGAAAAGGGGCTTTTTAATTTTCTCGTAAACACCATATAGAATTGCTTAAAATAATTTAATGAAACATGGCATATGCCTCAGTTTTGATCAGCAGATGTGCCTTTTGAAGAATTTAAAGAATAGGTCCAAGATTTTGGGTGAAAATGTTTTTTTAATGCAAAAACTCACAATTTTTGTCAATATTTTCGTAAACAGCATAACATACAGAATTTTGACACATCGCGATCGATTTTATATAAAAAATCGCAATTTTCGATTAAATCGTCAGTACACATTTCCAAAATTATAAACAGGTCACGAAAACTGGGATTTGTAATTTCTAGAAAAAGTTAAAATGATACAAAAATAGCACGAAATTAGAACACAATTTCATGCGACAAATTCCTGCTATTCTATGGTCTGTGCGTTCATTTCATCAAAATTTGACATAAAATTTCGTCGAGAAAAAATATAAATCCCATTATGTATCGGCTTCCGCTTATAGCCTCCCTTTGTAGGATGAGTCTAGGTCATTAACCGAGTAACGCGAAGACACTATATTAGTACCCGGGGGAGATACTGCGCAATCCATATACATAGAACAGTAGCTATGAGTAGCTACGATAGTAACGGCATAAACTCTCAGTTTATAGTTGCTTTCAGAATGGACGATTTGCATTTAAGAGTAATCAACAGAATGAGCTGTTCAAAATACAACAATCTAGAATGCTGTTGCGTTATTTTCTTTAATTAGGCATGACAACCGAATCAAAAAGCAAAAATTAGTACACCGCCTGAAATTGCAAAAAGAATTAAAAAGAATATGTTCGGTGATTATTGACTAACACTGTAACTAAGTATATACTTGCTACATATTTCACAACAGACTCAGGGTCTGCAGCGAAAGAAAGAAAATTATATGGCGATTCGACTGAGTAACTAGCTGGTTTTCATAATGACAAAGGTGTTACCTCGCTATTATTAGCTTGTTTACCATAGAGCTTTGTGTTTTGATTAGGACTTAAGTGTAGTGAACAGAAAAAACACAATGGATACATTCCTGAACGGATTATAACTGTATTCTTTTATTTCTGAATGGTGAGTTTTAAAATCTTAGTCTGCTCAATTTTTTCACGATTTTTTTCAAGTACATCGTAGAAAATCGCGAATTTTTTTTCAAAATCGTGATTTTCGATTAAATCGTGAAATCGTGCAAGCCTTCTATGTACTAAAAATACGAGATTCTTATTTTCCATAATGTCACCTATGGCTTTTTTCAATAGAAATCAATACCGCTAACTTTCCGTAATAAATTTTGAGGATTAGCCCTTTAACCCTCATATCAGCCAAAAATGACTTCTGCAGTACTCTTGAGGAATGTCCATTTGCAGACCATGAGAAGACTATTTTTGAAAATTTACCACTGGAATGACTGGCTCGATAACCGAGCCAGCCATTCCAGTGATAAATTTTCAAAAATAGTCATCACTTGGTCTCCAAATGGACATTTTCTATGAGAAAATTGAAATTTTCTTGAACAAATTCAAGGCTTAAAAAGTTAACAAGCAGAAATAAACAAAGGGTTAAATAGTTAACTTTCTTGCGTTTTGTGAATGAACTAAAGTTACAGTACAGCTTGTATATAAATAGGTCTGCATGGTTCCAAAACAAAAATACAGACACTTGTTAGTCAGTAAGAAATGTACTGTTGAATATTTTGAACATAAATGGATTGGAGGACATCGCTGCCTTAGGCCACAATGTCTTCCAGTCCAATTATGTTCAAAATATTCAACAGTAGAGTTTATTTAGTTTTTGGAAACATGGTAAGTTTTTTCTGAGCTGCACTTGTATCCGTTAGCATGATTTCAAACAGTATAACAGTTTTAAAAGAATAGACCTTTCCCACATTAGCATATTTTGGGAAAATACCTTCCCAGAATGCATCGCTCATACCACTTCCGTCTGGTAACCGCGATAGCCGACGCTCAAACAGCATTACATTGCTATGGGAATCAGATTCAGTACACTTTAGGCAGTGCATATGAAAAACTATGTTGATAATATTTTTGAAGTCATACATCATTGGAATGCTAAGCCAATTTGCTATACATTTCTGTATTAGTTTTTATAGTTTTGTAAAATTTAATACAGTTGATTGCAAATTTAAAATATCTCCTATTGTCCACTTGATTTAATGAATCTAAGTCGAATGGTGTATTTTATATACGCAAATAACTTAGTGAAAACATTACAAAAAAAAAAAAAATAATGTATTACAGTTTCGGCAATTGAATGCACTTTCCAATGATATATGATTTAAATAATATAATGATTTTAGTTTATCATAGGAACGGTTTAGATTGCGGTGTATTTTAGTGCAAAACTAACTCAATGCGGGTTAGCTGCTTGTTGGCGGCATTACCAGCCAGCAGTTTTGCTCTGAGCATTGATTTAGGGAAATCCCGGCGTAATGACATCAATGTGGGAAATGTGTATTGAGTGAGGTTTCACTGTGGATGATTTTCTTGTTTTCCAGGGCGCTAATGCTTCCCAGCTGGAAAAGGAGATAGGCTCGGAGCAATTCCCGCCAAATGAGCATTTCTTTGGATTGGTGAACGTATGTATGATCATTGAAAATCTACTGTTAACATGTTTTTCAAAAAGAAAATAAAACGTACTGTTGAATATTTTGAACGTACTGGTAATGGACCTTTCCACAGTAATGGCATCATATAATGTCATAATCAACTAAGCGGTGTGTAGGTTGATGTCATAATCATGATGTCATAAATGATTCTATACGACCCGTCTTTAACTCTTAATAGACCGACACGTTGTACGAATTGTATGTCTCTACTATTTAATAAACATGCTGCTGAATATTTTGAAAGTAATTTGACTGAGAGCTGTTGCTGCCATAGGCAGCAACAGCGCCCAGTCAAATTACTTTCAAAATATTCAACAGCTTACCTGTATAGTTTTCTGGAAACTGATAGTCAGGGAGTTAAGAGATCGATCGATCCCAACACGAGCGAGTTGTTAGTGGAGCTTAGCTAGAAATGGGCGGAGCATAGCAGCAATGTCTTCCAATCCAGTTATGTTCACAATATTCAACAGAGCTGTTCTTGCTAACATGTTAGTTTCTGTTTATGTTTTTGGAAACATTCTAATATATTTAGGGCATGCACCTTCCAGTGTGGAAGCCCTATTGTAATCACCGCGCGTGTCCCTCTGTCTGTCCATCCACAATATCTCACAAACAGCATATCATACAGAAGCACTTCAGATATTTTAATGGAACTTTGTCTATGCCGCTAACAGTTATGATACGCAGATGTGCCTTTTGAATAATTCACCTTTATAGGTCCAAGATTTTGGGTGAAATTGTGCTTTTTTAATGCAAAACCCCACAATTTTTGTCAATTTCCTTATAAACACCATATCATACAGAATTGCTTAAAATAATTTAATGAACCTTGGCAGGTGGCTGCTTTATGATGGGTAGAGGTGCCTTTTGGAGGATTCACCTTTATAGGTCCAAGATTTTGGGTGAAAATTGACTTTTTTAATGAAAATCAATTTCCTTGTTTTTAAAAAACTTATTTATTTTTTTATTTTTATTTATTTGATAAAAATAATAATATGAAGGCTTTGAATAAAATTGATACCTGCTACATAGAGAATGGTATTTCCAGTGATTGCGGGAGGGGGTGGGTGGGTGGGGGAGGCCCATACATGGATCATCAAAGGATTCATATGCTCAGATGGTTGGTCAGTGTGTGATGTTTCGCATTCAGCGTGTGATGTCTTTCGTATCCGGGACTTTCTCTTTCTAGTTACAAAATGTACTGTGTTGCATGTAATAAAAAAAAACCCTAATTATATGGATTTAAATCTAGAACAGAAATTTAACAATAAACATTTGCTATATTGTCAAGCTGGCCAAAGATGGCTTCTGACATTGTCTTCTTGAGAAATGTCCATTTGCAGATCAAATGAAGACTTGGAAAACATAATACTGAAATATTGGTAACAGTTTCCAGTGGTGAATATGTATACCTGCCAAAATATTGTCGGAGTATTATGTGATCGCGCTGTGTGGACGGGCGGGGCGGCAGAGTGGTTTCCAGATTCTCTGTTATCGTTTATCGGATCGCTTTTAGACTTCATAGGGTGGTTGTACTAGGTCTGGGGAAGAAACCTATCGAAATTGACGATGATCCAAAATCCAAGATGGCCACAGGCGGCCATCTTGAAAATTGTTTTCCGTTTGATAACTCCGTTTATCGGATTGCGTTGAAACTTCATAGAGTGGTTGGACTAGGCATGGCAAAGAAACCTATCAAAATTGACGAATATCCGAAATCCAAGATGGCTGCCTTAAAAATTGGTTTCCAGATGATAGCTCCATTACTGTATATTGGATCGCTTTGAAACTTCATAGTGTGGTTGGACTAGGTCTGGAGAAGAAACCTAGCAAAATCGACGATGATCCTAAATCCAAAATGGCTGACAGTCATAGGCGGCCATCTTGAAGATTTATTTCCACATGTTAGCTCCATTGCCGTATATATAAGATCGCTTTGAAACTTCATTGTGTGGTTGGACTAGGTTTGGAGAAGAGAGCTATCAAAATCGACAATAATCCGAAATTCAAGATAGCTTTCAGCCAAGGATGACCTTTTTCAAAATTGGTTTCGTGGTGATTATTCCATTACCATTTATCAGATTGATTTGAAAGTTCATAGGATGGTTGGATTTGGTCTGGAGAAGAAAGCTCTCAAAATTGACAATGATGCTAAATCCAAGATGGCCAACAGTCACAGACAGCCATCTTGAAAATTGGCTTCCGAACAATAACTCCATGACCATCTGGCGGATCACTTCAAAACTTAATAGGATGCCTGGTCTAGGTCTGAGGATGAAATTGCTACTTTCCGATAGCTCTCATTCATTGTTTATCATCATGGCAGGATATTATGCGCGGTTTGCGGACCACTTGTTAAAAATTGTCTTCTTGGCCTGCAAATGAATATTCATTACGTTAAAAATTTTCTTTTAAACTAAAGCCATACTCTTGATTTTCATGTTAATGAGCCAAGCATTTCAATAGTAAATTTTCAAAAATAAACTTCTTGGCCTGTAAATGGACATTACTCAAAACCAGTACAGAGGGCATTTTTGGCCAGTTTCGTCACGAAAGGGTTAAAGGTGTGTTTATTTTACAGTTACTGATTTAAAGCAGATTTTATTTGATCTGCTTTATTGATTCCTTGTTGTCTGAATCTTAACACTGATTCACATAGCTGCAGTTTTCTTTCTTACAGTTTGGGAACACATGTTACTGTAACTCCGTCTTGCAAGCCCTGTATTTTTGTCGTCCGTTTCGTGAGCGTGTTCTGCAGTACAAACAACAACAGAAGAACCAGAAGAAAGAGACGTTATTAACGTGCCTGTCAGATCTGTTCTACAGCATCGCCACGCAGAAGAAAAAAGTTGGCACGCTCGCACCCAAAAAATTTATTGCGAGACTCAGAAAGGAAAATGGTAATGAACCTTTCCATGTTTATCCATCCATCATATGACATCATGTCACGATAATGATATGACGTCATAATCAACTATGTGGCGTGTAAGATGATGTCATAATCATGATGTCATGAATGAATCCTTATAGTCAGTCTTTAACCCCTAATAGTCTGACATGTACGAATTGTATGTCTATCATTTAATAAATATTCTGTTGAATATTTTGAAACTAATTTGACTGGACACTGTTGCTGCCATAGGCAGCAACCATGCCCAGTCAAATTAGTTTCAAATATTTAACAGCTTACCTGTATAGTTTTTTGGAAATTGATAGCCGGGTAGTTCAGAGATCAATCGATCCCAACACGGACAAGGTGTGGGTGGAGCTTAGATAAAGATGGGCGGGACATAGCTAAAGCTGGAAAGGCGAATTGTGTGTCTTTTGTGAATTTACAATTAAATAAATATGGTGTTCGATATTTTGAAACGATTTGATTGAGCAGTTGGTGCCATTCACTTCCCCATCAAGTTAGTTTCAAAATATTCAACATGTTATCCATATGGTTACCTTGAATTTGGGATTCTGTAAATTCAGGGTTTAAAGGGTTAGAATCGATTCAAGTATGTGTGTAAAAGTGGGTGGAGCTAGAAACGGGCAGGACATCCCTAGAAATAGATCCCGCCATCTCACCAGCAAGACACACCTGAGAAAACTCACTGGCCCGGTTTCTTGTATCACGAATAGGTTAAGCATATTGATATTGCAGCAAGAATTTGTACCGAGAACGTGTCCAATTTTGATGTTAGTGATGATTTTTTAAATTGTTTTAGAGAATGAATATACCTAATAGAAGTTGCCACAGTTGGAAAAGGTTTCGAGCTAAAATGCTAAGTTTAGCGATGGCCTTCTATTAAGGAGTTTTTCCATTTTCAAAGAAGATTTAGTGACTGATATTGCTGAGTTTCAGGGTGGGCCTTTATTGGTGCATTGACTAGTAATAAGGGATAAGTTACATAAAGTAATCCTTTAAAAACTATATAGCTTGTATTTTTAACAGTTGCTATTTGTTATTTGTTTTTCCTTTCAGAGTTATTTGATAATTACATGCAACAGGATGCACATGAATTCTTCAATTACTTGCTAAATACAGTCGCTGACATCTTACAAGGTAACTATTTACTGACACATCATTGACATCTTACAAAGTAATTATTGACTGACACATGCCTGATATCTTACAAGGTAACTATTGACTGACACATCACTGACATCTTACACAGTAACTATTGACTGACACATCACTGACATCTTACACTGTGACTATTGACTGACACATCACACATCTTACACAGTAACCATTGACTGACACATCACTGACATCTTACAGGGTAACTATTGATTGACACATCACTCATATCTTACACAGTAACTATTGACTGACACATCACTGACATCTTACACTGTAACTATTGACTTATACGTTACTGACATCATACATGGTAACTATTGACTGACACATCACTGACATCATGCAAAATAACTATTGACTGACACATCACTGACATCTTACAAGGTAACTATTGACTGACACATGACTGACATCTTACACAGTAACTATTGACTGACACATCACTGACATCTTACAAGAAAACTATTGACTGATGCATTGCTGACATCTTACAAGGTAACTATTGACTTATGCGTCGCTGACATCATACATGGTAACTATTGACTGACACATCGCTGACATCATGAAAAATAACTATTGACTGACACATAATTGACATCTCACACAGTAACTATTGACTGACACATCACTCACATCTTACAAGAAAACTATTGACTGACACAACACTGACATCTTACAAGAAAACTATTGACTGATGCATTGCTGACATCTTACAAGGTAACTATTGACTTATGCGTCGCTGACAACATACATGGTAACTATTGACTGACACATCACTGACATCATGAAAAATAACTATTGACTGACACATAACTGACATCTTACAAAGTAACTATTGATTGACACATCACTGACACCTTAGTGTGTTGTTTTACCCATAAATGCCCAAGCCGACCAAAACTTGCTTCTATGGTCATCTTTAGAAGTGTCCATCTGAAGGCCATAAGAAGACCATTTCTGAAACTTTACAACTGAAATGACTAGCACGATAAATGAGCCAGTCAATCTAGTGGTAAATTAAAAAATATATGTTTCTTGGTCTGCAAATGTAATTTACTAAGCAAAAAATTCATTTTGTGGAACAGTTTTGATCATTAACCCTCAAAAGTGCCAAAAAAAGGCTTTTGACGTGTTGTTAAGAATTGTCCATTTGCAGACCAAGAGAAAAGTATTTTTGAAAATTAGCATGACTAAGTCGATAACCAAGCCAATCATTCCAGTGATAACATTTCAAAAATACTCTGCAAATGGACATTTTCTTGGAAAAAATTAAAAGTTTTCAGAAAAAAATGTGGGGGTTTAAAATGTTAAAGATTTCAAAGCATATGTAGGTATATGATAATATGTTATTCATTGTTATAGCGGAGAAACAGGGCAATAAACCTAAGTCTGCCTCCTTATCGACCACATGCACCGCAGCGACAATGATGTCAATAGACGGAGGTCAGAACACACACAAGTCAGATCCATCATGGGTCCATGATATCTTTCAGGGAACACTCACGAATGAAACTACATGTCTTAACTGTGAAACGGTCAGTGCTTTATATGCTTTATGGTCAATCAAAATGGTGTGCAGTGTTTGATCTGAGAAATAGATAGAATGTTACTTTAACATTTACTAATTGTTAAGTTTGTAAGTTTATCCAAATGGCGTGACATGCGCAGGCCATGTTTATTAGTTTTTAACAAATATCTAGCTTATGCGAGAGACGTTCAACGTAGTTTGTTGCAAACTTGAATGCTTTATATGCAACACTAATGGACCTTTCCAGTTTATCCATCAATCATATGATGTCAAAATCAACTATGTGACTTGTAGGATGACATCATAATCAATTACGTCATGAATGACGTAGCTAAGTTGTGGGGCACGAACGCTTAATTGATGACAGATACTAAGCATTGTTACACGAACTGTATGTCTTTACTATTTAAGAAACATGCTGTTGAATATTTAAAACCAATTTGACTGGGCGCTATGGCAGCAACAGCACCCAGCCAAATTAGTTTCAAAATATTCAACATCTTACTTGTATAGTTTTCTGGAAATTGATAGTCAGGTATTTCAGGGATCAATCGATCTCAACAAGTGTGACATGTGGGTGTAGCTTAGCTAAAGATTGGCAGGGCATAGCTAAAACTGGATTCCTCAATTGATCATTGACTTCTAACTGTCAATCATATTTACTGGTTTTAACATTTACAGATTTCAAGGCAGCTCTTGCCTCCCCATGGTAGCAAAGATTTCACCCATAACATTGTAATAAAGTTAGGTACAAACATAATCAGGCAGAACCATAAGGTGTTTATAAAGTCAGGCCTAAGCATAATCAGGCAGAAATATAGTATGTAATAAAGTTATGGTAAACTAAGTTTTGTCATGTTTTATGAAGCACCTAATTGTGTTGCTATGATGATTTTTCATACTTTTTTTAAAGCTTTAAGATATTTGTATTGGTCATAATAAACCATGGTGTGAAGCCAGTTTACTCCACAGCAGATAGCTAAGTCTATTCACTCCAGATGAGAGAAAGGTTACATTATAAGAATGAAATGTGTTCTCCAATTGATGCAATTTAGGAAAAGCTTTTGACATCTATAAAGCTGACATATTGGTCTCTTTCTGTTCTCCCTAATATAAGCTGCTGAGTTAACACATGTTTGATGGTATATGTGATTATAGGTGGCCATCTAAAACATGTGTTCCACTCAGGATTTCTCATAATGGTCCTTTTGAGGTATATATAAATGCAACTGGCGATCCCCAAAAGTTGTAGTAGTGGGTTCCATGGGACCCCTGAAAATCTTGCATGATTGTTAATTATTAATTAGTTTTATAAGTTTGTGCACAAACATATGCACAAAAGCTAGTATGGGAGGGCTATAATTCATAGCTGTGCACCAATAGTACTCTCTAATTTTAGCTTGTATGAGAAAAACTGCATGGCAATCCCAAATTTCAGTTTGGGTCCCCAAGATTTCAGGTTGAGACCCTTAGATTTCTAAGTGGGGTCGCTGCGACTTCCAAAATTTAGAGACCATGAGAAATACCCGTTGACTGTCCAAATGCTTGCAGATGGACATTTAAGATTTGTGTTTGACTATGCAAGTGTTTACAGTTGGTTGTATATGACATGTGTTCAACTGTACAAGTGCTTACAGATGGCCATTTAAGATGTGTGTTTGACTGTGCAAGTGCTTACGAATGGACATTTAAGATGTGTGTTTGACTGTGCAAGTGCTTACGAATGGACATTTAAGATCTGTGTTTGATGGTGCAAGTGCTTACGAATGGACATTTATAACAAGTGTTTGACTGCAAGGGCTTACAGATGGTCGTTTCAGACATGTGTTTGCCTGCTCATGTATTTTCAGGTTAGTAGTAAGGATGAAGACTTCTTAGATCTGTCTGTGGATGTGGAGCAGAATGTCTCTATCAGCCATTGTTTACGGGGATTCAGTACCATGGAGATGCTCTGTGCAGAGTACAAGTACTACTGTGAAGTATGCTGCAGCAAACAGGAGGCACAGAAACGGTAATGAGAGAGAGATAGAGAGAGAGAGTGAGAGTGAGCGAGGGATGAAGAGAGAGAGAGAGGTGTGTGTGTCTGCATGAGGTTGTGTATGTGAGAGAAACTGTTGTCAGTCGATAAGCTATTATGATAGCTATAATGGCAAGATATATGTATACTTAGAACCATTGCAGTGTTCATATTTTCTTTGGACCATTCTTAAACCTAATGTTTCCTGTGGTTTGCAAGTGGACGTAATGTGTGGTTCTTTCATCAATTTTATTAGGATTTCCATGTAGTTTTTGTTTTTACTTCAATGACGTAGCTGTTAGTTGGAGTAGATTTTTTAGACTTCATGGCTGGATTGGCCATGCATCCAGGATGAAGCTTATTAATTTAAGGATTTGTCCATCTGTCCCTAGTTTCATGCCTCCTGCCAGTCATGCGGGAGTCTGTCCCTGGCTTCACGATTTCTGCCAGGCATGCAGGAGTCTGTCCCTAGCCTCATGACTCCTGTCAGTCATACGGGAGTCTGTCCCTAGCTTCATGACTCCTGCCATTCATGCGGGAGTGTCCCTAGCTCCATGACTCCTGCCAGTCATGCGGGAGTCTGTCCCTAGCTTTACGACTCCTGCCAGTCATGCGGGAGTCTGTCCCAAGCTTCATGACTCCTGCCAGTCATGCAGGAGTCTGTCCATATCTTCATGACTCCTGCCAGTCATGCGGGAGTCTATCCCTAGCTCCATGACTCCTGCCAGTCATGCGGGAGTCTGTCCCTAGCTTCACGACTCCTGCCAGTCATGCGGGAGTCTCTCCCTAGCTTCATGACTCCTGCCAGTCATGTTGGAGCCTCTGCCTAGCTTCATGACTGCTGCCAGTCATGTGGGAATCTGTCCAAAGCTCCATAGTTCCTGCCGGTCATGCTGTAGTCTGTCCTTAGCTCCATGACTCCTGCCAGTCTGTTGGAGTCTGTCCCTAGCTCCATGACGCCTGCCAGCCATGTAGGAGTCTCTTCCTAGCTTCATGACTGCTGCCAGTCATATGGGAATCTGTCCAAAGCTCCATAGTTCCTGCCGGTCATGCTGGAGTCTGTCCTTGGCTCCATAACAACTATCAGTTGTGTATGTAGCTATTTATGTATGTATACATACATAGTTATTCAAAGTTAATGAAGCTTCCTGGTCAGCTTGAGTATAAGTCAAGGAAGAAGCATATTATTTTGGGGGTCAAAAAGTCACCAATACTGTTAGTAAAAATAACGTCTGTGTTTCAGAAACATCTCCAGATCTATCAAAGTGCTTACAATAGTATTTGCTTATTGCTCACTTTAGTGAGAGGAAGAAGTCTGGGGTAAAAGGCCACTGTCCAGTCATTGTTATTATGTATAGACGATAATATTATGGAATTGTTTATCTGTCTTTTATTGTCATTCACTCACTCTCTATCCTCTCTCCTTCATCCATCCCTCCACCCTTTCTCCCTCTCTCCTTCACCTCCCTCCATCCCACCTCCCCTCCTCCGTCCCCTGCCTCTTGCCTCCTTCCCCACCCACCCACCCTGCCTTTTCACTCTATCACTATCTTTCTCTATTTTTACCATTGTTTGTTTATTGTCAGGATGAGAGTGAAAAAGTTGCCTCAGATCCTAGCCTTGCATCTGAAGAGGTTTAAGTATCAAGAGCAGGTTGGCCGGCACACAAAGCTCTCATATAGAGTTGTCTTTCCACTTGAATTGCGCCTTTTCAATACAGTGAGTATCATATGCACAGTCTATCACCTGGGCTGGAATTGATCAAATCAGTACAAATAAGAAACTTTCTCAAATTTCTAGGTACCCCTGTATTTTCAGCAATAAAATTTCAAGTTTAGCCAATGCCATAGAGATTTGCTGTATGTAGTATTTCAACAGTGCAGAATTTATGCCTGGTCTTAATATGATCTGTCGACCCAGTGAGAATGGATGAACACATTTGCTAGCAGCATCATGGTACAAACAGTACAGGCATTGTCCTTCTGACAAGAGAATCTCGTCATGTCACAGCATCGCTTTAAGATGCCTCTGACACCAGCTAATAGAATGTCATACTGCCAGACAGTCACCTTGACATGTCTCCCGCTAAGTGAATGTCATACTGCCAGACGGTCGCTTTGAGACATCTCTTAAATCAGCTAAGAGAATGTCATACTATCAGACAGTCGCCCTGACACGTCTCTTACAGCTAAGAGAATGTCATACTGCTAGATGGTCGCTTCATTGCTTACACATGCTAAGAGAATGTTATACTGCCAGACAGTCGCCGTGACACGTCTCTTGCATCAGCTAAGAGAATGCCATATTGCCAGACAGTCACCTTGGCATGTCTCTTACATCAACTATGAGAATGTCATACTGTCAGACAGTCACCTTCACACGTCTCTTACATCCGCTAAGAGAATGTCATTGGCAGTCGGTCGCTTTGAGACATCGCTTACACATGCTAAGAGAATGTCATACTGTCAGACAGTTGCCGTGACACGGCTCTTACATCAGCTAAGTGAATGTCATACTGCCAGACAGTCGCTTTGAGACATCTCTTACATCAGCTAAGAGAATATCATACTGCCAGACGGTCGCCGTGAGAGGTCTCATACACCCACTAAGATAATGTCATACTGCCAGACTGTCGTTTTGAGAGCTCTCTTACACCAGCTAAGAGAATGTCATATTGCCAGACAGTCACCTTTACAGATCTTGCATCAGCTAAAAGAATGTCATAAACAGTAGTCGCCGTTACACGTCTCTAACATCATCTAAGAGAATGTCATACTACCAGACAGTCACCTTAACACCTCTTACATCATCTAAGAGAATGTCATATCACCAGACAGTTGCTTTGACACGTCTCTAAGTATAAACTGGGGTAACGTAACAGGTCACCAAAACTTGGACTTGGAATTTCTAGAAAGAGTTGAAATAAATGATACAAAAATAGCACGAAATTAGAACACAATTTTGTGCGACAAATTCTTACCATCCTACGTCTATGCTTAATGTATACCTTATATCCATCATCGCGGGAGTGAAAAACATCATTTGTTTCATAAAAATTTGACATAAAATGTTGTCGAGTAAAAATATAAATTCTGTTTATAACCTCCCTTTGTAGGACGAGTTTAGGTCTACCTGAGTAGTGCGAAGACACTAATATTAGTACCCGGGGAGATACTGCGCAATCCATATACATAAGATGGTAGCTTTGAGTAGCTACGATAGTAATGGCGTAAACTCGTCCTATAGTGCAGTTTATAATTGCTTTCAGAATGTACAATTTACATTTAAGAGTAATCAACAGAATGCACAGTTCAAAATACAACAATCTGGAATGCTGTTGCGTTAATTTCCTTAATTAGTCATGACAACCGAATCAAAAAGAAAAATTAGTACACAGCATGAAATTGCTAAAAGAATTAAAAAGAAGTATGTTCAGTGATTATTGCCTAACACTCTGCAACTAAGTATATACTTGGTATTTCACGACAGATCAGGGTCTGCAGCGAAAGAAAGAAAATTATATGGCGATTCGATGGAGTAACTAGGTGTTTTCTCAATGACAAAGGTGTTACCTCGTTATTGTTAGCTGGTTTACCATAGAGCTTTGTGTTTTGATTAGGACTTAGTGAACACATGAGCGATCAAGAAAAAACAATGGATACATGCGCAAATGGAAAATAGCTGTATTATTTTACTGCTGAATGATGACTTTTAAAATCTTAGTCTGCTCAATTTTCCCCCGATTTTTTTTACTTTTTTTTCAATTACATCGTAGAAAATTGTGATTTTTTTTTCAAAATCGTAATTTTCGATTAAATCGCTAAATCGCACAAGCATAATATATAGCGAGCTAGCCGTATATGGCTGGTGTGCAACAGGATTTACTCTGGTTAAATTTTAATAATTTTAATGCACACAAAAATTTTACTGCATACACTAGAAGACTGTGGACAAAAGGCAATTCTAGAAGATTAAATGCTTTTTTTGACACAATTTAATGATTATTATGAATTGACATTTACATCAGTCTCCTCCCCTGAATGGGGGTGGGAATGGAGAGGTAGAACTTCAAAGATGATGAATGCATGGGTATTTGCGATAGCGCACAATCGACTTTAACCACTCTAGTTCAGATTTAGATTACCTAACTTGCTGGTTTTCATTAGCCTCAAATACTTCTTCCACATTTGAAACTGAACCTGTCTGGCAATGTAATGTCCATTTGCAGGCCAATAGAAGACTATTTAAAAAAATTTAGTACTGGAGTGACTCGGTCGATTACCGAGCCAGTCATTCCAGTGGGAAGATTTCAAAAATAGTTTTCTCTTGTTCTGCAAATGGACAGTTCTCAAGACTAATGCAGAAGCCATTTTTGGCTGGCACGGGTGTTAAGTGGTTAAAAGTTTAACTACCCACTGTGTATCATGTTGCACTTGTAGTCTGTGGATGCATACAACCCTGACAGACTGTACGATCTCGTCGCTGTTGTGGTGCATTGTGGAAGTGGACCAAATAGAGGACATTATATCAGCATCGTTAAAAGTCATGGCTTCTGGCTCGTGTTCGACGATGATATTGTAGATGTGAGTTCACGTAACATTTGTAACATGTGCACACGCACGCACGCACGCACGCACGCATGCACACACGCACATTCATGCATGCACCCGCATCTGAATACTTTAACCCTTGAATTTGGTCAAGAAATTTAAATTTTCTTATAGAAAATGTCTATTTGCAGACCAAGAGATGGCTGTTTTTGACAATTTACTACTGGAATGACTGGCTTGGTTATCGAGCCAGTCATTCCAGTGGTAAATTCTCAAAAATTGTTTTCTCTTGTTCTCAAGACCCCTGCCGAAGCCGATGATATTGTAGATGTGAGTATAGCATTTGTAGCACGCACGCACGCACGCACGCACGCACTCACGCACGCACACACCTGAATACATGTATTTTTAAATTCTTATCCACCCTAATTCATTTGTAATAAGTTTTATTTTCAAGAATCTGAAATATTTAAAATGAGAATTTGGAGCAATTTTAATATGTAGCTAACCTGTATAAGCTTATGCAATAGCGAGATGTCTGTCAACAATTCTGACACATATCACCATTTGCTAATGGATTAAAATGAAATATGGCAGATAAGTTTATTTAGGCAATATCTATGAAATATAAATATGAAGTGGTCACAGCGTCAAAGTCCAGAGAAAGGCACCCCCACCCCACCCATAATTTAGTTGCTTCTAATGACATAATAAAGACTGTGCACACTGTATCAGTAGAGATGTTTCATTATTTATGCTTTAGCAATAGTGGGTTACCTCCCTCTCCATGCGCAGAGAACCTTCTGTATAGGGCCCCCTAGCTGCCTTCTGATTGGCTATCATAGACTTGGATGATTGGATCGTCATTAACCCTTTATCCCTCATATCAGCCAAAAATGGCTTCAGCAGTGGTCTTGAGAAATGTCCACTTGCAGACCAAGACTATTTTTGAGAATTTACCACTGGAATGACTGGCTCTATAATGGAGCCAGTTATTCCAGTGGTAAATTTTCAAAAACAGTTCTCTTGGTCTACAAATGGACATTTTCTATAAGAAAATTTTAATTTTTTGAACAAATTTGAGAGTTAAAGGGTTAATTGATTTTGCTCAGGGTTGATATACGGGTAATTCTCCTCAGCATTTACAATGAACAGGCTTGATATACGGGTAATTCTCCTCAACATTTACAATGAACAGACTTGATATACGGGTAAATCTCTTCAGCATTTACAATGAACAGGCTTGATATAAGGGTAATTCTCCTCAGCATTTACAATGAACAGGCTTGATATACGGGTAATTCTCCTCAGCATTTACAATGAACAGGCTTGATATACGGGTAAATCTCCTCAGCATTTACAATGAACAGGCTTGATGTACGGGTAGATCTCCTCAGCATTTACAATGAACAGGCTTGATATACGGGTAATTCTCCTCAGCATTTACAATGAACAGGCTTGATATACGGGTAAATCTCAGCATTTACAATGAACAGGCTTGATATATGCCTAATTCTCCTCAGCATTTACAATGAACAGGCTTGATATACGGGTAATTCTCCTCAGCATTTACAATGAACAGGCTTGATATACGGGTAAATCTCAGCATTTACAATGAACAGGCTTGATATATGCCTAATTCAGGCTTGATATACGGGTAAATCTCCTCAGCATTTACAATGAAAAGGCTTGATATATGGGTAATTCTCCTCGCCATTTACAATGAACAGGCTTGATGTACTGTTAATTCTCCTCGCCATTTACAATGAACAGGCGTAATGTATTGCCAATTTTTGCATAACTTTTATATTCTGTTGTGTTTTTATTGCAGAGAATAGATCCTAGTAGCATAGAGGATTTTTACGGACTTCCGTCAGATATGCATAAAAACTCTGAATCAGGATATATTCTCTTTTATCAATCGCGGGAATGATGGCGCAACCTCTCTTAATCTAGAAGAAAGCACTAGTTTTTTATCGACAAAGATCTGAATGAAAGCGAGGTTATTCAGTGATCATGTGAACATTATAGCTAATACTGCAAGTGCACTGGCGGACACTGGCTTTATCTGTGCAAATGATCAGTTTATAAATCATGGGATTAGTCATGATTGACTAATAAACAAGTCTGTATTAGGCCTGGCTCTGCAATCAGCATGCAAAATCTGCATTGAGACTTAATTAGTACATCAGTGATAAAGATCTCATAGTTACATGCATGTGCCAAAGGTTCGTAGTCATACATGATTTGCATCAGGTAATATTCCTAATGAATGGAGGGAGCTGGTCTGTCACTCAAGTATCTGCCGTCATAATCAAATGCGTCACTTGTTAGCTGACGTCACAATCAAAATGGCAGATGTGTCACAAATGGCAGTGGTCCATCAGAATAGTATCTGAATTGTATGTCTTTGATTAAGTTACATTTTAATAAACATTCTGTCGGCAGTAAACACCCCCTAGTCAAATTAGTTACAAAATATACAAGAGATTAGCCGGGAATTTAGTTTATGTGAATTCAGGTTTAAAAGTTTAAAATCGATTTCAATATGCATAGAAAGTATGTGGAGCTTAGGCCAGACCAAGTTGATGTTTTGTTTTACGAAAATTCGCACCCAAAACACGAGTGTCCATTTGCAGGCCAAGAGGAGACTATTTTTGACAATTTACCACTGGAAGATTAACGAGCCAGCCATTCCAGCGGTAAATTCTCAAAAATAGTCTTCTCTTGGCCAGCAAATGGACTTTTTTCATGACCATTGTAAAGCCATTTTGAGCGGCTTGACCATTTAATGGTTAACAAAGAATGTTTTTTTAGATATGGAAAAATTAAGTTAGATGGGTTTGTAAAACAAAATAATAAATTGGTATAGCCTTAGAGAAAAATGGGCGTGGCATAGCTAGAAATTGGTCCCTCTATGCTGCCTTTGTTTGATAAACAGTGAGCAAAGGATTGAGAACAGGTGGTCAAAATGTTCGCCTGAGTTAATGTCGTGCTCTATTTTGTCCATATGCACCAAATTAGCTCTGATATTGCAAAACATGTTGCGCATGCAGACAGAAAGCAAGTAATAGGTCAGCTAGAAAGAGTATGATGGCGACCGTTTGTTTGCGGAGATTATATATAGTATAGATTATGCATGCAGAGCCACTAATAGATATATGTAATTAAATCCTTACCCTTTTAACACTCATATTAGCCAAAAACGACTTCTGCAGTGGTCTTGAGAAATGTCTATTTGCAGACCAAGCGAAGCCCATTTTTGAAAATTTACAACTGGAATGACTGGCTCGATAACCGAGCCAGTCATTCCAGTCGTAAATTTTCCAAATTTGTTTTCTCTTGGTCTGCAAATGGACATTTTCTATGAGAAAATTGAATTTTTAAAACAAATTTAAGTGTCAAAGCGTTAACAACAACATACCTGTCCTCAGCGATCAAACAGGTGATCACTACAGATATGTAATCTGTTATTGACATTGGAAAATATTGTTAAGCATGTTACAGGAAATATGTTTTTGTGGACTTAACTTGGTGGTCATTTACAGGGGTTTAATTAAGGACTTTATATGCACAATGCAGGTAAAAAAGACTGGTGCAGGTAAGTTTGTAATCCTGGGTACAGCGCGTGCATATGTAATTCTGGCTGATATGATATTATATCAGTTAATATGAATGTAGATATTTTGTTGGGCTGGTAAAATCCCTAAGTTAGATGCACAAATTTCTTATTTTTTGGCCCTGATTATCCACCAGTGGTCAGTTAATCTTATAGTTGGACTGTTCCTACTTAACCCTGTACTGTCCAAGCTGGCCATACCTGACGTCTGCAGTGGTCTTGAGAAATGTCCATTTACAGACTAAGAGATTATTTAAAAGATATTTCCAGTCATTCCAGTGATGAATTTTAAAAAATCGTCTTGGGCTGCAAATGGATATTCAATAAATCTTGATTTTCTTTAAAAGCCCTTGTATACCAATCAAGGATACACACCACAGTAAACCCATTCATTGCACCCTGGATATTAAGCAGATTATGTACTGTGAGAGTGTATGCACTAGGTACAGAGTTATTGCCCACTGAAATTATTGTCTGTTTGCTTGCAGCAGTAGACAATTAAATACAAATTTTTAACTTTCAATTCAGAGTGATTGATCAGTTTGTTCAAATGATACTGATTGATCAATTTTGTTCGCAGCAATCTTGCAGGTTCCTCTGTTTTAAATCTCTGAAACTGATGGACTAGGAGACTAGGGCAAGACCCGAATGACGGTTGTTCATGAGAAACTGTTTGGTTGATTTGCCAGGGCAGTTGAATGAAAAAGCATAGTCACCATCAACCAATCGAAATCGAGCATCTGTTAGTTGTCGATGGATTTTGACATTGAAACTGGTGACGTGCATGTTTTGCTGAATGTAAATTTGATGCTTTCAAATCAAATGGCTCAATCAGATTGTTCAGATGAATCAACTTGGTCGGTTGCCATCTTGGATTTTAGGATTTTGTGCTATTTTTAGAACCACCTTTAAAGATTTCTGAAGCCAAAACCTGATCTCGTCAGTGGTTCTAAAGATGGCAACCAGGAAAATCGACAAATCAGGTGGCTAGAAATAACTTGGTTCCGCTCTTGAACTAGATAACGTTTCTTGAGTTTCAAGGCGATTATTACGATATTAGTGACATCATTCATGGCTTGATACTGATCATTGCCTTGTCTCATGCTCCCTTGGTAAAACTCTGACAGATGACATCTTAAAATAATTATCTTCCAAAATCTGCATTGGATTTCATATTTAGCGCATTTGGAAACAGGAATTCACAGAGAAACTGATTAACCATTTCACCGACGAATCCCTGAAAAAGTAATTTCTTTACGATATAAAACTTATTCTGTTGAATATTTTGAAATTAATTTGACTGGAAGTCAAATTAATTTCAAAATATTCAAGAGTTTTGCTGTGTGGTTGCCTTGAAAATTAGATATGCGGAATTCATCTGTGAAATGGTTAAGCAATCGTGTGCGAGAAGTAAATCAAGGGATCATTCATGGGTTTTGTTCAAATTTGTTATTTATACACTGCTGTGTTTGGTATGACATGTTTAGTGACATGGTTACATGGCACAGAGCTGTGGGAGCTGACGTCATGTTGTTAGTGATGTACAGTTATGTGGCACAGCTTTGGGAGCTGACATCATGTGTTTAGTGATGTACAGTTATGTGGCACAGAGCTGTGGGAGCTGACATGATGTGTTTGGTAACATACAGTTATACGGCACATTGCTGTGGGAGCTGATGTCCTATGGTTAGTGGCATACAGTTATATGGCACAGAGCTGTGAGAGCTGATGTCGTGTGGTTAGTGACATACAGTTATGTGGCACAGAGCTGTGGGAGCTGACATCATGTGTTTAGTGACGTACAGTTATATGGCACAGAGCTGTAGGAGCTGATGTCATGTGGTTAGTGACGTACAGTTGTGTAGCACAGAGCTGTGGGAGCTGACGTCATGTGTTTTGTGACATACAGTTATATGGCACAGAGCTGTGGGAGCTGACTTTCTATGATTAGTGACATACAGTTATATGGCACAGAGCTGTAGGAGCTGATGTCATGTGTTTAGTGATGTACAGTTATGTGGCACAGAGCTGTGGGAGCTGATGTCATGTGTTTACTGACATACAGTTATGTGGCACAGAGCTGTGGGAGCTGATGTCATGTGTTTACTGACATACAGTTATGTGGCACAGAGCTGTGGAAGTTGACATCATGTGTTTAGTGATGTACAGTTACATGACAGAGACTAGACTTGCGCGATTACGTGATTAAATCGAAAATCACAATGTTTTAAATCGTGAAGTTATATGATTAAAAATTAATAAATCGAATAATCGTGATTAATTTCTAAATTGCATAAAACATTTCAAAACCTGCCTTTTAATTACTCTTTAATCCGATCGGTCATGAAATTGACATTTTGCTCAGTGAATATATGCCCGTTTGCAGGGCGCGAGAAGACTATTTTTGAAAATGTATCACTGGAATGACTGGCTAGAAGATCTTCTCTTGGTCTGCAAATGAACTTTTCTAAACACCATTGCAGCTTTCGCAATTTATATTCTTTTGTTGTTATGTCTTGGTAATTTGTAACCAAGCTGATTAATCGAGTAATCACGATTATTTTTAAATAATTGATTGTGATCACTCAAAGCAATAATCATACACGCCTAGCTAACTGAGACCTATGGTAGCTGACATCACATGCATTATTAGAATGCTAATTAATTGTCTCATAAACATGCTGTAATCACAGTTGAGTAGGTTAGTATTGTTTGAGTCTGCAAGCTCATTGAGATTGTAACGTCTGGTGTATTTGTTAATGTTGATTAATCTTGTTATATCACCTTAGTCTAACGAGACATTGTTAAAGCTGGACACTTCCATGGGAGACTGGTAATGGCATAATCATAAACCGCTAAGCCTTTCATTCCTGCAGACTAGGAATGACAAAGTTGTTGTTGTTGTCGCCATTGTCATCATCGTCATTGTCGCCATCGACATCATCATCATTATTATTAGGAAATTATTTGACACATGTTTGAAAGATGCTGCTGAATTGTCAGATTAGTTTTAGTATAAATTTCAATTGATAGAAACTAACGTAACTATTTTACATATTCATGCAGCAAAAATATCACCTGATTCATTTAACCCCTCTTGTGACAATGTAACCCTGTAATGTAGTGGTCTTGAGAAATCTCCGTTTGTAAGCCAAGAGAAGACGATTTTTGAAAGTTTGCCACAAGAGTGACTCCGAGCCAGTCATTCATTCCAGTGGTAAATTTTCAAAACATATTCTCTTGCCCTGCAAATGATCATTGATTAATAAAAAATTAGGAGTTTTCTCGACCAGTAAACCTGTACTGGACACAAGAAATATTCATTTGCAGGACAATGGAAAGCTATTTTTGTAAGCTTCACTAAATTTACAAAAAAGTCAAATGTGCGCAAATGGAGGAATCCAGTTTTAGCTATGCCCCGTCCATCTCTAGCTAAGCACCACTCACACTTTCCCCGTGTTGGGCTCGATCGATCCCTGAACTTCCTGACTATCAATTTCCACAAAACTACTGGTAAGCTGTTGAATATTTTAAAATTAATTTGACTGGGTGCTGTGTTAGTTTCAAAATATACAACAGAATATTTATTAAATAGTAAAGACATACAATTTGTACAACAATGCTTAGTCCGTTATCAATTAAGCATTCATGACATAATTGATTATGACGTCATCCTACATGTCAAGTAATTGATTATGACATTATATGATGGAACAATAAACTGGAATGCTCCATTGACATTCACTGAGCAAAGATGTCAATTTTCTTTAACCCGTTAATGACTAAATTTGTTCAAAAAATTTAAATATTTACATATTGAATGTCCATTTGCAGGCCAAGAGAAAACTATTTTGGAAAATTTACCACTGGAATGACTGGCTCAGTTATTGAGCCAGTTGGTAAATTTTCAAAAATAGTCTTCTCTTGGCCTGCAAATAGACATTTCTCAAGACACCTACAGAGACTCATCTTGGCCGGCCTCGACCTGAAAGGGTTAAAAGTCTCGCTGAATAATTAAAGTAGCACTTTGATGCACTCTTGACTTGAGAGTGGTTAATGATCTGTGACATGCACATGATTATTTAATTCATAATTAAAGGTGCATATTCACAGCAGAATGGTTGAAAATAAAATTGTTAAAATTATATACTTTTAGAGGTTTAAATTGTGTGCCTAGATGTAATGAAACGAAATAAATCTTAGTATATGATGATTTCATTAAGTATAAATTAATTCAATTTTTTAAGTTGTCAAATTGAATTAGAGGCACGAGTGCCTAATTCAAATTCACAACTAAACCTATGAAATTTATTTATATGGAATGAAATCATCATATGTTAAGATTTATTTTGTTTCAGTACATTGAGATACACAATTTAAACCTCTAAACATAAATAATTTCAACAATTTTATTTTCAAGCATTTTGGTGTGAATATGCACATTTAATCCATATTAGCCATTGTAGATTTTAAAAACCTGTTATATTTAACCCCTTAATGACCAAGCTGGCCAAAGAATGTTGAGTTGTCATGTGAAATGTCAATTTAAATATCAAGAGAAAATTTTAGACAACTTAGCACAGAACTGACTGCCAGTGGACATGCAAGTGAACAACAGAAAAAAAGAAAAATTTCACTTGAATAAGTTTGACATTTGTTGCCAGTCTCCAGTAACGTATCCTTAAGAATAATATTTGTTATAAATTTTGTACAAAAAACTTGTCTCAAATGTATATTTATTTTGTATATTTCCTGTGTGGCACAGCTGTATGTATGTATGTAAGATGGTGTTATATAATAAAATGACAGATAGGTATGAACAAACGTACTGTGACTTTAATAGAGGGATCCATTTTTAGCCATACCCCGCCCATTTCTATTCATGTCCTGCCCATTTCTAGCTATGCCCTGCCCATTTCTAGCCATTTCCCGCCCATTTCTAGCTATGTCCCACCCATTTCTAGCTATGCCCCTCCCATTTCCAGCTATGCCCCACCCATTTCCAGCTATGCCCCACCCATTTCTATCTATGCCCCATCCATTTCTAGCTATGCCCCGCCAATTTCTAGCTAAACTCCACTCACTTTGTATTCGTATTTGAATCGATTTTAATCCTTGGAACCCTGAATTATCAGAATCCAAATTTAAAGAACTATACTGGTAAGCTGTTGTATATTTTGGAACTAAATTGACTGGGGGCTGCTGCTACCTGTCAAAATTGACGATGATCTGAATTCCAAGATGGCCACGAGCCACGGGCTTCCATCTTGAAAGTTGGTTTCTAGATGATATCTCTGTTACCATTTATCGGATCACTTCATATGGGCTTTGGTGGCGGCCATCTTGAAAATTGGTTTCCGGACGCTACCTCCTTAACCGTTTAGTGGAGGGGGTTAGGGTGTGTGTGTGTGTGTGTGTGTGTGTGTTGTGTGTGTGTGTGGGGGGGGGGTTATTGCAATAATGGGCAATTTCAAGCTCAGAAGTTGTAAGCTATTACAGTATCAATCCTTTCATGTTAATTTTCAAGATTGATCAAGAAAATCCCAACAGTTTTCTCAATCAGTGTCCATTTGCCGGCTAAGAGAAAACTAATTTTTTAAATTTACCACGAATGGATGGTTCATTAATGAGCCAACCATTCCAGTGGTAAATTTTCAAAAATAGTCTTCTCTTAGCCGGCAAATGGACTTTTGTAATGACCATTACAAAGCCATTTTGAGCGGCTTGACCATTAAATGGTTAACAAAGCTACAGAGAACAAAGAGTTACAGAAAATTCTGAGGAAAAATTGCTAGATGGAAAGAATGTTGACAATAATGCCTTAAAATTTTGGCATTCTTTTTTTTCTAGATATGTAAAACCAAAAGAATTAATTGGTATGGCCTAAAGCCTTATTGGTAAATTTTAAATTCCTCAATGATATAGGATTTAGATATGTTCATGATGGACCATTGCCACTTTTGTGATGGACCTATGTCACTCTGATTGTGATGTCACCTAACATGTGACATATTTGATTATGATGTTAGACACTTGAGTAACAGATTAGATCCCTCCATTATCACAGTGTTTTAACTTGATGGGCGCAGAGGGTGCTTCAGCGTGCCCTAATTTTTCATCACCCTGCCCTAAAACTCTATTTATTTCATGTTGATAGCAAATGCCCTAATTTTACATCAAAACTTATGAATCAAGGTTATGCAAACAATGTCCAATTATAATAGACTTGCCTATTCTGTGGTATTATTAGTTAATTCTGCTTTAATGGGGGTGTGGGTGTTCTAGATATTATAACTTAATGGGGGTGGAAATATTAAATGTAGTTTGATTACATCGGGTGCTCGCTAATTTCCTCCGTACAATAAGGCCAGGCCACGTAAAATAGCACCAATCCACGAGTGTTAATGAAGACGCCTTGGTCGGTATAAGACATGTATGATGACGTCACCTGGACATCTGACGCCACTACATATATGCACTAGTAGTCAGCATCATGCATACCGCGTACACTGTTCCATTGGACTGGCCAGGATAACTTTTAAAGTGTACAAACCTCGTAATTTGCGGCCTACCTGAAATATGTTCATATTTCTGGAACCATCCCTTCTGGTTTGCTGAAATCGTTTTCAGAATTTTGCGGCGTTATATAATGCAGTTATCATGAAAAATAACATATTTTTCTCTAACCTACAAAAGTTGGATATCTAGCCATTAAGCCAGACTGGCGCTCTAGACTGGTGCCTTGTAAATAAAAACAGAAGAACCTGATTCACTCAGCGAGTGAGGGAGGAATCACGCCCCCCGCCCCACCCCATCCAGAATCCTTTATAAGTAGGATCAATGAACAAAATCGGGAGATCAGAGGCGGTAATGAGGAGAGCTGTGAAACCGCCGACCCCGGGAGCGCGTCTCTGTTCACCCAACCGATGATCGCTGGAAACATAGGCATTCTCCTTCACCCCTCATTGCCTCGATAAAACCAGCCTAGATATGGAATGAATGGGACTTAAATCAGGGACTCAATAGATGCCAATCAAACCAATAACTTCTTCGAAATCGAGAGAGAATGTATTCTGCATCACATGTACAGCCAGGGGAAAACTATGGTAGTCAGCATTGCATGTGGAGCATACACTGTTCTGTTGGACTGACCAGGCTAATTTTTTAAGTGTACTCTTAAACTTTCAAAAGATGCGACACCAGGTATATCAATGCCCTTGTCTCGTAATTTGTGGCCTACATGAAAAATTTTGATACTTGTGTTCGGAACCATCCCTTCTGATTTCTGAAACCATTTTCAGAATTTTGCAGCGTTATATAAAGTTATGAAAATAGGACATTTTTCTTTCAGCCATGTACAGCCAGGGGGAAACTATGGTGCTTAAATCCTTTATAAGCAGAAATCGAGAAAGAATGTATTCCACGTCACATGTACAGCCAGGGGGAAACTATGAGGTACCTTATTGTGCTTAGGTCGCTAGCACTGCAATCTACTCCAACTAGCTAGGCCACAGCCCAAGCACTAGTTAATAACAGAAGCAGAAGTTAGAAAAGCTTTAGCATATCTAATGAATACCTGTGCATGTGGGCATGATGGCACTAATAATGAACTAAATATACAGATAATAACATATCAACACAGAATCGCACTCGTGATCAACTCTTCCTTTGAACAACGCCTCCCTAGCAATGCTGTGGGAAAGGATACTCTCATCGCACTCCCAAAGGTTAAGAAACCACCGGACCTATTTCCAACATGCGAAAAATTGTGCTTTTTAACAGCATCATAAAAATTCTATCAACTCTGACATTATCTCGTATCAGAGATAAGATTGACAAATGTACTGGAAACTGAACGTATCTGCGCTGACATAGTCTCGGCACAATGAATGTTGACATCAGAAGTACTGTCATTTCTACAAGATGGGAATCAACATGTCACATGTATTTTATACCATAAAAAGATCACAGATCTCAATTTTTCCATCAAGCTGGCTGCGAGGATCACAAATTATGCCTGGTGAGACTTAGTGGCAAACACAAAACTAAATGTTCGCGTCAAATCAACACTTTGCACAGTGTGAAACATCAATAGGCTCAGAACAAGGTGATGGTTTATCACCAGAGCATTCCACTTACTACCTTGCTGCAGTACGATCATCTGTTCGAGAACACACTATAAGACCAAACCCTCCAATCCCAATGATAGGCATGCCACTAGAGATGGAGTGTGCTGATGATCAGGGCACTGGAAGCAAATTTGAGGGGCGGGGGCAGATTCTATGATAAGGGCACGCTGGATGGCATTGTCTGGAGGAAGATATTAAATGGGTGTCATACCTCTCATAGAAGGGTGTTCGGGAACACCCACTAACCTAACATTGAAAGGTGCAGGCTCTAAGAATCGATTTCTTGCATTCTGATTTTGTTATGATTATGTATAAATGCTGTAGCAATGTTAAGCGAACTTATGTATTCTTTGGTCAATTGAACCTATTCCCAATTCACAATGTGAGCGAACGGACAGGCGGGTTGTTGTGTCAAATGCATACAATGAGTGTTCGCGCATTTGTGTATGTGTCTGCACGGTGGACCTGCGCAGTTTGCCTTGAAAAATATTTGATTGGACCTTAGTTCCTAATTATATTTGCTAAATTGTGGCCCAATTCTTTCATCAGGATTCTGAAAACTAGGTTATCCAAGACAAATCGACCAATCATGTTGAGCATATGAGCAAGGTGTGTTCAGCTCTTGCCTTAGATGAAGGCCATGAATGGTAGCAACACCGTTACGTCAAATTAGTAACAAACTATTCAACAGCTAGTGTGATTGGAATAAGAAATTTAAATTATGATTTTGCTGCCTCTTACTTAACCATATTGGCGTGGGGTTGTCGGAGGGACAGTTGACATAGGCGTGTTAGCTCGGTTGGCAAAACCGGTGTGACGCACATGCTTGGAATTCCAATCCAAAAGAGCTGGGTTCGATCGCGCATTCAGGCATGTGATCAAGGTGTAAAAACCTGCGCTATTCCATACGCCAATCACATGACACATCCTTCGGAGGGGACGTAAAGTCGTCGGACCCGTCTCGTGTGGTGTCTGTGCCATGGGGGACGTAAAAGAACTCACGCTGAGTGTCAGGCCCTGTATCAGGAGCTCAGTCGTGAATACGCTCTGATAGTGTAAATAGTAGATGTCGGATGTCAGCCCTGTCATCAGTATATCCAAGATGCCATAACTGACGCCTGTAAGACGCCTATCTAAAAAGGCGAATGGTACAGATGTGAGCAGACTGGACTTCACTGTGCGGCATAGTTGGCAGCCTGCTCTAACCAACCTATGTCACAGCTGTCAGCGACGCTGTCACTGGCTCCCTGGTTCACTGTCTAGACTGTCTGTAAATATGTCACAAATAATTGTAGAAACACCCCAAGGGGTGCGGATGTAACCAGGAACCTCACTGAGCAGTGATGCTGGTCGGTGCTCCTATATACAGGAGGAAATTAAAAGAGGCCTACAAATGGCATGGCATGACTAAACATGTGTATCACGACCATACAAGTTGGTGTTGAGGCGTTTGGGTGGTGGCCTCACACTCGTATAAAGAGTACAGCATTAAAAAATCCAAGAGGATGATATTTATTACTTAGAGATGTAGGAGATATAGGTGATGGCTTCTAAGTGCGTCTAATTTTTACATAATTCAGAGGGCGGCCCCTGGACCAAATTAAGCCCATCGGATACCACACCTATGGCCTATGGACCACATCTCTGCACCACACCACATCTCTATACCACACCACTCTGGACCACAGCAATGGAGCATGCCTCTGGATCACGCATATGGACCACACCTCTGGACCACGCTTCCCTATGATGTGGTGGAGTAAATCTGACCTATCAGCTGGGCTACACGACTGAGCCCAGCCCTCAGACTGGCCCACGAGTTTACGAGACAATAACATGCATCCATTTAGAGACAAGCATCCATAGTGATATATATATATATATATATATATATATATATATATATATATATATATATATATATATATATATATATATATATATATATATATATATATATATATATATATATATATATATAAATATGAATCTGATCAACTTTGTGCATTAATGACCATGGGTTACCTCAAACATGGTGTAGGCTGTGCGGCATGCCAGGAACCAGTACCGGAGTTATTACATGACTTGGGCGGCTATGCAAATAGATTGCTCAAGTCCTGGAGAAGTTCTCTGGACCTAGAATTTTCATTAATAGTAGTAAACGAGTTACACAACCAAAAACCACCAACGGTATGCCAGTTAGAGGACAGAGGCTATCCGCTGACTGCAATGGCAATGACACAACTATGGCAGTAATTACAGCATCTGCTAAGGATCTACAGCTCGGATGTGGATGAGGCTACTGAGTTAAAAATTTATAAACATCTCAGTATCGAGTTAGAATTTTATAAACAAATCATTGCTATGAAACTTGTGATATGGGTGAGGCTATTGTGTTAGAATTTTATCAGAATCTCGTTGAGTATGGTGAAATGGAGGTAGGAATGGCTTTTGGCTTAGAACAAGAACATCTCGATCAGGCTGGTCATGACCAGTGTCACTTCGGCCTAAGGGGATTCGGAAGTGTGCCCACGTCACATCTAATATCATAGGTCTTGGCCCTATATGGAGGGTTAAACTAAACAGAGTGAGCCAAGGAACCACTCTTTTTCAAACCACTATTCGCACATTCACCCCACTGTCGGAGATAAATCAAGTTGTCAAGGCGAATGGTACAGATGTGAGCAGACTGGACTTCACTGTGCGGCATAGTTGGCAGCCTGCTCTAACCAACCTACGTCACAGCTGTCAGCGACGCTGTCACTGGCTCCCTGGTTGACTGTCTAGACTGTCTGTAAATACGTCACAAATAATTGTAGAAACACCCCAAGGGGTGCGGATGTGACCAGGAACCTCACTGAGCAGTGACGCTGGTCGGTGCTCCTATATACAGGAGGAAATTAAAAGAGGCCTACAAATGGCAGGGCATGACTAAACATGTGTATCACGACCATACAAGTTGGTGTTGAGGCGTTTGGGTGGTGGCCTCACACTCGTATAAAGAGTACAGCATTAAAAAATCCAAGAGGATGATATTTATTACTTAGAGATGTAGGAGATATAGGCGATGGCTTCTAAGTGCGTCTAATTTTTACATAATTCAGAGGGCGGCCCCTGGACCAAATTAAGCCCATCGGATACCACACCTATGGCCTATGGACCACATCTCTGCACCACACCACATCTCTATACCACACCACTCTGGACCACAGCAATGGAGCATGCCTCTGGATCACGCATATGGACCACACCTCTGGACCACGCTTCCGTATGATGTGGTGGAGTAAATCTGACCTATCAGCTGGGCTACACGACTGAGCCCAGCCTTCAGACTGGCCCACGAGTTTACGAGACAATAACATGCATCGATTTAGAGACAAGCATCCATAGTGATATATATATATATATATATATATATATATATATATATATATATATATATATATATATATATATATATATATATATATATATATATATATATATATATATATATATATATATATATATATATATATATATATATATATTATATATATATATATATATGTGTATATATATATATATATATATATATATATATATATATATATATATATATATATATATATATATATATATATATATATATATATATATAAATATGAATCTGATCAACTTTGTGCATTAATAACCATGGGTTACCTCAAACATGGTGTAGGCTGTGCGGCATGCCAGGAACCAGTACCGGAGTTATTACATGACTTGGGCGGCTATGCAATAGATTGCTCAAGTCCTGGAGAAGTTCTCTGGACCTAGAATTTTCATTAATAGTAGTAAACGAGTTACACAACCAAAAACCACCAACGGTATGCCAGTTAGAGGACAGGCTATCCGCTGACTGCAATGGCAATGACACAACTATGGCAGTAATTACAGCATCTGCTAAGGATCTACAGCTCGGATGTGGATGAGGCTACTGAGTTAAAAATTTATAAACATCTCAGTATCGAGTTAGAATTTTATAAACAAATCATTGCTATAAAACTTGTGATATGGGTGAGGCTATTGTGTTATACTTTTATCAGAATCTCGTTGAGTATGGTGAAATGGAGGTAGGAATGGCTTTTGGCTTAGAACAAGAACATCTCGATCAGGCTGGTCATGACCAGTGTCACTTCGGCCTAAGGGGATTCGGAAGTGTGCCCACGTCACATCTAATATCATAGGTCTTGGCCCTATATGGAGGGTTAAACTAAACAGAGTGAGCCAAGGAACCACTCTTTTTCAAACCACTATTCGCACATTCACCCCACTGTCGGAGATAAATCAAGTTGTTTGCCATTGTCGCCCAGCTCCCAGGGGGGATCTCAGAGTCGTAATCTTACAGCCACCACGAGGAATGGCAATAAAACTCCCGTTGTGGACCCCACCTGTCCAGGAGATAAATCACTTGCCTCCTAGGCCTTGGTGACAACCTGCCTTAATGGCTGGACCAAAAGCTTAAGGAACTTCGCCAGCAACTTCAGAGCTTCATTCAAGAACTTCGTCAGCAGATTGAGGAACTTCGTCAGAAGCTTAAGTAACTTCGTCAGCAACTTCATCTTCCAACTGCCCTCTGTATCATTCACCTGCTCCAGAGGAGCAAACGCTGTCTGGAACTCTTGCCAAGCAGCGCCTATGGCGCTCTTCTTAATGATCTTCTCACGGAAGATCCATTTCTTCCATGTTTTCTTGGAATCTGCCTTGCAGGCAAGCCTGATGAGGTAGCCCTGGTAGTTGTCAGGGTTAGAACTCCAGAAATATTGCCATATTTCCCTGTGTCTGCTTTCGGCCCGCAGCATTGAATATGTGATCAATAGCATCCTGTGCACCAGTAGCACCACCCTCCTCCATATCAGTACCATAACCCTCGATGCCAGTAGCATGTCCCGTCTCCATACCAGTAGCATGTCCAGAGTTGAAGCCTTCATCGTGACTGTGGTCTACTCCATCTCTGATTTCCCTATGGAAGTATTCTGTTGCCACAGACTGTAGGTTACTCAGTATATGGTGTTCATCAGGAGTGTGGATGTTGAACACACGTGACCACTTCTCGACTGTCAGCAGATCCTCAGGCTTCACTTTTGCCTTCTGAAGAGCCAGGACAACAGGACTCTTAGTGGGAGTAAATGGGAGCAGCACCCTACCTGTGGGACTGTCAAACCTCTTGCATGGGATTCTGGTCAGCAGCTCCTTGACCGATCGAGAGTCACCCCGCTCATCTAGGGAGGCAAACATCTTTGGGTCAGTTGGTGGAAGCTGATCCGCCCTGGTGTGGAGGATGTTGATGTCACGAATTTGTCCCCTTATTCGTGTAATAGATGGTATCCCCATCCCTGGAGCCATCCCGGCTACATCAGGACTGACTGCAGGCTTACTCTTGTGAGAGTGTAGTGGATCCCGCAGGAAGATTATCTGGTGGAGAGAGAACCTTAGTGAACATGGTTTAATCTTTTATATAGATACCTTAAATATGAAGCAGTATGCACAACATCCAGACGGAACGGTTGAGCCCACGACCTCGCATCACACATATCCACGGAAGTGTTGCCTGGCAGTCAATCGGCCTAGTACTCATGATGAGAACCCTCTCTCTGCGGATGGAAAGTACATTGACTTCGCTATCTCAGGACAGATCCATGAGATTAGGAGCAAGACACTCGGGTTCAAGTTCGAGACCACCAAATGGAAGGATGTAGAGCTCCCGCAGGTTGTGAGTAGGTACGAGCTTGTGCAGAGCAACAGCACCCTGGACACTACCTATGTGAACGATGAGTACCGAGTCCTGGCTCCAGTGGCCTGTGGACCTGCCTCTATGCGAAGGGGAAAGGGTACTATGTCATGTAGAGGGATTCACAGAATTCAGCTTACAACCAACCAAATGTAGAAATGCTGGTTGCCGTGCCACTATTCTCCCTCCTTGAGAACACACACACACTTGGACCCGGCCATGATGTGGGATGAGCTGTTCCTTCGGGTGTATACTCAACTTCTTAATGGTGTAATGATAACCTCTCCACAACTGCATGTGTGATGTAGCCCAGAAACGTGGTGTGGTCCAGAGACGTTGTGTAGTCCAGAGGCGTGGTCCAGTGGTGTGGTCCATAGGCCATAGGTGTGGTCTCTGATGTGGTTATTTTGGTCCTGAGACGTAGTGTGGGCTATAGGTGTGGTTTCTGATGGGGTTATTTTGGTCCAGTACTATCATTTTAGTGGGAGGGTTGTGAGGCCGTCCTGGGTGTGAGGTCGGCCCGTGATGTAGACCAGCTGTGACCTGTGTGCTGTATCTCGCCCACGCATGTTATGGCTGGGAGCTGCGAGCTGCTGGCGGATCTCGGAGTAATAATTTTACAGCCACCACGAGGAATGGCAGTAAAACTCCCATTGCAGATCCCACCTGTCTGGGAGATAAATCACTTGGCTCCTAGGTCTTGGTGACAACCTGCCTTAATGGCTGGACAAAAAGCTTAAGGAACTTCGTCAGCAACTTCAGAGCTTCACTCAGGAACTTTGTCAGAAGATTGAGGAACTTCGTCAGAATCTTAAGGAACTTCGTCAGCAGTGTTGTCTTCCAACTGCCCTCTGTATCATTCACCTGCTCCGGAGGAGCAAGTTCTGTCTGAAACTCTTGCCAAGCAGCGCCTATGGCTCTCTTCTTACTGAACTGCTCACGGAAGATCCACTTCTTCCATGTTTTCTTAGAATCTGCCTTGCAGGGAAGCCTGATGGGGTAGCCCTGGTAGTTGTCAGGGTTAGAACTCCAGAAATATTGCCATATTCCCCTGTGTCTGCTTTTGGCCCTCACCATTAAATATGTGATCAATAGCCTCATGTGCACCAGTAGCCCCACCCTTCTCCATACCACTAGCGTGACCCTCCCCACACTTATCCACTTTCAGGTTCAGAAGTTTCTTCCTCACTGTTTCCCAATATGTTTCGAACTGCTCTAAGTCTTGTTTCAGCATGCACAAGAAGCATTCCACTCAACTCTAAATAAAATCTTAACTTACTTAACTTAGGTAACATTCTGAGTGCAGGTTATCTAAATCTCTATGCTCAGCACATCTTCGTCCATCTCTATAACTGGATTATCACTTCCAGTAAATGGACATGTGTAGTCGTAGTGTGCCTTCTGTGATGACCAGAATTTGTCAATGCGACTTAAAGGTGGGCAGTGTCAGTTTTGTTATCGCAGACTCCGTCAGACTGTTGCAATGCTTACAAATGTGTAATGGAAAGAAGTTCTTTCTAATATTAGTCCTCGCCCCTTGTACGAATAGCCACTTGCTATGGCCCATTATTTTCTGGTCTTGTGGTTCGAGCATTGGGTGATGTTTTGTGCCATAAATGTCTGTCTAGTTTGTAGGCCTTTATCTTGTCACCTCTTTCTTCTGCAGTAGACCATAGTTGGCAGTTTTAGTAATCGCATGCATTCGTTGTATGGCATCTCTTCAAGGATGATACGAGTTTAGTCGGTCTTCGTTGTACGCCCTCCATTGCTTTGCTTTGATGTGCATCCCTTTGCATGGGTACCATTGGCATGCTCCAGTTGTGGCCTCACGACTGCCTTGTACAAGAAAATAAAATTTCTTGCATCAGGGTGGACAAATGTCCTTATGACTACCATAATGCTAATAGCTTTGTTTTACTTTGAGGGTAACATGCTAATTGAACGACGGGTTTGGATCAATGGTGATGCCAATGTCTTTCTCCTCCAAAGCGTGTTCCAAAGTGGTTATCCCTCCTTCAGTTCGCATATAGTAGTCTACCAACTTCTTCGGTGTTGTGGAGATCGTCATGACTGCATTTACATGGGTGGAATTTCAAGAGCCAGAGGTCTGGCCAGTCCCGCAGAGTGTACAGCTCTTCCTGAAGGTCTTTTGCATCTTCTTGATTGGTAATTTTGTGGAATAATTTGGTGTCATCTGCGAACATATATACTTCTGAGGAGGCACACTCTAGTAAGTAATTTATGCAGACTATGAAAGATAGTGGTCCCAATACACTATCTTGGGGTATGCCATTGGGTACTGGGGCAAATTCTTAGAATGTGCTACTCAGACGCACATGTTGCTTCCTTATCAGCCAGAAAATTAGCCACCCATCTTAGAACTGTTCCCATCACTACATAGTTTTCGAGTTTGTGGACCAGTCTCCCATATGGGACTTTTATCAAAGGCTTTCTGAAAGATCTACACAGCCCTTGTTGTCTAGCATTTGAGACCAGTTGTCTAATGCGTGCAGGAGCTGGAAAGCGGTAGATAATACAATTATGAACCCGTACTGCTGGTTATTGAAGAGTTCATTTTCCTCAAGGTGCTTATAAATAATATCCCGTACCACTGATTCCAATTACCTTACACAGGATGCAGGTTAAGCTTACTGATCTGTAGTTCTCAGGGATTTTGCAACTACTTTTCTTGAAAATGGCATTCACTGTGGCCTGTTTCTAAACCTCAGGAAGATTCCCGGTATTTAGGGATGATTGAAATATCATAGCAATACGCTTGCTAATTACTGGGCTAAGTTCTTTCAGAATCCTCGGGTGTATTTGGTCTGGTCTGGGCGACTTATCAATATTGGGTGAGTCAATGTTTTTTGTACTAGGCTGACTCATACGTCCACAATTTCTACTGTCAGGATAGTTCTTGGTGCTATTTTGAGCAGATCATCGTTTGGTTCAATGGTGAACACTGATGAGAAGTATGTAAGCAAGAGATCTGCTTTACCAGCATCTGTGCCAGTCACTATTGTCTATCCCAGGAATATTGAGGCTACCCACACACACCTTTGTTTTTGTCTTACTCATTACCTATTTCCAGAAATGCTTTGGATCAATCTTAATTTGATTTGCGTTCTCCATTTCATGGTGTTTCTTTGCTTTCTTTACTAGATTTCTGACTTGATTCCTGGTTTTGCAAAACTCATGGTAGGTCTGACTGTCTTTGTTCCTCATACACACACACACACACACACACACACACACACACACACACACACACACACACACACACACACACACACACAAACACGCACGCACGCACGCACGCACGCACGCACGCACGCACGCACGCACGCACGCACGCACGCACGCACGCACGCACGCACACACACACACCGCTAGTATGTTGGTTAGTATGCTGGTGCGAGTAATTACTTTTCACACATTCCAAGAATTGGTAGTCTGCATTAGATGTGTCTTGACTTTTCGTGGTGCAGGTGGTCCCGATCGATGTGCGAGTAGTTGAGATCTCCTATAATCAATACATGTGCATAATCTTTACTTCCACTCAGAAGTTGATTAAGCAGATTGTTGTTCTGTGCTGTGCTGCTAGAGAGTGTATATGCAGCCGAATAGTACTTTGTCTGAGTTAATTAATGGGATTTCTATCCACATGGATTCATTGAAGTCACTTTTCATTTCAATCTGTGTGACTGGTAAGCATGTATGAATGTATAAAATAATGCCCCGCCCTATACTACATTCACAAATTTCATAGCCCTCCAGTTTTAGCTCTGATAGTTCTACAGCATATCTTTGTCTCTTTGGTGTTGTCTCTGTGACAGCAATAATTAGTGGGTCTGGATCCAGACTATTTAAAAGTAACTGCAATTCATGTATTTTATTTGTCACTGTATCTGCATTTTAGCACATTATTTACAGCGTTATGTACATCAGGTGTCAGCCTTACTCGTTGTTAGAGGCGGGTGTACAGGGACTGTGCATTGCTGTAGATTTGGTGACAATTTTGCCGCTTCTAATAACTATGTTCTCGCCGTCTTCCTTTCCATGTTTTAATTCCTGTCTTAGAGCATAATCTTCTATTCTCTCTTTCTGCGTTAACTCTGGAGCAATGTACAATGTACTAAGTTCGTGGAATTTACCATTCCTGAGATTCATTGCATTTTGTAGAAGCTTTCGCGTGATGGCAAGATCATTAAATACTAGTCTCAAGGGTCTCACCGTATCTCTCTTTTCTCCAAGCCTTGTAATTTTGGTCATACAAGTTGAGATTTCAGAGATATCTGATTGTCTTAGAATGTCCTGGACAAGTGAACGAATCTTCTTTCTATAATATTTCTGTCTAGTAGATGGGATTGTCACTGTCACATTCTTGAATTCTATGGATGATGAGGTTATTCCTTCACAATTCCCTTTGCCTGGTTTCAGTCATCAACAATTTCACTGATTGATCTTTCATCGGTTCCGAGTCTGGTTTTGATTTTGTCTACATCATCTTTAACCATTCCTAGTTCAGTTTCTATTTTCTTCTATCAGATTTCAATGTCTGGTGTCGTCTTCAGCAGATCTTTTTACACCCAGCATGGCATTTTTACATCCCGTACAGAACCACATGAAACACTCAACAATGTAATTTTGTTGGTTAATTAGGTCATACAGGTTTGTTAACATATTGGTACAGGGTAAGCATAGCCATTTCTCACAGATATCACAGAACATGACATTCTGGACACCTCTTGAAGATTGCAGTCACATGATGAATATAAATGCACCCCTGTAAATGCTACACTGGTAGACAGCTTGGCGTCGTTGTTACATCATCCTGTGCCAGCTTCTTCCCTGGTTTACCAGATTCCACTCGGCTGACATGTAGGCTATGATCTTGTGTGTGGCTGTGCTTCTCTTGCCAGCTGCAATTTGCTGCTTACAACAGATAAGACAAGGTTTGAACACTGTTTCTGGTGTATATGGTTAGACTTCTCTTGCAAGCTGCAGTTCACTGCATACAACAGAGAATACGAGTGCAGAGGATACAAGATTCAAGATTCAAAATTATTTATTTTCATATAACTCATAGATCTCACATTTACACAACAGGCAGTCCACCAACGGTTGAGCCTATACAGTGGTGGACCACTTACATTTAACATATAATACACATATAATTCAGTGATAGTTGGATCATGGATGAAGATAATATAATATTTACATGTATACATTTAAGACAATAAACAATTAACACGCACGCACGCACGCACGCACGCACGCACGCACGCACACACATGGGAATGGGGAAAACACATGCATATCTTGTTTACAATATTATTATTATTATTATTATTATTATTATTATTATTATAATTATTATTAATTATTATTATTGTCATATATAACAATATGGCCTAATTTGTATCAACATTTCTTGACGCATTATTATTATTATTATTATTATTATTATTATTATTATTATTATTATTATTATTATTAGGCTAGCTCTGGAAGACTAGAGTGATTGTTCCATTTATTATTATTATTATTATTATTATTATTATTATTATTATTATTATTATTCTGCCAGCCATGTCCAGCAATTAACTGAACCAAACCTCCGAAACCTGCAAGCACATTGAACTAAAACTAAAATATTTGGTTTAGATCAACACCCGAATCAAAATAGCTAAACGGAGCCTTATTGGCGCAGGGGCTTGGCGGCCATCTTGATGACGTCATAAATCACAAAATAATCTTCTCTGGAACTTCTGAAGCAATCTAGCTAAAACTTAGGGAATATAATCAGTCAATGGGGGCCAGTGAAAATTGTTCGCAAATACTTGATTGGTATAACAATATGGCCACCGTGGACCAATCAAATTCGAGCATTTGGGAGCCATTTTGACCTTTTTTATTTGATGGATTTTTGATGGAGAAAATTGCTATACATATGTTATTTGACCATCTGCAGAGTGTGTGTGAAAATGAACGAGATCCATCTGTAAAGGGTGGAAATATTTAGATTTTAATTTTCATCTTTATTATGTAGTAGAAGACAGTTTGCTAGAGGCTCTAATAAAAATGATTAATGTGACATTTAATTGCCATTTTATATCTCGTTACTATGGTGGTAATAAATGGCATTTGCTACTGTAAATGCTCTAGGCAAACAGATTAATATAATAGGGATTTAATTGCCATTTAATACGAGTTGATAACCTGACCGATTAACCCATGAATTTATTAATGTCAATATAAAACTTGCACTTAATGTAGATGCTAAGGATAGCTGCTGAATATTTTTCAAAACAATTTGACAGGAAATTGTTCCTGCCTATTAAACCTTCTACTGGTGAAATATTAGATGTTGTATTAACCCGTATACTGCAGAATGTTAACTTTTATTTCATTGATTTTGTACTAATTTTCCACTGTCCATTAAGAAATAATGATAAGGTAAATTGTCACACACTTCCTATAGTTTTTACTGCTGAATGGCCAATCCCTGATTAACCTATTTACTGCTGAATGGCCAATCATCTAGCTGAATTTTGTGACCAGTTTTGTGTCTGTATATAAACCTTCTCAAAATCCACCATTTCATATCTGGTTATCACACAGTAAATAACTGGATTTGCCACTGTAAATGCTCTAGGCAAACAAATTAATGTGATATGGATTTAATTGCCATTTAATACCAGTCGACCATGGGGCCGATTAACCCATGAACTTATGAATGCAAATATAAAACTTGCAGTTATGGCAGATGATAAGGATACCTGCTGAATATTTTTCAAACAATTTGAGTGGAAGTTGTTCCTGCCTATTAACCCCTCTGCCGGTGAAATATTAGATTTGTGTTAGCCCTTATACTGCAGAATGTTAACTCTTATTTCATTAATTGTGTACTAGTTTTCCAGTGTCTATTAAGCATATTGGAAAGATAAAATTGTCAGTCACTTCTTAACCCTCTTGCTGCTGAATGCTCAGTCCCTGATTTACCTGTCTACTACTGAATGGCCAATCATTTTGCCGATTTTTGCGGCCAGATTTATGTCTGTATATATGTCTTCTCCAAAGCCACCTAGGTGATAAATCCGAAAGACATGAAACATTATCTAGAGCAGTTCTCAAAACGGAATTTCACGGGAGAACTCGATTGAACATGAAGTACAAGAAAAGAGGGTCTAGTTCGAGTGCAGGTACTTTTGGAAGCCGTATATCTGTTTATGGAACAGATCTAGTTATTATTATTATTATTATTATTATTATTATTATTATTATTATTATTATTATTATTATTATTATTATACACACCTGCATCATCCGCATCAACAATTACGGATGCATTATTATTATTATTATTATTATTATTATTATTATTATTATTATTATTATTATTTTTATTATTATAGATGTGTATTTTACATTCTAGTTGTTGTCCTGGCAACTGGGTACATACTTGTGTTTGTACTGCCATGGTGGTGACTTCTGCATTCATGTCATTGGCTTGGATTTTTAGTATATTTCTAAGATTATTTTTTTAATATTTTGTTTAAAAGAGCTTTGTGTAAGAATTTGTTTGCGTATATTTATATCTGTGTTGTTCCAGAGTTGTATTGCTTGGTGGGATGGTTTTTGTGTAGCTGCCATTGTTCTGTAATAGGTTTGGTGTAAGTTATTCTGAGTTTGTGTGTTGTGCGAGTGTATATCAGAGTTGTTCCTAAAAAGGTTTGATAATGAGGAGGGTAGATTGCCTTTATGGTAGTCCGTTAAGATAGTGTATAGTTGGACCACTCCAATGTCTTCAAGTTTTAGCATTTTTCGGTTTTAAAGACATCCTGGTCCTCTGCTGGCTGTGCGAATAATTTGATTGCTTGCTTTTATAGTGATTTTAGATGTGCTAGTTTAGTTTTATGCGTGTTAGTCCCGATTACATTGCAATATGTAATATGTGGAAGTATCAGTGTACAATATATAGTTTTTAGAATATTAGGGGGAAGATATGGCTTAAGTTTGTGCATGATACCAATGGTCTTTGCTACCTTGGATCTCACTATTTCTATATGCTTCTCCCAGGTTAAGCTTTTATCCAGATAGATGCCTAGAAATTTGACATATTGTGCTTCGTGAATATCTTGATTTTTTACATGCATTTTGGGGAGGCTATTTTTTTTTAATTTTTAGATTTTGTGAATAGTATATAGTTAGTTTAATCTACATTCAGAGATAATTTATTCATCTAAAACCAGTCTATGAATTTTGTTCTTTTCATTATTTACATACTTGTATACAGTGGCTATGTCCTTGTGGCTACGAAAGGCATTGGTATCATCTGCAAGCAATATTAGTGAGAGGTGTTTGCATGCTTTGGGTAAATCATTCATGTGTAATAAAAACAACAAAGGTCCAAGAACTGATCCTTGTGGAATGCAACAGACTAATTTCCTGTCTCCTGACATGGCCCCACTGAATTTTACACATTGTATTCTGTTAGTTAAATAGCTATATGTCCAATTTAATGCAATGCCCCTAATGCCATAGTTGGCTAGTTTTTAAAGTAATATTTCATGATCAATAGTATCGAATGCTTTGGAGAGGTCCAAGAATACACCTAGAGTGTGTTCATTTCTCTAAAGGGATGCAGTTATTTTTTCCAGCATATCCACAATGGCATGCATGGTAGAGTGTTTTTCTCTGAAGCCATACTGAGATTCATAGATCATAGAGTTTTTAGCTCACCTGTGAGCTTATGCCGTAGCGATCATCAGTCATTCGTCCGTCATCCATACGTCGTCCGTCCGTCCGTCAACTTTTCCTTTAAACGACTTCTCAAGAACCACTGGGCCGATTTCAATTATATTTGGCAGGAAGCATCCGTATGGCATAGGGATCCAAGTTTCTTCAAATGGAGCCAATCGGCCAATTTGGCCGGTGTCCATTTTGGATTTTGGCCGATTTTAGGAAATGTCTTTAAAAATCTTCTTCTCCGAAACCACTTGAGGAATCGATTCAAAACTCATGAAATATCATCTACGGAAAGAGGTAAGCCAAGTTTGTCAAGAAGACTTGATTAACCAAATGGTTCGGTGGCCATCTTGAATGACCTAGTTTTCCCAAAAACGACTTCTCCAGAACCGCTGAAGGGATCAGGCGGAAATTTGATAGATATGATCAGGGCCTAAGGGCCATTAAAGTTTGTTCAAAGGATGTTGATCTGTCAAAAAACATGGCCGCCATGGGCCAATCAATATGTAGAGTGTTTGGCGGCCATATTGGATTTTTTTATTTGATGGATTTTAAGGCCGAAATTGGTTCTATATATGGTTTTGGGTATTCTGAGCTCAAATTTGCCATTTTCGAAATTGTCGGATAAACGGTTTGGCGGCCATCTTGGATTATTTTCCTGCCAAAGGCGCCCATACTAAAGCAATGGGAAATTTAAAATGTCTTCTTCTGGAGAACTACTACGTCGATTTCAATTATATTTGGCAGGAAGCATCCTTAGGGCATAGGGATCCAAGTTGGTTCAAAGGAAGCCGATTGGCTACTTTGTCCGGTGGCCATCTTGGATTTCGGCCGATTTTAGGAAATGTCTTTAAAAAAATTTCTTCTCCGGAATTCCTTGGAGAATCGATTCAAAACTTATGAAACCTCATCTAGGTGAAGACGTAAGCCAAGTTTGCTGAAGACGACTTCATTGACAGAATGGTTTGGCGGCCATCTTGGATGACCTATTTTTCCCGAAAACAACTTCTCCAGAACCGCTGGAGGGATCAGACCGAAATTTGGGAGATATGATCAGGAACTAAGGTCCATTAAAGTTTGTTCAAGGGAAGTTGCTCCATAAAAAAACCATGGCCACCGTGGGCCAATCAAAATGTAGCCTGTTTGGTGGCCATATTGGATTTTTTTATTTGATGGATTTTGATGCCAAAATTGGAAATGTGCTTTAGGGTATTCTGAAGTCAGATTTGAAATTTTCGAAACTCGTATACACGGGTTTCCGGCCATCTTGGATCATTTTCCCACCGAAAGCTCCCATACTAAAGCAATGGGAAATTTAAAATGTCTTCTCGTGAACTACTAGGCCGATTTCAATTATGTTTGGCAGGAAGCATCCTTAGGGCATAGGGACCCAAGTTTGTTCATGTAGCTCGCTGGGTAGTGTCAGGCCGTTCCAGTGTATCATGTCGACTCGCCACGCCACAAGTGCACGACGAGTGATGACGCTGGTTAGCATCTGGTCTCGGGGTGACGGACCTTGTACGAGACTGCCCTGTGGGAAACAAAAACTGGCTCCTAAGGCCGGTGGAACTCAATCGTTCCGGTGGGGCCATCCGACCATCGTTGCGAACATTAAACACAACTGTCTCATCCCAAGAATTTGTGTCACCATTATGCCTGTCCATAGCAATTTCGTGATCCATGGACTTACAAGATTTGATATGGTGACCTAGAAATATAAGTCTATACAATGAGTTTACCTAAACAATTATAAATGTGCTAGATAAAACTACAGTAAGAGCATACGAAAATACGAGACATAGAGGCAGGTAGATGAACTTTTAAACATGGGGCTCCCAGAGGTACCACACAGACTCGTAGGTCCGCAGAGGTATGTCCGCAAGGGAGGCTCCCGTACACGAGACATAGCTATTTAACTTAATATAAGTTATTATACCTCTAAGCTGAAAGGAAGAAGGTTATCTCAGACGAAAAAGTTGTATGCCTCACGCGGGCACTACTCCTAGTGCTAGTTTGAGTGAGGAGTATTATCCTGGCGTGGACCGTCATCGCTGAATCATTGCGAGAGGCAAGTGCCTCGCATGGGCCTCCGTCTCGGGAAGGTGTCGCCATGGCTTAAAGCGGGAAAAGAATAGTAGGCAAAAATTGGCCCACTAATATTTCAAACAAAAATGTTTTAGAAAGAAAAGACCATACCTAGTGAGATTATGACTATAAGGGTGCGTACTGGTTTACGTGAAGACGGGACGGGTGATTCCCGATGGATTCCCTCGTCACCGTCTTATGTGATTCTTAATACGCTGAATTAGTAGTTTCCGCTTTATTTCTGCGGGCCTTCTGCTTTGCTTAATTCTTTTTAGTTATTTTCAGAACAAGAATTATTTTAGGCGCAACTGGCTGATATCTACCTAGCTATTAGACACGGCTGTCACGGAGAACAGATGCCCTAAGACATCAATACTGTAGACAGCGCTCATACATGTTACTTAGTAGAATCTCCGAACTGGGTAGGAATCCGGACATTCCGCTTCGTAACCACATAAAACATTACAAGACATGGGTTACATTTCACGAAAGCATTATTAGGCCATTTCTCTTATCGTTATGGTTGGGGTAAGAGAGATGAATACCCACTGTAAATGTCCTTCCCGTTCTGTGGGAATATGTATCTCGCCCGTCATCGGGTCCTATGGAACTAACCGTTTAACCTGTCATTAGGTTTATATACAAGTTGCCAGTTTTGCGCTGCGGTGTGGGAGGATTGTCAGTAAATAAAATAATAATTAATACATGTGTTTTCGCAGTGCTTTCCTACATTGGCTTAAAGTACTATCTACTAAGTATCCGAAGATACATGGGAGTGTGTGTGATACCGCACCCTAGCCATCACCGCTCGGAAACCCCAATAGTTTCCCAGAGTCGGATCAGCCCATCGTGCGGATAAGGACATCCAAACAATTAAGAAGCCACAAGGCTATGAGGAGCACGAAGAGAGACAAAATCTTTCTTATGAGTCTTACCGCAATGCGGGGCTAGATTATCGCACTACCGGATGAGAAGAAGAATATATTACACAGTATGTAATGAAGACAGTGTCTCTAATCGTTTTGAACCCATCCTAACAAGCTGAATAGAAAAGGTTAGTCGGTAGCATGCCAGGATAAACAGAGTTATAGCACGGACAGCGACCTTAGTGAAAAAGTGTTGGTGGCGGGAGAAAGTGCTGCATATATAAGTGTTGCTGTATAGTGATTCCTACGTGGACTGCAGTCCTAAATTTTCTATAAATAAGCAAAACATATGAACGGATGGCCACTAGCCATATATATATACACCTGTGCAAAAGTTAAGCACCACCCTATTTTTACGCACATGCGAGGGTATATTCATGTGCTATGAAGAAAGCAATAGCATAAACATTTATGTACCCATCCATCTTAGTGCAAGAGGTAATAATGCAACTAGAGGAATGCTGATTATGATGGTGGGGAAACACTGTATGTTTTTGTTTGAACTTGAAAACGAGGCCTGAATATGGTTACGTTGACACAACTGACAACTATTGCCCTACAGTTGACACACGTGGCTAGATTGTCATTAATGGTGTCTGAAAACGAAGTTTAACATCTGTGCACGAGTTTGAGACTGTCATAATTAATACCGGGTATATCCACCTTGTGCCTGGATGACGGCCTGGACACGACGTCTCATGCTGGTCACCAACCGACTGATACGCCATTGTGGTATTCGTTGCCATTCAAGATGGAGTGCGTCTGTTAATTCCTGTAGGTTCTGCACAGGAGGATCCCTCCTTCTCACCATGTTTCCCAGAATGTCCCAGATATGCTCAATAGGGTTCATGTCAGGGCTCCTTGCTGGCCATGGTAGGGTTTCGATGGCATTCTGGCGGAGGTATTCATGCACAGCTCTAGCACGATGTGGTCGGGCGTTGTCATCCATGAATATAGGGTGGGTTCCAGGTGCATGATTTACAAAATGAGGGACCACAACTCTATCCAGTATGGAATCTTGATATCTTTGTCCATTTAGTGTTCCAGGTACAGTCAACAGATCCAGCTTACAATCAAATGAGATGCACCCCCATATCATAACGGAACCTCCACCAAATGGAACTTCTTCCATGATGTTACGTTGGTCGTACGCCGTGTGTCTGGACCTCCATACACGAGTTCGACCATCTGTGGCATGAAGCAGGAACCGACTTTCATCGGACCAGTGTACCCGTCTCCAGGATCTCATGTTCCAGTGTCTTCTTTCATTGCACCACCTCAGACGCTCCTCTTTGTGGTGTGCAGTGAGGAGAGGACGTCTGACAGGTCTCCTAGCTTTCATGCCAGCAGCATACAGTCTCCTTTTGACGGTAGACATTGACACTCTATTGCGCGTTTCCCATTGCTGGCTGAGCACTCTGCTGTTGGTGAATGGAGATCTCCTAACAAGGCGTACTAGGGCTCGATCATCACGGGCAGTAGTCTTCTTCGGTCTTCCAGATCTAGGCCTGTCCTTCACCTCGTTAGTTTGCCCATGTTTTGCAATCAAACGACTGATTACAGTATGGTTAATGTTCAGCTGTCTGCCAATCTCTCTGCATGACATACCAGTGGTATGCATGCCTATGATTTGCCATTTCACACGATCACTTAACCTTCGTCTTGCCATAGCGGTTCACAATCAAGAGCTAATTCTCTCTGTACAAATAAACCACGGTCATGAACACAAAATTCCTAATCTTGTCGCCTAAATCTGTATGTAATGTTCTACACCTCAAACTGGACTTTTACATAACTGAACACGTGTGCTGTTTCCCGCCACGCACGGACATCAAGCGGCGTGAAGTCATGCATGCATGTGCATTTCGTACTTGGAATTATGTCAGCTAACGCGGGGACAAAAAGTATGGCAGCCTAGTTGTACCATCATGTTTCTACGTTCTATTGTTTTTGCTGGTGCTTAACTTTTGCACAGGTGTATACATAATCTAATCAGAACAACAATACGGTGTCAAATGATTAAGATATATATTTTAGTAAAGGTTAACGAACCTACCATGGTGCGGTTAGCAGCACATTGAGGAAAATGATAATAATTATTAACAAATACAGAAATTATAACTATCGGTCCTAAGACCGTTGCGGTTCCTTTTAGTCATCGGGACCGTTTTTACGGATACAATATAATTAACAAAACATATATAGAGAAATAATTAAACTGTGAAGTATAGTTACTTGAATATTTGGTAGTCACTCCCAAGTTAGGCTACCATGTTACTGAAATTGATGTGTCAATCAGTAGTCGACTTGAGATGATGCCCTTTCCGGAAGCTGGAAAGTTCCCGCAGGCTGGTTCCTGCAAGCTGTTGTCCGCAAACAAGATTCCCGCAAGAACACTCATGGCGGGTAAAGGACATCGCTCAGCACTGTAAGCCTAATAGAATGTCTAACGAGCAGTCAGTAAAAGATACGATAGTACTATGTGGTGAAGAAAGTTCCCGTACACCGATGGCACGGATGGAAGGTGTAAACAACACGATCACTAGCGGGGGTTGTTAGAGGCAAATGAAGATACAAAACAAAGCTTCACGGTGCTGGGTACATCAGCCAGCTCTGAAGACGCACTGGGCAGAGTTTACTTGCTGCGGTCGAAAGTCGAAAGAACCTACACGATTGGCTCGGCGGCGTTTGAAATACCACTTAGGCGTCATTCATCAAAGAACATCCTGCCTCTACATCTGTAGACTAACATATTCAGGCCACAAAGGCCTCACCGCAAATTTGTGTCCCAAATGTGGATGTTAGTATTCATGAACGATTATCAAAAGTTCCAAATTCTCCCGCAGATAGGGAGTTACAAAATTGTTTTAGTGCGGTGGGTTAGAAAACTGCACTCTATGGGATAAAAACCCGACACATAGCGAAAGAAGACGCGTATCGTGCTTATTAGTAGTTGGTACAGATCCAACCTGTTCGGCCACTGGTCGAGGATGCTCTCGATCACTGGATCGCTTCTCCTTTTATACTCCTCGTGATGTCACAGGCGCAGGCGCTATCCAATCATCGTTCGAGCAACAGCCAATCAGCGCGCATCTAATAATAGCGCAGTCGAACGTTCTAGAACATTCTAGAGGTTTTGCGTCCACGTGGTTATGACGTCACAGCAATATTTTGAAGATAATCATGAAGAGTTTTTCCTGTATAATTCAGCCATTTCTCAACCGATTTTGAAATGGTTTACAGATTTAGAAAGCCCGCCGAATTCTGGTCTTGATTAATGCCAGATTTAACGGAAACATGAAATCAATAAGAATTACAGGGTACCATCTCGGTACTCTAAAAGTGCCATCTTATCTAGGTCATAACTACGTGCTCCATATAAACAGCATCCTGGCGCACGCATGCGCATCATGTGCTTTAACAAACTTAGTCGTTTTTCGACACGCTATCTCTCCCATAGGCCTATATACGCTTATAGCTCTACCCAGAGGGGCGTGCGTGTTCAGGAAATGAATCCAGGATGGGCGGCACGTACCCAGCTGAGTTGGTACGGCCGGTATCCGACCGGTCGATCCGAACTACACCCAAATGAACCCGATCGGCCAATTTGCCTGGTGGCCATTTTGGATTTCGGCCGATTTTAGGAAATGTCTTTTGTTCAGGAGGACTTGATTGACGAAATGGTTCGGTGACCATCTTGGATGACCTAGTTTTCCCGAAAACGACTCCTCCAGAACCGCTGAAGGGATCAGGTCGAAATTTGGGCGGTATGATTAAGGACTAAGGGCCATTAAAGTTTGTTCAAGGGAAGTTGATCCATCAAAAAAAAAGCTGGGAGCCGTGGGCCAATCAAAATGTATCGTGTTTGGCGGCCATATTGCACTTGCAAAAATGTCCACAAACTCAGTTAAACGACTACTAAACCACCCACCAACAATTTTGACAAAAATTGATGGTGCTCCAGGTGAGCGACACAGACCTCTTGTGATTAAGATATTGTGTAGTTCTATTGTAGTATAATCTTTCCAAAAGTTTAGAGAAAAGTGAAAGTACTGAGGACTGGCCTATAGTTAGTAAAAGTAGATGGGTCTTTAGCTTTGAATTATAGGTGTTATGCATGCAGTTTTTAATCGGGATGGAAATATACCCTGTGAAAGTGATAGATTGCAGATGTGATTCAGTGGAGTTAGTATTTCTCTAGCATAGGTTTTAAAGATTTTCCATTTAAAGTTATCAATGCTGGCACTCTTAGTTGGGTTAATTTTCATTAAGATTTTGTAAATTTCTTCATTGTCAGTAGGGGTCCTGAACATTGATAGTCTTGCACATTTATTCCAGGACTGGTCTGTATTTTTTAAAGATAAATTAGGCCCAATATATATAATAATAAAGTATTCATTAAATTTATCCGCAATTTCCTTTTTGTCAGTTACAATTGTATTATTATAAATGAACCAGGATGTTTCTGAACTGCTTTTTTGTTTATTCAATAGTGATTTTATTAATTTCCATGTTTCTTTTATATTGTTCTTTTGCTCTTCAAATTTATAATGGTAATAGTTTATCTTTGCCGTTTAAATTGTGCATCATTATTTCTTGTTGGAAATTTTATAAAGTTTAAATACATCTTATTCTTCTTATGGCAGCTATCAATCCTGTTGTTAACCAGGGCTTAGTAGGGTTTTGTTTAAACTTTTTTAGTTTTTTTAGTGGAAAACTTGATTCATAAATGTTAGTGCATAGAGTATGGAATGCGTTGTAGGCATCTTCACATGTCTGGCACTCTATTATCTGATTCCAGTATATACTTGCCATATTTATTTAAAAATTTTCTATGTTATCATTTTTAAAATCTCTGCATGTTATTTCTTCCTTTATGAATGATTTTTGTCTTATTTTTTCTTTCTCCATATAATAAATAGGTAGATGGTCTGAAATGTCCACAACAAAAATACTTGCTGTGTTCTTGGTGCTTACAGAGGCATTCAAGAAAATGTTGTCAATAACGGTAGCTGTGAACTCAGTGATTCTTGTTGGTTTTGATATAAATGGATAGAATCCAAATATTTGTAGTAAGTTAAAAAAATCCTGGGAATAGAAATTATTTTGTTTCAATAAATCAATGTTAAAATCTCCCAATATATATGCTGCTTTATATTCATTTTGAATTGTTTAAAAAATATTTTCTATGGTTTTAATAAATTTATCATTGTCACTTGCAGGAGGTCTGCAGGTGACACCGATAATTTTATTCTTTGATTTTTCCATGGGAATTTCAATAAATATTAATTGTTTCAATGAATTCTTTTGTCGTTGACAAATTTTCCCTCATAATATACTGTATGTTGTTCTTTATGTAGATGCCTACACCACCTCTAGGTTTAATAGGCCTGAGCTTCTCTATGAATTTATAGTTTTGCATATTAATTAAGTTGAGTGGAGAGTCTGGCTTAAACCATGTCTCAGTAATCCCTACAATACTAAATTCATGAATACTAGAATCTAGGAAATTACTTAGTTTATCATAATTCTTTAAAATAGATCGAGTATTAATATGAAGGGCTGAAAAGGAAACAGATTCTGTACTCTTGGTCATTTTTTCATTGAATTCATTCTGTAGTGTATAGTTACATTTAGGCTGTTGAAAATCAATTTCTATGTCTTCAGTATCGGCTTCAGATACAATACAGAATACAATGATTAATGTATTTAGACTAATATATTTCTGTTGTCATATGCAATACGAGTAAATAGTGTATATGCAAGAACATGTTCGGTAGCGATTCCAATTACAGGCCTCTGCTTTCTACATCCGCACCTTGTTGTTGCATGAAGAGACTCTAGGGTAGAGAAGGAGACTCAGATAACGATAAACATAGAAAAAGACAACTACAGCATTAAGACAAACTACGACCTCCGCAAGGCAACATGTAACCAAATGATATGCATGGAGAACACCCATCTGCGCAACATAATTTCCACAAAAGAGAACTAAAGTTTTACACTGGAATATTGACAGGTTTGAGACTTCATTGAGCAATAAGAGCCATATCATTCAAGAACAAGCCATATATCTACCTCGAAGAAAGAACTTTTGAATTGGACTGAGCAAGCCATACTATATCAAAAACGCCGAGGCAATAACATGTCTTATGACTCTTAAAATGATGATGATGAAAGTGAATACAATACAGAATACAGTGACTAATCAATTTAGAGTACTTTATTTCTCTTGTCAGCTTCAATTCACTGCATACAGCAGAGAAAACAACACTGTTCCCGGTATACAACCAATTAGTCAAATACCTGGACAAAAAAACAATTCTTTATCACTCATAATATGGCTTTCACGAAAAACACTCCACAATGTATGTGCTTCTTATAGACTCACTAGAAAATTCTAAGCACATAATTGGCATATTTTTAGTCATTTTTATAGTGTTCGATGCCATAAACCATAAAATATTGGGAAAACTGAATTATTATGTCATACAATGTGTTCACTAAAGGTGTATGCTCTGAAACCAGAAGTTTAGCCTGCGGTGTTCCCCAGGGATCCATTCTTGGCCCTTTGCTATTTCTACTGTATATGAATGATCTACCATTTGTTTGCAAAGATATATCACTAATTCTCTTCGCAGATGACACAAATGCCTTGTGTAGTGACACAGATATACATAGATTGTACAGCAATGCTAATAGAGAAATGGAAGAGGCTACAATCTGGTTTGCAATATATAAATTATCATTAAATGTAGATAAAGCCAATTGCATGCTTTTTACAAATTCAGAGAAATTAAAAACAAATAATCCAGAACTTTATATATATAAACAAGAAATCCAGGAAGCCCCATTTACTAAATTTTTGGATGGTAATCTGGACCCTAGGCTAACCTGGGATAGACAAATTGAAACGATTTCAGCGAAAGTCTCAAAAGGCATCGGTGTCATCCAATGACTTAAGCCTTACCTACCACTTGACACTGTTTAAGCTCTCTACTCTGCTCTAATCCTTCCACACACCACATATTGTAACATAATCTGGAATGGTGCACTTAAAATTAAAGCATGTTCATGGCTAAGACGGTTACACAAAAACGTTTTAAAATGTTCTCTAAAACAGCAAAGGGTGAAGACATCTTCAAGCCAGAAAACATGCTGAAACTCATAGATTTTGGGATTCTGCAATCATACACATTGCTAAGACAACTACACCATAATAACCTCCCTAAATCCATATCAAAATTATTTAAGAGCATCCCAGACGTCCATGCACACAATACTAGATTAAAGAATATATTGCACACCAAATATATCAGAACAGAATTAGGTAGACACAAAATCTCAATCTCTTCAACCGGCCCGGAATGAAACTGATCCAGATGTCCAAATGCAAATACTCACACAGAAACTACCTGAAAACTATAAAGCAATACATCATAGGCAATACTAACACTTACAAAACACATTATAAGCTTCACAGTCATTACGTACACATTTCCCAGAACTACCACTACCACATCTCATGACTACCACTACTGTCATACTACTACTACTACTACTACTACTACTACTACTACTACTACTACTACTACCCTTGCACCACCGTGGCATCATCTAATTTCAGTCTCGTCATCATCATCATCATTTTTAAGGACATAAGCTTACAGGATTTTGCTTGAGTCTGACAATTATCAAATGCAATTTAAGTTCGCACTATGCGGACGAAAGGTTGTAGCTTAACTTCAATTCTACTCGTAGTTTAGTCTCTGGTTTACTTCAAATAGTAATATATTGTTGTTTTACTTACAATTATTTGTTGGAAGTGCATGCCCAACATCCGTCCGCTGCAGTGTGTTGCCTACGGCTGCTAGAGACTGGTTTAAGATTCAGTGGAGGTGCCCCCCCCCCTACACTTGAAACCAGTTTACGCACCCAGTAGACAATGTATGGTTTGGTTACATATTGTAGTGGATGGCGTGGACAGATCAAGTGGTTGTTGGTTAGCAGGCACAGTTTCTGATTAACTACAGTCTTCCTCCATTTGTACCAAGATTGCCTCCATCCAGGATATTCTGACCATCTGATCTTGCACTAGGTCTTCTTGTCTTAGCGCCTGTTCTGCCATTTTTTTCCCTGTAATTCAAGCACGAGAATGTCCTCGTCGGCTACAGGAGTTACCTCACGGCTGTATGTGAGTGCAAGATTGATAAGTGTTGGCAAACTTGCCTCCAAATCGACTATTCCTGATGTTGGCGCAGCGGCTGTGTGTATGTCCCCTTGATTATTTTGTGTTTGGGGTACCCTATGGACCAGAAGCCCAATGCGAGAGTATAAAGACTTTGCATGAGTTCTATCCAACTATTGTTGCAAGGAGCCAGCGCATATACGTTCGCTGGCATCAAATCTGCACCTCAAGATACTGGGCAAATTGTTACTGTGAGCACCAGAGCGCAAGACGTTGAGAGTAAAACTATCAGTGTCACTCTCAGACTCGTCTTCGCTCAGTACTTTTCAACTCTTGACGTAGTGAGTAGATACAGGCAGGTGGCCATGGAGGCGTCTGATAAAGAGAAGACAGTATTTTGTTGTAGGGGTGGACTTTTCCAGTTTCTCAAATTGCCATTTGGGTTATCCAATGCCCCTAGCACCATCGAAACACTTATGTTCTTACACAGCTCCAATGGCAAGTTTGTCTATGTTACTTAGACGAGGTAATAGTCTTTGGAAAAACCTTCGTAGAGGCGCCCCAAAACCTACAACTAGTACTGGACAGGTTTAAACCCGGCGAGTGCCATTTTTTCAGAAAAGGGTGAACTTTCTGGGGCACATTATTAGCGAAAAGTTATCGCCATTGATCCTGAAAAGATCAGCGCAGTGCAACATTGGCACACGCCATAGAATCTAACAGAACTTTGAAGATTTGTCAGGCTCTGCAAGTACTATTGCCATTACATCGAGCACTTCTCTGACATCGCACACCCCCTGCACCAACTAACAGAGAAAGATGCGCCATTTGAGTGGTCTGAGGCACAAGAAATAGCCTGACAAGCACCCCTATATTGGCGTATCCAGATCCAAGCATTCAGTTCATCTTAGACACTGATGCCTCTGATTTTGGCAAAGTCGCTGTGCTATCTCAAGTGCAGGATGGACATGAACATGTGATAGCCTATGGCTCACACACTTTGTCTTCTACCGAGTGCAAATACGCCACTACCAAGAAAGAACTGTTTGCAGCAGTTTTCTTTACCAAACAGTAGAAACACTTCTTGTATGGTAGAGAATTCAAGCTTTGTATTAACCACACTTTTCTTAAATGCTTAGAAGAGAAGAACCCAGAAGGCCAGATAGCATGCTGTCAAGACGTATTGCAAAATTACCAGTTTGTTGTTGAACATCGTGCAGGATCCCAACATGGTAACGCGGATGCTCTGAGCAGGCAGTTTCCTCCTTTTGCTGTCGGTCGCATAATGGCACAGTCCTCTCAGAAATTTCTAGTCTTGGATGCAGCTGAGTGGACAGAAGATGCACTATGCGAAGCACAAGCAAATGACAGCATCCTGAGCATTGTTATTGCCTGGCTTCTTGCTTGTTATAGACACATCAAAGATGATGTCTCCCACCAGCTCTCTGAGGTTAAACATTATTACCAATGGTACGAACAGCTAAGTTTGGAGAATAATCTCCTGTACTATGGCCTGCGCTTGATAATTCCAGAAAGTTACAAGAACATAGTCTTACACCAGCTACACAATGACTCTTTATTGGGCGATTTTCAGTATCTGCCTTGATGTATTTTAACTTAGGATTGTTTTTTCCTAGATGTATGGAACAGATTTTTAACAAGTTAAAGCAAAGTTGCCAGTCAAGTGACTATTTACAGGTTAAATCGATATGTTTCTGAATGTGTGTTGTCTTTGGATTTTCAATTAGTTTTGTGTCATCAGAAAAGATTTTACAAATGCAGTCTACACTTTCAGGTAAATTGGTAATGAACAGAACAAAGAGGACAGGACCGAATATACTGTCCTGTGGCACACCACTAGCGACATCCTTGTATTCATATTTTGTGCTGTCTATTTGAAATCGCTGTTTCCTGTTGGTTAAGAAGTTTTCAATCCATGCTGTCAGTTTTCCTCCTATTCCATATGCATGAAGCTTGTTTAATAGTCGTGTATGTAGTACAGTATCAAATCTTTTACTTAGCAATACTTAGTGATGTTTTCTTGCACAAGTTATCTTCACCGGAATCCAGTTTCTTCTTTTCCCAATGTTGTGTTTTGTTGTGACTTCTGATTTGCGCCTTGTAATTATCATAGAGAATGTTTTGTGTGCTCCAGAATCTGTCTAGGCGATTCTTGAATGTGTTTACTGATGGCGCAGCCACAACTTCCTTTGGTAGGTAATTCCAATTTTTCACTACTCTCGGTGAGAAGTAGTTTTGCCTTCGTGATGATGTGCTAGGCTGTAGATATAGCTTCTTGCTATTTCCTCCTGCATTCTGTCTCTCCACTACCTGGCACTGTAGTTTAATAAACGTGCAAGTTTCTTCGTCATACATGCCATTGGTGATTTGGTACAGCTCTATCATATCACCGCTCTCCCTTCTGTAAGATAGTGTTGACAATTCTAGGTTTTTTAGTCTCTCTGGGTATGAAAGGTCTTTGATGAAACCAGGTATTTGTTTTGTGGCCCTACGTTGTACTCCTTCTATCATATCCACATGTTTCATTTTGTATGGTGACCACACTGGTTTCGCGAAGTCGATATGTGTACTCACTAGCCTGCTGTACAGGAGTATAGATGTTTCTTTATTTAAGTACTGGAGTATTCTTCTTATTGGTGCGAATACAGAATTTGCTTTCTTTACTTTTTCGATAATGTGGGACCTCTTCAAAACTGAGGTCTGGATCAATGGTTACCACGATATCTTTTTTCAATATTTGCCTTTTGTAGTATTTTGCCATGTGGTGTGTATTCCCTTTATGGCTCTGACGCTTTCCCCACAATTTGCATGTGTTTACAGTTGTCTGGGTGGAATTGTAGTAGTCATGTATTGCTCCATTCCGCCATTGTGTTGAGATCGCTGCAAGTTCAACTGGTAATTGTCTCATTTGATGCTCTTAAATATCTTGTTGTCATTGGCAAAAATGTACATTTCAGTGTCAGCGTTGTTTGGAAGGTCATTTATAAAAATGACAAAAAGGATTGGCTCCAAAGTATCCAAAAATATCTGCTAGGTATATTCTTGGATCGTTCCAAAGCATTTGACACCATTGACTATGCAATATTATTTTAAAAATTATCACATTATGGCATAAGAGGCATCGCTTTGGATTGTATTCATAACTACTTGACTAATAGGACACAATATATACAATTTAATGGCGCTGTCTCAGGAAATAGAAAATTAGTCTGCGGTGTACCTCACGATTCAATTCTTATATATGAATGATCTACCTAATGCCAATAACCTACTATCACTAACACTATTTGCAGATGATACCTATGTTTTTGGCAACCATAAAGATATAGGCACCCTATACAAAATTACAAACAGTGAAATGGAAAAAATTATAAATTGGTTTAAAGCTAATATATTATCCTTGGACGTCAGCAAAACAAACTTTCTATTATTTACAAGACATAACCAATTAAATGAAGTCGTTCTCCCAAAACTTTATATCAACAATCAAGAAATACAGGAAACTGATTATGTTAAATTCCTAGGAGCCAATTTAGATAAACAACTAAGCTGGGCGAAGCAAATAGAGACAATCGCATCCAAGGTAGCAAGGAATATCGGTATCATGTGCAGACTCAAGTCATATCTTCCATCTGATATACTAAAAACTTTTTATAGCACATTCATGCTTCCGCACATCACATACTGCAATGCTATCCGGAGCAATACACATCAATACAAATTTAAAAAACTAAAATCACTACAAAAGCGATCTATTAAACTATTCTCACAAGCAGCAAAGGACTAAGATACTTTAAAACAAACAAAATTCTAAAACTTGAAGACATTGGAAAGGTCCAACTATTCACTATTCTAAGGGACTACCAGAATGGCAGCTTAGCCAATATTTTTACACTCTATACAGACATACATGCTGATAGCACAAAAACAAGTTCTAACCTACACATCACATACCACCAAACAGAGGCAGCGACATGCACACCATCGCGACATGCAATACAGTTATGGAACAATACAGATAGAGATACAGACACACACGCTCAAATTCTTTCAACAAAAAAATCATTCAAAAATTAGATGAAAATTTTTACTGAAAGCTACTAGTGTTGCTGCCTATGGCAGTAAGAGACTCCAATTGATTCAGTTGTAAAATACTCAACGGCTTCCCTGAAATCGAGATACTGGAATCTTAAGGGTTAAAGATTTAATCACCGACATGGTCATCCTCATATTTAATAACTGAATAAATTTCTAGTAATATAATTTTTCTATTTTTATGGCTACATAAATGTGGTCATTGTGGATGGGTTCTCCCAATATACCGCACCCGGACACCAGGACAACAAATGATAATAATAATAATAATAATAATAAATAATAATAATAATAATGCTACTATTATTCTTCAACATAAGCATGCATGTAATAATGATGAGTAATGAAATAATAATAATAATAATAATAATAATAATAATAATAATAATAACACCGCACAAGATGAGTGGTCTCCCCCATCCCACCTTCCCTCCTCCTTTATGTAAATGTTCTGTCGATTGTCATAAGTCATGTCTCCAGACGTAATTGTCTAAATATCGACATAATCCATACATGTATTGTATTGTATTCTATCTCGTATGTAATATAAAATATAAATATGTTATATATGTATAAAAATAATTATTATAATAAATGTTATGTGTCAAGGGTCCACCACATCACAGGCCTTGCCTTTGTAGAATGCCTGTTTGTACGGTTGGATTAATTATCTATATTGAAATAAAGAATCTTGAATATTGAATCTTGGGCTAGTATTTGCTCAGATTCATCAATCCTGACCCAACTAATCATAGACTGCGCTGCTCTAATCGACATGTGCATTATCTCAGATGACCCAAACCATCAGAGTGAAATTGAGAACATCTCGCGAAAGCTATGCTATAGCTTACATTCCAGTAGAACTTACATTCTGAACTCTATAAATACAAGACATCGAAAAGAATAATTTTGCTGTTTTTTCGCCTGCAATAATTTTCTCACTTAATATCTGAATATTGTCGACTTATGCACTTTAATGAACTTTCTTGCATGCTTTGCTGAACTTTGACAAATAGAGGCGTTTTTATGTGCTTCTTCATGCACGGCTCAACTTTTATTAACATATTGTATTACCATTACCTCTGGCTTATCACAGAGTCCGAGGAGACATGATTGATCACTATAAGATGCTACATGATATATGTGGCACAGAAACAGGAAGCATATTTAAACTAAGGAAAGATTTGGTCGAGCAGGATGAGCCAACATAAAAAAAAACATGGTAGGAATATATTCCAATCAGTGGGAAGGTTAGAGCTACGACAGAACTGCTTTCCTGTCCGGGTTGTGAAGGTTTGGAATAAGCTGCCTAACCATGTAGTGGAATCACCATCGGTCTGGACTTTTAAAGCTCGGCTTGACAAACACTGTCGAAAACAAGCTCTGCTATATGACTATGCCGCACAACTAGACACTGGAAGTAACAGCACACAGTATTGTGAGGATGAAGATCTGACCATAGAGGTGTAAACCTGTGGTCAGAAACAACTTAACTTAACATAGAAGTGTGGTATACAACTATCAAATCCCTTCAAACGTAACACCCACACATATAGAGACATCAACTCAAAAGATTCTAGAACTGACTTATCCATACCTCCATAAACTTGTAACTATACGCTTCTAAGCAAATTTAATGACTATAACAAACTGTAAAGAAAGCATTGCACTCTCCCTCATGCACGCAAACGCTCGATCGATACTGAAGAACAATAACAAGTTAAATAATTTCCTAGATATGAGTGCACGTGAGTTTGGGATTACTGGAATTACGGAGACTTGGCTAAAAATAAACTCATCTACTACTCTAGTCAACAAGAATAAATACACATTTATCAAAAAGCACAGATCTGACAAAATTAACAAGGATGGCGGAGGTGGTGTAGGCATGTACATAAAAGACAGTATTCAATTCATTGTGCGTGAAAACCTTTCCATGATGGAAGAATACATTGAAACAATATTTATCAAAATTCTGATTAAAAAAGGTAGAAATAAAATTGTTGGTACAATCTACAGGCCTCCTGACAGTGACAACAAACAATTCATTGAAACTTTGAGCAGAATTCTGGATATAATACAAAAGGAAAATAAAACAGCCTACCTTATTGGTGATTTTAATATTGATCTGTAGCAACAGAAATGTTGTCATACCAAATAACAATAATTAACTTATTAAATACCTACTTTTACTATCCGACAATAACCAAACCAACTAGAATAACAGAATCTATGGCGACCGTCATTGACAACATATTCTGCAATAATATTAATCGCAATATCAGTAAAACTCATGTCGGAACTGATATCTCAGATCATTTATCTATATTTCTCCTAGAAAAACAACAAACATACCAGAAACAATTCGAGCAGGAAAAATTTATATGCAGAGATTACTGTCAGGTTAACATTGAAACATTCAAAAGGTCTATGTCAGAGGTCGATTGGGGCATAGTAACAGACATTCAGTCTTGTGAGCATGCCTACAACAAATTTCATGACATCTGCACGACTATTTTGGAACAAAGCTTTCCAATGAAAGAAAGTAAAAAATATAAGCATAACCCAACTAAACCTTGGCTTACAAATGGAATAATAGCTGCCTGTCATACAAAACACCAGCGTTACTTAACATTTATCAAGTGTCAAACTAAATACAATGAAATTCAGTTTAAAAAATATAGAAATAAATTAGACCAAATAATAAAAACAGCTAAGAAAACATATTATCACAAGAAATTCGAACAGTCTAAAAATGACATAAAAGAAACATAGAAAACCATTAGATCACTTTTAAAAGCTTTCGACACTATCAACCACCATATCTTGCTATATTATGGTATAAGAAGCAGGGCACTCACCTGGTTTCAGAACTACCTAAGTAAAAGAACACAGTGCATACAATATAATGAGATATGCTCTGAAAACAGGCAATTAACTTGTGGTGTTCCACATGGATCTATTCTTGGCCCTCTGCTGTTCCTTTTATACATGAATGATCTACCTAACATATGCAAGCACATGCCATTAATACTGTTCGCTGGTGACTCAAATGCTTTTTCTGCGATGACAACATAGACACCTTATACAAAAAAAACAAATAAGGAAATCGAAGAAATTACTGACTGGTTTTCAATAAACAAATTATCGTTGAATGTTGATAAAACAAATTATATGTTATTTACAAATCTCAAACTAAAAAAAGATGAAATTCCAAAAATCTACATAAACAAAAGAAATTGAGGAGGCCCCCATTTGCCAAATTTTTGGGAGTATATTTGAATACACATTTGACCTGGGCCAAACAAATCGAGATTGTAACAGCAAAGGTGGCAAGAGGCATAGGTGCCATACAAAGACTAAAACCTAAGACTAAAACTAACACCAGCTGCAATTAAAACTCTATACTACACCCTTGTTCTTCTGCATCTCACCTACTGTAGCGCTATCGGGACGAATACACACAAAAGCAACCTAACAAAACTACAAAGTCTACAGAAGAAGGCACTAAAACTCCTAAACCAGCAAAGGGCCAGAATATATTCAAGTCAGAAAAACTATTAAAACTAACGGACATAGGCTAACTACAAATGTATACCATTGTAAAGGAGTTTCACCACAATACATTACCACAATCCATAGCCTCCAATTTCACACTAAGCACCGACATCCACAAACACAACACTAGGACAAAACACAATCTACACACTCAATTTACACGAACAGAAATAGGAAAACGACGATTTACAATAACAGCCACAAAACTATGGAACAGCACCAGTACAAAAATATGTGATAGTATATTAGACCAGAAATCCTTTAAGAAGATTGCCAGGGAATCTATGATCGACAAATACGAAATTAATATATTTATACCTGATGGTCACAGATTCTCTGCTAATTAAGGATATTACAAACCTAAGACACTCCACCATCACCATCATCATCATCACCACCACCACCACCACCACCACTATAGATAAACTAACATAACCTAATACTTGACGTAATAAGTCTAAACATAAACAGACTTCACAGTTTACTTTCACTACTACTACACTTAAATAGCCCACACACGATCAACGCATTTTTAACACGATTCTTAACAACTCCAACTATCTCAACTTTATATTACAGTGATGAGCTCTTCCCTGCACCTCCCCACCCCCACCCCACCCCGCCCTCAGTACCATACAAAAGTCCTATATAATAATAAACCACTCCAAACTAAATTTAAATAAAATGAGATAATGATGTAATTAGGGAGTTTATGTATAATATATGTTTATTTAAGTCAGTAACCATGTATGTGTGTGTGTAAATATGAATGCCATAAATATGTGTATGAATGTCGTGTATTTTATGTTTGTGCACATAGTGGCATATATCTATGTAAACATCAAAGCAGGGACAGCTCTCCCCACCTACCGCTTATATATATTAAAGACATATGTATATATATATATATATATATATATATATATATATATATATATATATATATATATATATATATATATATATATATATATATATATATATATATATATATATATATATATATATATATATATATATATATATATATATATATATATATCAAAGTTCATGTCTGGACTCCACAAAACATATCAAGAAAGTCCTGGACTTCCTGTTATTGGCCCTGATATCTCTAAAAACAATGATTTTAACCAAATTATATGTATTTGAACCATTTTAGACCTTCATGTTTCGAGTTTAGACTCCCAATGGCATTACCCAGGAAGTCCCAGGCTTCCTGTATTTAGAAGTTAGTTGAAGCCCTGGTATATGTGTATATGTGTGTATTGATATGTATATATGTATATATGTATATATGTTGTGTGTGTGTGTGTGTGTGTGTGTGTGTGTGTGTGTGTGTGTGTGTGTGTGTGTGTGTGTGTGTGTGTGTGTGTGTGTGTGTGTGTGTGTGTGTGTGTGTGTGTGTGTATGCGCGTGCGTGCGTGTGTGCCTACCTAGATATGAGCTATTGTACATTATAAGTCTGAGGCGAGACTCGTATTGTTTCTCACCGAAAATCTTTATGGGTAATAAAATCCCCAAATAGGTTAATTTACTGGCTAATAATCCCAGAAGGGTAGTCAAGTCCCTGTATAAGTATTCATATCAAGGTAGCTTTTTAGCATTCTGTCACTGTGCCACTGTCTTGTGTTAATATATATTAATGTAGAAATGTTTTGTAATGTGTGTATGGAGTCCATCGCTCCATATGTCATGCCTTTGATTGACTGCCTGTTTAGAGTCTATTTATATGTATAGAAACACTATGAAATAAAACAACTTTGAACTTGAACTTAAACGCAAGTGGGTTCTCCAACCAATTGGAGGAATATTAAAAAAACAACAGAACATGCGCACACACTAAGTTTAATAACACAGAGCTAAAAGAAGAGTGTACTTAACCCCTCAGTCAGAAGAGGACCTATAAGTATACCTGTGAGAAAATGGTTCGGAATACACTCCTTATCCGGGGTTCCACTAAAAGGAATAACGAATAACGAATAAGGAATAATGAATAACACAGAATAACAGCCATTTTATATGGAATAACTCGGAATAACAGACATATTATATGGAATAACATATTATGACAGCCATTTTATATGGAATAACACGGAATAACAGCCATAGTAAATGGAATAACATGGAATAACAGCCATAGTAAATGGAATAACAGCCATTTTATAAGGAATAACATAATAACAGCCATTTTATATAGAATAACATGGAATAACAACCATAGTAAATGGAATAACATGGAATAGCAGCCATTTTATATGGAATAACACAGAATAACAGCCATATTAGATGGAATAACATGGAATAACAGCCATTTTAAATGGAATAACATGGAATAACAGCCATTTTATATGGAATAACTCAGAATAACGGCCATAGTAAAGGGAATAACAGCCATTTTATAAGGAATAACATGGAATAACAGCCATTTTATAAGGAATAACATGGAATAACAGCCATATTAAATGGAATAACATGGAATAACGGCCATATTAAATGGAATAACGAATAACAAATAATGAATAAAGAATAACGAATAATGAAAAAAGAATGACGAATAAAGAATAATGAATAACGAATAAAGAATAACGAATAAACAATAACAAATAACGAATAACGAATAAAGAATAATGAATAAAGAATACCGAATAATGAATAATGAATAACACAGAATAACAGCCATTTTATATGGAATAACTCGGAATAACAGACATATTATATGGAATAACATATTATGACAGACATTTTATATGGAATAACACGGAATAACAGGCATAGTAAATGGAATAACATGGAATAACAGCCATTTTATAAGGAATAACACAGAATAACAGCCATTTTATATCGAATAACACGGAATAACAACCATAGTAAATGGAATAACATGGAATAACAGCCATTTTATATGGAATAACTCGGAATAACGGCCATAGTAAAGGGAATAACAGCCATTTTATAAGGAATAACATGGAATAACAGCCATTTGATAAGGAATAACATGGAATAACAGCCATTTTAAATGGAATAACGAATAACGAATAAAGAATAATGAATAACGAATAATGAATAAAGAATAACGAAAAAAGAATAACGAATAAAGAATAATGAATAATGAATAACGAATAACGAATAACACAGAATAACAGCCATTTTATATGGAATAACTCGGAATAACAGACATATTGTATGGAATAACATATTATGACATCCATTTTATATGGAATAACATGGAATAACAGCCATAGTAAATGGAATAACGTGGAATAACAGCCATTTTATAAGGAATAACACAGAATAACAGCCATTTTATATGGAATAACACGGAATAACAACCATAGTAAATGGAATAACATGGAATAACAGCCATTTTATAAGGAATAACACGGAATAAGTGCCATTTTATATGGAATAACACAATAACGGCCATATTAAATGGAATAACATGGCATAACAGCCATTTTATATGGAATAACATGGAATAACAGCCATTTTAAATGGAATAACATGGAATAACAGCCATTTTATATGGAATAACTCGGAATAACGACCATAGTAAAGGGAATAACAGCCAATTTATAAGGAATAACATGGAATAACAGCCATTTTAAATGAAATAACATGGAATAACGGACATATTAAATGGAATAACGAATAACGAATAATGAATAAAGAATAACGAATAACGAATAATGAAAAAAGAATAATGAATAACGAATAAAGAATAATGAATAACGAATAAAGAATAACGAATAACGAATAACGAATAACGAATAATGAATAAACAATAACAAATAACGAATAACGAATAAAGAATAATGAATAAAGAATACCGAATAATGAATAACGAATAACATGGAATAATAGCCATTTTATATGGAATAACTCGGAATAACGGCCATATTAAATGGAATAACATGGAATAACAGCCATTTTATATGGAAGAACACAGAATAACAGCCATTTTAAATGGAATAACATGGAATAACAGCCATTTTATATGGAATAACTCGGAATAACGGCCATAGTAAAGGGAATAACAGCCATTTTATAAGGAATAACATGGAATAACAGTCATTTTATAAGGAATAACATGGAATAACAGCCATTTTAAATGGAATAACATGGAATAACGGCCATATTAAATGGAATAACGAATAACGAATAAAGAATAACGAATAATGAATAACGAAAAAAGAATAACGGATAACGAATAAAGAATAATGAATAATGAATAATGAATAACGAATAATGAATAATGAATAATGAATAAAGAATAAAGAATAACGAATAACACAGAATAACAGCCATTTTATATGGAATAACTCTTAATAACAGACATATTATATGGAATAACATATTATGACCGCCATTTTATATGGAATAGCATGGAATAAGAGCCATAGTAAATGGAATAACATGGAATAACAGCCATTTTATAAGGAATAACACAGAATAACAGCTATTTTATGTGGAATAACATGGAATAACAACCATAGTAAATGGAATAATATGGAATACCAGCCATTTTATAAGGAATAACACGGAATAACAGCCATTTTATATGGAATAACACAGAATAACGGCCATATTAAATGGAATAACAGCTATTTTATATGGAATAACACAGAATAACAGCCATTTTAAATGGAATAACATGGAATAACAGCCATTTTATATGGAATAACTCGGAATAACGGCAATAGTAAAGGGAATAACAGCCATTTTATAAGGAATAACATGGAATAACAGCCATTTTAAATGGAATAACATGGAATAACGGCCATATTAAATGGAATAATGAATAACATGGAATAACAGCCATTTAAAATGGAATAACGAATAAAGAATAATGAATAACGAATAATGAATAATGAATAAATAATAAAGAATAATGAATAACGAATAAAGAATAACGAATAATGAATAACGAATAATGAATAACGAATAACACAGAATAACAGCCATTTTATATGGAATAACTCGGAATAACAGACATATTATATGGAATAACATATTATGACCGCCATTTTATATGGAATAGCATGGAATAACAGACATATTAAATGGAATAACATGGAATAACAGCCATTTTATAAGGAATAACACAGAATAACAGCCATATTAAATGGAATAACATGGAATAACAGCTATTTTATATGGAATAACATGGAATACCAGCCATTTTATAAGGAATAACACGGAATAACAGCCATTTTATGTGGAATAACACAGAATAACGGCCATATTAAATGGAATAACATGGAATAACAGCCATTTTATATGGAAGAACACAGAATAACAGCCATTTTAAATGGAATAACACGGAATAACAGCCATTTTATATGGAATAACTCGGAATAACGGCCATAGTAAAGGGAATAACAGCCATTTTATAAGGAATAACATGGAATAACGGCCATATTAAATGAAATAACGAATAACGAATAAAGAATAACGAATAATGAATAACGAATAATGAATAATGAATAACGAATAAAGAATAATGAATAATGAATAACGAATAACGAATAATGAATAATGAATAACGAATAACGAATAACACAGAATAACAGCCATTTTATATGGAATAACTCGGAATAACAGACATATTATATGGAATAACATATTATGACCGCCATTTTATATGGAATAGCATGGAATAAGAGCCATAGTAAATGGAATAACATGGAATAACAGCCATTTTATAAGGAATAACACAGAATAACAGCTATTTTATGTGGAATAACATGGAATAACAACCATAGTAAATGGAATAATATGGAATACCAGCCATTTTATAAGGAATAACACGGAATAACAGCCATTTTATATGGAATAACACAGAATAACGGCCATATTAAATGGAATAACGGCTATTTTATATGGAAGAACACAGAATAACAGCCATTTTAAATGGAATAACATGGAATAACAGCCATATTAAATGGAATAACACAGAATAACAGCCATTTTAAATGGAATAACATGGAATAACAGCCATTGTATATGGAATAACTCGGAATAACGGCAATAGTAAAGGGAATAACAGCCATTTTATAAGGAATAACATGGAATAACAGCCATTTTAAATGGAATAACATGGAATAACGGCCATATTAAATGGAATAATGAATAACGAATAAAGAATAATGAATAATGAATAACGAATAATGAATAATGAATAAAGAATAACGAATAACACAGAATAACAGCCATTTTATATGGAACAACTCTTAATAACAGACATTTTATATGGAATAACATATTATGACAGCCATTTTATATGGAATAACACGGAATAACAGCCATAGTAAATGGAATAACATGGAATAACAGCCATTGTATAAGGAATAACATGGAATAATAGCCATTTTATGTGGAATAGCACAGAATAACGGCCATATTAAATGGAATAACATGGAATAACAGCCATTCTATATGGAAGAACACAGAATAACAGCCATTTTAAATGGAATAACATGGAATAACAGCCATTTTATATGGAATAACTCGGAATAACGGCAATAGTAAAGGGAATAACAGCCATTTTATAAGGAATAACATGGAATAACAGTCATTTTATAAGGAATAACATGGAATAACAGCCATTTTAAATGGAATAACATGGAATAACGGCCATATTAAATGGAATAACGAATAACGAATAAAGAATAACGAATAATGAATAACGAAAAAAGAATAACGGATAACGAATAAAGAATAATGAATAATGAATAATGAATAACGAATAATGAATAATGAATAATGAATAAAGAATAAAGAATAACGAATAACACAGAATAACAGCCATTTTATATGGAATAACTCGGAATAACAGACATATTATATGGAATAACATATTATGACAGCCATTTTATATGGAATAGCATGGAATAACAGCCATAGTAAATGGAATAACATGGAATAACAGCCATTTTATAAGGAATAACACAGAAAACAGCTATTTTATGTGGAATAACATGGAATAACAACCATAGTAAATGGAATAACATGGAATACCAGCCATTTTATAAGGAATAACACGGAATAACAGCCATTTTATATGGAATAACACAGAATAACGGCCATATTAAATGGAATAACATGGAATAACAGCCATTTTATATGGAAGAACACAGAATAACAGCCATTTTAAATGGAATAACACGGAATAACAGCCATTTTATATGGAATAACTCGGAATAACGGCAATAGTAAAGGGAATAACAGCCATTTTATAAGGAATAACATGGAATAACAGCCATTTTATAAGGAATAGCATGGAATAACAGCCATTTTATAAGGAATAACATGGAATAACAGCCATTTAAAATGGAATAACGAACAAAGAATAATGAATAACGAATAATGAATAAAGAACAACGAAAAAAGAATAATGAATAACGAATAAAGAATAATGAATAATGAATAACGAATAACGAATAACGAATAACACAGAATAACAGCCATTTTATATGGAATAACTCGGAATAACAGACATATTATATGGAATAACATATTATGACATCCATTTTATATGGAATAACATGGAATAACAGCCATAGTAAATGGAATAACATGGAATAACAGCCATTTTATAAGGAATAACACAGAATAACAGCCATTTTATATGGAATAACATGGAATAACAGCTATTTTATATGGAATAACATGGAATACCAGCCATTTTATAAGGAATAACACGGAATAAGTGCCATTTTATGTGGAATAACACAGAATAACGGCCATATTAAATGGAATAACATGGAATAACAGCCATTTTATATGGAAGAACACAGAATAACAGCCATTTTAAATGGAATAACACGGAATAACAGCCATTTTATATGGAATAACTCGGAAGAACGGCAATAGTAAAGGGAATAACAGCCATTTTATAAGGAATAACATGGAATAACGGCCATATTAAATGAAATAACGAATAACGAATAAAGAATAACGAATAATGAATAACGAAAAAAGAATAACGAATAACGAATAAAGAATAATGAATAATGAATAACGAATAATGAATAATGAATAAAGAATAACGAATAACGAATAACACAGAATAACAGGCATTTTATATGGAATAACTCTTAATAACAGACATATTATATGGAATAACATATTATGACAGCCATTTTATATGGAATAACACGGAATAACAGCCATAGTAAATGGAATAACATGGAATAACAGCCATTTTATAAGGAATAACACAGATTAACAGCTATTTTATGTGGAATAACATGGAATAACAACCATAGTAAATGGAATAACATGGAATACCAGCCATTTTATAAGGAATAACATGGAATAACAGCCATTTTATATGGAATAACACAGAATAACGGCCATATTAAATGGAATAACGGCTATTTTATATGGAAGAACACAGAATAACAGCCATTTTAAATGGAATAACATGGAATAACAGCCATATTAAATGGAATAACATGGAATAACGGCCATATTAAATGGAATAACATGGAATAACAGCCATTGTATATGGAATAACTCGGAATAACGGCAATAGTTAAGGGAATAACAGCCATTTTATAAGGAATAAAATGGAATAACAGCCATTTTAAATGGAATAACATGGAATAACGGCCATATTAAATGGAATAACGAATAACGAATAAAGAATAATGAATAATGAATAACGAATAATGAATAATAAATAAAGAATAACGAATAACACAGAATAACAGCCATTTTATATGGAACAACTCTTAATAACAGACATTTTATATGGAATAACATATTATGACAGCCATTTTATATGGAATAACACGGAATAACAGCCATAGTAAATGGAATAACATGGAATAACAGCCATTGTATAAGGAATAACTTGGAATAATAGCCATTTTATGTGGAATAGCACAGAATAACGGCCATATTAAATGGAATAACATGGAATAACAGCCATTCTATATGGAAGAACACAGAATAACAGCCATTTTAAATGGAATAACATGGAATAACAGCCATTTTATATGGAATAACTCGGAATAACGGCAATAGTAAAGGGAATAACAGCCATTTTATAAGGAATAACATGGAATAACAGTCATTTTATAAGGAATAACATGGAATAACAGCCATTTTAAATGGAATAACATGGAATAACGGCCATATTAAATGGAATAACGAATAACGAATAAAGAATAACGAATAATGAATAACGAAAAAAGAATAACGGATAACGAATAAAGAATAATGAATAATGAATAATGAATAACGAATAATGAATAATGAATAATGAATAAAGAATAAAGAATAACGAATAACACAGAATAACACCCATTTTATATGGAATAACTCTTAATAACAGACATATTATATGGAATAGCATATTATGACAGCCATTTTATATGGAATAACACGGAATAACAGCCATAGTAAATGGAATAACATGGAATAACAGCCATTTTATAAGGAATAACACAGAAAACAGCTATTTTATGTGGAATAACATGGAATAACAACCATAGTAAATGGAATAACATGGAATACCAGCCATTTTATAAGGAATAACACGGAATAACAGCCATTTTATATGGAATAACACAGAATAACGGCCATATTAAATGGAATAACAGCTATTTTATATGGAAGAACACAGAATAACAGCCATTTTAAATGGAATAACACGGAATAACAGCCATTTTATATGGAATAACTCGGAATAACGGCAATAGTAAAGGGAATAACAGCCATTTTATAAGGAATAACATGGAATAACAGCCATTTTATAAGGAATAGCATGGAATAACAGCCATTTTATAAGGAATAACATGGAATAACAGCCATTTAAAATGGAATAACGAACAAAGAATAATGAATAACGAATAATGAATAAAGAACAACGAAAAAAGAATAATGAATAACGAATAAAGAATAATGAATAATGAATAACGAATAACGAATAACGATTAACACAGAATAACAGCCATTTTATATGGAATAACTCGGAATAACAGACATATTGTATGGAATAACATATTATGACATCCATTTTATATGGAATAACATGGAATAACAGCCATAGTAAATGGAATAACATGGAATAACAGCCATTTTATAAGGAATAACACAGAATAACAGCCATTTTATATGGAATAACACGGAATAACAACCATATTAAATGGAATAACATGGAATAACAGCCACTTTTATAAGGAATAACAAGGAATAGCAGCCATTTTATATGGAATAACACAGAATAACGGCCATATTAAATGGAATAACATGGCATAACAGGCATTTTATACGGAATAACACGGAATAACAGCCATTTTAAATGGAATAACATGGAATAACAGCCATTTTATATGGAATAACTCGGAATAACGACCATAGTAAAGGGAATAACAGCCATTTTATAAGGAATAACATGGAATAACAGCCATTTTAAATGGAATAACATGGAATAATGGACATATTAAATGGAATAACGAATAACGAACAACGAATAACGAATAATGAATAATGAATAAAGAATAACGAATAACGAATAAAGAATAATAAACAATGAATAACGAATAACGAATAAAGAATAAAGAATAATGAATAACGAATAAAAGATAACGAATAACGAATAAAAAATAACGAATAACGAATAAAGAATAATGAATAACGAATAATGAATAATGAATAACGAATAACACAGAATAACAGCCATTTTATATGGAATAACTGGGAGTAACAGACATATTATATGGAATAACATATTATGACAGCCATTTTATATGGAATAACATGGAATAACAGCCATAGTAAATGGAATAACATGGAATAACAGCAATTTTATAAGGAATAACACAGAATAACAACCATAGTAAATGACATAACACGGAATAACAGCCATTTTATATGGAATAACACAGAATAACGGCCATATTAAATGGAATAACATGGAATAACAGCCATTTTATATGGAATAATACGGAATAACAGCCATTTTAAATGGAATAACAGCCATTTTATATGGAATAACTCGGAATAACGGCCATAGTAAAGGGAATAACAGCCATTTTATAAGGAATAACATGGAATAACAGCCAATTTATAAGGAATAACATGGAATAACAGCCATTTTAAATGGAATAACATGGAATAACGGGCATATTAAATGGAATAATGAATAACGAATAATGAATAAAGAATAACGAATAACGAATAACAAAAAAAGAATAACGAATAATGAATAACGAATAATGAATAATGAATAACGAATAAAGAATAATGAATAAAGAATAACGAATAACGAATAATGAATAATCAATAACGAATAACGAATAACGAATAACACAGAATAACAGCCATTTTATATGGAATAACTCGGAATAACAGACATATTATATGGAATAACATATTATGACCGCCATTTTATATGGAATAGCATGGAATAAGAGCCATAGTAAATGGAATAACATGGAATAACAGCCATTTTATAAGGAATAACACAGAATAACAGCTATTTTATGTGGAATAACATGGAATAACAACCATAGTAAATGGAATAATATGGAATACCAGCCATTTTATAAGGAATAACACGGAATAACAGCCATTTTATATGGAATAACACAGAATAACGGCCATATTAAATGGAATAACATGGAATAACAGCCATTTTATATGGAATAACACAGAATAACAGCCATTTTAAATGAAGTAACATGGAATAACAGCCATTTTATATGGAATAACTCGGAATAACGACAATAGTAAAGGGAATAACAGCCATTTTATAAGGAATAACATGGAATAACAGCCATTTTAAATGGAATAACATGGAATAACGGCCATATTAAATGGAATAATGAATAATGAATAATGAATAAAGAATAACGAATAACAAAAAAAGAATATCGAATAACGAATAAAGAATAATGAATAACGACTAATGAATAATGAATAATGAATAAATAATAAAGAATAATGAATAACGAATAAAGAATAACGAATAATGAATAAAAAATAACGAATAATGAATAAAGAATAATGAATAATGGATAATGGATAACGAATAATGAATAACGAATAATGAATAACGAATAACACAGAATAACAGCCATTTTATATGGAATAACTCGGAATAACAGACATATTATATGGAATAACATATTATGACCGCCATTTTATATGGAATAGCATGGAATAACAGACATATTAAATGGAATAACATGGAATAACAGCCATTTTATAAGGAATAACACGGAATAACGGCCATATTAAATGGAATAACATGGAATAACAGCTATTTTATATGGAATAACATGGAATACCAGCCATTTTATAAGGAATAACACGGAATAACAGCCATTTTATGTGGAATAACACAGAATAACGGCCATATTAAATGGAATAACATGGAATTACAGCCATTTTATATGGAAGAACACAGAATAACAGCCATTTTAAATGGAATAACAGGGAATAACAGCCATTTTATATGGAATAACTCGGAAGAACGGCAATAGTAAAGGGAATAACGGCCATATTAAATGAAATAACGAATAACGAATAAAGAATAACGAATAATGAATAACGAAAAAAGAATAACGAATAACGAATAATGAATAATGAATAACGAATAATGAATAATGAATAAAGAATAACGAATAACGAATAACACAGAATAACAGGCATTTTATATGGAATAACTCTTAATAACAGACATATTATATGGAATAACATATTATGACAGCCATTTTATATGGAATAACACGGAATAACAGCCATAGTAAATGGAATAACATGGAATAACAGCCATTTTATAAGGAATAACACAGATTAACAGCTATTTTATGTGGAATAACATGGAATAACAACCATAGTAAATGGAATAACATGGAATACCAGCCATTTTATAAGGAATAACATGGAATAACAGCCATTTTATATGGAATAACACAGAATAACAGCCATTTTAAATGGAATAACATGGAATAACAGCCATATTAAATGGAATAACATGGAATAACGGCCATATTAAATGGAATAACATGGAATAACAGCCATTGTATATGGAATAACTCGGAATAACGGCAATAGTAAAGGGAATAACAGCCATTTTATAAGGAATAAAATGGAATAACAGCCATTTTAAATGGAATAACATGGAATAACGGCCATATTAAATGGAATAACGAATAACGAATAACGAATAAAGAATAATGAATAATGAATAACGAATAATGAATAATGAATAAAGAATAACGAATAACACAGAATAACAGCCATTTTATATGGAACAACTCTTAATAACAGACATATTATATGGAATAACATATTATGACAGCCATTTTATATGGAATAACACGGAATAACAGCCATAGTAAATGGAATAACATGGAATAACAGCCATTGTATAAGGAATAACATGGAATAATAGCCATTTTATGTGGAATAGCACAGAATAACGGCCATATTAAATGGAATAACATGGAATAACAGCCATTCTATATGGAAGAACACAGAATAACAGCCATTTTAAATGGAATAACACGGAATAACAGCCATTTTATATGGAATAACCCGGAATAACGGCAATAGTAAAGGGAATAACAGCCATTTTATAAGGAATAACATGGAATAACAGTCATTTTATAAGGAATAACATGGAATAACAGCCATTTTAAATGGAATAACATGGAATAACGGCCAGTTTAAATGGAATAACGAATAACGAATAAAGAATAACGAATAATGAATAACGAAAAAAGAATAACGGATAACGAATAAAGAATAATGAATAATGAATAATGAATAACGAATAATGAATAATGAATAAAGAATAAAGAATAACGAATAACACAGAATAACACCCATTTTATATGGAATAACTCTTAATAACAGACATATTATATGGAATAACATATTATGACAGCCATTTTATATGGAATAACACGGAATAACAGCCATAGTAAATGGAATAACATGGAATAACAGCCATTTTATAAGGAATAACACAGAATAACAGCTATTTTATGTGGAATAACATGGAATAACAACCATAGTAAATGGAATAACATGGAATACCAGCCATTTTATAAGGAATAACACGGAATAACAGCCATTTTATATGGAATAACATGGAATAACAACCATATTAAATGGAATAACATGGAACAACAGCTATTTTATATATAGAAGAACACAGAATAACAGCCATTTTAAATGGAATAACACGGAATAACAGCCATTTTATATGGAATAACTCGGAATAACGGCAATAGTAAAGGGAATAACAGCCATTTTATAAGGAATAACATGGAATAACAGCCATTTTATAAGGAATAACATGGAATAACAGCCATTTTAAATGGAATAACATGGAATAACGGTCATATTAAATGGAATAACGAATAACGAATAACGAATAAAGAATAATGAATAATGAATAACGAATAATGAATAATGAATAAAGAATAACGAATAACACAGAATAACAGCCATTTTATATGGAATAACTCTTAATAACAGACATATTATATGGAATAACATATTATGACAGCCATTTTATATGGAATAACATCCATTTTATAAGGAATAACATGGAATAACAGCCATTTAAATGGAATAACATGGAATAACGGCCATATTAAATGGAATAACGAAAAAAGAATAATGAATAACGAATAAAGAATAATGAATAACGAATAATGAATAACGAATAAAGAATAACGGATAACACAGAATAACAGCCATTTTATATGGAATAACTCTTAATAACAGACATATTATATGGAATAACATATTATGACAGCCATTTTATATGGAAGAACATGGAATAACAGCCATTTTATAAGGAATAATATGGAATAACAGCCATTTAAATGGAATAACATGGAATAACGGCCATATTAAATGGAATAACGAAAAAAGAATAATGAATAACGAATAAAGAATAATGAATAACGAATAATGAATAACGAATAAAGAATAACGAATAACACAGAATAACAGCCATTTTAATCTTAATAACAGACACATTATATGGAATAACATATTATGACAGCCATTTTATATGGAATAACACGGAATAACAGCCATAGTAAATGGAATAACATGGAATAACAGCCATTTTATAAGGCATAACACAGAATAACAGCCATTTTATATGGAATAACACGGAATAACAACCATAGTAAATGGAATAACATGGAATAACACCCATCTTATAAGGAATAACACGGAATAACAGCCATTTTATATGGAATAACACAGAATAACGCCCATATTAAATGGAATAACATGGAATAACAGCCATTTTATATGGAATAACACGGAATAACAACCATTTAAAAAGGAATAACACGGAATAACAGCCATTTTATATGGAATAACATGGAATAACGGCCATACTAAATGGAATGACATGAAATAACAGGCATTTTATAAGGAATAATACGGAATAACAGCCATTTTATATGGAATAACACGAAATAACGGCCATATTAAATGGAATAACATGGAATACCAGCCATTTTATAAGGAATAACATGAAATAACAGGCATTTTATATGGAATAACACGGAATAACAGCCATAGTAAATGGAATAACATGGAATAACAGCCATTTTATAAGGAAACATGGAATAACAGCCATTTTATAAGGAATAACATGGAATAACAGCCATTTATATGGAATAACATGGAATAACGGCCATATTAAATGGAATAACATGAAATAACAGACCTTTTATAAGGAATAACACGGAATAACAGCCATTTTAAATGGAATAACATGGAATAACGGCCATATTAAATGGAATAATGAATAACGAATAATGAATAAAGAATAACGAATAACAAAGAAAGAATATCGAATAAAGAATAATGAATAACGAATAATGAATAATGAATAAATAATAAAGAATAATGAATAACGAATAAAGAATAACGAATAATGAATAAAAAATAACGAATAATGAATAAACAATAATGGATAACGAATAATGAATAACGAATAACACAGAATAACAGCCATTTTATATGGAATAACTCGGAATAACAGACATATTATATGGAATAACATATTATGACCGCCATTTTATATGGAATAGCATGGAATAACAGACATATTAAATGGAATAACATGGAATAACAGCCATTTTATAAGGAATAACACGGAATAACGGCCATATTAAATGGAATAACATGGAATAACAGCTATTCTATATGGAATAACATGGAATACCAGCCATTTTATAAGGAATAACACGGAATAACAGCCATTTTATGTGGAATAACACAGAATAACGGCCATATTAAATGGAATAACATGGAATAACAGCCATTTTATATGGAAGAACACAGAATAACAGCCATTTTAAATGGAATAACACGGAATAACAGCCATTTTAAATGGAATAACAGCCATTTTATATGGAATAACTCGGAATAACGGCCATAGTAAAGGGAATAACAGCCATTTTATAAGGAATAACATGGAATAACAGCCAATTTATAAGGAATAACATGGAATAACAGCCATTTTAAATGGAATAACATGGAATAACGGCCATATTAAATGGAATAACGAATAACGAATAACGAATAAAGAATAATGAATAATGAATAACGAATAATGAATAATGAATAAATAATAAAGAATAATGAATAACGAATAAAGAATAACGAATAATGAATAAAAAATAACGAATAATGAATAAAGAATAATGAATAATGGATAACGAATAATGAATAACGAATAACACAGAATAACAGCCATTTTATATGGAATAACTCGGAATAACAGACATATTATATGGAATAACATATTATGACCGCCATTTTATATGGAATAGCATGGAATAACAGACATATTAAATGGAATAACATGGAATAACAACCATTTTATAAGGAATAACATGGAATAACGGCCATATTAAATGGAATAAAATGGAATAACAGCTATTTTATATGGAATAACATGGAATACCAGCCATTTTATAAGGAATAACACGGAATAACAGCCATTTTATATGGAATAACACAGAATAACGGCCATATTAAATGATATAACATAGAATAACTGCCATTTTATATGGAATAACACAGAATAACAGCCATTTTAAATGGAATAACATGGAATAACAACCATTTTAAATGGAATAACTCGGAATAACGGCAATAGTAAAGGGAATAACAGTCATTTTATAAGGAATAACATGGAATAACAGCCATTTTAAATGGAATAACATGGAATAACGGCCATATTAAATGGAATAATGAATAACGAATAATGAATAAAGAATAACGAATAACAAAAAAAGAATATCGAATAAAGAATAATGAATAACGAATAATGAATAATGAATAAATAATAAAGAATAATGAATAACGAATAAAGAATAACGAATAATGAATAAAAAATAACGAATAATGAATAAAGAATAATGGATAACGAATAATGAATAACGAATAACACAGAATAACAGCCATTTTATATGGAATAACTCGGAATAACAGACATATTATATGGAATAACATATTATGACCGCCATTTTATATGGAATAGCATGGAATAACAGACATATTAAATGGAATAACATGGAATAACAGCCATTTTATAAGGAATAACACTGAATAACGGCCATATTAAATGGAATAACATGGAATAACAGCTATTTTATATGGAATAACATGGAATACCAGCCATTTTATAAGGAATAACACGGAATAACAGCCATTTTATGTGGAATAACACAGAATAACGGCCATATTAAATGGAATAACATGGAATAACAGCCATTTTATATGGAAGAACACAGAATAACAGCCATTTTAAATGGAATAACACGGAATAACAGCCATTTTAAATGGAATAACAGCCATTTTATATGGAATAACTCGGAATAACGGCCATAGTAAAGGGAATAACAGCCATTTTATAAGGAATAGCATGGAATAACAGCCAATTTATAAGGAATAACATGGAATAACAGCCATTTTAAATGGAATAACATGGAATAACGGCCATATTAAATGGAATAACGAATAACGAATAACGAATAAAGAATAATGAATAATGAATAACGAATAATGAATAACGAATAATGAATAACGAATAATGAATAATGAATAACGAATAAAGAATAATGAATAAAGAATAACGAATAACGAATAATGAATAATGAATAACGAATAACGAATAACACAGAATAACAGCCATTTTATATGGAATAACTCGGAATAACAGACATATTATATGGAATAACATATTATGACCGCCATTTTATATGGAATAGCATGGAATAAGAGCCATAGTAAATGGAATAACATGGAATAACAGCCATTTTATAAGGAATAACACAGAATAACAGCTATTTTATGTGGAATAACATGGAATAACAACCATAGTAAATGGAATAATATGGAATACCAGCCATTTTATAAGGAATAACACGGAATAACAGCCATTTTATATGGAATAACACAGAATAACGGCCATATTAAATGGAATAACATGGAATAACAGCCATTTTATATGGAATAACACAGAATAACAGCCATTTTAAATGGAATAACATGGAATAACAGCCATTTTATATGGAATAACTCGGAATAACGGCAATAGTAAAGGGAATAACAGCCATTTTATAAGGAATAACATGGAATAACAGCCATTTTAAATGGAATAACATGGAATAACGGCCATATTAAATGGAATAATGAATAACGAATAATGAATAAAGAATAACGAATAACAAAAAAAGAATATCGAATAACGAATAAAGAATAATGAATAACGAATAATGAATAATGAATAAATAATAAAGAATAATGAATAACGAATAAAGAATAACGAATAATGAATAAAAAATAACGAATAATGAATAAAGAATAATGAATAATGGATAACGAATAATGAATAACGAATAACACAGAATAACAGCCATTTTATATGGAATAACTCGGAATAACAGACATATTATATGGAATAACATATTATGACCACCATTTTATATGGAATAGCATGGAATAACAGACATATTAAATGGAATAACATGGAATAACAGCCATTTTATAAGGAATAACACGGAATAACGGCCATATTAAATGGAATAACATGGAATAACAGCTATTTTATATGGAATAACATGGAATACCAGCCATTTTATAAGGAATAACACGGAATAAGTGCCATTTTATGTGGAATAACACAGAATAACGGCCATATTAAATGGAATAACATGGAATAACAGCCATTTTATATGGAAGAACACAGAATAACAGCCATTTTAAATGGAATAACACGGAATAACAGCCATTTTATATGGAATAACTCGGAAGAACGGCAATAGTAAAGGGAATAACAGCCATTTTATAAGGAATAACATGGAATAACGGCCATATTAAATGAAATAACGAATAACGAATAAAGAATAACGAATAATGAATAACGAAAAAAGAATAACGAATAACGAATAAAGAATAATGAATAATGAATAACGAATAATGAATAATGAATAAAGAATAACGAATAACGAATAACACAGAATAACAGGCATTTTATATGGAATAACTCTTAATAACAGACATATTATATGGAATAACATATTATGACAGCCATTTTATATGGAATAACACGGAATAACAGCCATAGTAAATGGAATAACATGGAATAACAGCCATTTTATAAGGAATAACACAGATTAACAGCTATTTTATGTGGAATAACATGGAATAACAACCATAGTAAATGGAATAACATGGAATACCAGCCATTTTATAAGGAATAACATGGAATAACAGCCATTTTATATGGAATAACACAGAATAACAGCCATTTTAAATGGAATAACATGGAATAACAGCCATATTAAATGGAATAACATGGAATAACGGCCATATTAAATGGAATAACATGGAATAACAGCCATTGTATATGGAATAACTCGGAATAACGGCAATAGTAAAGGGAATAACAGCCATTTTATAAGGAATAAAATGGAATAACAGCCATTTTAAATGGAATAACATGGAATAACGGCCATATTAAATGGAATAACGAATAACGAATAACGAATAAAGAATAATGAATAATGAATAACGAATAATGAATAATGAATAAAGAATAACGAATAACACAGAATAACAGCCATTTTATATGGAATAACTCTTAATAACAGACATATTATATGGAATAACATATTATGACAGCCATTTTATATGGAATAACACGGAATAACAGCCATAGTAAATGGAATAACATGGAATAACAGCCATTGTATAAGGAATAACATGGAATAATAGCCATTTTATGTGGAATAGCACAGAATAACGGCCATATTAAATGGAATAACATGGAATAACAGCCATTCTATATGGAAGAACACAGAATAACAGCCATTTTAAATGGAATAACACGGAATAACAGCCATTTTATATGGAATAACTCGGAATAACGGCAATAGTAAAGGGAATAACAGCCATTTTATAAGGAATAACATGGAATAACAGTCATTTTATAAGGAATAACATGGAATAACAGCCATTTTAAATGGAATAACATGGAATAACGGCCAGTTTAAATGGAATAACGAATAACGAATAAAGAATAACGAATAATGAATAACGAAAAAAGAATAACGGATAACGAATAAAGAATAATGAATAATGAATAATGAATAACGAATAATGAATAATGAATAAAGAATAAAGAATAACGAATAACACAGAATAACACCCATTTTATATGGAATAACTCTTAATAACAGACATATTATATGGAATAACATATTATGACAGCCATTTTATATGGAATAACACGGAATAACAGCCATAGTAAATGGAATAACATGGAATAACAGCCATTTTATAAGGAATAACACAGAATAACAGCTATTTTATGTGGAATAACATGGAATAACAACCATAGTAAATGGAATAACATGGAATACCAGCCATTTTATAAGGAATAACACGGAATAACAGCCATTTTATATGGAATAACATGGAACAACAGCTATTTTATATATAGAAGAACACAGAATAACAGCCATTTTAAATGGAATAACACGGAATAACAGCCATTTTATATGGAATAACTCGGAATAACGGCAATAGTAAAGGGAATAACAGCCATTTTATAAGGAATAACATGGAATAACAGCCATTTTAAATGGAATAACATGGAATAACGGTCATATTAAATGGAATAACGAATAACGAATAACGAATAAAGAATAATGAATAATGAATAACGAATAATGAATAATGAATAAAGAATAACGAATAACACAGAATAACAGCCATTTTATATGGAATAACTCTTAATAACAGACATATTATATGGAATAACATATTATGACAGCCATTTTATATGGAATAACATCCATTTTATAAGGAATAACATGGAATAACAGCCATTTAAATGGAATAACATGGAATAACGGCCATATTAAATGGAATAACGAAAAAAGAATAATGAATAACGAATAAAGAATAATGAATAACGAATAATGAATAACGAATAAAGAATAACGGATAACACAGAGTAACAGCCATTTTATATGGAATAACTCTTAATAACAGACATATTATATGGAATAACATATTATGACAGCCATTTTATATGGAAGAACATGGAATAACAGCCATTTTATAAGGAATAACATGGAATAACAGCCATTTAAATGGAATAACATGGAATAACGGCCATATTAAATGGAATAACGAAAAAAGAATAATGAATAACGAATAAAGAATAATGAATAACGAATAATGAATAACGAATAAAGAATAACGAATAACACAGAATAACAGCCATTTTAATCTTAATAACAGACACATTATATGGAATAACATATTATGACAGCCATTTTATATGGAATAACACGGAATAACAGCCATAGTAAATGGAATAACATGGAATAACACCCATCTTATAAGGAATAACACGGAATAACAGCCATTTTATATGGAATAACACAGAATAACGCCCATATTAAATGGAATAACATGGAATAACAGCCATTTTATATGGAATAACACGGAATAACAACCATTTAAAAAGGAATAACACGGAATAACAGCCATTTTATATGGAATAACATGGAATAACGGCCATACTAAATGGAATGACATGAAATAACAGGCATTTTATAAGGAATAATACGGAATAACAGCCATTTTATATGGAATAACACGAAATAACGGCCATATTAAATGGAATAACATGGAATACCAGCCATTTTATAAGGAATAACATGAAATAACAGGCATTTTATATGGAATAACACGGAATAACAGCCATAGTAAATGGAATAACATGGAATAACAGCCATTTTATAAGGAAACATGGAATAACAGCCATTTTATAAGGAATAACATGGAATAACAGCCATTTATATGGAATAACATGGAATAACGGCCATATTAAATGGAATAACATGAAATAACAGACCTTTTATAAGGAATAACACGGAATAACAGCCATTTTAAATGGAATAACATGGAATAACGGCCATATTAAATGGAATAATGAATAACGAATAATGAATAAAGAATAACGAATAACAAAAAAAGAATATCGAATAACGAATAAAGAATAATGAATAACGAATAATGAATAATGAATAAATAATAAAGAATAATGAATAACGAATAAAGAATAACGAATAATGAATAAAAAATAACGAATAATGAATAAAGAATAATGGATAACGAATAATGAATAACGAATAACACAGAATAACAGCCATTTTATATGGAATAACTCGGAATAACAGACATATTATATGGAATAACATATTATGACCGCCATTTTATATGGAATAGCATGGAATAATAGACATATTAAATGGAATAACATGGAATAACAGCCATTTTATAAGGAATAACACGGAATAACGGCCATATTAAATGGAATAACATGGAATAACAGCTATTCTATATGGAATAACATGGAATACCAGCCATTTTATAAGGAATAACACGGAATAACAGCCATTTTATGTGGAATAACACAGAATAACGGCCATATTAAATGGAATAACATGGAATAACAGCCATTTTATATGGAAGAACACAGAATAACAGCCATTTTAAATGGAATAACACGGAATAACAGCCATTTTAAATGGAATAACAGCCATTTTATATGGAATAACTCGGAATAACGGCCATAGTAAAGGGAATAACAGCCATTTTATAAGGAATAACATGGAATAACAGCCAATTTATAAGGAATAACATGGAATAACAGCCATTTTAAATGGAATAACATGGAATAACGGCCATATTAAATGGAATAACGAATAACGAATAACGAATAAAGAATAATGAATAATGAATAACGAATAATGAATAACAAAAAAAGAATAACGAATAATGAATAACGAATAATGAATAATGAATAACGAATAAAGAATAATGAATAAAGAATAACGAATAACGAATAATGAATAATGAATAACGAATAACGAATAACACAGAATAACAGCCATTTTATATGGAATAACTCGGAATAACAGACATATTATATGGAATAACATATTATGACCGCCATTTTATATGGAATAGCATGGAATAAGAGCCATAGTAAATGGAATAACATGGAATAACAGCCATTTTATAAGGAATAACACAGAATAACAGCTATTTTATGTGGAATAACATGGAATAACAACCATAGTAAATGGAATAATATGGAATACCAGCCATTTTATAAGGAATAACAAGGAATAACAGCCATTTTATATGGAATAACACAGAATAACGGCCATATTAAATGGAATAACATGGAATAACAGCCATTTTATATGGAATAACACAGAATAACAGCCATTTTAAATGGAATAACATGGAATAACAGCCATTTTATATGGAATAACTCGGAATAACGGCAATAGTAAAGGGAATAACAGCCATTTTATATGGAATAACATGAAATAACAGCCATTTTAAATGGAATAACATGGAATAACGGCCATATTAAATGGAATAATGAATAACGAATAATGAATAAAGAATAACGAATAACAAAAAAAGAATATCGAATAACGAATAAAGAATAATGAATAACGAATAACGAATAATGAATAATGAATAAAGAATAACGAATAACGAATAACACAGAATAACAGGCATTTTATATGGAATAACTCTTAATAACAGACATATTATATGGAATAACATATTATGACAGCCATTTTATATGGAATAACACGGAATAACAGCCATAGTAAATGGAATAACATGGAATAACAGCCATTTTATAAGGAATAACACAGATTAACAGCTATTTTATGTGGAATAACATGGAATAACAACCATAGTAAATGGAATAACATGGAATAACAGCCATTTTATATGGAATAACACAGAATAACGGCCATATTAAATGGAATAACGGCTATTTTGTATGGAAGAACACAGAATAACAGCCATTTTATATGGAATAACATGGAATAACAGCCATATTAAATGGAATAACATGGAATAACGGCCATATTAAATGGAATAACATGGAATAACAGCCATTGTATATGGAATAACTCGGAATAACGGCAATAGTTAAGGGAATAACAGCCATTTTATAAGGAATAAAATGGAATAACAGCCATTTTAAATGGAATAACATGGAATAACGGCCATATTAAATGGAATAACGAATAACGAATAACGAATAAAGAATAATGAATAATGAATAACGAATAATGAATAATGAATAAAGAATAACACAGAATAACAGCCATTTTATATGGAACAACTCTTAATAACAGACATTTTATATGGAATAACATATTATGACAGCCATTTTATATGGAATAACACGGAATAACAGCCATAGTAAATGGAATAACATGGAATAACAGCCATTGTATAAGGAATAACATGGAATAATAGCCATTTTATGTGGAATAGCACAGAATAACGGCCATATTAAATGGAATAACATGGAATAACAGCCATTCTATATGGAAGAACACAGAATAACAGCCATTTTAAATGGAATAACATGGAATAACAGCCATTTTATATGGAATAACTCGGAATAACGGCAATAGTAAAGGGAATAACAGCCATTTTATAAGGAATAACATGGAATAACAGTCATTTTATAAGGAATAACATGGAATAACAGCCATTTTAAATGGAATAACATGGAATAACGGCCATATTAAATGGAATAACGAATAACGAATAAAGAATAACGAATAATGAATAACGAAAAAAGAATAACGGATAACGAATAAAGAATAATGAATAATGAATAATGAATAACGAATAACGAATAATGAATAATGAATAATGAATAAAGAATAAAGAATAACGAATAACACAGAATAACACCCATTTTATATGGAATAACTCTTAATAACAGACATATTATATGGAATAGCATATTATGACAGCCATTTTATATGGAATAACACGGAATAACAGCCATAGTAAATGGAATAACATGGAATAACAGCCATTTTATAAGGAATAACACAGAATAACAGCTATTTTATGTGGAATAACATGGAATAACAACCATAGTAAATGGAATAACATGGAATACCAGCCATTTTATAAGGAATAACACGGAATAACAGCCATTTTATATGGAATAACACAGAATAACGGCCATATTAAATGGAATAACATGGAATAACAGCTATTTTATATGGAAGAACACAGAATAACAGCCATTTTAAATGGAATAACACGGAATAACAGCCATTTTATATGGAATAACTCGGAATAACGGCAATAGTAAAGGGAATAACAGCCATTTTATAAGGAATAACATGGAATAACAGCCATTTTATAAGGAATAGCATGGAATAACAGCCATTTTATAAGGAATAACATGGAATAACAGCCATTTAAAATGGAATAACGAACAAAGAATAATGAATAACGAATAATGAATAAAGAACAACGAAAAAAGAATAACGAATAACGAACAAAGAATAATGAATAATGAATAACGAATAACGACTAATGAATAACACAGAATAACAGCCATTTTATATGGAATAACTCGGAATAACAGACATATTGTATGGAATAACATATTATGACATCCATTTTATATGGAATAACATGGAATAACAGCCATAGTAAATGGAATAACATGGAATAACAGCCATTTTATAAGGAATAACACAGAATAACAGCCATTTTATATGGAATAACACGGAATAACAACCATATTAAATGGAATAACATGGAATAACAGCCACTTTTATAAGGAATAACAAGGAATAGCAGCCATTTTATATGGAATAACACAGAATAACGGCCATATTAAATGGAATAACATGGCATAACAGGCATTTTATACGGAATAACATGGAATAACAGCCATTTTAAATGGAATAACATGGAATAACAGCCATTTTATATGGAATAACTCGGAATAACGACCATAGTAAAGGGAATAACTGCCATTTTATAAGGAATAACATGGAATAACAGCCATTTTAAATGGAATAACATGGAATAATGGACATATTAAATGGAATAACGAATAACGAACAACGAATAACGAATAATGAATAAAGAATAACGAATAACGAATAAAGAATAATAAACAATGAATAACGAATAACGAATAAAGAATAAAGAATAATGAATAACGAATAAAAGATAACGAATAACGAATAAAAAATAACGAATAACGAATAAAGAATAATGAATAACGAATAACGAATAATGAATAATGAATAACGAATAACACAGAATAACAGCCATTTTATATGGAATAACTGGGAGTAACAGACATATTATATGGAATAACATATTATGACAGCCATTTTATATGGAATAACATGGAATAACAGCCATAGTAAATGGAATAACATGGAATAACAGCCATTTTATAAGGAATAACACAGAATAACAACCATAGTAAATGACATAACACGGAATAACAGCCATTTTATATGGAATAACACAGAATAACGGCCATATTAAATGGAATAACATGGAATAACAGCCATTTTATATGGAATAATACGGAATAACAGCCATTTTAAATGGAATAACAGCCATTTTATATGGAATAACTCGGAATAACGGCCATAGTAAAGGGAATAACAGCCATTTTATAAGGAATAACATGGAATAACAGCCAATTTATAAGGAATAACATGGAATAACAGCCATTTTAAATGGAATAACATGGAATAACGGGCATATTAAATGGAATAATGAATAACGAATAATGAATAAAGAATAACGAATAACGAATAACAAAAAAAGAATAACGAATAATGAATAACGAATAATGAATAATGAATAACGAATAAAGAATAATGAATAAAGAATAACGAATAACGAATAATCAATAATCAATAACGAATAACGAATAACACAGAATAACAGCCATTTTATATGGAATAACTCGGAATAACAGACATATTATATGGAATAACATATTATGACCGCCATTTTATATGGAATAGCATGGAATAAGAGCCATAGTAAATGGAATAACATGGAATAACAGCCATTTTATAAGGAATAACACAGAATAACAGCTATTTTATGTGGAATAACATGGAATAACAACCATAGTAAATGGAATAATATGGAATACCAGCCATTTTATAAGGAATAACACGGAATAACAGCCATTTTATATGGAATAACACAGAATAACGGCCATATTAAATGGAATAACATGGAATAACAGCCATTTTATATGGAATAACACAGAATAACAGCCATTTTAAATGGAGTAACATGGAATAACAGCCATTTTATATGGAATAACTCGGAATAACGACAATAGTAAAGGGAATAACAGCCATTTTATAAGGAATAACATGGAATAACAGCCATTTTAAATGGAATAACATGGAATAACGGCCATATTAAATGGAATAATGAATAATGAATAATGAATAATGAATAATGAATAAAGAATAACGAATAACAAAAAAAGAATATCGAATAACGAATAAAGAATAATGAATAACGAATAATGAATAATGAATAATGAATAAATAATAAAGAATAATGAATAACGAATAAAGAATAACGAATAATGAATAAAAAATAACGAATAATGAATAAAGAATAATGAGTAATGGATAATGGATAACGAATAATGAATAACGAATAACACAGAATAACAGCCATTTTATATGGAATAACTCGGAATAACAGACATATTATATGGAATAACATATTATGACCGCCATTTTATATGGAATAGCATGGAATAACAGACATATTAAATGGAATAACATGGAATAACAGCCATTTTATAAGGAATAACACGGAATAACGGCCATATTAAATGGAATAACATGGAATAACAGCTATTTTATATGGAATAACATGGAATACCAGCCATTTTATAAGGAATAACACGGAATAACAGCCATTTTATGTGGAATAACACAGAATAACGGCCATATTAAATGGAATAACATGGAATAACAGCCATTTTATATGGAAGAACACAGAATAACAGCCATTTTAAATGGAATAACAGGGAATAACAGCCATTTTATATGGAATAACTCGGAAGAACGGCAATAGTAAAGGGAATAACGGCCATATTAAATGAAATAACGAATAACGAATAAAGAATAACGAATAATGAATAACGAAAAAAGAATAACGAATAATGAATAAAGAATAATGAATAATGAATAATGAATAACGAATAATGAATAATGAATAAAGAATAACGAATAACGAATAACACAGTATAACAGGCATTTTATATGGAATAACTCTTAATAACAGACATATTATATGGAATAACATATTATGACAGCCATTTTATATGGAATAACACGGAATAACAGCCATAGTAAATGGAATAACATGGAATAACAGCCATTTTATAAGGAATAACACAGATTAACAGCTATTTTATGTGGAATAACATGGAATAACAACCATAGTAAATGGAATAACATGGAATACCAGCCATTTTATAAGGAATAACATGGAATAACAGCCATTTTATATGGAATAACACAGAATAACGGCCATATTAAATGGAATAACATGGAATAACGGCTATTTTATATGGAAGAACACAGAATAACAGCCATTTTAAATGGAATAACATGGAATAACAGCCATATTAAATGGAATAACATGGAATAACGGCCATATTAAATGGAATAACATGGAATAACAGCCATTGTATATGGAATAACTCGGAATAACGGCAATAGTAAAGGGAATAACAGCCATTTTATAAGGAATAAAATGGAATAACAGCCATTTTAAATGGAATAACATGGAATAACGGCCATATTAAATGGAATAACGAATAACGAATAACGAATAAAGAATAATGAATAATGAATAACGAATAATGAATAATGAATAAAGAATAACGAATAACACAGAATAACAGCCATTTTATATGGAACAACTCTTAATAACAGACATATTATATGGAATAACATATTATGACAGCCATTTTATATGGAATAACACGGAATAACAGCCATAGTAAATGGAATAACATGGAATAACAGCCATTGTATAAGGAATAACATGGAATAATAGCCATTTTATGTGGAATAGCACAGAATAACGGCCATATTAAATGGAATAACATGGAATAACAGCCATTCTATATGGAAGAACACAGAATAACAGCCATTTTGAATGGAATAACACGGAATAACAGCCATTTTATATGGAATAACTCGGAATAACGGCAATAGTAAAGGGAATAACAGCCATTTTATAAGGAATAACATGGAATAACAGTCATTTTATAAGGAATAACATGGAATAACAGCCATTTTAAATGGAATAACATGGAATAACGGCCAGTTTAAATGGAATAACGAATAACGAATAAAGAATAACGAATAATGAATAACGAAAAAAGAATAAAGGATAACGAATAAAGAATAATGAATAATGAATAATGAATAACGAATAATGAATAATGAATAATGTATAAAGAATAAAGAATAACGAATAACACAGAATAACACCCATTTTATATGGAATAACTCTTAATAACAGACATATTATATGGAATAACATATTATGACAGCCATTTTATATGGAATAACACGGAATAACAGCCATAGTAAATGGAATAACATGGAATAACAGCCATTTTATAAGGAATAACACAGAATAACAGCTATTTTATGTGGAATAACATGGAATAACAACCATAGTAAATGGAATAACATGGAATACCAGCCATTTTATAAGGAATAACACGGAATAACAGCCATTTTATATGGAATAACATGGAATAACAACCATATTAAATGGAATAACATGGAACAACAGCTATTTTATATATGGAAGAACACAGAATAACAGCCATTTTAAATGGAATAACACGGAATAACAGCCATTTTATATGGAATAACTCGGAATAACGGCAATAGTAAAGGGAATAACAGCCATTTTATAAGGAATAACATGGAATAACAGCCATTTTATAAGGAATAACATGGAATAACAGCCATTTTAAATGGAATAACATGGAATAACGGTCATATTAAATGGAATAACGAATAATGAATAACGAATAAAGAATAATGAATAATGAATAACGAATAATGAATAATGAATAAAGAATAACGAATAACACAGAATAACAGCCATTTTATATGGAATAACTCTTAATAACAGACATATTATATGGAATAACATATTATGACAGCCATTTTATATGGAATAACAGCCATTTTATAAGGAATAACATGGAATAACAGCCATTTAAATGGAATAACATGGAATAACGGCCATATTAAATGGAATAACGAAAAAAGAATAATGAATAACGAATAAAGAATAATGAATAACGAATAATGAATAACGAATAAAGAATAACGGATAACACAGAATAACAGCCATTTTATATGGAATAACTCTTAATAACAGACATATTATATGGAATAACATATTATGACAGCCATTTTATATGGAAGAACATGGAATAACAGCCATTTTATAAGGAATAACATGGAATAACAGCCATTTAAATGGAATAACATGGAATAACGGCCATATTAAATGGAATAACGAAAAAAGAATAATGAATAACGAATAAAGAATAATGAATAACGAATAATGAATAACGAATAAAGAATAACGAATAACACAGAATAACAGCCATTTTAATCTTAATAACAGACACATTATATGGAATAACATATTATGACAGCCATTTTATATGGAATAACACGGAATAACAGCCATAGTAAATGGAATAACATGGAATAACAGCCATTTTATAAGGCATAACACAGAATAACAGCCATTTTATATGGAATAACACGGAATAACAACCATAGTAAATGGAATAACATGGAATAACACCCATCTTATAAGGAATAACACGGAATAACAGCCATTTTATATGGAATAACACAGAATAACGCCCATATTAAATGGAATAACATGGAATAACAGCCATTTTATATGGAATAACACGGAATAACAACCATTTAAAAAGGAATAACACGGAATAACAGCCATTTTATATGGAATAACATGGAATAACGGCCATACTAAATGGAATGACATGAAATAACAGGCATTTTATAAGGAATAATACGGAATAACAGCCATTTTATATGGAATAACACGAAATAACGGCCATATTAAATGGAATAACAAGGAATAACATCCATTTTATATGGAATAACACGGAATAACAGCCATAGTAAATGGAATAACATGGAATAACAGCCATTTTATAAGGAAACATGGAATAACAGCCATTTTATAAGGAATAACATGGAATAACAGCCATTTATATGGAATAACATGGAATAACGGCCATATTAAATGGAATAACATGGAATAACAGACCTTTTATAAGGAATAACACGGAATAACAGCCATTTTATATGGAATAACATGGAATAATGGCAATATTAAATGGAATAACGAATAATGAATAAAGAATAACTAATAACGAATAACGAATAAAGAATAATGAATAAAGAATAACGAATAATGAACAACGAATAACGAATAACACAGAATAACAGCCATTTTACATGTAATAACTCGGAATAACAGCCATTTCATATGGAATAACACGGAATAACAGCCATTGTAAATGGGATAACATGGAATAACAGCCATTTTATATGGAATAACAAGGAATAACAGCCATTTTAAATGGAATAACACAGAGTAACAGATCTGGATCAAGGTTTTATTATCACCCGTATGTATCACCCTAAGCATTAGCTAGGAATTGCTAGGCTTAGCTACGCGTTGTCTATGCCATGGATAGGTCTTAGCTATGCCTTGGTTATGCAGGCTAGGCATTAGCTGCCCTTGGGTAGGCCTTAGATGCCGCTTATTTTGGTCTTGGCTAGGCCATAGATTGGCTTTGCGTAGGCATTAGCTAGGCCTTGGGTAAGTTCTCAATGCCCATCCTAGGCATTGCATAGGGTCGGCTAGACCGTGGCTAGGCCTTGGTTTGTTCTTAGCTAGACATTAGCTAGGCCTTTAACATGTTCTCTAGGCATTACATAGGTACTAGCTACGCTTGACTATGCGTTAGGTAGACCTGGGGTATGCTTCTCTAGGCCAGGTGTATGACTTGAGTAGGATTGGCTATGGATTAGCTATGCCTTAGATAGGACTTAGCTAGGCATTGGCTATGCAGGGTAGGCCTTAGCTAGACATTAAGTAGGCCTTTGCTGCGACTTGTGTAGGTCTTGACTAGGCCATAGATTGGCTTTAGCTAGGTATTAGCTAGATCTTGGGTAGTTTCTCAATGTCCTCTATAGGCCATGGGTAGGCTTGGCAAAACCTTAGCTATGCCTTGATTAGGCCTTAGCTTTGCAGGAACCGGGCTTTGACATGTTCGTTCTGTATGCCTTATATAGGTCCTAGCTATGCTCGACTGCGCCTTAGCTAAGCCTTGATAGGCCTTAGCTGCAGCGTGTGTAGGTATTGGCAAGGCATTGGGTAACCTTGGCTAGACCTTATCTAGTCCTTTGGTTAAGCCCTAGATAGGCATTAGCTTGGCCTTGGACAGGTTCTCTAGTCCTTACGTAGGCTTCTAGTAGGCATTGCCTAGGCATTAAATAGGCATTGGGTATGTTCTCCTGCGATTTCCAAGGTCATGGGTAGGACTTAGTGCGACATTACTTAGGCATTGGTAGGTTTTCTAGGCCTTGGTTATGCACTGTCTAGGCCTTTTCTAGCCGCTATGTAGTCTCTTCTTGGCCTTAGCTTTGCTTTGGATCGAACTTATCTATCCATTGGGTAGGCTTGGCTAGGCCTTTTGGATGCCTATCTTAGTCTTTAGCTATGCCTCGGGTAAGCCTTAGATAGCCATTGGGTAGTCTCTTTTTGTCCTTAGCTAGGCCTTGGTAGACTCAGCTAGGCGTTGTGTAGGCTTCGTTAGGCCTTGGGTAGCCCTTAGGTAGGCCTTTGTTCGTCTTCGATATGCTTTGTCTAGGCCTTAGTTAGGGCCTGTGACAGTCTTAGATAGGTAATAGCTAGGCCTTTGGCATGTTCTCTAGGCCTTATCTAGATCATAGCAGCGCTTGACTATGCCATAGCTAGGGCTTGGATTTGCTTCTTTAGGTCATAAGTATGACTTGGGTAGGCATGGCTAGGCCTTTGTTAGACCTTACCTAGTCCTAGGCTAGGAATTGCTAGGCTTGGCTACCCAAGGCATAGCTAAGACAATGTTAAGGTCTAGCCAAAACCCATGGAAGCCTCCAGGGAAGCCTACAGAAGGCATGGCTAATGCTAGCAAATGCGTACCAAAGCATAGCTAAAGTCCGATATAAGGCCTACTTAACGCCTACCTAAGGCCTGGCTAAAGCATAGCGAAGCTTACAAAGGAGCTACCCAAGGCCTAGCTAAGGCATAGTCAAGCCTACCCAAGGCATAGCTAAAATCCTACCTAAAGCCTACATACGGCCAAATACCTAGCTAAGACCTGGACTACCTACACAACACATGGATACTGCCTAGCTAAGGCCTACCTAATGCATGCCTAGCTAATGTCTAACCAAGTCTATTCAAGTCCTGGGAAAGGCCACCCGAATTTACGTAAGGCATAGCTAATGCCAAGGCAAGGCCTAGTTATGGCATAGCTGATACCGGCGCAAGCCGTAGATAAGGCTTAACCAAGCCACCCAAGTCCTACCTATAGCCTAGCGAATCCTACATAAGGCCTGGCTAAGACCTGCTCAAGGCATAGATAAGGCAGAGCCAATCCTACCAAGGCCTAGCTAGCACCTAGTGACGCTTAGTCGAGGTCTATATAAGTCCTAGCGATGCCTACACAGGACCTAGCTACGTCCTAAACAAGGCCTAGCTAAGGACCATGAGAGACTACAAGCGCTTTGTTAAAACTTACCAGAGTTATACTTACGGCCCAGCAGCGACTAAGCAGTGCATAGTCGTCAATGTCGAGCGAAGCCTACACAAGTTCTAGCTAAGTCATACCCAATGCCTAGCTAAGAACCAGAAGAGACTACCCAATGGCCAGCTAAGGCTTACTCGAGGCATAGCTAATAACTAGGGAAGCCTCCCCAATGACTAGCTAAGGCCTACCAAAGGCGTAGCCAAGCATACCAAATGCATAGCCAAGACGTACCCAAGGCAAAGCTAAGGCACAGAAGATAATTTCCAGCGCCTAGCAAATGCTTACACGATGCATAACCAAAGCTAGGAAATGACTAAAGAATCTATCCAAGGCCTATCTAGTGCCTAGGCAAGGCCAACCCGAGGCCGAAGTATGGACTAGAGAACCTAGCCAAGGCTAAGCTAATACCTAGCTAAAGCCTAACAAATTGCTAGCTAAGGTCTAGCCAAGCCTACCCAAGGCCTATGAAAGGCATAGAGAACCTACCCGCGGCCTAGCTGATGCCTAGGCAAGGCCAACTATGGCCTGGCTAAGACCTACACAAGCCGTAGCTAACGTATAGTCAAAGCCTTGCTAATACCTTGCTATGGTCTAGCTAACGTCTACGTATTACCCATCGAAGACTTATTTAAGGCCTAAGGAAACCTACACAAGACATAGCTAGCAAGGCCTAGCCAATGTCCATCTAAGGCATAGCCAAGCCTACACAATGCCTACCTATTACCCATCTAAGATCAGCACACGCCCTAGCTAAACGTAGCCAAGCCGAGCTAAGGCATACATATGGTCTTGCGAATCCTATTCAAGGCCTGGCTAAGACCAATGGGAGACTACACAAGGTCTAGCAAAGGTCTACCTAAGGCATACCTTAGCCCCCACTTAGGGTCTAGCCAAAGCCTAGCGAAGCCAGCCTAGCCAATGACCAGAAGAGACTACCAATGTCTATCTAAGGCTTACCTGAGACATAGTTAAAGACTAGGAAAACCTAACCAAGGACTATAAAGGCCTCCAAAATGCCTAACCAAGCCTGCCCAATACATATCTAATACCTAGACAAGGCCTACACGGGACCTATGTAAGGACTAGCGAACCTACTCAAGGCCAAGCTAATGCCTAACTAAGTCCTACCGAAGGCCTAGCTAAGGTCTAGCCAAGCCTACCCAAGGCCTATGAAAGGCATTGAGGGAATACCCAAGACCTATGAAAGGCATTGAGGGAATACCCAAGACCTAGCTAATGCCTAGGCAAGACCAATCTATGGCCTAGACAAGATCTACACAATCCGCAGCTATGGCCTACCCAATGAATAGCTAATGCCTAGCAAATGACTATCCTTGCCTACCCATGTCGTAGCAAAGGCCTGAAAATCTACCCAAGGACTAGCTGCTCTCAAAGCAAGGTCTACTATGGTCTAGCTAACACATACGCAAGCACTAACTAAGGACTAACCAATCCTACATAAGTCCTATATGTAGCCTACCCAAGCCTTTCCAAGGCGTCGCTAATGCCTACCCAATGCCTAGCTCTCTATAAGGCCTAGCTAATGCCTAGCTAAGGCAAAATCAACGCCTAGTTAAGATCGAGCTAAGGACAAGCAAATGTATAGGCAAGGTTTACTCAAGGCCTAGTTAAGACCTACACAAGCCATAACCAATGACTAACTAAGCCTACACAAGTCATACAGGTAGCCTAGCCAAGTATATCCAAGGCATAGCTAATGCGTAGCCACGGTCTAGCTATGACAAATCGAAGCCTACCAAGACCTAGCTAAGACCTACCAAAGGCATTGCCATGGCATAGTAAAGACTACAAAGTCTAGATATGGCCTAGTGAAGCCTAGCCCGTACCTAACTATGGCCTAACGAAGCGTACGCAAGGCCTAGCTAAGTACCAGAAGAGACTACCCAATGCCTATCTAAGGCTTAAGCGGGGATTATCGAAGGCCTAGCCAAACCCCGCACAATGCCTATGTATGGCCTAGAGAACATAAACCGGGCCTAGCTAATTCCTATCTAAGGTCTAACCAAGGCCTAGCTAAGCGTCTAACCAAGCCTACCCAATGTCCATGAATGGTAGCGAAAGCATATCCAATGTCTAACAAATCCTTAGCCAAGGCCTATCCAAGGTTTAGCTAAGCTGAACACAAGCCGTAGATAAGTCCTAGCCAAGCCTATTGGAGTCCTACATATAGCCCAGCGAAGACTACCCAAGGCGTAAATAAGACCTACCCAATGCATAACTAAAGCCTAGCCAAGCATACCCAAGGCCTGGCTAAGACGTGCCCAAGGCCTAGCTAAGCGCTACACAAGACATAGCTATGGCATAGCCAAGCCTGCACGGGCCTGGATATGTCCTACCCAAGATCTATCTAAGGACCATTTGAGACTACCCAATGCCAATCTAAGGCTTTCACGATGCGTCGCTATGGTCTAAGAACGCCTACCCAAGGACTAGCTACGGCCTAAAAAAGTCCTAGCCAAGTCTACCCAAGGTATAGTTAAGATCTAACAAAGCCTATAGCGTCTAACCAATCCTACCCAATGCCTAGGAAATGCCTAATAAAGCCTAGCCAATGCCTATCTAAGGCCTAGCGAAGCATACACAAGGCCTTACTAAGTTCTACCAAAATCCTAGCTAAGGACCAGAAGAGACTGCCCAATGCCTACCTAAGACGTATCCGAGTTATGCCTAATTTCTGAAGAACCTACCCAAGCGGTAGCGAATGCCTAGGTTAGGTCTATCCACAGCCAAGCTAAGGTCTAGCCAAGCATACGCAAGGCCTAGATAAGTCACATAGATCCAAACTCATGGGGTGTTGGACGGGACGGGATGGGCAGGGCCAGGTCAAGTCGCATCGGGTCGGGTCGGGTCGGGTCAGGTCAGCTCTTAGCTTAGCCTGTTTCTCTTATAACATAGACAATACACAATTAGTATTGAACGACTAGATGTGCTATCGAAAAAGAGGGGCTT